>JANZLQ010000092.1:24699597-24767323 GCA_026212715.1 Elanus axillaris
ACTGTCCATGTCACCGACAAAGATGTTAAACAGCACTGGTCCCAGTACCGATCCCTGAGGAATGCCACTTGTCACTGCTTTCCACTTGGACGTGGAGCTGATGGCTGCAACTGTTTCAGTGCAACCATCTAGCCAATTCCTTATCCACCAAGTGGTCCATCTGTCAGATCCATGTCTCTCCAATTTAGAGACAAGGATGGCATGCAGGGTACTGTCAAATGCTTTGTACAAGTCCAGGTAGATGATATCAGTTGCTATTCCCTTATCCACCAACACTTACCCTGTCGTAGAAGGCCACCAGATTTGTCAGGCACTGTTTGCCCTTAGTGAAGACATGTTGGCTGTCACCAATCATCTCATTAAATTCTATGTGCATTAGCATAGTTTCCAGGAGGATCTGCTCCGTGATCTTGCTGGACATAGAGGTGAGACTGACTGGCCTGTAGTTCCCCATGTCTTTCTCTTTTCCCTTTTAAAAATGGGGGTTATGTTTCAGCTTTTCCAGTCAGTGGGAATTTCCCTGGACTGCCACGACTTCTCAGATATGATGGATAGAAGTTTAGCCACTTCATCTGCCAGTTCCCTCAGGACCTGCAGATGCATCTCATCAGATCCCATGGACTTGTGCACCTTCAGGTTCCTTAGATGATCTCGAACCTGATCTTCTATAGTGGGAGGTTCTTCATTCTCCCAGTCCCTGCCTTTGCCTTTTGTGACTTGGGTGGTGTGGCTGGACCACTTGCCAATGAAGACTGAGGCAAAAAAGTCATTGAGTACCCCAGCCTTCTCTATGTCCCAGGTAACCAGATGTCCCATATCCTTCCGGAGAGGGCCCACATTTCCCCTAGTCTTTCTTTTATCACTGACATACCTATAGAAGCTTTTCTTGTTGCCGTTGACATCCCTGGCCAGATTTAATTCTATCAGGGTTTTAGCTTCCCTAACCTGATCCCTGGCTGCTTGGACAATTTCTCTGTATTCCTCGCAGGCTACTGGTGCTTGCTTCCACTCTCTGTAGACTTCCTTTTTTGTGTTTGAGTTTGTCCAGGAGCATCTTGTTCATCTATACAGGCCTTCTGGTTTTTATGCCTGACTTCCTCTTTGTTGGGATGCATCACTCCTGAGCTTGGAGGAGCTTGAACATTAACCAGGTTTCTTGGCCCCCTTTTCCCTTCAGGGCTTTATCCCATGGTACTCTACCAAGGGGATCCCTGAAGAGGCCAAAGTGTGCTCTCCTGAAGTCCAGGGTAGGGAGCTTGCTGTCCACCCTCCTTGCTGCCCTAAGGATCTTGAACTCCACCATTTCATGGTCACTGCAGCCAAGGCTGCTCTTGAGCTTCTCATTCCCCACCAGCTCCTCCTTGTTGGTGAGAACAAGGTCCAACATGAACTTTAAAGGCTTAAAACCCAGAAGGCATTTAGATGTGATTTATGTGTGTGACTCCTGCTTTATGGTTTTTCAATGCTGAAGGTTAGCAACACAGCCAGCTTTGTTTTATGAGGTAAAGCAAAGCTGGAACACTTCAGATAATGGAAAGTCCCTGGTAACACCAATACAGCTGGTTCCTGCACTGCTCCCTGCTGCAGCTGTTTACAACAGGGCTCTTATCTCAGGTGCAGCAGGTCAGGCATGCCCCAGTCCAGCTTGAAGCTGGTGTTATAGAGTGTGTGGACAGTGCAGTGTCTATGCATATGAGCCCCTTGCAATTGGGGATAGAGGCATCCCAGGTATTGCAATGAAAACGTGGAGCTGGCAGAGGTGAGTATGGGCCATGGGCAGCCCACTGCCTCTGTGCAGGGCTGCCCGGGTGTTTTGCACACAGGCAGCTCAGGGTGCCTGTACTTGTATTAGCCTATGTCTGCAAACCAGATCATCTGGCCACAGATAATATGCTGATCACATGTTGATGACTGTATGGAGAAAAAAAAAAGACGCTTTTTCTATAGAGGTCAGATATCCTGACTGGGCATCATCTATCCCTTAATCTGTGGATCTGGGCTGTAGGCTTGGAAAGTGCTTTACTCACTGGCAGAGCTGTCTGCAGATGTGCCTACACATCTGCTGGAGTTTACAAGAAAATATGACCCTTGTTCATAGATCCCTGGACTGAGTGGGGTTGAATTTCATTCACTGTGTGCACAGAGAGATGATGGACGTATGATTTTCAGTACCAAATTAACCCTTCAGCATGCAGTTTTGCTTCATTGCATGTACTTGACACATATTTGGAGGATAAACTGTAGATCAGCTTTTCCTTTATTGTGTTTTCAAGATCCTGAAGATCTATACTGGCACCTTATGGGATGTCTTTCTTATTTCCACTTCAGTCATGTACATTTCAGGCATTCAGAAATCATGAGATTTGCTTGAAAATAGCGAGGGTTTGTCTGGATAGATTAGGAATTTTGGGTGTTTAACTTCCCAGCCATTAGGTTGGATGTGTTTCATGTCTTAAATCTTTGTTCTACAATGATGAGGCTAACGATATTTCTTGTTGCTACTGTCGGTACTTGTATTTGCTTGAGACTTTAAAGGCTTTAATCCTCCTTTCCCTCCCAAAACTCATGTGCATGTGAACTAGAAATGCACATTCTTACCCAGTGGTTGTCTTGTGTAGGTACGGGGTAGTTTACTCCTCTTTTGCTGCACAGTGTAACCTGCCATACAGTCAGAGCCTGAATGTGCTCTTAGTTACTGTTCACAGGTTCCTACTGCATGCTAATTTTTCGGCTGTGATTTCTTCCTGCCACTATATGAGCACATCTGTGTATTTATTAGCAGCAGGATGCAGGTATTGTGTGGTGCATGTGCAACCAGTTTTGAGCAGTCGGCCTATCTTTTCTGCCCCGGGTGGGCGCTCAACTTCATTCCTAATCTGTGCTCAGGTGTATACAGCTGCTTCAGGGAAAAGGCACAGCCAAATTATAACATTTATTTGCAGTCATATCAATGATAGTGTAGGTATAAAACTCAAGAGAATTATATCTTTAATATCTACTTTAACGTGGCAAAAAAGATCAATTTATCTGAATTGGTACATTTGCTTTATTTGAAACTTCAAATTCATCACATTTCCAGGAAACTCTAAAGTAGCATTTTACTGGGCTTTCTCATTTCAACCACCAGGGAGACCATCTCTTACTAATTCAATAAAATGAGAGTTCTTTTTTATTATTATTTATTTTAATACCAACCATAGCTATGATATCTGTGAAAGGAGCTGCTGTGTTATTAAACTTCATAATAAAAATGTAGCTCCCCCTTCTGCTGACCCAGATAAGTAGTTGTTGATGTTACATGGAAAAGAATTTACAAACATGTGTTCAAAACTGCAGCTGACTTCTTTTTATTTTCTCTTATTACACAGATTTGTGAATATCTGACCAAAACTCTTTATACGTTTCTGCACTCAGAATTACAGCTAGCAGCATTAATTGGGTGAGCATTTCATAAATATGAATGGCTTGCACTTTCTAAGCATACTAATATTATATTCCAGAATAAAAATGTGCTCTAATTATGATGCTGCTATAACTGCATAGTGTTATTAAGTTAACATTTACGTCTAAATTGTGTTCCATTCTGTTATACAGGGAGAGTGTAGTCAGTTCTTTCCTCAGGCTTCAGTGCAATAGTCCAAGCATCATTCACATCTTGCAGTGTGGCTTTGGAGATGTCCCTTCTCTTTAAATTTATTGGAGTCATTAGTGACTTCAGAATAAGCAATCAAAAGCCACTCTGCTACAAAGTCCCCAAGCTTCCCTTATTACATTATATTTTAAATTACTCAGGACACCAGAAAAAAAAAAAGGGGGGGTGGGGAGGAAAAAAACCAACTAATTACCAGCAATAAACAGTCTTGGCTGTAAACTTCAGATTTCAGGTAAATTTGCATGCTTTCACCAGTTCAGAATCTGTCCTTATTATAAGCCTTATTACAAAATGAGCATACTACAGCCTCTGAAGAAATCACTGTAATAAATGAGCTTTGCATTCACAAGATGAGTTCCCACATGTGTGAAAATGTTAATATTCCCGTGACTGAATTCAATGACATAATGAATCTACAGTGGAAAATCATTCTGCGTCAAGCAAAGACAGGCATAACTGTGCTGGGCTGTTCTTGGCAGACAGGACATTTTGTATCTCAAGTTAGGAAAGGAAAATAATTGCAGTTGAGTGTCAGAGTGCGCTAACTGGGCATTAAGTGCTAGATCCTGAGGCTATTTTATTCTGCTTGTTGCTACAACTGATTGTAAAATGTTACTTGAGAGTAAACAGAATGAGAATCCTACTTGAAGAAGACTCTATGATCCAGGATAGATACCCTTTTAACCCTGAGTCACATCAGGCATGTTTATAAGATCTTTTGTAACCAGATGTGAACAAACTCCTTCCAGTCTTACTGCCTTTGGGACTGAAACCAGCTGTAAGATAAAGACAGAGCACCAGCAGTGCGATCCCATGTCTATGTACATGTTGGAATTGTTACTCCTTAGAGTTGTTCTTTCACATGTTTCAGGTAAACGTGAAACTCTAATACTATGCAGGCAATTAGAAAATTGAGTGCAACTCAGAGTCTGTCCTAACTTTCTGGTACTAAGAGAGTTGCAAGTGTAAGAATTGTATTGGACACCATGTTAGGAAAAATTGGTTTGTGCATTTAGAAGCGAAGGAGAAGTTGTGTAGCTTTTAGTACTAAATCTTGAGTGCTGTTCCATTTGAGAGTGTGATCAGTTAGCTATAAATTCACAGCAGGCTTAATGCCTCTTAAATATAGGACTTGCCAAACTGATTCAGAAGCTGAATGACACCAACACTGAAATATATGAGTCCAATTGTAATTCTTTTGCAAAAGGGCTAGAGAAGGAGAGGTGGGTCTGAAATAAGAGAGGGGTTTGTCGTCCATGGGCACCTTTCCTTCCCACCCAAAATAGTAAGGGTGGGAATTACCATATGCTAAATTTAGGAAACCCAAAACCATAAGGCCCAGTGCCATTTTGTATGAGATGGAGTCCCCTGCTGTCCCAGAGAATAAGTCTCCAGCATCAGTTTGACAGATCTAGTTGAGTTCAGTTTGGGGGTCCAGCCCACATCTCCCTACATTCAGGGAATTAAACTGGCCAAATCTTATGGGAAGAGAAATGTAAGAGTTTGATACAACCCTTGTGAACATATCTGTGGTGTTATGTACTGCCTGAGAAAAATAACCCTACAAAATATAATTTATGCTGAAAGCATGCTTTAATTGTTTGTGAGTCAAGTAGTTCAGTGTTCTGGCATATAATTTTGTTGTTCATCCTTTAAGTCCAACAAGTATGTGTGGTTTGAAGTTCTGAATGTGCATTGCAGGAGCATGTTCCTTAGCTTTCAAGTTTTGTGCTGCTGCTCGTGGACATTTTATACTATCAGTTGATGAACTGTCTTACAGAATTAATCACATACCTTCTTTCTCATGGGTCACCAATCAACTTCGAAGGCTGGGCTTTAAGATTTCCATCAGTCATACTACTACTTGATTTAAGGAAGTTAGGTAGGCTGTTCTTTTCTGGATATATTATCAGTAGCTCCATCATTTGCTACCTTGCCTGTCAGGAGGAATGTTTTGGACTTACTGTGGCTGTCAGGTGGGAGATGTGTCAGCTTGTGACATACAGCAGTCATGGATGACAACTAGAGTTTCTGGTTCTTGGCTCCTCTCTGTTGCCCCTTCCCATAATTTGCCAATTTTTCTGGGAAAGAATCCTTCTCCCTCCATCTCTCTCTGAAGAAGCTCTAGGTGAGTTGGGAGCACCCAGTGGGTGCGATGGCTGGGTAGCACGCAGAGTAGTGGTATCAAATGCTGAGCACCTGAATTGAGATACACCAAGCCTTCTTGATGTGTTGATGCAACGCATTCATGTTTCACATGACCTACTTTAAAAAACCAACCAAACAAAAAGATGCAGCCACTTTGAGCCATAAAAATGTCAGTCTAATTGTGAAGGGGGCTGAACAAGCTATGATAAGATAAAAGCAAATGAAATGATGTCTCACAAATTTTGAAATCTACTGTGAAAACAAGCAAGAACTGGAGCCTGAGCCAAGATGTCTCTGAAACAATGCTGCCTGTCAAGAGGACACTAAAATCCATAGGCTTCTAGCTGCTTTCACTTGGTCTTAGGGGCATGGACATTTGTTAACTTAAATCAGTACCTGGAAAAAACAGCAGAGGAAAACCTGGAGCTGATGTATTGTGCTAGCATATGAGGAAAGATCCTGGTATTTCTATTGCTCATCTTCTGAAAGATGGCATGGGATTATATTTAACTGCAAAAGCACAATGCTTTGAAGTGCAAATGTGGGTGTCATATTACACTCAATGATCCAAACGTTCATATCATGGTCAGAGTGACCCTTCTTGTGACATTTCACAATAGGATAAGATAGAGGAGTGAAAACTTCAGGGGGTAAAATTGAAGCCTGTTCAGCAAGCAATATGGGCTCAAAACAAAGCAGCAGTGCTAAAGAGAGCTCCAGTTATGTTCAGGTAACTATTTGGTTAAAATAAACACACCATCTACTGGCACACATCTTAGGTACAACCCCGTTCATAATTGAATGGAACTGGTCAAGTTGTTGGTCTACCCAAGACTTTCAGTTTGCACCTTGTAACAGCTGGTGCATGTTAGTTGTTGCAGCTGAGATCACTTAAAAGTGCATTTGGTTTTTTTGCTGAATGTTCTGGTTTTATTATTCTACCTCTCCTCTTTGGTTTACTATCACTGATTCTCTGCCATAAATCCAGAACTATTAATTTTGACCAGGTTTGCTCCAATTCTTAAATGACCTGCTTTGCTGCAAATTCTATTGTGTTAGATCTCAATCCAGCATGGACCTCATGGAGGGCAAAGTGCTCTTTGTGTCCATGTGCCTGCAGGAGGAGAAAGTCTTTTCTTGCAGGATTTCTCGAGACAGTCTGTGAAATTAGTGTCTCATTTACTACATGTCTTAATGGGCTCAGTTCACTCAGGTACTTGTCGACCACTCGCAGACGTTCGGAGCAACCTGCCCGCTATTTGGCATCTTACATTTCTGCTTTGTTTGAATTTCTGAGACTGAACGGGGCTCAGGGAGAGCTTTTGATGAAGCAGCTTCCTTAAGGAAGGCGGCTGGAAGTAGGTCACCACTGCTACCTGCTTCACTCTCATTACCCAGGCAGTGTGAAGGATGGGAACAAGCATGGGAGGGTGGCTCTTGGGGAGCTTGGGTATAAATGCCATATGCAGCTGGACTGGCAATGCCCCACTCCCCATTGAGAGAACATCCCATAGGAGGACAGACCATCTTCCCCTTTTCAGACCCAGCTGAAAGCTTTTCAGGTAACACAGGCAAAATGGATAGGAAAGTTTTGAGAGGGAAGGCTGTCATCTCCCTTCAGACACCCACCCCACAGCCCATGGTGAGAAGCAGGGCAGTGGCCACCCAGCTGTGCTGTGCTGGAACACTATTTTGTCTGTGCCAAAAGCTGACGCTGCCCCATATCACTACCCAGATACTGCCAAATTATAATGGCTTTTCTCCTGTAGCCAAGAATCTGATGGGGTGTTTCAGCTCTTGCTTTTCATTCAGTGCTATCTTTCTTCTTTGCATGCTCCTGACAGTAGTGTTTTGCTGTCCTCTACAGAGCAGGCCTTCTTTCTTTTTGCTTTCCCCCTCTTTTACTGAATTTAGTAATCTTTTTGCAGTCTGTTTGAGTCCCTGGAGGCTTCTCATAGTCATTGACTTCTGCATTCGTGTCTTTTTGAGTTATGCCCTCTCACCAGTAATTTTGTGGCTTTATTGAATTCCTTCAACCTCATTCAGGTCATTTCATCGGCTACCCAGACAGGTAGGCGCTCTCTGGATCCAGGCTTTTATTGGCTAACTAAGGTATGGATGATCCAGTTATTTCAGGCTACTTATTTCTTCGTAAATTTTAAGCAGGTCTTCTCCCATCCTGGCCAGCAATCTCGCCATTTCTTGCTGCTTTAACACAACCCCCAACTTAAATCAAAGGAACATGAATTCCCTTGGGCCAAGTCCTCTGTGGCAAAGGCTACCTGTACTCTGACTGGTGCAAAGTTTGTCATTCAAATTGTCTCTATCTGCACTTTGTAAGCAAACCAGACAGTACAAACCTCCACTTACCAGTTTTATGTGCTGTGTCAGATGTCTTCCACAGCCCCACTACATTGAACTGGGGTCAATGTGTCCTGAAACAATCCATATTACAGATATAATCGCTTTGTTATATAAGTATTATATGGATCAGGTATCTCCCTATACCTGTGAAGGTACAGTTAGCAAGACTTGAGATTGCTGAAGCCATTAATCAGTCCACTCCTGTTCTTTCCCCCTTTGAAATTGAGCGGGATGGTTAGGGGTCATTTATCAGTCTGTCCCAGACTGTACTTATGAATAATAAATGGTCACTAGACCTGGAGCTGAGGCTTACTGAGAGCGAGACCTTTTAGTTTCATTGAAAGAAACCACAATTTATTTCAAGGGTAGCAGGATCAGACCCCTAACACAATTTTGATTCACATGTGTATTATACTGTGCACTGTAATCTGATAATAATTAAAAAATCTTGACATTATGCCGGCAGCATTTAAGCAGGAAGATAGCTTCAGAGGGACAGTGATTGGGTGCCAAGAGCGGGTATAAGATGGAATAAGTTGAAAATGAGTTGGGAGAGAGTGAAAAGGAAATTGTGGAAAATGAAAAATGTATATGATTATATTTCACAGACATACATTTTTAACTCCTTTGTAGGGAAGGGTTTTTTTCAGAGAAAAGTTGTAAACAGTTCAGAGCAGTTCTGTACTAAACTATGGGTGTTACAAATGGATTCAAGCTTAAAATGACATGTAGCACTCTCTATATCCCACACTGGGGTGTATAGAGAGCACACAGCCCATCTCCTGACGTGCATGACTTGTAGTAGTCTGATTTTCCTGAGATGTAAACTTGCAAGGTCAGCCAGAGGCAAGCCTGGAGCCAAGGCCTAGCTTATATTGCAACTCTATAATATTTCAGCGTTGCCAGCTGTGGTGATCTTATCAGGAATCTGTGAATATTTGGTGGTTTTCTTAGTAGTTTTGTTTCTGGAAATAAGTGAAAGTGTGATAGTCTCTCCTTCCATTTATAAAATAAAGTTCTTAGAGCTCCTGTTTGCAGAGAGAGATTTCAGATTGTGGTTAGGGTGAACACTAAGCACTTTTTACAGAAGTAATCAGTGAGAATGCAGGAATAAATGTCAGATACCTTTCTCTTTGCTTATTATTATCTAAGGCTTTTGAAAATTTGTTTGGTGATACTGGTTGCATAAGTTTTGATTTATGTTTAGACTTTTTGCTTACAACTGTCATTGTATAGCAGACAAGGACTAGCAAACATCCTAACAGCCTTTTGTGAACCAAAACTGTACATGTGAAGAGACACCATGTGCATCTGCTGAATTCTGCCTAGGCCATGTATTGCAGGGTCGTCTGCTGAATGGCTACTAATTCTGTTGGACATAAGCACCTGAAAAGGAGAGAAGAGCCTTTGGTAGGTACAGCCATCCTTTGGAGGGAGGCATTATATAACCTCTCAGCAGCCCCAATGCTGCCTGTGGCTGTGGGCTCCCCACTGAATCTGAAGAAACTCGAAGTTACTATCATCAGATTCAGGCAAAGAGCAGCCCCGGTGGGAGGTGTGTGCACAGCACTAATGTCGTGGTAACAGGGACTTGGATGATGGAAAATCCCCGGGGTCCACCTGCTTTTTTCTTAATCTATTTTCTGGCAGGCCGACTCATTATTCACTCTGTAATACAGGCCTCAAAATACTGACAGGATCCCTGTTTATAAACATATTCAAAACCTATTTGTTACCGCATCCAGTCTCACCACTTTCAGAGCTATTGCCATGATGCGCATGCTGTGTTTTGGCTCAAAAGAGAAATAACCTGATAAGTTTCTTGCTAAAAGGAAGGTTATTGCACAGGTACGCTAGCTATTTTTCATCACCTCAAGGGGAACCACAAATGTGTGTGTTGTTTCTAATTAATTGCTGGATTATGTAGAGTGCTCCATATAGCAAAATGGAGCAGGATGCTTGACACAGCAGTCAAGTTTTCTTCCCTTACTCTACTGAGCCTTCCTCATTTCTCTCCCAGTCTCAAGCAGCTGTTCTTGTCCCAGTGAGTCCTGGTTCCAGTGGACAGTTGTATTTCTTTAGAGTGTAGATGTTTATAAACAGGCATTTATTTCCACAATATTAGCTCTTCAACACCTCACTAGAGGATGAGGTTGGAGACTTCTCCTGAAAGAATGAGACAGAGAAACTTATTGGTGTTTGCATACAACTGTTTATCCTCTCAGAATCTCTATTTTTGTCTTTACGGTTTCTTTCCTTTATAAGACCTATACTCCAGTTGTGTGGTCCTAGTCCTGCATCCATTTAGCAAGCAGTGCCAATCACTGATGCCTGGGAAAGTGAAAATTAAGTGTAAGTCAATACACTAGAAACAATGGCCACCCTTTTAAAGCACCTTCTGCAGGGGTAGAGGAGACAGTCCAGGAGATGGAAGGACACAGCTCCCTGATGTGCACTGGCCATCCAGCTGAACTTGTCCAAGACAGTGCAAAGACTTACAGCCTCCCGTTCTGATCTCTGTGCCATGACTATAATTCAGATGCAGTTAATGGTATTTTTCCTGGCTGTCAGAGGTGAGAGTAAGTGTGGGATAAAGCCCTATACCTGCCGGGTTATGGAAACGTGTGTGTAGTGCATTATGCCAGAGAAGGTCAGGCCGTGAAACTTGTCAGGGCAGGTACAGCACGTTGGCCACAGGGGTGTGAGGGGTCTAGAAAATGGTTTTCAAGTGTATCCACGGTGAACTCACCCACTCAGCTGCTGAGTTAACCCATTGAAAGGGCTTGTCTTCCCTGTGCTGCCTGGAGGCGAGGACCCATCCCTCTGCTGAAGGGGATTACAGCAGTGGGAGTTGCTCAGAGCTGGATCAAATCCTTAGTACTAAGGGTGCTTGGGTTTTTGATGGCCCAAACCCTCCTTGCACTCCTGGAGAAGAATATCAGGAGGCATTTGGGTTGTCTTTTGTTTCTGTTTTCTGCTGTGTACAAAAGGGTTCTGGTGTGACTGGACTTCTAGGTACTGCCATGATGCCAATAATATTAACTTTAATTGGTGTTAAACCTCTGGTCAGTTATTGGATCTGTTATCTTTATGTTTAAATCTCTAACCCCCTCTCAAATGTTTATGGACTCACTATTGCCTTTGCTGAGCAGTATGTTCGGTATGTAATAGCCACTTTGTATACCTTGGGCAAGCATTAAAAACTGTTTTAAATAGTATGTGGATATCCATATGTTGTCTGGAATCTGGCTCTGCTTTTCATGCAGAAAGAGAACAGAAGAAACAGCATGTATTTATTAAAGCCATATTTCTTCAGATAGCTTAACCTGTGCTTTATAAATTGTATTTAACATCAGTATCATATTCTGTCCTGATCTAGTATTGCATTTTAAACTCTGTCCCCATGTTGGTCTGTTGTGGTCCATGCAAGTCAGTCCAATGGACAGAAAAAGGGATGTTATTATATAGTGGCTTTTTAGTGTTATATCCAATTTTATGCTTTGTTGAGAGCAGAAGTCGCACTATAACAATCCCTCAAAGGCTCAAAGCTAAAGGAACGTTAATCAACAGCAAGAGTAAGTGACTAGATATAATGTCCAGGTTGGAGGGAAGGAGCTTGTGTCTGGTTCCAGGCACTCTGTCTGATGCTTGGGACTTTTATCAACTAAGGCCGAGGGGGAATCTTTAAAAAGAAATATTTGAGTAAGAATGATTTATCATGTGATTGGAAGAGTCCACTGGAAAAGGTGACTGGCCAAGTCCATGTTGACTAAGTAGATCAAGAATGAGTGCCACAGGTATGCCTCAGTTTTAAATGCCTGTTTGCTGGTCTCATTAATCTGCTAAATTACCCAGCTCAAATTTCTTATGTGTAAGTGTTACATCAAGGTACACTATTTTGTATTAGCTGCCATATAAAAAGGAAACAGCCACCGAAGGTAGGAGAGAGTGAGGGTGAGTTATTGGCTGTTAAATAATCCAGCAACAAAGTCCTTACTCATGGGGAACAAAAATTGCCAAGAAATATTCACATGGGTATCTGATAATGTCTAATTTGTTCCCAGAATCACACATCATTGTTTCTGCATACTCAAGAGAGAGGCAAAAACAGAAAAGGAGAGAAACAAATATACACACAGATGCACAAATAATTAACAGGCATGCAATCATAGAGTCCAGTATTAGATCTACAATACAGTGAAGACACAGCATAAGAAATATTTATTATAAGCAAAGATGAAAAAATTTGACATTAGGGCTGGCTGATCGCAGTTATGAATAGCAATTCCTAAATCATCCATGGCAAATGCTTCTTACAAAGGAAATGAATTGTTGCAACACAATACATCCTTGTTGTATCGATATGATTAGCTAGTTATCCATAACATGTTGTAATTTGTTTTGATTTTTAAGTGTTCTTTAGCTGCAGAGCCTTAATGAGGCTTCTCTAAATTGATTAGGAACTGCGAGATACAGCATGGTTCACAGATTATTTCAGAGAGCTGTCAAGATCCTGTGACTTTCATTTCATTGGATTTAATGATCGTTGGAAAAGGTGTGCATTACAGCCAGATACAATCACATTTGTCAGCATGATCCTTTTAAGTGCAATTCAATTAAAGTGTTATTCTCTAATTTTATTATTGCTCAAGCTGAGTGCTAATGCTGGCTACCAATAAAGCTACAGGTAGATAATGGTATACAATTTAATTTAACTAATTGGAGCTTAGTGATCTAACATGCTTTTCATATCTTAATTCTTTGAATAATCTTTGATTTTTGCATCTGCTACAATTCTTTTAATGGAAAAGGGCAACTGAAAACATCAGTTACATTTGAGATTAAATTATCTAGTAACATCTGCCTTTAACAGTGTATCAGTATGCATGCGAATTTTCTTCTATTACCTGCCACTTGCATCCATTTTCCATTGTCAGTGTGCTTGACCTTGAAATTAATTTATCTAACTGTGCTTACATTCCTTATTAAGTTAACTGCAGCCTTGGAGTGCCAGAAACATTCTCACTGAGGGGATGCTGGCTAGATGACAAATTAAAGGGTCAGGAGCAGAGATAAACCAGTCCCTCCAACTAGACAAAGCCCATATTTTTTCCTACAGTTGTGAAGAGTTACAGATAAATAAAGTACAGATGCCAGAGCATATAGATACGTGGATATAAGATTATTTTATTTACTTGTAAACTCCTTACTGCTGCTTTCCTATACCAGTGTTTTTGTTGGTTTCTTGTATCTGCTTTATTTTGGGACATGGATATTAACACTTGAAAACTTAGGAGAAGAAAGACTAATCTTCACTACAGATTTAAACCAGGAAATTCTATGATTGCAATGCCTCAAGCTCTTTGAGTCAGTTCAGGTGTTTTGCTGTGAATTGAATGAACCTTAAAATATTTCATCAAGGTACAACAAAAACTGAACTCCAGGAAGGTGGTGCTGTCCTGTCTCTTCTAGATACCTGTTTTGCCTGGGTTGACCATTGGTCTACATATGGCTATGGTCTTTTGATATAAACTGTAACATTTTGAGTTAGGCAAGCTTGTCTATATTTTTCTATGTAGAAAATGGAAGAAGTTTAGGCCACATCACCTTGTGCAGCAGGATAGCTTTATTTTGGACTCTCTCTGTTCACTTTCTCTTTTCCACAGAGCCCTGGTATTAGTGCAGAAAAAAGGTTTCTGTATCCTTCAACTGTGTTCTCATTTTCTGCCAGTGATGCAGCCAAGTCACTCTTTGTCCTAAAGCTACTCTAAGTGACTGCAGTGGCTGTATGTCCATTGAGTGCTCTGAATCTCTTTGGCTACCTCACTCAGGTACTTGCAGCAAACCCATTGCTCCAGTAAACAAATGCATCTCTATCTTTAATGGGTTTGTGACATCTCTGTGACAAAGCAAAGTGCTATCATTCTCAAGATATAGATGGCAGTAAAGGCACAGGGGAGCACAAGGAGTTGCCTGAGGCTGTGCACAAAACTTGTGTGTGGGTTGTGCTGTACACAACAGAAAAGTGATGAAACGGGAAAGTAACTCAGATCTCCTCCTAATGGTAGCATTGCCAGGCTTCTCCGGCAGAGGTGGCAGCTACAGCCAAAAAGAGAATTCTTCTTTTTCTGCTCTACTGCACATGAATTCATGTTCTTCCCTTGAAACAGCTTTTAAAAAGAAATCAAAAGCACTTACAAGCCCCATTTCCGGATGTCATGAAGGATTTTTTACTAAATGCAAAGAGATTCTACTGATAAAGCATTGCTTCTTTCTCTTCCATGTTCTTCAGCTATGATTTTTCCAGAAAGAATGAGCACAAAGACCTCTTCCATATGTCCTTACTCAGCTGTGTGCTGAGTTTCTAGCTATGTTTGGGTATAGCACACTATCAAAAATACATAATCCAATATCTAACATCAGTCATTTGCCTAAAACCATAGTTGATCAGATAGTTGGGAAATCACTGTGTCCTTCTTCCTGGTGTGAGTCATTGCGTACACTTGACATGATCTTTCACACTTTAGATGAGTTGAGTCCAGATTTCAACAGCTGGCTTCTAGGTTAAAAAAAAAAAATTCAGAATGTGTAAGAAAAGCAGCATTGATGTCAAAGGCAGGATAGAGGGCTCACTGTGTATGTACATATTGGCCTTTGTTTGATTTATACGTGAGAGTCAGGATACTGGCTGCAATCAGTGACAAGGCATTAGAATAAGCATGAGAAAGTCTTGAATGTTACTGAGGCTGCTGATTGTTGATGCTGGGAACTCACTGATTATTGTCAAATATGTTGTGCTTAAGTCTTGACAAGTGATTCATTCTGTCTCTACTATCTTTCAAAATCATGACGTTGCTGATGCAACATCACTGCTCATGTTTATACAATTAGTTGACTTAATTATGGTAATGCACTGTTTAAGTTTACCTGCTTTTCCTCCTGTGGCTATAGAATATCTTTTTACTTCCCAGGACAACAAAATTTGCTCATTCTGTCATTTATACATTGTGGCTACTGTATCTGATGTTAGTATTTGATTGAACTGCTTTTAAACTATGGATACTTAGTGACAAAAGTTTCCTAACTAGTTTAGCAGCATGTCATTTGATGATGCTGAGCTTAGCATGTACTATCACTCAACTATATTCTTAAAAATAAAATTAATCAGGACATATGTCTCCTTAAAAAGGCCAAGCTCAGTTCTATATTCATAGTATTTTAATGACATCAAATCCAATTCACAGGGTAAAAAAGGGTTGATGGGCCTTTACTAGCTGTGAACTTAGCCTAAGAACTAAGAACTAAAACTGGGCTCTCTAGGGTGTGCTAACCTGGAAATAAAGATCCTACTGATTGGATTCACTTCTCAATCACTCAGGGCCAATCTCTTCCCTGAAGAGACTAATTTTTAAAATTAAATGAGCCATTTAACTACCTCAGTACTGGATGCCATGGTGTTTTCTACAGAACTTGAAGTGAAAGAGATGTCATTGAAATGATGCATCTTCTTTCTGTTTTCTTTGACTGTGAGGATTGCAGAAGATTCCTGCAGAAAGACTTGAACTTTGAGTGTCAGTTAAGAAACAGCAAACTTTGCTTTTCATCACACTCAGGATTTCTGTTCAGGTCACTTGAAATGTGTGTAATGCTGAAATATTTCAACAGATTATTTTACCCATATATAATTACAACCATAACTGTTTCTTGAATTGCAATGTGTCTTACTGAAATATTTTTATTTATTTTATCTAACATTCCAGGTTCATGTTCAGAGAAACTCTTGAGAAGAAGGAAGATGCAGTTTTTGTAAACTAAGGAGTGATATATTCATTCTCACTCAAACAGCTCTATTTAGATTTTCCAACTGGGATAAATAGAGGAAATGTATTTAGATCTAAGTACTTTGTCATGATCCAGTGAAATGTAGTCTGTACACCAGACCTAGCAAACTGTTAAATGATGCCATGGGTGCAGAGCTAGTGGAATTTAAAATGAGAAGGTTTTATTTCATGTATATTACTTTTTTGTTTCTTCTTCTATATTTTTCAGAAATGTTTTATTGCTTCTATCAATTGCAAGAGTACATAAAACTTTAATGATAAAGCAGTAAAAGAAATGATCTCCAAATATTACTGCAGATCCCTTGATAGATTTCTGTGCACTCTGCAACCTTTGTCTGAGCTAATTAAATAACAGGCAGAATAATTCTAGGGATGCTTATGGATAGCACTGCTGTGATGCTATTTCCAGAATAGATTTTTTTTTTCCTTAAAACTCCTTGTCTAGGAAGCAAACCCACAGCCATTTAACCAGAGAGGTACTACTCCTAAATCTGCCTACAATGATTGACACAATAACAGGAATAGAAATTAATGTGGAGGAAAAAAAATAATCAAGAATACAGCAAGACATCATTAAAGCTGTGTACAAATGAACAGAAGTGGCAATAAAATGTTTGGTGGGTTCTTGAACATCTGCTTTTCTAAATCATCATTAATACAACAAAGACAGTCTATTTTTCCATTCAATGGGTTATGTGTATTGTCTTGTACAACTTGTGGTTGTGGAGGTTTCTGTTTTCCATCTGAGCCTTAAATATGCTATTCAACAGCTTTACTATTAGTGCCCAACTAAACTCTGAAGTCTGAAAAACATGTGTTTTCAGAACCCAGAACTTTTTGTTTCTAATCTGACTGGTTTGTGTTACAGTAGTGCAGCAAGGTCCCAAATGGGTTTGGTGCTCTGTTGAACTGAGCTCCAGTGTAGAATAAAGGAGTCCTTGCCTTGGAAAATGTAACCGAAAAAGGAGAAAAAAATTAATTTAAAAGTGCCAAAAAAAGGGGGAAACAGAAGCACTGACTGGTAAAATGGCTGCCTACTGCTTTGCTATCAGCAGAACATCCGCTGAGCAGAATATAAGATCCAGATTTCTTGCTGCCCTGTGCACCCTGTGTATCCATCCCTTTGCAGTGGTTTTCTGACAGAATTGAGCTTTGCTGTCTTTGCTGCCCCATCAGGAGAAAAAGACTAGTATTTGTTATCTCATAGACTTATTTAAGTCCTGTCACCATTTAAAATGCTCCAAGGGTGGGTAGGACATCTAAATATTCCTAAGGTAAAGGTTTAACTGACGTGAAACCTAAATATGTTTCCAGCTACAATCTGACAGCACATGTATAAATTTGACAGTGCATTTTTGAGCCTCTGGCAGCATTTTAGGTATTCAAAGAAGTAAATATAAAATGCTTCCAGCAATTAACAAGGACATGCAATCTATAAGGGTTCTTCAGCAGCCACATCAGAGACAGAAGGTCAAAGTCCCATTATATTGTCCAGATGATCCTAGGTAAGGTGCTTGGTCTTTCATACCAGCGCCTGCTGCAAGCAAAGGCCAGGCAATTTGCAGTCAGAAAACTAATCTTAAGACTTTGCGCGCTGTCCTCCAGCCGCCCGTCCCCCAGGTTGCTATTGTGTGTTGTTAACAGAAGTGCCGTGGCTTATTGCAACGATGCGGGCGCTGATCTCGGCTATCGAGCAGATCAGATTCTGAGAGAGCCAAGAGGACCTGGAGGGCTTTGTAGATGAAAGCCACTGGGCTGAATTGCATTCAGAGACAAACGGCACCATGCTGAGCTCCGATGTAACCTGCTTAGTGTGGCTTACAGCTCTGGCTCATGCTCTGTGCTGACTGAAGCTTCTTCCATGAGGGAGGAATTGGTGTTTTCTGTGAGGTAGCAGAGGATTTGTGTTACCTGCCCTGGTGGGAGCAGAAAATGTGGTTTTGGGAAAACATGAGGGTAGGTGAGATGTCTCAGCTCTGTACCAGCTCTCTGTGCGTCCTGAGACTCGCCACGGATTGAACTGCCTCAGTGTCATGCTAAGTTATTCCGGTGGGCTGTTTGCACAGCTCTGTAGAGCATGGGGAACATGAAGGATGTAACTTCATATGCATGTTCCCTGGATTGAGAACTTGGCCAAGACTCAGACTTGTCTTCCTCTGTGCACAGAGGCTGAAGCAAGACAGCATTTGGCTTATTACAGCAGGTGTTAATTCTTTGTATTAACTGGTAGTAGAATTAAGTCAGCAATTTATTTCATTCTTGGAACAAATTAGGATGTTCTTGAAATAGAGCCCCTATTTACTAGTGTAGTACTCAGTGCAGAATCTGTCATTTCATGGTAATTTTTCAGCTATGACTGGTGGTTTTTTTAACACTGAGCTTTTGCTGAGGCAGTTTAAGAAAAGATGCAAACACTCTCTGCTGTAGTTGAGACACTGATGTTCTCCTGCAGCCAATACAACTTCTCTCCTACTCTGGTGATGACATGGTCTTGCAAAGCTTCCCAGAATCACAGGCCTCTCCCTCCCAAATGCAGTTAATTCCTGGAATGGCGATACTTTAAAGTGGTTGCTGGAGGTATCCAGAGTGATGCAGGTGTATTTTAAGATACTTGTGGGCTGGCTCATTTCTAGATTGTGGTGTCGTATATTTTTGTTTCTATTTTTAATCACTGTGCTAGTTTCCAGAGAAGTTTTTTATAATGTCAGTGTCTGCTGCAACACATGCTGCATGAATCATTCAAGAGAGCCAAGCATTGTTTTTGAAATTTACATCAACTCTGAGCATAATGGCAAATTATGAGCAGTAGCGACCAGAAAAGAGATGCACCCGTGATACTGTTTCCATTCAATTTGGTCTCCTCAGCTTTTAAAATTTACTGCTTTGATTCGGAAATTCTCTATGAATCCTGAAGAGCGGCAGGTTTTATCCTCTCCCCTGATGCTGGGGGCAGCTGAGAGTCAGCCCTCAGCACAATTTGAAGTAGTCTCAGGGCTGCTGTAGCTGGTGTTTCAGGGAAGGCTCCTGAGGGGTTGCATTTTTGGCTTAAAGTTGCCAGAACGTCGGAAGCTTGTGTGCATGCCCTGGCATTCCCTGCTGCCAGGGGCTGGGGAGGCTCGCTGCCTGCACAGACTTCTGTGCACAGTGACACTGCCGGCAGAGCAGGATTTCCAGGTCCCCCACTGGCAACAACCTGGAGCACCTTTGTGTGCTGACTCGACCATGCCTCCTCCCAGGTAGGCTCCCTCTGAATTCCCTCTGCCATATACCTCTGAACACAAAGTAGTTTGAAGTGAGTTGTCGCCTTTTTTTTTTTTTTGCCAGGTCATTAGCGTAAAATTCAAATAGATTAAATATGATTCATCTCTCTAACACTGGGAGGGGACAGAGTTCTGGCTATCCCAGGTAATAGTAGCAGAATTCAAAGCCCATCATTGTGCTTTCAAGCAGCAATAGGTTACTCATTACCGCGGCTTTGAACAGCTTCCCTGTGGGTTGTGTGCGTCTCAGCCACCATCACTACTGGCACCGATCAATTAGTGTCACAAGCAGTTTTAGAAAAGGGCCAAGCAGGGAACGTGTGTGGAGCTATTCTCCCACCTGCTGTTATTACTGGTGAAGCTGGAGGGATGTGGCCTGCCAGCATGGGATCTGTTTGGGGGCTAATTAGTTTGGGAGATTACAGAAAGCACGATATATAAGCTGCCTGATCGATCTCCTCCACAGCCCTGTAAAGAGAATAGGTAAATGTCATTTTCATAACACTGGCATAAAAACTGAGGAGTAGAGGCCAGATGTGCTTCCTGACCACAGTCCACAGCTGCCAGATCCAGGAGCACGGAGACTGGAGCAGATACCTCCCTGTGAATGTCTGGGATGGGGGAAACTGCCTCTTTTGGAGAGAATCCTGAGGGACCGTGAGCAGCAGGTGACCACAGTGAATGCAGGAGGAGAGCTGGTGTACCTGAGCCTGCGGAGGCCAGTCTTCCCCAGAGGGGCCGCATCATGAGCCACCCTATGCTGTTTGTCCCCACCCTGGTACCCTGGCTGCCATCCATTAGATTATGCCCCTCACTTTTCCAAATGCTTCTCTCTCATTCTGCTTTCTGTAGCCTGTGCTGTTTGGCTGCTGGAGGGGAGACTTGATAAGTGTGCTTTATGCAGTACATCTCGCCAATCAGGAGGCAGGGGGTTCTGGCTCCTACCTAATTACTCAGGTCAGTGGAAATAATGACAAGGTTTTTCTTAGATGTGCATTCAGAGAAGTCTGCGGTTAAGATTCTATCAAAAATGAAAAACAGTGTGCAGCAAAATAATTATTTTTTGTAAGGCTTTTCAGTTTTTACCAATGATGAGGGAAACAGCAGGAGTTCGCAAAGGGAATATATTTTATTGATGCCAAGGAATTATTGCATCAGTATTAGAACTTCAGGGGCATGTAAATGTTCAGGACAGTGAAAGGTTGCATTGTTATGGAAAAATTGTGCCTTTGAATAAGAGAGAAAAAAACCTTAAACGTTGTAAGAAAGTTATTTCTACAACTATCTGGGTGATTTGGAAACATGTTATTGCTCAAGTGGGTTGTGGACAATTCTTCTTGTCCTTCCTTTTATGCCATTCACCTGTATCTGTGGTATATCTCTTTAAAAAAAAAAAAGATAATTTTTCATTTTAAAAACCCCATCAGTCAGTGCCTGTTGGAAGAATGAGTGATTAAGAATAAGATTCACTTTAAGTCACTGTCTGGAATTTGTGTTCTTCAAAAATACTCCAAAATTTTTTGTTTTGGTAAAGAAAGAGGAGTGCTTTCTTTTCCTTTGCCATAGTGTCCCATATCAGTGTTCCAGCCTAATAAGCAAAAGCCAAAATTTGTTTCCTGATGTGGCAGAGAGAGAACCCCCAGTGCAAGCTGTGCGAGGTTCACAAAGCCAGCACCTTGCTTTGCCACCAGCAGGACACATGCTTCCCTTGAGGGCAGCATCTGACGCGGCACAGGTCTGCACAGGGACCCTGGGGCCAGCTAAAGAACCAGAAGCAGTTGCCATTTGCGCAGCGAATGAGGCACACTGATACCCTGCTCAGGTATCTGCACAGTACTGCAGTGTGCTGTGTAGATACCAGGACTGCTTTCCAAGGGTAGTGAGATCCATCTCTGAGGTAACTTTCATATCTCCAGCTGCCCTCTGCAGCTGCGGTTCTCCTTTTTCTGTTTCCCTCTGAGCATTTGAGATGCACCTCTTGTTCACTTAAATTTGCCGCTTATCCTTGGGAGCGAAAGCTGGGTTCTCTCTGAGGGAGAAGTGGGCAGTTTGGAGTCTAGATCCACTTTTTCCTCTTTCTGAAAGCCTTCTTTCTCCATCCTGGTAAGATGATGCCAGTTATAAATGTGTTTTCTGTTTTGGTTTTAATGCCATTTCTATGCTGGCCAAAACCTTGTTAGGCAAAAGTCTAATTGTAGCTGCAATTATGCTTGCATAGCTTCCTTAATTAGAGGACCATTGTATACTCTACCACCAAACATACTTTTGGGAGATGAGAATTGCTAGAACAAATTTTGCTGGAACAGTTACAGTAGCATAGCCTTTTCAACACCAGCTCCAGCCTTGCCAGGACCTTGCAGCTGAGCAGCTGCTGAAGAAATCCAGTACCCACAGGAACAGGCTCTGAAGAGCACATTCATTCATTGCCTCTCAGCTGAGCATTGCTCTTGAGTCTGGGGTTTGGAACCCACTAAGAGGTTTAGAGAAAAAGCACCTGGAAGCTCTTTGAAAGTAGAGTTGAAGAGGATCCATGTTTGGTAGCCTCTCCTCCTCAAGCTCAGTCCTGTCCTTGCATTCATCTTTTAAAGAGATGCTGTGCTCCCACATTTACATGTCTGCCTTCCCCCTTCAACAGTGCAAACCTCCTTGACCTACTCTTCTTAACCTTAACTGACAAAAAGATTGTAATATAAATAGGACATTTATAACCAGCATTGGAAGTCTCTTCTGTTGTGTGATTATCTACAAAGTGTTATTACCCCCTTTTTGCACAGGAAAATACGCCTAGATTTTCATTGATCCATCTTGAATCAATGCTTTTAAAAATCCTAGACACATTTTACTTAAGAGCAAAAGCATGCATTTTATGTTTTGACATGGTATTATTGATTGGAAAGGAGAGAGCAGTGCTCTCCACCTGACTGTCTCCTCAGTTTCCTAGTCTGGCAGTGTCTGGTAGCACAACATCCTTAATGGCTTTGCTCCTGTTTTCTCTGCTTGTTGCCTCTCCTCTTTATCCTCCCAGTCCTCAGCACGGTGCCTTTCTCAGTTTTTTAAAGTAATCAATATTGTGCTCAAGCCTCCTGCTGTTTGCTGTCACTCATATTTGGCACAGCTATAAATTATGTATGGGTCTTTCTTGGCCCATATAAAATTTCTATTGGATTTGTCAATTGCTAATCAATAGTTCACTTTTCTTATCCTCAAAGACACACACATGTTCTGAAGTCTTAATGCAAGCAGATTTCCCCCTTATGTGTAGATGAAGAGAGCAGTGAGACTTCAGCTCAGAAGATAGAAGCTGCAGAAGTACAAATCTAGACCTGGTGTTGTGTCTGAGAAGACATTAACATAAATCCTCTGTCTATGAAGCTTTGGTTTCTGCATTTCACGATGGAGCTACTTCCTACATAGTCATGATAGGCAGTGTTTTAGCATGGCTTTGCTTACCTGTGACCCTTTCAACCTCCACTGCACAAGATGCTCACAGTGGTAGACTGTTTGAACTTCCAGAGCTAATGGCATCTGACATTTAAGTCAACCTTAAAGAAATCTCGGCAAACGCAGTCACTTAAACTAATATGGCAGTGTCTCTTTAAGGAGGCATATTGACAGTCTTTGTAAAATGTCACGTTATGTTGATGTCTCAATCAAGTTCACAGCTCTCCCCTCCCCCCCTCCCCAAGTTTTCACAAGCTTTGAAACTGGGTTGTAAACCAAAAAAGGAACCAATAATTCTTTTGTATAAAAACTGCATTTTAAAAAAGTTGGATTGCTGACTATCTGAAATAAGTGAGCAAGCCCTGTAGCATCAACTTCTGCTGCAATATCTTTAATACATACACAAGTGCTGTTAGCTGAGGCAAGGAGAAAGTACTGGTGGAGTGAGACTGCTTGAAACCATATTTTGCTTTAGGCAAAACAGTGTGCTAAAAGAGCTGAAAACAAGAAAAGCTGCCTACTGCTATCCCTGCAACATTAAACATCAAAACTCAAGCCGTTTGCTACTGAAGGCTGGTCGCTTGAATAAATGCTCAAAATTTGAGAAACTGTTGGTCACAATGGGGAGAAAATAGAGCTCATTCCTTCAAAAACCTGCCACGTCTCATCACTCCAGAAGACCAGTTGCTGCCTAAGTAAATCCTCAATTAGGTCTGTTGGCTGCAGATCCTGGAGCTGCGCTCGACAGAGGGATTTGTTAGAGCACTCTCCATTTACAGCTATGTGTGCTACAGCACTTTTTGATTCGGAGTCCAACAGGGTTTGACCTTCAGGTCATGCTGCAAAGGTCTCTTCACTTTGGACCAGACAGTGCCACTTTTACTAACACTGAGTAGTATTTTCCCCCTTAAGAGGGCTGGCATGTCAGCTAAGCTGCAGTAAACTGGGTCCAGCTGCCTGGCTTTTCCAAGCTTTACTGATGGAAGAGTGGATTTTAAAAAGGGCATAATTCTCCAAATTGCAGAGTGCTCAGGGGTGTTTCAGTGACTTCTCAGTGTCCAGGCTTTTGCCTGCAAACTGGGGAGATGTGAGCTAGGTGTCATGCTGCAAGGAGAGACTGAAATGATAAAAGCTTGTGCAAAGGGATGTGCCGCTCCTCTGTGCTACAGCAACTGACTTTTTTATCATAAGGGAGTATAAAGGTTGATGACAGATTGGCAATTTAAACAGTAAAGCGGTAGTATTAGTAATGGAATAATAAATAGCAGTTTCCTAGAAAGTGGATTCTCTAGCATGGGTTAAACCTCTTTCTCTGAGACAGTTTGAGGTTTTGGGGTGGTCAAGCAGAGAAGTTTGGCTGACTGGATGGTGAATCCAGATCATAGAGATCTAGAGATGGAGATCTGGATCATGGATGTCTAGAGGTGGAGATCACGGAGAACTCAGTCTAAATCATGGAGACCTAGAGAAACTCCAGCGGTTTTGGCTATTCCAGGTTTACACAGGTGTGACCAAGAGTATTATGCAGAGCACTGCCTTTCAGCCTGCTCAGAGGTCCCACCTATCTGAATACAGTGAAAGTCCCTGCCTCAGGAATGCATGGCCTGAGCAAAAAGGACAAATGTGGGAGGACTGGGACTGATGGCTACAAGGAGTGAAGGAGGGAGTTGTCCAGCATCATAAGGCATAGGAGATGCAGACTTGGGTGGCAGGATCACCTCTGCTACCTTCCTTCTGAAGCTTCTGCCCATTAGGAGAGCTCCATTAAGTACTTAATCAATTCATTTGGGAAGGGCTTGCTGCCCCATGCCTTGTGCTGAGTATCAGAGTCACTTCCAGATGAGCTGCATGTTTCTGTGTGCAGAAACCCCGTGCCTGCATGCTTCTCATTGTGCTTCTGGCAGGGTTTTATCCAGTCACTTCTATCACAATATATTGGATTTCTGGACTGAATTTACATGGAAAAAAAGAGAAAACATGGGGAAAGATTAATTCAAAGTGTAAGTGAAACTTCTTTGCAATGAGAGAAATGGGTTGTGTATGTACTGCATAACAAACACTCTGGTATAATCTGTGCTGTTTGGCTTCAGTAGTGTCTCCTCTGCCAAAGGCTGAGCTACGTGACAAGTCAGGCAATTCGGGAAGAGTGCAGGCTTTCGGTTCAGAGTTGTAGCAAAACCCTTCAGTAAAGGAAGTCTATGGGCTCACAGGACTTAGCTAAGAATCCAGAAATGCTTTTAAATTTTGTGACTTTGAACTCATCTTCTGATTCTGGAGGACTAGTTATTTTTGAATGTGTGATGCTGAATTGTAAGGGACATCAGACAGTAGTTCTTTCTTTTTTGTCTTCTTTCTTTCTTGTCGCTGGCAAATGGGGGCAGATTAGCTGAGGTTGAGTGACGAGGTCACTGCCCTCAGCTATCTGCTGTGTCCCCACTGCATGGTCAACTGAGCCATTTGTGAATTAGCTGCTGAGCCACTGATTCCTACAGGACAGAGGTTTAAAGTGGGCTGAAATTGTTTATGGTTAACCTGCGCGTTAGTTCAGAAGCTGAGCCATGATGCAGAAGTGGTTTGGCTGCTGCTATAGCAAGAATGGGACAGACAGTATGGGATAATAACAATTCCTTATCTATCAGGCAGGGCTGATGCTAGGCATCTCTTTATTTGTGTAGTCTGAGGCAGTGATTAAGGCTCTTACAGCTTGTTATAATTTGTATCTGTCCCTACACAACCTATGCTCTCTCCATCTCCTGAAAGCTCTTTTAGCCATTTCATTCACCACCTGTCTCCAGTGCAGGGAGGCTTTCTGTGCATGCACAGAACCCACTAAAGTCAGTGGAGAAAGCAAGGGTGAGAGATTCGGCCATGTAGAGAGTGTTGCAAAATGAATTAATTTTTTTCCCACTTTGAATTTCTAATGAGGTGTTTTTCCTAGTTCTGTTGGAGCTTAGAGCATCCCAGGGACACTTCTTTGTAAATATCACTCCTATATAATTGTTTTTAAAGACACTTGGCAGAATGAAGACATACTGCTCTCTGACCCACTGGTCAGCTCGGTGTCTGCCCACAGGCAGTATTCAGGATGTGTTGTTTTGATAAACATACCAGCCAACTTGTAGGCATCTTTCAGCCTTCATATTTTCTGACTGTAGGGCACCTTTTCATATTCGGAAGTGGGGAAAGAAGGATGAGCTTATCTACTGCAGAATATACCTCTCAGTGCATCCTTGCATATTTTACTTTTCTAGAGTTTGTGTTTTACCCTAATACTGAACACTTCCATTTTAGAGCAGATGGTTAGGAAAGCTAGCAGGGAAAGAGCACCTTTCCTTGCCGAGACCCTAAGAATTGTTTGTTTGAACTCTCCTTTCCCTGACGTCTGCACTAGCCAGGCCATGCTCTCACAGTGCTGCAGAGGGCTCAGTGCCCAGCAGCACTATTGCCCGGCAAACCAGATTGCTGGCCGTTGAATGGTGCGAAACCTTTCCGTCAGTGAAAATCCTCCATGGTCCTTCCAAGCCCTGCCGAGCCACTGAGCAAGACCAGAAGCGCTGTTCATTTCCTACGGGCTCTAATTCTCGTGGCGCCGATGGGAGCTGCTCATCCCCTTTGGGGAAAGAATGGGAAACAGGAGGCCAGGAGCCTTGCTGGCACCCGCTGCTGAAAGTCTACAGAGGGCCTGGGTTTGCAGGATTGTAAATCATCTGGAGCAAGAGAACTACGTTAGTTAATCCCAGATGAGGATCAGATCACCTGCCTTGCAGCCCAGACCATTTCCCCGGGACCACTGCACTGGCTCTGATCCTGTTGGCTCTAATTCCACCCTTTGTTCTATTTTTGTACGGTAGGTTTTTTAATTAGTAATTCTGTTGAATTTATAACACGTTGTGACTGCATGTCCCCTGAGCATAAATAGAGCACAGAGAAGAAAGGAGGCAGTGATTTAATGCCAGATCATCACGGGCCCAATTCATAAAAATGTTATACTTTTTATGTAGGAAAAGGACCATCCATGTAGCGTATTTGGAATTCATTGAATCTTCTTTCTTATGCATAAAAGTTGCCAACTGCTCATTACTCACTGAAGGGATTCATAACTCAAAAGAGGGCAGAGGCAGAAGAAAAATGAGCATGCCCTACTTAATGTGCAAAATTCAAATATTAAAAAAAAGAAAGAAAATCTGGCAGGGATACAGGGTAAGTAAATCATCTCTTTAAAAAAGAAACCTCTAATAATTACCTAAGTACAAGATTCATGACTGATAACTAGTCAGAGCAAAGATATGCGCATAACCTTACTTCAGCTTTTAAACAGCACTTGTGATTATTATTGTTTTAAACAATGGCAAGTCTGTTTTCCTAGCAAACTGTATACTTCAAACAAAACTTTAATATATTTATTGGGGGAGCCACATGCAGGAAATAGATTATTAGGGGAGAAGATGTTCTTCCATTTACGGTGATCCTAGAGCAGAGAATACAGAGAAAACACATTAAGAAGCACTTCACATTTTTCCTTTGCTGTAACCCAACCCAGACTTGTGCCCAGAAGAGACAGCCTCCTTTGATCACTGCAGATCCATATTGACACGTCCCATGCCATCCTTCACTCTCTAATCTCTCAGCACTGTGCACATTGAACACATTGCTGTACATACACTCATTACTGTACCGAACAAGAAACCACATATACTGTACCAGAAACCACAACTAGGCAAAAGTCATTGGTCAAAGATCATTTACATTCCTTTTTAGTTGCTTCTACTCCCTCCAGAGAAACTCTGATTTATCAGGAGATTTGAGCTGTAGTTCCTTCCTGGCACAGTGCTTCCTTACACTTGGGTGGGGACAGGAGAGCCAAGGGGAGATAGAGCAGCTTTACTTTGCTGCTGTTTTTTCTCTTTTTCTTTTCAATTTCCTGACTTCCTAGCTCACTCTTTCTCATGTAGCACGAGAAACTTCTCTCTGCT
The DNA here is from genome assembly GCA_026212715.1 of Elanus axillaris. NCBI lineage: Eukaryota > Metazoa > Chordata > Aves > Accipitriformes > Accipitridae > Elanus > Elanus axillaris. The sequence goes on from JANZLQ010000092.1 coordinate 24,727,277, forward strand.
GTCTCTTCTCACCCATCTTGGCACCCTTCTTGGAGGAGGGAGAAGGTGAAAGGGGAGAGCATGGCACACATGCTGTAACTCAAAGGGCAAAAGCCCTCGAAGCGGAGAGAGGTGCAGCTGTGCATTAGGAAGTGTGAAGCTGCTGCGTACCAAGTGGCAAAGCAGTACCAGCTCGGTGCAGTGTAGTTCCACAGAAAGGTGTGGTTTAGGGGTTTGAACCCTTAGATGGGGAATAGTGTTGATATCAGACAGTGGGTGAAAAATTAAAGGATGCTGAGAGTTTTTTCTGAAAGCAGTGAGTGTTAGGCAATGGCCTAGCGCCTCAACGGTGGTACTTTTGTAATACAACGTTTCAGCTAGAGAGCAGCACTGCTGTTGCAGCTGCAGCAGCTGCTCTGGTGTGAGGTGAGCAGCCCCTGGGTCTGTCTTCATGGTGGTTCACCATGCACCAAGTCCTTTCTCAGTCCTCCCCTAGGAGAGGGAGAGACCATGCACATCTATCTCCTCGGCATCTCCTATTTATTGATACTACCTTGGGGCACTCCCTGAAGTTATATCTATGTTTGCAAATACCTCAGCCCTCCCTAAAATACATCAAGAAATCTGGTAGAAGTGGCAGACAGAGAAATAGCCAAGCATTTTTTGACTCTCAAGACTGACTAGTACATAGGCATCCCATAGCAAACTGTAGAAATCATTGCCATCGGTTTCAGTGGGAGCAAGATATAGCCTTTAATGAGGTCAGCTATAAGGGCAGGGATTTGACATCAGAAGCAACTGCTGATGTGCTTGTTATCTGCTCTCAGAGGAACCCTGGCTTGCTTTCACAGCCAGCAATATACCAAATCCAACAGCTTATTCTGGAGTTCTGTTTGCCTTTTTACTAATAGGCAAGATTCACGGGCTAGACTGAAAGACATAATTATTGGAGGCAGAGCCTAAGGTGTGCTTCTGCACTCATTTCATACTGGAGATCTTAAGAGAACTGCAGGCAACTCTACCCACACCTCTGATTTTTTAAGGGGATGACGGTTTCGGTTGGCAAAAGGCACTGAGCTCCAGTGTGTTGTTAGATGATGCATTTTGAAAGCATGCAGCTATCAGATCCAGTACCCCATCCTAAGTCAGGCATGGCCAATTTCTGCCTCCCAGCCAGTATTTCCCCTATACTTTCAAGTGGATGTAATATTTTCCTGCCCTGCCATCCCCAGCTAGGATGTATACAGTTTCTGCAACTATTCAAGAGCTGCTGAGTAGCATCATAGAAATGACCACATTTTAATGGTGCCCCAAGCAGTTCCTGTCTACATAAAGTTCATTAAAAAAATCCCAGGGATAAGAGCAGCAATGTGAACATAAGACACGATATTATTTTATTAGGCGTCTGATTTGTATCTCACACAATTTTTATACTGGATTGACCTTATTGCCCTCATTGAAGTTTACTAACAATTTATACAGATCAGAATCAGTCCATATAATTATATATCATAATTATCAGCTGCTATAAATTGGTGTTGGTCCACTGAAGTTGAATTACACCACCTAAGGAGCTGACTCATTTGTTGTGACTCTGTTATACAATAGACTGAAGCTAATTATACTGTATGTCTATGTATGCATCTTGGTGTGTATGTTCCGCCTCGCTTTATCCTCTTTCATTCCCCATTGCTTCTCCAGTGTTTCCAATTACATTAGTTATTTTGCTCCCTGTGGAAATAGTTTCCAAGAGACACTTTTGGGAGCCTGGAATTAACCAACGGTCTGGAGACTCGATTTTGTGGCCTTCTGTTTGCTGTGATCTAGAGGTGTCATATTGCCTATGCTTTTACAAATCTAACCTTTCAACACATTTTGGAGTCAAGTTTATAGCTGGATATGTGCTTGCAGTTGATTCACTCTAACATCCCAAGCAGAGAATATTTCTCCTCCTATTAGAAAATGAGCCTTTGCTGAAAAACATGAGGAAACTGCATTTTTATTAGAGCTGATGTAGTGGTGAAAAGTGGGAGCCCTGGAAAACACTTTTTTCAGAAAGGTAGAGGAGAAGCAACCATGGATGGTGGCTGTATGTCTTGGGCTCTCTCTGAATCTGAAGTGACCATGCACATACGCCACACGGTGCCGTTCGGGAGCAGGCAGTGCTGCTCAGCCCTTCAGTGGGATCTGGGGAAAGGGCCTGCAGGCTCAACGCGTCCCTGAACATGTTTCAGACAGCTCTGAGACATACTTTGCTACGTTGCCATATGTTCCAAACGAACTTGTCTGATGACTGGTAGCAAGTTTCAACTGTTACTAAATCAGTTGGGGGAAGCTTCCAGAGATGGTGCTGGGTTTGTGAGATGGAGGTGTCCAGATAAAGAGAGATGCAATGAGTCTATCTAAAGCTATCAGGAGTTTCCAGGAAACAGCTGACATGAGGCTCATTTGAATTTCCAGAGGCTGGGAAATTTAAACATAGCATATTTAAATGGAGCTAACATTTTTCTTTTGCTCAACCATGCTGCGATCAGATTGCCATTTTCTTTACCTTGTTCTGCCTTTAAGTGCCTGCAGTTGTTTTATTCACTAATTTGTTCTGTATTAATTGTAATGGCGTGGCTTGCTGAGCAATAGGTACGCAACTGTCCCAGCACTCCTGTTGCTGTAGGGATAATGCTGACCCAACAGGTTAGCAGGAATCACCATTCAGCCTCTGCATCCTCGCTGAGTGAGACAGTGGCCTTTCCACAGCACAGGTCCCTGCATGCTGCGGGCCAGGCGAAGTGAGGTGTGGGGTAACTTCAGACAGCACAGCCTTGGTGAGCCTTGATGCGGGATGAAATATATGAATGCAGTGGATGCGCAGCGTTCAAAAGTAGTCTTGTGTTTAACAGGGGTCTGCCGTAGCACATTGTTTTTAGTGATCAAATCCGTGTCCGTTGTGGTCACCTTCTCTGTCCTTCCAACCAAGGCAAATGTTGCGCAACATCTGTGACGGCCTGGAGAAATAAGGGTCAGGAACACAAACTTAAATCAAACTCACTGTGTCGTAACAGCTGTAGGACAGAAGAGTGCTTTAACCACTGCTCACACCTCGTTCTGCCTACAGGACAAAAGACAAAAACCAAAAGAAAAAAAAATGCCTCACCTCATGCCATAGCTGTTCCTCATTTGTTTCCATAAGTGCCATGAGCTCTGTGGGAAGGTAAAAACCTCAAACTCTCCAAAAGAAAAGTTGATTTTTTATTTCTTTGGTTTGTGTAACACCTTTCTAGTAAATCGCCTCTCTGCTCAGGACCAGGACATCTCTTTCTTCCAGAAAAGCTGCTTTGTGATGTACTGTTCAAGCTCTGCTTTCACATGGTGTAATTATGGTATTAAAAAGAGGGATATTCTGTCAGATACTTCTATTTAGGTGAGCAACTGATAAACAGATTAAAGTTGAAACTGTGGGGAAAAGCAGACTAACAATTAAACCATCAAAGGCAACCTACAGCACATTTTGTTAAATCCCCCTTTTTTTTAGCAGAGGCGATGAGGCTGTGGTTTTATCAGCGCAGCAGTGGCAGGATGCTACCCTCCGCACAGGCTGTTTACAGTCTTCATCTCTGGTTCTTCTCTAGTTTCAGCTGCTTATGCTCATTGTGTGAATTTATTAGTCACTTGTAATTTCTTCATTGATTTTTGTTAAACTGTTTCCTGGCTCATGATCTTGGCAACCTATTTCTGTTGGTTAAACAAGCAGGCTTGTCAAGCAGGTTTACCCAATGTCACAGTTCTAGAATTAACTCTCTTTATTGAGTAATGCTGCTTCTTATCCAGGATGAGATCAGACTTCATAACAATGGATCAAAGCCATGAAGTTTAGATCCAAAATCAGAGCTGAATCCAAGCATTTCTGAAATTTGAGGATGTTTGAATTGAGTTCTGGTTTGACCCTGCCATGGACAAAGGTTCAAGTGGTAAAGTTCAGAGTTGGATTCGTATTATCTCATTAAAGGAGTTTTTAGTCTTGTGTTTTGATGTTGGGTCCATCTTTGACAATCAGCGGTCAAATGTGATGAGCTCCTAAGCTGTCCAACGAAGAGGTTTAACACCTGCTAAGATACGTGGCACAATATTTCCCCAGAAATGCTCTGTTGTATTTAAACAACTTAACTTGTGCTGGCAGCTGGAGAAACCTGGTCAGTTAATAGATGGAAACCTAAGAAGCAGCAAAAGGCCAAATGTTTTATCAGAGTGCTTTGATTCATATTAAATGCTACACGTTTATGAATACTCTACTCAGATTTCTACCCAAATACCAAAGGGCTGTTACAGCCATATCCATAACAAAGGCAGAATTACTGAAACCTCATGTGACAAATGCTGTTCTTAAGATTTCCTTGAGTTCAGTTTTGCAAATGAAGTAATGTTGATTTGTTCAGATATGGCCCAAATGTTCATATTGATTTTGTGGGGTGTACACCCAAACATCTGAACTGTGTTAAAGGTTTGACCCATCACCTGCCCAACGCCTAGACCAGTATGTTATGGTGTGCAGCAATGCAGATAATATTGCATTTCCCAGAAGCTTTTAACGTTACAGTGTGATGAACATATATCTTGATGTGTGAGTTTCAAATCCAAAAACTTATATATTATACCAGTATTTCAAAAGAAACTCCTCAGAATGAATTTTAATAATGTAGGTTCTGAATCTTGTATTTTACTTGTACACAAAGAATTATACCATTATGAGTGATTCGTTTATTTTTATTCTTTTTAATGAGAATAACAGTTTTCCTATATAAACACACTTTTGCACTGACAAATATTTAATGTTTTTCAGCCAAAAAGAAAAACAAGTGTCATGACTGTGTAACTAGGATCATTTCTGGAAAGAGCCATGAGTTGTGTAATTGTGGCTTAGTAGCTTATATAATCTAGGAAAACTGATATAAACCTTTGAAACACTCTGAAGTTTGTGTTGTGCCAGAGTTTAAACAAACTGTTCCTGTTCTCCATGGTCTGTCGCCAGTGATAAAGGAAGTAACAGTAGGCTCTTCATGAAGTATTTTTTAAATATTTCTTTAACACAGAAATTTTTTAATTACAACTTTTGGCAAACTAGTCATCTTCTTGTTTCTGTCTGCAACTTATATTAAAAGAAACTATATACATCATTTCTCCTCTAACAGAATTGCTGTAGGGACCCATGATCCTGTATGGGCCCATAATATGTTAACACCATGAACACATCACTTCCTCTTCATAAATTCTCTTTATTACAAAGGATTTTGTACTGAAAAACTTTGACAATGTTGACCTAAATGAAAGGGATTTTATGAGGTCAATATGGGTTTCTAATAGTGCGGGCAATATTTTTAGAGGCTTCCAGCTTTCACAGTGACACACGTGTTCATCATAGTTTGAATTTTACATTTGAGGGGATGTGAACAGCAGAAGAAAAGACTCTACGCTTATATATTTACCAGTATATATTTGGAACCTTAAATTAAAAGGGAATGGCTTCTAGCATGTGCATTGGATTACCTCTGGTGTGCACCTTGTCCATGTCACTTAAACTTTTTTCTCATCTGTAACTGGTTCTAGTGACACTTATCCATTGCAGAGAGATATCATGAAGATCCATTTCATGTTTTAAGGATGTTCCATCAAAAGGTAATTTCCAGGGCTCAATACTGTCAATACCTCCTATTGATTTCAGTGGGGTTTGCAGTGAAAGTAACACTGCATCCAGTAATAATGTGAGGAGCAAATGTCAAATTTAGCAGAAATATTGCTGGTTTTCCACCTCCAATGGATTAGTTCCTCCTTTATCAACCTGCAAAGATTACTGATTAGACTTCATTCACAATAGGCTATGCCAAACACATTTGAGATGAGTAGCAGGAGTAGAATGTTTCCACTTTTTCCTATTTTCCTGGATACTATTAAAATTATTTTCATGTGTTCAGTGTTGCTATTGCCACTTAAATTCAAAAGGAGGAAAAAAATGTTTAATGTGTGGTATTTAGCTAACTGCCAGTCTCCGACCAGGGCTGTAAATTCCAGCAACTGCACATAAAGGTGATTTGGGGTCTGTCCATATTTTTGGTGCTGAGATCAGAGCAAAAGTATTAGAAGTAAATGTGGATGCAATAAAATGGACACTTTGTTGTACTTTGTCTCTGAAAAAAAAGGTGGCTTAACATAAAAAGCCCTTTATTCTGAGAGGATGCACCTTGTGTTTATAAGACGGTTTATGACCTGAACGTATGTTATATGTAGTATTCTGTAGATCCCTGAATTTTCGCAGGACAGCTTTGCAGTGGTGTGTCCAAAAGGGTTGGGTGAGTCTAACAGAACGTGCTGGAGATTATGTCCTTGAAGGCTCTGTACAAAATACCTGACACCGTTCTATGCCAATGGGAGAACCTGTCTCTATTTTCCCAGCATGTTGTAACAACTTTCACTTCTGCCTAGTCCCACTTAGACCACATCGCCTTGCTAGCTGCGGTAGGAAGTTTTAAACAAAATGTTAAAATGCATGTTTATGCACAGTGCCAGATTTCAAGTACAGGAGAGAATCCCAGTGCCAATTTATTACTAATTGTTCCTGCTGGCTGTGTCTGTTCAACTTCTTGGAACAGCCAACCCTACAGATCACTGTAAATACTAATCTTCTTATACTTAAGGTATCAGGTTTTCTTTGATGTTACCAAACATGTTGACTCTTATCTTGGTTGAATGCACAATTCAGACACAGTTATCATTAATAATGTTGTGTCTGGTGCTTCATTATGGAGAAAATAGCAAGATGCTTCCTTTCAAAATGATAACTTTTCAGTAATGATCAAGTCTATTTGATTTACACCCTATTTAATGTTCAAAATGGCATGGTTCCTTGCCTGAATCTAAAAAGAAAGGTAAGGCCCTGATCCTGATAATGCGTATGTATGTGCCTAGTTCAACACTCACAAGCCCCTTGCTGCAAGTAATATACATGAATAAATATGTGCAGGACTGAGGTCCCATGCTCAATTTGCTTGCACTGCTGTTCTGAAGGCAAGGATTTTTTCTAATATATATAGCCAGCTTTCAGCTCACAAAGGGTCTGAGTCTGTTAGCTTTAACTGGCACAGGCAGATCCATTTAATTCCCTGTTCATGTGATATTTTGCCAAGTCATTAGCATAAATAGAACAATTCATGCAAGTAAAGGCTTTTAGGCAGAATATGAAGAGTTAAAAAAAATACATGTACTAAATTTCATTACATGGAAGATTAAAAGTCATTCACTAAATTCACACTCTTAAACATAAGGCCTGATCCTCACCTGAAGTAAATTGGCATAGAGCTATTGACTTCACTGGTGCCACTGCAATTAGTATCAGCTGAGAGCAGAAGTCCAGTTTCTATACAGTGACATTTTAGTCTCTTCATGACTCATTAATTTGACCACATACTCCCTGTGAACCTGATCTAAAACCTGTATCTCAATTACTTGATCATCCTAAACAATGGCTAATTAACAACTGCAGGCTTTTAAAAAAAAAAAAAGGAAAGAAAGGCAATATATTTTGATGTTTTCCATTTGACAGAGTATTATGTTATGAATAATATAATATGCATTTCAAGATCTTGTTAATTTTGATGTGATAATGAATGGGAATTCCTAGTGGAATTTTTTTGTCCAGAAATATGAATGGTATTAGCTCAACAGTTATATGATTAAGCAGTAAGACCTGCTGAGGCAGGCAGTACTCAGAGATGATTGACTGCTTTAATTGATTGACATCCAGAGGTAAAGCCAAGGGCACTAATTTACAGATCAGGTCAATTATCTCCTGGTAATGCCCACTTGGTATGTCTTATTGCTATGCTAATATTAACTGTTATTGAAACATTTTAATGACTTTTTAATTTAAAAGTGGTAAATTTAAAAAGGGTGAACATTAAATTATTCAGCTTGAAATAATGGGAACAGAAATATTCTGCTTCGCTAATAGTGATGTAAAAGTTTTGTTGTGCATACCAATACTTCTAGAGATCATTTTAGTTTGTCTCCTGGGGAAGGCAAATGCTGTTTGGCATTTAATAAAAACCCATGATGTGGCAGCACAAAGTACTCAGGAATCACCTGAGCTGCTCCCAGAGCCTGGGAAATAACCATGGTCTGCTGCATCCAAACGGGAGATGAAGAGCCACCCCAGGGAGAGAACGCTTCCTGTAACGACACTAAAGGTCTACTTACAGGGGCAATGGAAGGTGCTCAGCGTGACCCTGAACAGGGGTTTCTAATAAGGAGGGAGCTAAGGGCAGGATTGGGCGAGTTTCTTGTAGGGGAGAGACGCGTGTCCCCACAAGGGTGGCACAACCATGCTCTGCCAGCCAGCCGCTGACCCATTCCCCCACTTTCGCCACATGCTATTGAAGCACAGGCACAAAGCGCTGCGTGGGAACCTGGCTCTGTTTGCTGTTCTTGACAAGATCTCACTCCTGTAATTTAACCCAGTCTTTGTCAAGGAAGATTTCATTTCAGAGAGCCCCATGCTTTTTTACAGAGAGAGGGATGTGAGTCCTCTGGCTCATTTTCCCACTTCAGCCAGCTGCCCAGTGGCTTGCATCTGCTCTTCTGCTCCAGGTTACCCAGCAGAGCTGACAAGGTAGAGCGTGTGTAGGCACTTCAGCTCGTGCTGCGCAGGAGCATGGGAAGATGTGATGTGTTAGGTCTCAAGCGTGCACATAGCTGCTCTGAGGGCCAGGGCAGAGGGGGAGAGAGAGAGACCTTCTGTTAAAGTTTCCAGGGCAAAAAAGAATATGGATGCAGTTACCATGTGAACATGCAGTGGCAACCAGGAAGATCCGGGATATAAGGTCCTCTGTGAGCAATCAGTTGACTCCTCTAGAGCACAGGATCTGGTATAAACAGAGAAGACAGACACTTAGATATTCATTGATAAATAAAGGGTGCAGATGCTTTAGGCAGTTATTGAAACATACTGAAACTTTTTTTTGTGTAGGACTTGGAAAAGAACAGCTACATGTGTTGGAGCTAACAGGCAGGAACTGTCTTTCATACATGTAGCCTCAAAGGAACATTTTAGGAAGCTAAACATCAGTATGGTCATGAAATCTTGTCCAAGGAAAAACAGTGTTAAACAGATCTAGGAGATTGTTCAAGAACACAAGTGTAAAGTGTTCCTGTGCAAACAAAAGAAAGGAAAGATAATAAGAAACCAGTTTAGCTAAATCACAAAGTTTTCACTTCAAACCCTAGGAAGAGGAGGGGAGAGTAGACTTAACATCATAGATTTTTAAGTGTAGTGGGATACAGTTAGACAGACCAGTGCACAAAACGCAATGCAGCTGCGACATCAGTGTCCTGATGAATTTCCTTTTAGTTCCTGTGAGAAACTAGAGTAATCACAGGGCTTCTGGAAATGAAGATTGTGTCACAGGGCTACAGCATAGCAAATATGGTGGTTTTCTCCAGAGGAGAAAGACTAGACATACAGTGTTGTAGTAAGGCTTTAGAGATCATCCCACATGGTATTTGCATCTAAAATCTAGGAAATTGGTTGAAAAGCCATAGTTGCTAGCAAAAGGAACGGGGCGGGGGGAGTGGTTAAAACTAGTGGGCTTTCGTGGGAGTCTGCTGCAGGCCCTGTACTTTTCAGTATTTTCATTAGCTGTGTGGATCATGTAGGCTGTAGTATTTCCAACACTGGGGGTGTTTAAGAAGATGTCAGACAAGTATGTCAGGTGTGACACAGAACAGTTGACCCAGCCTTCAGGCAGGAGCATGAACTAGGTGACCTCCACAGTCCTTCCAGTCCCATCCTTCTGTGCCTCACATCAAAATATTTTAAGCTAATATGCCAGAATTTAAACTGGAATAGCCGAGACAGAGGAAAATATTCCTTTCTGCCAATCCTATTATGTGGGCTGTAACCTCTAGCAGAAGGGTGGGGGAGCAAGGGATGCACTAACATCTTAAATCACCACTGTAAGACTCAACAGAGCTCATCTATCAGCAAGTCATGACAGGAGAGTCCAAAAAAAAAACCAAACAGGACTAGCAGGCCTGCAGGCTAGGTGATTTTTTTCTTGTTCATTTTTACCCCTTCTCCCTCCATTTACTCTTTCTATCAGCCCTTATTTAAGCGAAGACAAACTCAGTTATGCTCGAGTTCAAAGGAAACTTTCCAACTTATAGAGTTTCATTGAGTACCAAATGATGCCAAGCAAGCTTGCCTGTCCCTGGCTGACATAACATTGCATGACTCCTGTCCCTGGGACTGGCACAAATACCAGTTATCAATCTCACAGGCAAGGGAAAGTTAAATGAAAGATTAAGGGAAATGTGCATGATGACAGACTAGCTTTGTACGCCCCTGTTGGGTGTTGCGGGTTGCTCAGTCATACTAAAAGTGTAGCTGTAACATGAGATGCAAATAGCTTTTACATTATCGGGGTTTGGGGTCAGTACGTCAGACTGTCTGTAAAGAAAGACTTTTGCAGACATGGTGTGGGAGCCGGGGGACTTGGTTTCCTCATCACCTTTCTGCTCTTTGGTTTCCCTAACTGGGGTGGCGAACATTCCCCAGCCCTTGTGGGTGCTCTAAGGTGAATAGATGGAAACAACCCTTTGAGAGCTAAGGATTTAATCATGCTACAAGGGTTAAAAAATGCTACTGGTAGTCTTATCCAAGGCTTGAAATACATGTTTATACAACATACAGCAAGGACCCAGAGTTACAAAAGAGCTAAATTATGCATCCAGTGCTATGCTGAGTGTGGATTGTATAAATAAAAGCTCTAAATAGTTTCAATTCCTTATGTGTGTTTTCAAAATACCTTTTCTTAATGCTCTTGAGTTTGGAATAACTTTTATGGGCAAGGGATCAACAGTGATGTGAAGCTGAATTTCACGCCCCTCTTAATCCATGCCATGGAGTTATTCAAAAGTCAGTGAAAGATCAGTTCCAGTTCAACCCACACTGATGCCCTAATCTGTGTGCTGTCATCAGGCAATAGTGAGTTTGGAACATGCCATATGGGAGCCTGGCAGATGTTGCACAAACTGCCTTTTCCTTCCTGCTTCCCGGGCTTTCGTCAGTCATGTGGTCTGTCACGGCAGCATGCAGGAATGGCATCATATCAACCTCTCAGTAATTGCTCTAAAATTGCTTCATTTTGCCTATTGCACACTCACAGGTCTCTGCAGTGTTTGTTATTTTCCATAATCCAGCCACATATCAGAAATTATGTTGCAGTATTATCCCTGTTGCTTCTGTTTGTAGGAGCAAGAGCTGACTGGCAACAACTATTGCCAGTGGCTTTGGGGACAGGTAACTTTCCAGAGACTACAGAATCCCAGCTAATGCTCCTTTGGGGAGTGGTTAAAACAAGATCCATCGAACTGCACAGTATTTTGCCTTTCCTGACTTCTTATTGATGGGGGAACATCTAGATGGTGTTTGCAGGAAGGCACTGGTTACACTAGCCTATGCACCAAGCCAGCCAGATGTCACCCAACATTGTGCAGAAAGCCACAGTCAGCATAAAATTGAGCCTGAGCTAATAAGATCTGCTTAGATTATTTTTCATTAACATGACTACACAGCATTTATGTTAGATGTGGTGGCATGAGGATGAGCAGAACCAGATATACATCCACCTGGAGAGGAGCACACAGGCTTTACTAAAATCCCTCTCTTTGGCTCCTTGTTTCTATCATTATCAAGGACGTACTGTTTCCTAGAGGTACGACACTTCTTTCCAAAGTCAGTTTCTTTTGCTCACTAAACTTACAGGTTTACTTATGTGTTTCATCTTCTGAATGGAAATAGACTTTCCGTTTCACCATGCCTCTAAATTAGGATGACATTTTTGTTGTTGCTTTTTGTTTATATACAAATGGGCTCCAAATAGCCATGTTCAAAAATGCAACTATTAAGCAAAGCTGCTTCCAAATGCATGCTACTGCACTGGTCTATAACTGAGGTCCCCCAAATACAGCACATTGTGAGAACCAGCAAAGAGCTGGTGGATTATATAAAGAGCAATATCACTTTTCCTAATCACCACTTTCAGTTTTGTAAATACACGAGACATTAGTAGTTGCAAATCTGTACTGAAATGCATAAATATCCTGGGCTGGGCATCTTCTTTTTATAGTTAATAAATAAAATAAATCTGTGATTAAACAGAGCTTTAGATAAACCCTTTAAGTTTCTCACACTCAGGAACTTTGAACTGGTTTGGGCCTTGGTCCTGTGGTAGTTGCTTCCCTGATGTCAGCTGAAATCCTGTCTGGATGGAGTTTGTTACAGAGTCAGGTGCTTCTGAAGAATAAATAATGGTCTATTACAGCAACAAACATTACTGGGTGATGTTACATTCTATTGCAAAGTATTTATTCTCTAGATATGAAGAAATGCAGAAAAGCATCAATCTATCTTTGATGCATGTGTAAGAAATGGAATAGTGTAGTACAGTGAGTTCATGTAATATATATATCTCAAAATACATGTCAATCAGATGAACAGGAGGTAATGTCACTTCCTTTTCAAGGGTGGAAGGACAGTGTGTCCTACAAGAAAACAGGCATTGCTTATTTGTGCCAAATCTCATAGTGTTATAAGGCACTGATTTATTTCATTTAGCTTGATCACCGAGGAGTTTACCTTTCAAATCACTTGAGCTGTAAGAAAAAGGAGAAAATACACATCATGCATGTATAGGCAATTTGTACCAAACTATTCAAAAGCAATATAAGTTGTCAGCAAACAGGGCTATTTGCTGTGTGCTGGTATCTGCTGTATGTCGCATATTATCTGTAACAACTCTGCAATTCGTTCTTTCACTCTTGTTCTCTCTCTTTCATCACATTAGATTATGTAGAGGCACTTCAAGGTAAATTTTTAAAACTGTGTGGGAGATGCATGTTGGAGAAAAACTAAGAAGCAAATATCTTGAATGTTTTTTAGCACAACTCCATCTGTCACCTATTTTGACAACTTACCTGCTCATGTCAACTCTGTCACATGCTGCTGTGTGGAGTCATATTGTGTTATCTCAGAATAATATATTTTGGAGCCAGGGCTGCCTTAAAAATGCCACATGCTTAGTAATTATAAGATAGGCTTCTATGCATAAAGAATATATGGGACAGATTATTTCTGTTCAGCCCTGCTGTGTGTAGTGTTATACTGTAATGATCCCACTCAGTGACACTGCACACTTAGGGAAGCTCAAGGTCAAGAGGCTCATTTGCATCGTGAGTGCAACACCTCTTGCTGAAGTACTATTCCCCATTGCCCCCACTGATGTGTCTTATTGCCAAACTGCTCCTTCCAGATTATGCAAGATAACAAGTCAGCTAAGAACGCTCAGAGATGACAGTGATATAAAATATTAATATGGCCTTATAGAAAACAATCTATAGGATCTTATGGCAGCTGTGATTTTCTTCTGCAGTTTACTGTATTAAAAGAGCACATTCAACTTGCAATCTAGCCAGTTTCAAAAGCGTGTTACCTGTAGGCTTCCCAATAATTTACAGTCACCAATTATTGTTTCTTTGAGCCTTTTCTGTCACTGTGTATAGGGGAGGAGCAGGAGAGAAGTGCTAGAACCAAAGTGAAGGCAGACTGAAAATACAGAGTGAAGCTGCTAGCTACACAAAATAATCCAACAGGAAGAAATAAAAGGAAATTCTCCCTCCCCACTCTCTTTTCCATAATGGCTGCTACTTAGTGTTACCCTTTACACATGGAGGTGCATGTCTCTCATGAGAAATGGGAGGAAGAGTGTGGCCCTTTAGAAACTCAGAGGAGGAGGGATAGCCTGAGGGGCTGGCCTGATGCCTCCCCATCCCACCCACCAGGTAGCTCCAGCTGGTTTGGGGTTTTGGGAATGGGAGAGCATGGGGTGGAGTAATTCACTAGGATGAGATACACATTTAATGGTGTTTTTTAGAATTGATAATTAGTCACCAGGGTACATGCAGATGAATACTAACACATGTGGGGGCGATCGCGGCAAAGATAGTATTAAGTCTTTTTGTGCAGTGCAGGCTCCAATTCTACCACTGGTTGTAATGAACAGAAGGAGTCTCTCTGACTCCATTCAGCTGTCGATCAGGCCATATCCATGTCCAAATGCCAGAGCTGTCTGGCCAACTTGCCTGCTCACATTCTTGAGGGAAGTGAGATATGTGAGACTCGTCGTGGAATTTGGAGCCCGAATGCTTGTGAAGTACCAGAGCGCTGGTCCTGCTGCATGCCTTCCTGGTGTGCAGGACACTAAGGACTCTGATGTTATGATGTTTTGAAGCTGTGCAGAGAGCAAGTGCAGATCCTGGTAAATGGTAGAAAGGGAAAAGCTTTGGGATTCTGATTAGCGGTCATCCCTGTTATAAAATGCATCAATCTCCTAAGGATTACTCCCAGAGATGATAAAACTGCTCTAACTGTGTCCACAGTATAGATGGGCAAGGAGAAAGGAGTGCTCAAAGGCTGAGCTTTCTTTTTGGGCTTGTTACACAAGAGCCCAGGCATTCCTGGCATTTAGGGTTTTCTTCTCCTCTGGAGGCCTGGTGGACCTTGGAACAGGCTGTACAGTGCAAAGGCATTGTGTAATGTGTATTCCTCTTGCAGCTAGCAACCTCGGTGGGAGGTTTAGGCTGAGCCAGGATAGGGCTTAGCACCCTGGCACATATGGTGAGATTAGCCGGTGTCAGCACAGTGCTTTGGTAAAATGAAATACAAGCATCAGATCACATTTATGCATCTGGCTTGTACCTGTCTTGCCAAGCTTGCATGAGCGACACCTGCTGCTAGTAGGTTTGGGGACACCAAGTGGCAATAGAAATGCATTGACTTACTATACATTGATGAGCTTTGTAGAGCCAAAACATGTTTGTTTTAAACCAGCTCTGTACTTCTGTACGATCATTTTGGAAGTCAAATGCATACATATTTCTGGGGTGGTTTCTACTATGTTACTTTAGGTGCATTTTCCTGGATTATGTCTTGCCTAAAGCTATGGGAGACAGCACATGGTATAAGAGGCAGCTCCTGAGCTGAAGAGCATCAGGCATGTGATACAGCATACAGTCCCTTGAGTAATAAGCTAAGGAGACAATTACCTAGTGTGAGCAGTACATCTGATTGCATGTAGAAGATTCTTTTGCTTCACAGTGAGAACTGAAGTCCCAATACAGAAGTTGCAAAAGCAATTGAACGTGTGGGTTGCACCCTATTTCCCTAGCATTTCCCCCTCTTTGTGTAGGACAGTAATGATAAGACACTGCATGGTGGAACTGTAGCTGGTAATAAGAAAGTTCACCATACTGAGGAGTTTGAACAGCACCTGTGTAGCTTAGTAGCAGATCATTGGCCTAGGAGGATGGAGAACCAGCCTGAACTCTGCTAGAGGCTTGTCCGCCTAAGATTTATTTACTATTGCAGATTTCTTGTTTGTACTTGGGCTTTGGACGGCAGGGAGGAATAAGGGAGGCTGCAGGGCTGCTGTCAATCTTTTTATCTCCAAATACTGGTCTAGCTCCAGTACTGCTGGGGGCAGGCACAGGGTGGTCTCCCAAGTTTTGGATTCTCCCAGTGGCTCTCTAGTCTTTCCTACACACCTGAAGTTCTTGTTTCCATGTCTAAGCCTTGTGAACCATGTAAAATGGGGTCTTTAAGGTAGAGTCCCATGAAATATGACGGCTTCAGGCAAGAATGAAACACTGTCATTCCTTTCCTGGGGTTTAGACTGCACCAGGTCAGATATGGCAGAACTTGCAGCCAAGCCACAGAAGAGGCAGCTCGCTGGCAGCAGCCATAATAGCACAGTCCCACCAGCCCCCACTAGTGCCTCCTGGCACCCGGCCTGCTTAACTGTTGAAGGCTTAGCACTGGGAGTATGGTGGGTGCAGTCCAGCCTTCCTCCTCCCTGAGAGCGCCCAGACCAGCTGGCACCCCCACCTGAGAAAACCCTCCCATCTCTGCCTATCTTCTGCTGCCAGCACTTGGAGACTTGAGGGGCAGATGCTGCCGAAAGTTTATCTAGGGATCAAACAGCAGGTGTTATAAAGGTCATAAATGTTTTCCATGTAACATTTTGTTTGCTTCTCAAAGCCTCTGCCAAGTTTCTCTGAGGTGTGTTCATAAAATGCTCTGGATGTCTCATGCGATAAAAAAGTTAGCAGGTTTCTAAACCAATTTGTGATACATCAGTAGCATCTCAGAAGAGTATGTTCTTATTACTTGGAGTTGTTCAGGTTGGCTTCCTCACCAACTGAACTCTTACACTTGGAATAAAAAAAAATAATCCACATTGTTTATATTTTAGCAGTTTTGTAGACTTAGGAGTGTTATATTAACTGAAATATGCCCCAGCTGTTAATTTAGGTTTCACAGTCAATCCCCACCGAATGTTATTTTTATGATATCGTGATCTTGTGACATGTATCGCTCTTGGCCCGTATTCCTCTGGCAATCAATTCAACCAATTTAGAAATTCAGAGGAGGATGCAGGATTTCTTCCAGAATGGATGCATCAAAAGACGTTGTTCTACTAACAGTCGACCAGGTAACTAAAACAGGTCAGTTAGGGATGGCAAAGGTACTGTTTTGTTTCATCTTAAGATATGTACCCAGGCTTAATACATTTTCCAAATTACTTTATGTAAACAGTCTTATGTAGTGTTTGGTGACCCATATATTCACACTTTTTCATTTCTGGTAGGCTAAGGTGAATGGGAGAAAATTGTTTACATACCCAAAGCCATGTATGTATCTCTTTGCTTCTAATTAGAGTGTATGCACACATTGTCTTCAGCCGCTGTCCTGCGCTTTCTCCCTTGCCCTGTCCCCAAAGTTATTGTTGCCTCTAACTTTTTGTCTTCTGCCTCGATCTCTCAGTTGGAACAAGGCAGATTACTTTAACAGGGCCAGTACTAGGTCCTTATTAATGTGGTTCCTTCCTTGTGGCTGAAGTGAGTTAAGGAGCAATTATATGAGCAGCCGAGCAAGCAGATGAGAGGGGATAACAACTTGCAGCAGAGGGAAATGGTGAGCAGGAGGAGGATGGGACGAGCACCTCTTCAGGTAGGATGGCTGTAACTGGACAGGCTTTATAAACACAGTCTTAATTGTTACCTATTTCATATCAAGCAAGAAAAGAGGAGGTGAATTAGGTGTTCACAGCATGGCATGTTTTTATCCACACACAAGATCCTGGGAGTTCACTCTTCAATTTAGTTAATTTTGTTATTACTGCAATTGCATCTGCTTATGCTAAATATTTATTTATGTACATTCAGCCTGATTGCCTGCAGTATTATTTCTGAGCCACTTTAAAATTATTCCTGCCTTTCTTATGCTGAGATATCAGAAGTGAATACTGTGTCCTTTAGGAACATTGCTGCCAGTGGAGCATACAGGGAGAGCTTTGAGGTGCTTGGCCAGTAACACGGTGTTCTTCAAATAAATCTCCAGGTTGTGTTAGGTTTCCATCATCCTAGATTTTGTTGCAAACTGTTCTAATTAATGAGTCACTATCATATTATCAGAAATACATTCTACCTACTGATTTTCAATTGCAAATTATCTCTTCCTGTGTATTTTGTGAAATAGGAGACAAAGGGCCACATTCTACAGCAGCAATCTTACGGACCTTATTTGTCCACGTCAATCAATTCTGCAAAATCTATTTTTCAATCAGAGGATCTGTCTTCAGAGAAAAAAAGCAAAACTAGTAGACCCAAGCCTAAATAATTAAGGGCAGAGCCTTAGCTAATGTGAAAAGGAATATTGAAATCATGGGATACATAGCAGATGTTACCAGCTCAACATCAGCTTTTTTTATGTTACAGCTATGATAGAAACACTGATCTTATGTTACAAGTAACAATTAGACTTTTCATAGTGTAGTTGGCTTTTGTAGTTACTTTCTCTTTTCTTTCTCTCTTTAAAAAAAAATTTCTTCCCCTTTTCTCCTTTTTCTTGCTCTGTTAAATTATTTTATTAGAGTTCAAGATCTGGACAAGTCAGGATTTCCTGATAAACCCGTGTTACCAGCCCAGCATTTAGTCATAAAACTTCAGAACAAAGGGAATGAAAAGCATATTTCACAATATTTATTTCCTGCGGGTCTTAGAATAGACCAATATCCTTCCTAAACTTCTTTGCAGGTGTTCAGGTATAATTTGGATGAGTTAAGTATAGAGACAAGAGGGCATATTTGAGCTACATGAAAGAGGTTTATATTGTCATTTCAGAATGGAAAATAAAGTATGCATAAAAATATGTCTTGCAATTTAAAGAGCAATGTTAAAGACTGTGTACTGGCTAAACTGTTGCCAGACTGCTCAAAATACTGGCTGGCAGAGAGGATGAAGGAGGTGGCCTCAGCAAACGCAAAGTCTGTCCTACATGATATTTAAAAAGAAATAGAACAGGTCCCTTTCAGTAAATAATAAGTTTCTCAGATTAAATTCCTGCTCAGTTTCCACTTAACCTTTCAACCCAATCAAGGAAAAGTTCGGTTGAAATAGTAAAGATGCATTGCTTTGAGTGAGAAGTTTTATCCTGAGACTGGGAGTCTGGCTTTAGAGCAATGCCAGGGAAATAAATTGAGCGCATTTATGGGGGTTTGGCTCCCAGGATATTGGCAAAGGGTATGCTTACTGTGCCCACTTGCCCACAGCCACAAAGGGATGCTCATGGGAGGCTGGAGGTTAATGTACTGTGCCTGAGACAGCCCTGCTTTACAGTCAGACGTGCCTGAAGAGCAGAGCCTCTGTGTCAGGATATTTTCTGTATGCAGAGAGAAACTGGAATGACAGACAAAACATGGGTCAAAGGGGAACCAGACAGAGTAAATGAGAGATGAGACTGAACTGGAGCAGTCAAAGAAAAGAGCATCTTTTTCAGACACAGGAATGAATGGTTAGACTTTAAGATTGGACTCCTTGCAATTGGTTTGAGCTCAGTAAGGAAAATAGATTTAGTAAGTTAGAGAGCAATAGAGCCACTGTATGCTCAGAAGAGATATATCAAGTTTTTGACACAAGGCCTACTTACCATTTAATTCCCATTGCACAGAGGTGATCCCCACCCCTGTGCATGATGGAGCTGCTTGATCAGTTTAGCTGCTCTGCAGAGGCAAAGCTACAAGAGAAAACTGAGAATGGCCATCTAGCACAAGGCACTGCTTTCAACTTTCTCTAACTCTGAAAGTTACTCTAAAAGTAAAGATCATGAGGTAAAGCTATGGCAGAAGGCTGTGCATGCATTTTGAGCATGAAATTGGAAATCTTTGCACGGTCTTTCTATGTCATGACTTGTGGGAATGCTATAACAGGTACGAAGTGAGTAGATTCAGTAACTGTTTTGACAGCATTGCGCAATCATATTTGCAGTGACTGTGGACTGAACTGTGGTGCTCTAACCTATGTTATTCAGCTGAAAGCAATGCAGCTGCAAGACAGAATGCCATCTGAGAGCTTGTGTTTTCTCTTATGAACCTAGCAGGGTGCAGCTACAGCTGATGGTGAAACCTTTGCCCCATACTCCCTGGGTGCTTTTGTTTGCTCTTGTGCAGACCTACCGTTCTAGAATGCACATGTGCATTCGGAGTGTGTATGAGAGATTAAATTTTACTATTAATTGTATCACACAAATCGTGTCTGTTTCCTATCTGATGCAGTTTGAAACTAGGATAAACTAGTTATGTAGGTTCTCTGAAATCCTGCACTTTGCTACATGTGGGCTTTGGAAGTTAGACTATTACATTAAGGGTAATTTCCTTGATGCATTGTTAAAATCAGCCACTTTTACAGTCTGTCTTCCTCTGTGTGAATCTAACTTGGCACAATTACTTGTAAGAGCCACAAAATAAGTGTCTATGAGTGACAGATTATTTTTTTCCTAACTCATCAGTTAAGAGATCCTTAATTGTGGAGACTGTAGCAGGCCTCACGTTCCTCCTGCTCCTCAGGACTTGGTCTGCAGTTGCCAGTAAGCAGGAGTCCAAGTAGACTGCAGCCAATTCATCAGCTTCATGAATGCTAGCAAATAAGTAAAAGCAGATAAAATAATAAATCTTCACTTGGCAAACAGCAAAGGAAAAGACTAATGAAATTCATTGGCTGGAATTGGAGTTTCACCTACTCTTACTGACCTAAAGATGGCATCCATAGGGTGGAGGGAATATGAAGCTTTTGGGAAATGGAGAGTACTTGGAGCAGAACTGCTATCTCCCATGAGGATAGTGAAGTATTTCTATTTCAGAAAGGACTGAAGTTGGTTAAGCAACATTCCCAACCCAGACCATATGGTCTGCTCTTGGCTGTGCTCTAGCATCTTCTCCAATGGGTAGACCTTTACGAAAGCTTAAAGTTGTCAGGAAATGTCTCTGGTCCTTCAGCCGCAGAACCAGCTGCTTTTCCTTCTGTATGCACTGAAAGGCGTAGGCATCATTTGCTTCCTGCTGATGTCTCCCTGAGACATATATCTCTGTTCTGGGCTAGGGATAATGGGGCCTCCAGAGCCTCTGCTCTCCCTCCAGGCACATAGGAGTCTCCCATTCATTCATTTGTTCATTCATTCCACCTAATAAAAATATGTTGATGTGGGAGGCTGGGATCACACCCAGCTTGGCAGAATTATCAGTTTCTGAAGGAGAAAAGAAGTTCATAAAGTGATACCACGTCATACCCACGTAACCTGGTAATAACGAACCTGATACGTATTATTTTGCAGTAGCATCCTAGCAACCGTGTAATAGAAGAAGAAACATGAGAACAAAGAGCACATGTTAGAGCTACCCTGAAGCATGTCTGAATTAATTATGCCTCTTAATTTTTTGGATAAAAATCAGGTGCTTATTTCATTATTTATAACACAAAATCAAAACATTACTTTTTTATTTATGATGATGCTGGTTCTGCCCAGATTGTGTTGGTTTTCCTGCTATCAACAGCAGCTCTGAAAAATTTGGTATCTTCCCATGCTTTTAGAGAACCAGGAATGAAGTAGCTTTTCCCTAAACTGAAGCTGTAGTTTAGAAATCTAAAAAAAAAAAAAGGAAAAAAAAGGAAAGCAAAATTTGTATTATTGGGGGAAAGAGTATTTTAAACTTTTACCAAACATATGAAATAAGTCATAATAACTATATGGACTGTACATGTCAAAGCAGTGCAAACTATTAACCAATTAATCTCAAAAACACTTCTGTGAGGCAAGTAAGCTGGCTACTATGCTAACCAAGTTATGGGAAACTTAGATTCATCAAAATGAGTACTTACCCTGCAACCAAAAAAGAAGGTATGTGCCATCATTTAAACTTCCTGAGATGATAAATACACATTAAAGAGACATGATTTGCCAAGCAAGTATTATCTGCAGAATTAAATTTAGTATGGAAAGGTAGTATATTCTCCAAGCATTTCAACAGGAGCCTGTGCACATCATTAACTACAAAATAACTAATTTATTTTCATAGTTCAGGTCCCTTCAGCAAATAAAATGCAATTTGGCAAACTGTGTAACACAAAACATGTCTGTAATCTGCATGTAACATACAACCAACAAATTTTTAAAAATTGGAAGTCTGACCCACAGTTATGTCCCTCAGACTTTTCTATCAACAGAACTGTCCCACAATCAAAGCAGTGCTGCTTTAAAACTGAAATATTGTAGTGATGTATGATTCATGTACCTAATTTAGTGATATGAGCCAACGAAAATTGCAAGGAGTTGCTCCTTTCCAAAGTTGGTTTAGTGTTTCACAGCCTCCTCCTGTTTAATCAGAATGTTTGCATTTATTATTATTTTCGCCTCTCTCTCAGTCCTCATTAATATTAATCCTTACCTCCACACTAACATGAGCTGCAGGAACTGTAGCAGTGATGCTGCAGAGTAATTGTCTTTATAACTAACTACAATTGATTGCCGTTTCACCATATGAGCATGAACTTACACATATAGGATCTATTACATTGTGAAGAAATATTTTAAGTGAATTCTGGTGTCAGCTAAATTGATAGTTAAAGGTATGAAATTCAGCATTGATAAATGGAAATGCTTTTTTGCACAACACATGATTTAACTGTGGGTCTGTCTGCCGTAGCAAATTGTTCAGACTGAGATTTAGAAGGATTCAGATTTAGATGCTTATATGGAAATCAGAAACACCTAATGTTATAATTAATACAACAAATAGTGAAAAGGATATTGAACCCTGTGTTCTAGGATGTAAATCAGTCGCTAACTACTAGAGAGCAGGTTATGAAAGCAGGCCATTTACATCTGCCCAATAATGTGCTTTTACATTTCTCCTGACATATTAGGTACTGATCAGCATCAGAAAACAGCTACTTTGGTTCTGACACAAAACTGATCATTTCCAAAGGTGCTTTCTTACACTCTTCCTAGCAGGAAGATGTTGCTCACGCTGTGATAGCACCCAAATTCTTTAGTCCAGGTTCAGAACAGCAAAGCAGAAAGGTCTGCAAACATACAGCATCATACCATTCTTCCTCAAAAGACGCCTTTTAACTCTGCTCACTGACAGGCTGGCTGTATTGAAGTTCAGTCTGATTACTTCTTTTGTAAATTTAGGATTTGAAACTGGTTTGCAAAGCATGTTTATATCCCTCTGTTCTACATAGGCATGGAGTTGCAGGGCCACATTTTTGAGGGAGATGGCAAGTTGCATGAAAAAGCTTTTGTCCCAATACAGCATCATGCCTATCGAGCACATATATATCCTATTGTCGTGGTTTAACCCCAGCGAGCAGCTAAACACCATCCAGCTGCTCACTCACTTCCCCCCCACCCCCCAGGTGGATGGGGGAGAAAATCAGGAAAAAGAAGTAAAACTTGTGGGTTGACATAAGAACGGTTTAATAGAACAGAAAAGAAGAAAGTAATAATGATAATGATAACACTAATAAAATGTCAACAGTAATAATAAAAGGATTGGAATATACAAATGATGCACAGTGCAATTGCTCACCACCTGCCGATCAACACCCAGTTAGTCCCCGAGCGGCAATTTCCCCTGCCCCCACTTCCCCCAGTTATTTCCTAGATGTGAGATCCCATGGTATGGAATACCTCGTTGGCCACTTTGGGTCAGCTGCCCTGGCTATGTCCCATCCCAACTTCATGTACCCCTCCAGCTTTCTCACTGGCTGGGCATGAGAAGCTGAAAAATCCTTGACTTTAGTCTAAACATTACTTAGCAACAGCTGAAAACATCAGAGTGTTATCAACCTTTTTCTCCTACTGAACTCAAAACAGCACCATACCAGCTACTAGGAAGACAATTAACTCTATCCCAGCTGAAACCAGGACACCTATGATAGGTACTACAGAAAGAGAGTGTAATTAGCACATAACTTTGGGTCAGGAGAGCACCACTGAAGAAAAATGCATGATTATTGCCAGTTGCTATTCTGTGGTTCATATCAAGGAGTGGTCTGAGGGCACACAAGCTGTATTTATTCCTTTTGTTTAAACCACATGAGAAAATGCTCTCCAGGACTACACCTAATACACTCATTTGGTTCACAGGACCAGACTAGAGCTATTCTTAAGTAATTTCCCTGAGATAAACATATTGTGCACATCAAGTGTCTGCAGATCTGCTACTGTGTGACTGCACTGGTCACTAATAAAGACCTGGCCTTCACAGGCTTGCTGTTGTACAAGGTGGTCATTGCCACTCAGGTGTAGTTCTCTGAGGCAGCTTTCCTCTTCCTCCCACATCTTTTAGCATCTTTTTTTTTCAAACATTTTGCTGCACCCTGCAAAGCCATGAAGACATTTTATGAATCTCTGGTGTAATAACTAGCCTGATAAATATGCTTGAAATGGATTTGATAACTCACATGGACTATGAAGTCATAGCTTACAAGTGATGTTAAGTGGTAGAGCCAGGAAGAAACTGGAATTCCTCTTCCTGAAAAGACACCCAATTTTGAGATAATGAGAAATGTAATCATTGTGATGGTCTTCTATTTACCATTATCCAAACTCTCTGTATCATTAACTGGTGGCCCTTGATGGCCCCCAGTGTGCTGGGGAGGTGTTACCCCTTTTTCTGTTTTGTATAAACCACACAGCAAATAATTACAGCTGCTTTTCTTCTGCTACTAAGGAATAGCTGTATGAGTGCCATGGGAGGAGGATCAGGGCCAGGTCTAAGTCAGTCCTAGTGGTTCTAGCAGGCTTTACCCATTTCCAGCTAAGAAGACAAGGATTTCTAAAGGGTGGCTGAGCATCCCTGTCCTACTGCAGTCCCTGTCAAATGGGAGGGTGCTGTCTTCACCCAGCAGGCAATTGGTAGCAGTGCAGTTTAAAGCTTTACAGGAGAAGCACTGTCAAAGCCACCATCATTCCCACATCGTAGTGCCTTTAAGAGTACAGATGCTGAAAGTCTCAGGAGACAGGTATCCTGGGTTGCTGGTAAAGCTGGAAGAAGCTATGCCAAGCACAGATAGGACATTCCAAAACTAGAAAGGGAAGAGGCAATGATTTGCAAAGCATTAGCAGCACTATCCTGCAGTAGAGGGATAGAAGCTGAACACTCAGAAAACCCAAGATATCCTATAATAACAAATACAGAGCTAAAGTAAAAAGAGAAAGAGCAATATGGTTAGTATATGATAATATATCTACCCTCTAGCCACTGCTGAAAGACATCCTAGCCCACACTAGATTTAAGATGGATGAGAAGTTTGCTGTCAAACAGGCAAGGCTTAAAAGAGTAGAGGAACTGAAGGTTTGATCTTTAACACCAGATGGAAAAGAGAAAGATGAAAGAAAAGTTAATCAGAGACTTTTCTTAAGCTCTACTGATTACTGGAAAGCTTTTGACATGGTCTGTAGTATGCAGAAGTGAGTGGTGAGCCTTGATATTAACCAGCTCACCTAACAGGGTTTTTTTCCCAGAGTTTAACAACTCGGTCAATAGCCTGCTGGTGAGTTATTACATTTTCCATTGCAAAACTGACAGGGTATTTTTTCTTTATGACCCTCCCAAATGGCACTACTGAATGTTTCCTTTAAAAGTCAGTCTTATCCCCAGTGACACCACCGATGGAAGAAGGTCAAAAAAAGAAGTGATGGTCTTCTCCTGAGATGCAGAAACCACCCTGTGAGCAGGTGCTTCAGGTCAGTTATTTAAAGAACAAGGACTCAAGTGGCTTTTGAGCAGATGATCTCCGTGAAGTTTTAATGGTATTGGTTCATTCTGAAGAACTCCTACCTCCACTTCTGTTTCTCTGAGCCATGTAGGACACTGTCCTGGTTTACTGGACTGGAGAGGAGGAGGCAGCTGTAGGACTTTGCTGGATCCTGAAGTACTGAGCAGCCCACAGGTATGGGTCAGTCCTTTTCTAGACATTCCCCCCTCACCTTGAGAAGCCATGAGTACGTCAAGCATTTCAGTAGAAGTGGCCAGCACAGAGACTTGGTTCCCTGTGTGGTGGGGTCTCTGAGGTACCTTTTGAACTAGAATTACCCAGAAGACTGTTGGCAATGAGTGATTGCACCCACAAGATCAGTAGCATTCATTGCAGTCTCTTTGAGATTTAAACCAAACAAATCATCTTTCTAGCTGGCCATATGACTTACAGCATCATATAGCTGCTATTCATCTTCACAGCTTCCTGCAAAGTAGAAGATGAGAACGATATTATCAGTAGTTTGCATATGGGCAACGGATGCACAGAAGACTATGGGATCTGTTTCAAGGTCACACTGTCTATGGCTCAGAGTTGAACCCCTTAAACACAAGACCTTTCTATGTCATTCTTATATCTAATGTCTATATTTTTCCCTTATGGTTTAGGCTGCTCTGTTGGTTCCCAACTTTGAAGCAGTTTCCTGCTCTTCCATGGCATGCATTTTTAACTCATCCATTGAAAGCATATGGGCTTTTCCTAGCAAGCAAGTGAATCTACAAGCTTGGAAAGGCATGTGAACCAGAGTTTGAATCTCAGCCAAACAATTTGTTCTGGCTTTAATCAAGATGTCTTCTTTTAACTTCAAATATCATTTTTTAAAATCCCATATCAAAACTTCTAGTGTCACACTATGAAATCAATAAATGCTACCAGTCATTTGACTCAGAAGTACTTCAAAGCAGTTTGAGTGATCGCCATTATTTTATTTTTAAAAATATTCATCAAAGCAATACAGTTAGTATAAAGGCAAAAAAAAATTAACAGCAACAAAGAAATGTGTCAGTTATATTTTGAACTTGCAAAATCCCACAAATACTGCTACTAGTTTTGCATTCAAAGTTTCTCTTTTCCCATTCTTATATTGACACATTTTAATATTTCCCTTTTTTTTTCTCATCATAACTAGTAACTTAGTTATGCAAATGCTAGTTTTCATGTAGTCATTTGATTCATCAAATATTTAATGTATTTCACATCTTAAGGAAACAGTTCATTTTTTTACCTAGATTCTATGTACAGTCCTGTGTGATGAACTGTCCTGACTCAACAATGCACTTTAATTGTGTGCTGAAGTCTCATCAACTTCAGTGGCTCTGTGTTTACAGCTAATAATGTGATTATGGGCATTCCTGAGTAAGGGTCATGGAGTTTTATCTTCTTCCATAAATATTTCAATGGAAAACCAATGGAAGTGTTCATGAGTAAAGTTCCAATGTACCTAAGAGTTTTGATAACTTGTCCATTTATTATAGAAAACACTATCCAATTTTATTGTGTACTACAATGGTACTTAAATTTATGCAGTAGAGATATTTAGACTGAAAAAAATTTTACAAGTGATTATTTTTAAGTAATCATTAACACAATTTCTAGAATCAGTAAAAATTCATACTGTATTTTGCAGTAGGTAGATCTGGGTTTTGTTAGATTCAGTTCACTGAAGATTTTTTTATAATTCTGAAGATGGGTAACTAGTAGGGAGGGGCCCATCTGTATGTAGCTTTGGGTGAAGTCATCTCACCTAGCTTTAGACGTCTTCAACACAGACACCTGATTTAGTCCCCCTGGGCTCTGCTTACAGTCAGTAGAGCAAGATCAGCACTTTCAGTGTGTCAATCCTCTGATTAGTTTTAGACATTGATTTTAAGAGGAAATAAATCATGTTGTAAAGTGCCTTCTCTTGCTATTGACTGTAAAAATGTTTAGGGCTGAGATTCACTCACTCACACCTTTTTGTTTTATTTGAGGTGCCCTACAGTACCTCCCTGGCCACCAGCGGCTGCCCCAGTGCAGGTCTCAAAGATCCTGTGTCCCATGGGCATAGCTTGGATGCCCCAGAGGGCTCTAAGGTGCTATACAGGCCTCTTTTTAGGTGACTGAATCCCTGCCAGATGCCAACTCAGATACAGGTGCTACCTCCAGGTCAAGTGGAGCCTATGTTGTGGTCCCATGAGAAAATAGAGCATATTCAGAGCCTGGAAGGTTTAGGCTGAACAAAACCCGGGAACATGCTCTCTAGGAAAAAGATTCAGAGAAAACTATGGCAGCAGCTCTTATCTTTTAAATTTAAAAGCTTGACATCAGACCTCAGCAGCTGCAGAGTTTTAAGCAAAGAATATCCAATGGCTTGATTCCCAATTCAAGGTCAGGAGTTCCACTGCACAGCGTGTTTAAAAAGAAAATATTAAAAAATAAAAAAGGGATAAAACTGTGTTACTAAGGCAGGTGAGGCCCTGATGTTCAGTTTTGCCGATAGAGAAGCAATGAGAAAAGGCAGCGTGAGCCTAGTTTGTCTGTTTTCTCCTCCTGTCTTGCCATGCAGGGTGATAGCGCAGTATCTTGCTGTTCCATTATTGTCTCTGCTCTGCTGAGTTTTCCTGGCTTCTGCACTGGCAGGGACTCAGTGGCAGAGGGCAAAGGCCTCCCTCAGTGAACCATCAGAGGCCAGGCTCTTTCTGCTTCTTGTGTGTGCTGATGTGCCAGCAGCCAGCCAGCAGGTTGGTACAATTTGTGCAATTATCCACAGATTTATCTATTACACAATGGTGGTGTAAGCTGCTTTGTGGGTTGTGGTTCCCCCTGCAACCCGGGGCCTGGCCAGTACTGGGGGCCACTAGCCTTGTGCTGGCTTTGTGCCGGTGGCAGGAGTACCCCCATAAGTCTCCTTGGCCACTGCTTTTCACGCCCAGTTACTGGTGCCTGGAGTGCTGGGCTCTGCTCCAGCTTTGGCACCACCCTTGGGTCTTCTGCAGCCCCAGTGCCAATCTATAGCTCAATTTCAATTTCAGTTTGTGCTTGTCTAAGATGCACTTCTATCCCTCTGCACCTTCTCCTCCTCCTCCAATAGATTTGTCTTGATGGGTTGGATACATGTAGGGGTGCTTACTGACACAGTTCCTACGTCTTGATCTGCAGATAGCAGCTTTCAACTTCTCGTGTTGGTTCCTCAACAAGTCTCTCATGAGAGGATGGATATCTCAGTCTCTGCACATTCTTAGAGTAAGAATGGTAACACATAATTCAAATGGAGAGTTAATCCACTCATCTGATGTGAAAAAGGAGATAGCCAAAGAAGAAGTAGTTTAAATGAGAAGTAATGAAAACACATCTGTCTGAACACATTGTGCTGGGAAAATTTTCAAAATGGAGTATAAACAGCATTCTCAGCACTAAGGTACCTGGCTGGCACTAACTTTTTCTTCTCATGTTTAACAGTGGATTAGTACTGCCACCACCAGTTTCCTATCCTCTTGTTCTGATGCAGTCCCCAGTGACAACCACCAGCTCTAGCTCTGCTCAAGTCATCCAGAATTGGGACCCAAATGCTTGTGTACTAGTTGCATGGGAACCTGCTGAGAATGAATTACTGCCAAGGGAATGATACTATCAGTAAGAAAGTGGGGAGTTGGGTGTAGAATTATTTATTTACTGTTTATCCATGCCTGTGTTGGTTTTTTTTTATTTTTTCTTCACTTGTAGCAAAGAGTGACTATAGTATACTGTGTAGCATTTTAACTTTGTTCTGTAAGGTTTCTCAAGAATGAGACATCTGGGGAACCGTAAGCCTCTATCATGATCATTAAGCCCCTGGAAGAGAACTAAAAGAAATGTTCAAACTCCAGATACAAGCTGATTATAGTTTAGAGCCAGACACTTCATTCATAGTGCTCAGGCATAGGACTGAGGTAGGGTTAGGGATGGGGAAGTGAGGACTTTCAGAGCTGAGTTTCCAGAGTAGTCCTGTTCATCCCAGAAAGTCTGTCTGTAACTGGTGTCCCAGCATCATCTCTGGCTAGAAAAAAAGAAGTTCCCCCAAGGGATGGCTCAGCAGTGGCTGGTGAGCTCCAGGAGGAGCTGTCCTTTCAGGTCTGGCAAGCAGATTTACCTTCAGTTTCTCAGCAAGTGTCTGCCCTTTGTTTGACTGAACGTTTTTCTATCCATGAATTCTAACTGCTTTGTAGTTTTAATTCATTGTTCAATACTGTTTTGGGGAATTCATGAGCTCTTTGATGCTCTCTTCTCCTTACAAAAAGGATTTAAGAGTGGGACATTGTGTAACGGTATGTGTGCTGTGTGCTTGACACAGCAACCAGTAAATAGGATGTTCTTCGCTAGCCACATGATTTGTGGTATTTTTCATCTTTCGTGCTGTAATTATTTCAGCGTCTCTGTCCTCTTGTCCATTATAATACCTTCACCAGTGGCGTGGAAGTGAGCATGTTTTACACAAGGATCACATGTGTTCCAGCTGCTTTGCTCACCTGAGGCAGGGTGTGGGACACCAGGAGTGCAGGCACTGGGGAGAAGAAGGGGGAGGCTGAGCACAGCGTGGGAGATTGGGGATGCCTCGGGTTTGGGTAAGGTGGAAAAGAACAGGCTGATCCACACATGGAGTTCTAACTTCGCACCAGTCGCTGGAGTGTTTTGGCGACGGTGGGGGCAATGTCGCTGCCAGCGGGTAGAGTAGAGCGAACCCTCAGAGAGGGCAAGAGAGTCTACAGGTGGGAGTTTGTTGATGCTGGAGTATTACTGAAGGAAGAGTGGCTTACTTTGTGAAGCCTCATCTGTGAGTTGTAGTAGAGAGAGTAAGGCAGCAGTTTAATGTGAACTGGTGAAGTCTGGGCAGTTTTTAGGTAGGTTTTGGACAGTTTGTAGGTACCTGTTAGCTGCCACACAGGGGCAAAGTTGACTATGCCTGCGTGGTGCAGTTGGATTGCTGTGGAAACCTAACCAGAAGTTTGCTTCTGCAAGTGACCTTGAGACCCCAGATCCATCTGGCTCCTTTAGGCCGGGGGGAGCCAGGATGGAGCACCCCAGGCGGGAGAGGGGCCTCTGCAGCCGCTGGTGTGAGCCAGATGCCGTGGGCCGGGCCACAGCTCCGGCCGGGGCTGGAGCAGGGCTGGGATGAGGCAGGAGACACGAGAGCGGCTCTGAGGGACGGGAGCCCCGGGCTGACCGTTGGGCAGGGCTCGGATGATGGCGGTGGGGCCGAGGGTGACGCCGGGGCAGGGGAGCGAAGCGGGGGCCCGAGGGGACGGCAGCGGCTCCGGACGGGAAGCGCTGAGGCGGCGCGGAGCCAGGGCAGCGCCGCCGTCGGGGCGTGAGGGGCGGCGGCTGCCGTACCTCAGAGCGGGGCGGCGCCGGGGGCTTCGGCGGGAAACGCTGAGGTAGCTCGTGGGGGCACGGCAGCGGGGGAATTCCAAGGGGGAACACAGAGGTACCTCAGGGAGGTGTCGGTGGGGCAGGAACCTTGAAGCACATCAGGTGGGCCAATGCCGTGTTTTGGGCAGAAAATGTGAGGTAAGACATCCCGGTAAAGCAGGGGAGAGTGGCCTCCCAGCATGTCCGCAGGCTTGGGTTAACTGTGCTTGGGGACAGGGACACTGAGGTTGTTAATCCTGTCCTAAATATTTCTCTTTCTTTCCTGCAGAACCTGACTGGGCAGGGAAGGAAATGGACAGAAAAGGAAATGGACAGGAAAACCCTATGCCTCCACACAGGTACCACTTCTTACTCTCAGTGTCAGAGACCTGAAAAACGGTTCCTATCTTGTCCTTAAACAGCTTCTGCTTTTACAGTTCTCCAGGGAGAACACACATTCCCCAATAAAATGCCATATTAAACCAATAGGGTGTGCACTTTGCAACTTCCAAGCGCATCTCTGCGTTAGCTCACACCTACTCCTTGCATCGCACATGGAATTTTAACTTTGCACCAGTTGTTGCTGTGTTTGACTTTGGTGAGGATAGTGTTTATTCACCAGCTGTTACTGTAGGGTGGGCTTTTATGGAGAACATGAAATTTTTGATGCAGGGCCTGGTTGATGTTGGAGTATTATTGTGGAAGCCTTCATGTGGGTGTTCGTTAATGTTGGAGTATTACTGCAGGAAGAGTGGCTTACTTTGTGAAGCCTTGTCTGTGAGATGCAGTGGAGAGAGACATTCATTGTGAAAGGCTGAAATCTGGAAAGTTTGCACATACATTGTGGTTTAGTTTGAAAAGATGAAATCTGAATTGTTTGAAGGTAAATTTGAAACAGTTGTTCGTTGGACAGTTGAACAGTTGACTTTGCCTGGGTGGCGCAATTGGATTAGTGTACAAAACTAATCAAAAGAGGACTTTTGCAAGTGACCCTGAGACTCAAGATCTAGCTGGCTATTTTAGGCCTTTTCACTCAGTCTAGCTGGGTTGAGGAGGGCGTGCATGGCTGCACTGCTACCAGACCCCAATGGAGCGAAGTGCTACAAGCTTAAAGCCCAGGAAATTAAAAACCAAAAGGTAAGGACTGTGTAAATTTCTAGTATTGAACTATGACATTTACATCACTCAACTTGATTGAGCACACATATACTCGGTGGACGGCACGCCAGGAAGCACTGCTGCTGTCTGAAAACACTCCGGTGAAGAGGCTGCTAAAAGGAGAGGGGGGTCTGTATGGGTCTTCCCTTCTGGGGTACCGGAATCCCTTAGGTAATACTATGGCATACTCGTGGCATACTCCTTAAGAAGCTGGTGTCTCATGGCTTGGACAAATGTACTCTGCGCTGGGGGAAAAACTGGCTGGCTGAACGAGTCCAGAGGGTTGTGGTGAATGGAGTTAAATCCATTTGGCGGCCAGTCACAAGTGGTGTTCCCCAGGGCTCAGTGTTGGGGCCGGTCTTGTTTAATATCTTTATTGATGATCTAGACGAGGGGATTGAACGTACCCTCAGCAAGTTTGCAGACGACACCAAGCTGGGAGGCAGGGTCAATCTGCTCAAGGGTAGGAAGGCTCTGCAGAGAGATCTGGACAGGCTGGATCAATGGGCCGAGGCCAATTGTATGAAGTTCAACAAGGCCAAGTGCTAGGTCCTGCACTTTGGTCACAGCAACCCCATGCACCGCTACAGGCTTGGGGAAAGTGGCTGGAAAGCTGCCTGGCAGAGAAAGACCTGGGGGTGTTGGTTGACAGCCAGCTGGATATGAGCCAGCAGTGTGCCCAGGTGGCCAAGAAGGCCGACAGCATCCTGGCCTATATCAGAAATTCTGTGGCCCGCAGGAGCAAGGAGTTATTTGTTTCCCTATGTTCGGCACTGGTGAGGCCTCGCCTCGAGTACTGTGTTCGGTTTTGGGCCCCTCACTACAGGAAAGACACTGAGTTGCTGGAATGTGTCCAGAGAAGGGCAACCAAGTTGGTGAGGGGCCTGGAGCACAAATCTTATGAAGAACAGCTGAGGGAACTGGTGTTGTTTAGTCTGGAAAAAAGGAGGCTGAGGGGGGACCTTATCGCTCTCTACAACTGCCTGAAAGGGGGTTGTAGCGAGGTGGGTGCTGGTCTCTTCTGTCTGGTGGCTGGTGATAGGACGAGAGGTAATGACCTCAAGTTGTGTCAAGGGAGGTTTAGGTTGGATATTGGGAAAAAATTCTTTACTGAGAGGGTTGTCAGATATTGGAATAGGCTACCCAGGGAGTTGGTTGAGTCACCATCCCTGGAGGTATTCAAAAAGCGCGTAGACAAGGCGCTCCAAGACATGGTTTAGTGGGCATGGATGATGGTTGGACTTGATGATCTTGAAGGTCTTTTCCAACCTAGATGATTCTGTGATTCTGTAATGCATATTTTCAGCATGGTGGCTCTGCCCTGTACGTGTGGTTTGCTGGGGTCGGGGAGAATCACTGTTCCCCGGGGCAGCACAGAACAGCCCCTGGAGCAGGACACATCTCAGTGCATTGGTACCTATTAATTTTGATCTACTTTACTACTATGTACATTGAGGATGGTAATCATAGCATGGAGGAGGTGCCTCAGCTGTAACAAAGTTACTGTTCACCAGCTAACATGTTTTCATGAACACTTTGTTGTTTTTCTTTTCGTACCTGCTAATGCGATATAGCGAAGGCTATTCGGTACTGTGCATGCAAAGCAAAATTAAGTCTGGCAGGCAGCCCAGGAAGCCCTGCCACGTGTCCCAGCTGCTCACAGCACTCACAGTGCTCCGTTTCCCCAACTTTGCTGCTGCACATTTTGCTCCAGCCACTCGCAAACAACAGAGATTTGTGGTCAAGATTTTCCTGGTGATTTAGCATAGCGGTGTAAACAGATAAAGTTCATGAAGAGTGATTCTTGTAGAGATGGACTGAATTTGCAATTCAAATTTTTTTCCCCTCTGTTAATTTCAAAGATGAGTGTGCCAGACTCCTCTCTCCACAGGTGAAGCCAGCAAATTGGAAGGGACGTTACAGAGACTTACTTTCAGGAAAAGGGGGAAAAATTATATATTTTTTTCCTAGTTCTGAGCACCATTACCCCTCACCTCTGAACCAAGAAAGACTTTACGTGGTGTCATAATTTAGCAAATTACTTCCTCAAAGGAAGGTCAAACATTTTACCATTCGATCAATAGGAAGCGACTTACAAATCATGTGTATTGATCATTGTAATCATTCAGAGGAATGTAGGGCAGACACTAAAATCACATGCACTTAGTCTTAATTGCCCACATTAAAGCAATTATGCCCCAAAACTGTCATTGTCTAATGCTATGCACACTACCCAGCATGGTAACTTTTAGCCATACATATTTAATCATAAATCAGCCTCTTAGGTCTGTTGCACTAAAGACCTACAATATTGCTGTAATTATGCAAATATAACTATGTCTTTTTTCATCAACGTGTAAGATCATGTTACTTTTGGGAGCCAAGTAGAGGAAAATAAGCCCCTATATTAATGCAGCTGGTATTTAATACGTATATTTTACAGCTGTGCTATGTGTTCATGACACAAGTACTTAAAGTGACCTGAAATTGCTAATGAACAGAGAGCCTTTGTAAAAGCAGTCACAGGTCAAGGACTTGCAGATAAAACTTGTTGAGCAGTACGCTGATGGTAGGCTTGTGTCAGGAGAGTGCTATTTGTTTGAGGATGTTTATAAACATTATTTTCCAGAGGATCATTTCAGCTAAAAGTGCCTCAGACAAATATCAGTTCAGTCGCATTAAAATAAATGTTTTCTGATTTTGTAAGCATAAGGTGGGTGCCTTTTTTCCTTTTGTCAAGGAAGCCAACATGTAGTTTCAGGGAATTTTTGTTTTGATTTGTTCCCACAGCCTCCACTGTGGGAAATGAAAGATTGGTCAGGAGTTTATTCCTTCTACCATTCCAGAAACCATTTCTAAACAGATCTGGAAAATGAGCCATTCTTGGTATGTTATATACCTTTTATTTTGCCAACAAGAATGTTTGAAATTAAAATTACCTAGCATGGGACAGCCAAATTTACCCTTCACAGAGAATATGAGCTAACATCCCTTGAAGTTAATGAGAGCTTCTCTCCTGCCTTCCAGGACTGAGATCTAGGCCACAAAATAGCTACAGCAGCCCATTGGCCTGATGGGGTCAGTGTTAGATTCTGGCCAGCCTCAGACACTTCCCATGCAGCTCATGGAAGTCTTCAGAAAGAGGCATCTTCTGATGCAGCCCAGAGCAGAAGGGGTCATGGAAAGGGAAAAATACACAAGACTGAACTGTAACACAAAGAGGCAGCCAAAGGAAGGAGTTTCACACTGCTTCTCCCAGAGCCTACTTTTAATTCTTGACTCCCCTCTGAAGGAGCACAGAGCAGGCCATGCTCTGGCTTTGCATGCAGAGGCACAAAGAGAACTCACAGAGAGGGAAGACAGGCTGCTGCAATTGCCAGGCACCTCCGTGCTACCATTTCCTGCTCCTCTGAGCTTTATCGGAGCCTGAAATATCACATCATTTCAGCAAGTGTTGATCGCTACATCGGTAGTTCTGCAAAATGTTCTTGTTGCACCTTCTTAGTCTTCAGCACAGTGGGCTGCTGACACGCTGGCCTGAGGGTACTTCTGCGAAGCCCCAGAAGGTAATGAGAGAAGCTGCTTTTTGGCCGCAGGCTCCAGCTAAGGCATGTGCACCTTCTCTGGGAGATGTGCGAGTTTCAGATCCCTCAACAAGCTTCAGAGCTGCAGGAACAGGGAACGGTGTGTGGAAGCTAAGAGCTAAATTGATTCAATACTGGAAGGACCTCTGATTCCAAATCTCAGGGAAATTTAAGTTTTTGAGAATGTCAGCAATGTTTCTGATCTGCATACGCAGAGCAGTGTGTAGAGCATAAGATACCTTAACAGTCACATGTGTATGCAGGTGGGTGCTGAATCACAAGTAATTTAGTATGGGCTTTTAAAAGGGGGAAAGTATGTAATTTGTCTCAGAAGCCCTTAGACCCAAAATAGTGATCCAAGCATTAAACACTGATCAGAGAAGAAACCCCCAAGCTATTTCAGTGGAGGGAAAAGAACATAAAATTTATGGGCTCAAAATGGTTGCGTCAAATCTGATCAGAGCACAAGTTAGGTTACGAGCTAGCCCTGGATGTGACCAGTTTGGGTGTACATTGCCCATCTCTCCCTGCATGGCTGGGTGGTGAGGGGCTGCAGCGTGCCTGATCGCTCGGGAATCCCACCACTTCCGCACTCATTCGTTCTTTCAAGTAGCAATGAAGTTGTTTGGCTGGATCCTTTATGAAAGTTAAAATTGGTTTGTCATTTTCTTTTCGCTTCTCACACCTTATCTAGTTTCTACATTCTTCCCACTTCAGTAGTCAAAGTGATTGAAAGCTGAAAACTGAGCAGATCTGTCCCTGCAGCAACTTTCCTCGCGTTTCTCATTTACCGTTTTATCAAACAGGCTCTTTGTCTCTGCAGTCCCCTGATGTTGCCTCTGTTACACGGAGATATTCTTCAGGTCATGGGGGTTAAAAGGGGGCTAAAAAGGAGATCATATTGGACTTGCTTTACACAGACATGTAGCATTAGACCCAACGCCCAATAGAGGAAAGATATACTACTCCTATTTGATGAGCAGCAGGCCAATAAATTCATTAATCATCATTTTATGCCTCATCAAACACTTCCCAAGTTCCTCCATGGGAGTTATACAAATTAGCCACTGAAAAGGCAGTAATTTTAGTTTAGCTAGGTAAGTGCTTTTTGATTGCCTTCCTGAACAATGCTTCCCTTGACAAGCTAATAAATCAGCCCTTTCTGAATCAGAAGTGCAGCAAGTGCGAACAATAACTCCACATAGTTTCTCCACTGATTTCAGCTGGAAGGCCTAAGAGGATGATCTGGGATCAAAGTCTCTTACTTTATTGCAGAGCAAAAGCTTTCTTTATGAAGAAGAGCTACAGAGAAATGAGGGAAGGGGGGATTTTTTTAATCAATTAATGAGGGAAATAGTCTTGAAACAAAAAGGAGGCCTAAGTCTCTGATGGCGGGGAGGCTGGTGGAGTGGCAGGGCAGGAGCGGGCCCTGCCGCAGGTGAGGCTGGGGGCATAAATCGAGGGGCTGCTCCTGTGGAGAGCTGTGGATTACCAGGGCGAGTAAAAATAGAGACCGTATTTAATCTGCAACCAATTGATTCCTTGAGTGTTTCAGGTATTTGTAGTGTAGGTTTAGATTTGTTGGGTGGCTTTACAGTGGGAAGCCTTGAGGCTGTGCTGTCTTATCTTTTTTTCAAATTGCTGCCTTTGACAGTATCATTTTTTTTAACTTGGCCGTAAATCATTTCACTAATCAGCTGTCACCAGCCAACATGCATACATTGGCATTCAGCCGGAGAATTTGTTTTGGAAGGCCTTTAGCAACAAAAACTATGTTTGTATCAATAACCGCCTGTTAATGTCTCATGCATACGGATGTAGAACACGGGGAGGAACAAGGGGAGACGGCAGCAGCGGAGAACAATTTGGTGGAAGGAAGGGGGGCAGAGCATTAATTGCCTCGTACGGCGCAGCCTCCCCCCTCTCCGCCGCGGCTCAGGTGAGGCGGTTACCTGCGGTTACCCGCGGCTCCGCCGAGCCGGTCTGTGCGGGGCTGCGCGCCGGGCCGGGACCGGGGCCGGGGCCGGGACCGGGGCGCAGAGCCCAGGGCTGCCGCTCCGCCGCGGCGGGGTCCGAGGCTTCCCCCTCCCCGAGTCTAGACCCGAGGTATTTTAAGTACAGTGTGCCTCTTCTCCTCTTCATTAACTTTCCCTCCACACATCACTGCATGCCTCTGAAAATAACTTGGCAAACTGGGAGCCGTTTATCTCTTTTATCTTGGGACCTGATCCAATTAAATAAGTGCACATTTACATTTGCATCCATCAGGCATGAGCGTGGAGAGGTCTGTGGTTTGTTTTAAGCAAATACAAGCCAATTTCGCTGGAAAAGAGGTGTCTGGACCAAGACCCCCCGTCCCGGCCGCAGGGGCGAGCCGACACCGGCGGGCCCGCCGGGCGGGCGCAGGGCAGTGCTGCCCGCCGGCCGCGGGCAGGATGCGGCCCCGAGCCGGGCCCCTTGCCGGGCTGGACGCGCAGCACCGCCACGGCAGAAAGAGGTGGTTATTGCACAAGTGCCTGCATCAGCCCGAGCCGGGCTCCCGGCACGCTGCGAGTTCGCACATGCTCTAATTATAACAGATGAGTAACGCCGTGCGGAGGACATTTATTTTCTGGTAGTTGGAGGTGAAGAGATTCCTGGCTGAGGAGGCTGGCAGTGCCCGGCGGCGGAGCCCCGGGCCGGGAGCCGCTCCGGCCGGCCCGGCGGGGCAGGACCCTGGGTATCTGCTGGGCGCCCCTGCCCCGTCCGCCCGCCGCGTTTGGCCGAACCGGCAAAGGTTTCCGTGCCACCAAACGTGCAAGGGGAGGCGAGAGGGGCTCGGGCAGCCTCCGGCCGCCGCCCCGCCGCGGGCGCCCCTGCGCCTGCACGTCAGCCGTGAAAATAACGGCGTGTGCTCCCGTTGAGTAAGGGGTATTAAACAAACGCAGCTGCCCCCAAAAGAGGAGGCGGCGGCGAGCGGGATGCCAGGTGACCTCTCCGGGCTGCAGCCAGGCCGTGGAGCCGCACCTCCTGCGTGGCTCTCCACGCCCTTGCGACACCCGGGGCCTCCAGCCCCCTGCGGGAAGCAGCCCCGGAGCCCGGCGCAGCCCTCCCGGAGGACCCTGCGCCTCCGCGGTCGCGCAGGGAAACGGTTCTGCCTTTGGAGGGAGAAGTGGAAGGACGCGTGTTGAGGGCACCCGTGACCCCTCGGGTCAGCGTTAGCGCTCCGGTGGAGGTAGCGCCGAGGGTGCTGGCTGCAGCGCGGTCCACACTGTGGGGGGCCCGAGGGGCATTAGGCCCCGGGGCTCCTGCCGCAGCCCGGGAGCAGGGACAGGAGCTGGAAGCGGCCCTTTGGAGCTGCCTGCGGGGAAGGAGGCGGCCTGCGGAGCGCTGTCGGGCAAGAAAACGCAGCGCCCGCGCAGGAGCCCTCCTCCGCGGCCGCCCCGTCGGGCAGGGCCGGCACCTCGGCCAGGCGCGGCCCGTTCCTGGCCGGCCCCGGGCGAGCCCTTTCCCCGGCAGAGAAAGGTCCCTGGGCCGGGCCGGGTCGGGCCGCCGGGCGGCCGCTTCCGCGCCCGCGGAGGCGCGGTGGAGGAATGCGGGGACAATGCGCCATCTGTCACCGCCGGGCCGCGCCGCGGCCGGGAGCGCCGCCGAGGGCGCTGATTTATGCTGAATGCGCCTTGGAAGATCTCGATGTAGACTTTGTCTTTCTCTGTCAGAGCCAAGTAAAAAGAAACAGCTGGCCTGAATTTTTAGCACCCATAATTAATTAAGAGCTTCATTCCTGGGATTTGATGATTCAATAAAGCAAGACCCTTATTCCCCTATGTGATTCCAGTGAATATCTACTCCACTCCAATCCTTTTGGGTCCCAAGATAGGGCAGATTAACACTCTTTTTCTGTGCGAGAGAGGGGAGAAAATGCCTCAAGATTGCATCTGAGGCGCACACAAAAGGTAAATTCAAAACTGCCACTTGTTCTCTGCAAAGGC
Source organism: Elanus axillaris (assembly GCA_026212715.1). Lineage (NCBI taxonomy): Eukaryota > Metazoa > Chordata > Aves > Accipitriformes > Accipitridae > Elanus > Elanus axillaris. The sequence goes on from JANZLQ010000092.1 coordinate 24,766,587, forward strand.
TCCTTATTCTCCGCTATTGATGTATTTGTGCCAGGTTTTAAAGAAACCAGAGGGGGGGATGAGGCATTAACATATTGCTCATTTGGAAAAACAGCCGGTTCTGGTTTTGGTAACACTTGTTTCCTTGCCAGCCACAGATGTCCTTACTAATAATCTAGGCAGGTCACAGAAAGAGGGGAGCGGGGGGGCGGCCTCCCCTGGCACTCCCGTGCCGCTCCGAGGCTGCCCCGAGCCCCGGGCACGGCGGCGACGGCTGCTGCTGCTGCTGGGCCGGGCGGTGGCCGCGGAGCCGGGCGTAACTGCACGGCTGGCTGTGGAATACCCGCGTCTGAGGACCGGCGCTGTGTGTCGGCCGGGCCGAGAGGCTCGAGTTTTCTTTTTTATGAATTAATCTAGGGTTTTCGTTGAAGTTCCTGTACTTTTTCTCTACTGCAAAACCCTGTGATTTTTTTTTAGTCGCCTCCTTTAAACTTGCTGACCGTGTGACTCCCCCTGTTCTCTTGGCGGAGGAGCTTTCAAGTAGTTTCTAGGCTCGACAAGAGAAGATGCCGTTCAGATCCTCTTACAGGGGTGTGTGTGGGGGGGGAGAAGCCCAATAAGCCAATTAGACGCGACCGCGCCGTCCCGGCCGCCGCGGAGGCTCCGCGCCGCGCGGGAGTCCCGTAGGTTAATCGGGACAATTGAAAAAACAACACTCGCGGGGAGAGCAGCGGGGGGGGGGGGGGGGGATGTAAAAA
>JANZLQ010000092.1:24786710-24798903 GCA_026212715.1 Elanus axillaris
AAGTTATCCAGGGCAAAGATGGAATAAGTATTGGTGCTAATGTCTTTTGCAATAATATTGTTCAGCTAGCCTAATGGCCTTTTTTTTTTTTAAAGTGGATTCTGCATATATGGGCATGGAAATGTATCTAAATAAACCGTAGATATAATTTCATATTATTGACTTCTTGGACATATTGATGTGTGTTCTATGTGATCAGTCTAATATTCTTGTCCTTTAACAATTTAGAATAGCTGGTTTATGAGAACAAAGATATACTGTGTTATAAAACTTAGTTACCATAGTGCACATTTTTCTTTCTGGTGCCTTGTAACACTGCATGTTTCTTACCAAATGAGAATTTTCAAGCAGTAATTCATTTAAATTACAGTAATTTATGCAGTGCCATAGGTGTGGTGTGGAAAAGCATCTAATAGATTAATACGGATGTACTTCAGTTGTTCAGGGTAAGGATTAGGTTAAAGACCATGTTGAGGTACAATTTTTTTTTTAACATTAAAAATATTGAATGCTAAAAAAAATTATCGTCTTAAAGGATCGGTCTGTCATTTATTTTTGAGAGTATTGTGCAACGTTGGGAGGGTTCTGCAAAAGCACTGAGTATAAATGACTCTGTAATCCGGATGTACGGAAAAAGATATTTTCTTGAGGTGTTTGTGTATAATATGTCAATTATGAAATAATGTCATAGCCAGGAGCATTTAGTGAGCATGTTTGGGCGTGAAGACAACTTTCCTTATTTTCTGAGGACTGACTTCAATTGCATCCAAGTAGCTTGTGAAAATCTTCAGAAGGATGTTTTCCTATCCACACAGGTGATTTTTCCAAATGTCATTCCTTCAGCACAGCTAGAAAGTGTTTCAGGAGGCACTTGAGAACCTGTGGCATTGAGAGCTAAATGGCAACCCTGGAATGTGAGATATGTTGCTGTGTTTAGTTTGTTAATTTTCAGAAAAATGTGATATGATGTACATTTGAGTGGGTTACAACTGTAAATAATTGTATGGGGTTTGTGCATAACACATGGGTTCCACAAAATATTGGAGAGTCATTAATGGTGAGGGAGTAATAACCTCAAATGTATAGCAGTAACAACGGGAGAATTTGGGGCTCTTGGAAATCAAGGTTCAACTGGTAATATTTAACTGCTCAGTGATATTTTACACATCCTAAATTCTCTGCCTGTTCTCTTTGTTTCTGTACCTTTTGTTTCTTTGGCCAACAGCAGGAGATGGGAAGGGAAGGTCAGGTCCTCTTTCGGTAGCTTTCCCACAGTAGCGAGGAAGAGGGAGACTGCTCAGGGCTGGATGCCAGTTCTGATGCAGACTGAAGGGCAAATAAATGTTTGGTTTAACTAATCTCCTTTTCCTGAATAACACTGCATGAGCTCAGTGGTACCAAATGGAACAAAAGCTGATGCTGCCAGAGGTACTGCTGACAGCTAAACCAAAGTGGGCTCTGCTTGCAAGCCATTGCCTTGTTTCACTTGCAAGACAGGTAAACATCTCTTGCTTTGCTGCCTTTCCCAAAGATGAGATTGCTTATTAAATACCTGCATGTCTGGCATTCTGGTTCAGGCCTGAAGTGTGTGCTTGGCACTAATGGAAAATAGTGCATTCTCAGCTGCAGGAAGCTGACAAACAGCTTGGAAGCTGTGTGGGTGATACTGGAGATTTCTGGTGATGGTACCTTGGAAGCTCTTAAGTTTATTCACACATCCCCTTTTAGTGTTAGAACCGCTACAATTGCTAGTCCACTCTCAGGTGACTATGGAGGAGGAAAAAAACCAACCAAACAAACAACAATCCCAAATCATTAATCAGTTAAAAGTTCTTGTGGCATTTGGAATCTGCTAGGAGCAGAACATAAACCCAATTGCTGTTCATTTAGGTAAAAGTAAAAGCAGAAAAAACTGGGAAATGAAGGTTACTGGTAAGAACAGAATAATCTCCTTTGTGGTAGAGAACAGGCTGTTGATAAATCCTGAAAGGCTAATATTTAGGGGGTCGTATGTCCCTTGACACTTGGGGACTTGCAAATTTTGACCCATTTCAGGCCTGACATGAAGACAGGGTCTCAGTATGTTCTTGTAGTGGGAAGGTGATGCAATGTTAATGGTGTGGGTGTTTTTGTGTAACAGTTCAGATCTCTATACCTATTTAATTGTCAGATTCCACTATGAATAAGGTGGCAACCAAAACCAATAGTTAATTTTTTTTCTTTTTTTCCCTATTTATTCCACCTCTCTGTTCTCTGCTCTACAGATAAACTATGAACTTGTTTTAGTTGATGGAAGGGTTGTGGGAGTTGGGAGGGCATGTAAATGTAGGTGATGGAAATCATGCTTACTGGCCAAGCCTTCCCCCACTGCCCACCCCTCAATTTGTTTGTTTGAAATATAAGAACTAATATGTGATGGAACCTGAATCAGAGCAGTCCGTAAGTGGGCAGACAGCGCTATGTAGAATTTCCTAATCTAAATGTCCTGGTTAGTTGAAACCAATTCTTTGTGCCCTAAACTATAGATGTTGAAGTTGCTGTTTCCTGTTTTGCTTTTATCAGAAGCAATTCCTTATGTGCAGAATATTCACGCTTTCTTGGCGTGACCATATTATGTACTAAAAGCTTTCACTAACTTGAGTGCCGATAGTATCATAGAGTCTTCGGTATGGTGGCATATGGTTTATGGCAAACCGTTAGAGGGAGATAACCCTAAAAAAATATGAGGAGGATCCAAGACGCTTTGAGAGTCTTGACTAAGTGCAATGGTTAAAAAGGCATGGCTGATTTAATGCATGAGTGTTGAAATCTGTGTCTGGAATTACGGAAACAAGTTGAGAAAGATGAACTGAACTGATTGTTGATTATTTTCCTTTCTAAATGCTGGGAAAAGATATATTATGCTTTGCTGTGGCCTTTAAGGAGGGTCCACAGTGTCCCTTTTTTTGTTTTGTTTTGTTAACTTCTCTGTTAATATGAAGTGTCATTCCCAAAATGAAGTAATGTCCTTGGGCTAGTGGCAACAGCTGGAGTTGCAGGACTGATAAATAATTCAGAGAGGGATAAAGGGTAGGGGATTTTTTTTGTCATTTGAATCTTTATTATGTGCACACATTTCATTTTAGATATGGCATCATTTGAATTCATTTGGTATGATGATTGCACTGACCTGTCATATTTATTTTGATGTCCCTTCGAAGGACCATATGCTCTGTCCTCGGCATGAAGAAGGATGCAAGTTGCTAACCAAAAAAGCATCCATGGTCCTGTAGGGATGTAGACCCTCACTTCCCATTGTCATGTCAGTAGATGTACAGCTGCAGTGCAGTAGAAGAAAGTGTAGTTGTTGCATCAGTGTAGTGACTAAATGGCAATATAGTCTAGCAAAAGGTGGAAGAAAGGGCAAAACCCATCTGCATCAAGGTATTTTATGGCATTAAAAACTCAGCTGTCACTGAGGGCCAGTTGGTATGAGGAATCTGGCATGTGGAAGATGGAAAAGATTAAAGCCAGCTAGAAATCTGCCAAGGTGGAGGTGTGCCATGATAGCTTTAATGTGGGAATGCAATTAATTACTTTGTATGTTGGAAGTGGGGTTGCCGTGCATACAGCCTTCCAGGGATGCACAGGAGTTAGTCTGGTTATGCAAGGCTCAGGTCTTTTTCTTTGACCAATTCATGCCCTCCTTTTGTCTTAAAGAAGCTGCTTGCTTAGCCAAACAATCTTGGGTAATGTTTTTTGGAAAAAGATGCAGTTGTAGTTTTCCTCTTTGCTAATTCTGTTGTAACCATTTCATCTGGTCCTTCACTTATTTCAGTGATATGTTTCTGTGGACAAGGGGTATATTTTCCAGAAGTTACAGAGAAATCTACCGGTTTCAAGTTCAACCATGTCCTGTAAGTAATGAACTGCATGATAATAAGTAATGTCTGATTCCTACTGGCTAATGCACTGGCTGGTATTAGCAATTCATAGTTGGTAGGTAACAGGACCTTGTTAATGTTACCTTTGTATGTGCTATTAATGTGATAGGATGCAACCACTACAATATTTTCATAGTATAAGGTGTAATTGCAGCAGTGAGTGGTGATTTGTATGAAGTAGATGGTCCATTGTGCTCATGCCAGTGGCAGAAGGAAGCCAATTAAGTGCAGGTTAGTGAATAACTAGAAGCTGTGAATGTGAATGATAACTGTATGCAAAATTGTTTCTTTTCTAGATCCTGCCATCAATGACTGAGCCTCCCTGAAATCTTCTTATCAGTTACGGCCGAGATGAGAAGGATAACAGGAAGGAGGAGTGCTTAAGTGGTTTTAATGACAGTTAATTTCATCTATTTATCAAATGACACGTTGTTTTTTCCTCAAAACTCGATTGTCATGACGAGATGCTTTTGGAAGTCATCTTTGTAAAATAAAACTGACAATTTTTAGGCTACAAAGAGCTATTGTATCTTTCTACACAATGTTGTCATTATGGTAAACCGCTGGAAAGTCTTTATTTTTGAACTAATTTAGCTTGCATATTTCATTCATTTATTTGAATGTCTGTTGAATGCCATGTGAAAAGTTTCTTGCCAGAGTTCTTTTATTCAATGGAATAGTTATTCTTACAATGCTCAATTTATTATTGTCTAAATTACTGTTGCCTTAGCGTCCTACAAAAATGTTTCTTTTTAGTAATTCTTAAACAAATAAGAAATGAATGAGGTTTTGTCCCCTTCATGTTTTGATCAGCGTATTTTTCCTTTCAGTGAAAGCGTCTTCAGTTTTCAGAATGACACTATTACAAAGAAAGGTGCTTTGCTTTTTTTTTCTTTCTCCAACAGACACTGTCTTTTGTGCAATGATTTTTTTAATATGTACACTGCCAAGATGCAATTACTGGAAGGAGAAACAGAAGCTGTTGGGAATGTCATGTTATGCCAAATTAAGAATTATTAGCTCTTACTTTCTCTGCAATCTCTTCAACTAGAACTCGACCTATTGCGTCTGGCTTATACTTTGACTCTAGTGGAACTAATGTGTCCTTGGAGTAGCATTTTAGAGTAACTTCAGATTCATGTTTTTTTTCACAAGTCTGCTTTAAACTGCTGGGATTAACTTCAGAGAAGGCAAGAGATACAGCCTCCTTTGTCAGCAGCTGTGTTAGTTAAAGAAGGAGACTTCATGCATGCTTGCCTGTTCACTCTCTCCTGGAGGTTATTGCCCCTCCTAGGGAAGCACATTGAACTGTTTCCCTGAGCACATCCAGACTTATTTCAGCCAAAGTTCATTGTATTATCAAATATTATTTAACTAGCACCTTGGGTCATTTTGATGAAAGGGCAGGGAATGCACAGTCAGCATATCTGGGAAGGGTGGTGTGTTGACAAGCTGGTTGTTGAGGAGTTGTTGGTGTAGTCTTTTCAGCAGGTGCAGTTATATCTCTGAGATGTGGTAAAAATCGGACATATTAGAAGGCTGTGCAGTTCTGTCATGTATAATATTCACATTTCAGGGACATACTGGATAATCAAAATAAACCTATGTGCTTTGACCTACTCCTTGTGCGTGCCAGTGTGAGTGGAGAGAGATGGTGTGATTGTGTGTACAAGACAGGACACCCATTTCAGGAAAATGTCTGGTAAAGGTGTTTGCATAGTACAAAAGTTTCCATTATCTGGAGAACAACTGTTGTCCTTTACTCATCGAAGAAGCTGCCTCAACCAATACATGCTTCAGGAGAACTGTTTTTGACACGTGGTGCCCTGAGCTGCCTTTAGCTAAGAGGGGAGAACGCCTCCAGCAGGGGAGGCCACCCCATCCACTGCTGCTTCTTTGTCTGATACTGCATCAGTACATGCTGGAGTCTGGTGAGGCATCCAAGCTCTTGATGTTCCCCGTGCCAAAATTAGAATGGTACAGGTGATCTCTAGTACTGGAAGGCATACTGAGTAAAAACAGTGCACTAAACCGCTCTTTCAACACTGACCCTTCTTGCAAGAAGGCAGTGGAGTGTAGGTGCCGTCCCACAAACGGCTTGGGCGTACAAAGAACAAGAGGCTTTCTGATCTGTCAGAAACCTGAGAGCAGCAACACTGCTTATGTCTCCTCTTGGGGTACTGCTAGATGAAAAGAACTTGGTTCAGTCACAGAAAGAACTCAACCTCCAGCTCTGCTAGTGTTCCATCCAATATCTTTTAACTGGCCATATGCTAAAGAAATAGGAAGTATGCACTGGATTCTCTTATGTGCCATCTGTAAGGGAGGAAAATAATGTGCTATGTCTGGAAAGGAACTGGTGTATAAGGAGAAGGTGCTGCTTTGCAGGCAAAGAACTGCCTTACCTCCCCTGGCTGGTTTAGCCTCAGCAGCACTACCATATCACAGTGCCTTCTGGCCAGAGCCCACATCTGCTGTTCCCCAAACTGTGGGTCTGAAAAACAGTGATGTGTAGGGATGAGGCCTGGTGGGTCTTAGGACTAAGGCTTACAAAGAGATTTGGGAATGTGCACAAACTTAAAAGTTGCTAATATTTTAACATTATACGTAAAAAAAAAAAAAAAAAAAGTAGATAGGATATGACAGAGTGTGAAATCTATTGCTTTTCTGCCAAGTTTTGAGTTAACTTGGCTACGTACTGCTGTATGTTGAGAAAACATTGGACTCTTCAGTCAAACTCTTTCTTACCCTTGTTAGCCTGTACTTACAGTGTAGTGCTCAGTGCATGCATAGTTCAAGGGGGCAAAGTGCCAACCACATCGTTTCTAAAATCCTCAACTTGCCCCTGATCCAATCTCTGCAGCTGTGTGGTGAAGGTGGGTGCAGCTCTAGGGGCGAGAGCTGTGCCCTGTGCCGGCAGCCTGGGGTCAAACCACGCCTGAGCTCGGCTTCTGTGCCAAATTCAGAAGTGATGTACCTCCTCCAAAGGACTGTCCAATGTCTCCCTGGACCACGAACTAAGGGGAAATGAGCCTCCACAGCTCTTTGAGGCAGCTCATAATTCATACAATTCTTTTATCTTAATATGGGCTATTGTAATACCAAGGTTAAAATATTTAATGAAGTGCTTGTGATTGCCTAATAATTTTTTTGCCCGCTTGAGTGGTAATACATAGTTAAACCAGTATTGCAAAATGACATATGTCTTATGTAGATATACCCGTCATGGATATGTTATATTGATGAGTAAAATTTTACATCCAAGCACTTAAAATGATCAAATACTATAGTTAAGACTGTCATACTGTTTATGTGGCGCTAAAAAGAAAACAAAATACAATTTCAGAGCAGACAGATTATTTCTTATAAATACTCCAAATAATAGGTTAGTTTCAGCTAGACTTCCTGGCTTTTCAGTGATTGCTGCACTCAGTATGAATCTATCAGGCTCCCACACATAATCATGTCTTTATTATTATAAACACATGATTTCTATGTATGTTCTCCACAAATATGTTAGACAAAACTTAGTTTACCTTCTTAAGTAGTACTACACGGTTACTTTCTAACTCCTTTAACTTCAGTTCAAACTTGGTTGAATAAAATGTGCATTCCTGAAAATAATTTTTACATCTGTAATGTGACAGATGATTTTATATGACTGTTTTCATACTCCAGACAAAGCAAAACATTTTCAAGGCAGTATGTGTTGACAATATACAGAGATAAAAATCTGCTAATGATAAACTCTTAAGGTGCAAACTTTCAGTAAAAGCAATGAATCATCGGAAATTATTAGAAAGGGAATAGTTGATTTTCTATCTTTTGAATGAAGTTGAAATGTTTTTATAGAGGTATATGCTTGAACAAATGGCTAGGTGGGGTGGAGGAATTCCTCACAGGCTTCTGTGGCTTTTGCTACACCTGGGGTCAGACTGGGTCATTTTAGCTGTCCTTTTGGCTTGGGAGGGAGGAAGGCATGTCGGTGTAACAAGTATCTTTGCAGCATAGCACATTCCACTGAAAAGTTACTCAAAGTTACTTATACTTCTCTTTCAAAAAAGATCTGGGAGGGGCATCGCTTCACAACTAATTTGGCAAGTTTCTTGTCTCCAAACACCATTCTTTTTTCAAAGATCCTCTTTCACCTGACTGCTTAGCTCTGCAGAGTGTTATGTTTCATCGGCTGTAGGTGGGTTTCTTTCATTCATCCATCCTCTCCCCCACCAAATTAATCAAACAGCACATGAACAATTTTTCAGAGCAAATGTCTTCTACAAAGGGTATACTTCTACAAAGTGTAATGTTGCCTTGCTGCTAGAAATAATTATTAGGTTTAAAATAATCTGACAGCATCCTGCTGTGTATAAATGAGGTTTGTTCTCTATTAAGATTAGTTAGCTGGCACCCATTCACTAGCATATTACCAAAAAATGATTGCAAGTTGATCGCATCCAGTTGTCTGCCTTTTTTCTTTTTAATGGGCTTTTTGTTGCTGTGCTGTCACGAAGATTGAAATAAATGTGTGCAAGTTGTACATTTCCAAGTTCTCTACAGCCTGGGGAGATGATGCCGATTCTCCTGTACCATGAGAAGACTTGGGGGCATAAGCATTTGGGGAAGGGAGAGGTTGTCTGCACTCAGATATCTGAATCTTGTGTACCTTTGGTTTTGGCTAACGGGGATGTTTTCTACTCTATAGCAAGCGATACGTTACCACTGTGTTTAAATAGGTGTTGTTATTTTTTAACTTGTATGTACTAGCCTGTTTTCATGCAGAAGTACATATTTTACCTGGGAAGAATGTTGTGTGAATCCAAAAAAGCAGAAAAAATTATTTAAAGTTATGTGCTAGTGTTTAAGATTTTAAAAATAGCCATGAGGTCTTTATTTCTTTGTTTATGATTGATTAGGGTTAGAGTTTTAAAAGCTTAATGCTGGCTATAAGTGCTTTACAGTCAGTCACTGAGAATTATGGGCTTGGCATGACTCACGTTTTTGTCCTTCAGTATATCCATTATTGTTAGATCCGGAGTAGTCATTGCATGTAGATGACTGATTTTTTGGGGCATTTTACATTTTTACATGTTCAGAACAATACTTAGTTAAAGCATCTGCTGGGTGAATGGGGTAATTAAAGAACTGTACTGCTTTTATTGAAGTTGACACATGCTGCACATTCCTTAAAACTCAGTATGTGAGCAGAATGTTTCCAGGATTTATTGAAGTCAGGCACCTAGAGATACTGGTGAGCTTTTAATAGTAGTAAAGATAACTTCAAGTTTTACACTGCTATATAAATCTCTTTATGAAGAGAGCTATTATAGTAATACATTGGTCATGTTATTCATATTTTGTGAGTGTGTATGTTTTATGTATGCACACGTACCTCTACACACAAATGCTTAAGACCTGAGCACTTTTATTTGACAGTGATTATATATTCTATTTAGTATTTATTTGGAAAAAAATAGTGTTTTAATGGTGACTGAGAATCTTAATTTGCTTGATGCCAAAAGATATCTGCAGTTTATTGATTTTTTTTATTATTATTTTTTAAAGTAAAACACAATCCTGCTTAGTTTGAATTGCAGCTTTTAGTATGCGAGTGTCTTGGTGTAGTGAGTAAGGAATCTTACTTAATGTAAACTGAGGATTTGTTTCATTTTAACTAGTATGACGAGTGCAATGTTCCACATGTGTAACGCTTTGCAAGTTGTGAAAAAATAGAATTGTACTTACAACACACGGTGACCAAACAAGTTATAAATGAATGTCCTCAGAAAGTCTGTTGAACAGATATAATTACCAATATTGTAATTTTTAGTGAGATCTTTTTCTTTTCTTTTCCTTTCCTTTTCCAGTGTATTGGAACAATTTTGTCTGAGCATGTTTAGCTAGTCTGCCTTTCCTGTTAACAGTTCATGTCTTTAAAGCATCTTTGATACTCCTTTTTTAAAGTTATAATTATGCATTTCTGGCAGAGCTAACATACATGCAAGTTTCAAGATCAGAACATTTTTTAACCTCACTTTATGTGTACTTTGTTTACACGGCCCATGGTGTGGAGAACTCTGCCAAGTATGCTCCGCTCCTGTGGGTTTCCATGAGAGCTGAGCGCTCCGAGCTGCACACAGCTTAGCACACCACGTTATCACTGTCCAGGTATAGACACAGGCACAAAGTACTTTCCTGAAAGAGAGGGCAGTCTTGGAAAATATCAGAGGGACAGATGATTGTTCTGAGTGACCCCAGAGCCTGGCCAAGACTATGAGCAACAGCCCTACCTCTTTCAAACCCAAGCAGGGCCAAGTGCATGGAGGTTGAGCAGGTTCATGGCCCTGTGGTGAGCAGCAGCGGCAGCAGTGTACAGAGGCAGCCCAAGCATGAGTGGTGTGCAGGAACCTGGCAAGGTACTGGAAATGAGCTGTTTCTTCTTTCGTGAATGCTTCCAGTTTACAGTGCTGCCATTTCCATTACCCTGCTAAGAGTGAAAGCCTCAGTACAGTAGCACAGTGGCTGGAGATGCCTTTTCCAAAATCTTTGTTTTAAATAGCAATAATTCAGTCACAGGCAACTTTCACCTGGAAAGCGTGTGGCATCAGTGTACATTAGTAAGGCATTTTTGCTTCCTCAAATGATTTGTCAGCGTTAAAGTCTTAGTAGTGCACTCTGGCTGTTTATCTATCATCCATATTTTGTATGATTTCAGAGTAGAACATTGCCCTAACTGTTTGGCTAAACCCTTCCAACTTACACCTGTATGTTTTGGGATGTTTAAACCTTAAGCACTTTTCAAGCAATATATTTGACTTACTATTATTGCACACTATAAAATAAAATACACTATTAAAATATATGCTGAAAGAACATTATTTGTTAGCTACAAATAAAAATGTGGAAAATACATATATGCAAAATTTTAGGTTTTTTGCTAATTTTTCCCAGTTGATTTTGTATTATTTTTAATGTGAAATGTGGAAAAGAAGAGGTTAGTTTCCCTTACCAGGATACGTAAGGTGCTGTTTTGTATCAGTGTTCTAAACTTCTAGGACTGTATAAATGGAAAATATACTTTTTAATTTTAGCATTGTGTTAGGTATGCAGTAGATATTAGTTTTATGCCTGGATGTCTGCATGAGCAGGCTATTTTTAACTGCCCATGTATTCCAATGAACGCATCTTACAGGCAAATCTTTTCATATTGAGTTGTACAAGTTGAAGACAAAAAATTGGTTTCTAAACTACTTGAGTGTTTTAATATTGTGAGTCAAGTCCCATGTGTTAAAAAGTGTAAACTACTAACTAATCCATAGGAGTTGATGCAGGAGAAAGTCATTTAATTAACACTTTAAATTTCAGCTGTGAAAGAGGTGAAAATGAGGTCTGAAGAAGGGAGAAAGGCTTTGTTTTTCATTGATGAAGACTCACTGCATTGGAAGTCTGCTGATGCTCATGTACATAGACCATCTCTTACCTGCTAATTAGACCTCTCCAGTATGCTCTCTAGAAATGCACTGGAGTTTTTTTTTCAAAAAACCACCATGCCATGATAAATAAGGAAACAGTATGGTATGTAACTATTATACACCACTTGTTTGGCAGACTATAATTTAATAGAACAACAATGATCAGACTAGTATATCAGTTAATTTTTCAAAACATTTTATTCCACACAAATTAGCTCAGGTCCTGGAGGGCAAAATGACAAGAGGTTACTCGTACACTATGTATTTAATTAATTGAAAAATGCTCAAATTGCTTTTACAGTTGTTATTAGAAAGTAGAATCAGTGTTGCCAGTGCTCAACCATAATTAGAACCCCAGGGAATTAAATATTTAGCATTAGTAATGTAACAGCACTTAGGACACAAATTTCTATTTTTGTAATGAAAGCAATACAGTGTAAGTGCAAATGGCTGAAACGACAGCTGTGACAAGCGAACCAGCCTGGGATATTTCAATAAGACACCTCGTCGGACAGCAAGTCTTACCACATTACTCGTTTGTAAGAGATCTGTGAGTTTAAATCCCAATAGCCAGGCATTACACCCAGTATTTAGATTTCTAATTGCTCACAGGATGAACGGTCGGGCAAATGTCACGCTGTCAGTGGGGGAAGTATGCAGTGTTTTCCCAAATAACACAGTGGAGGTGCATGCCTTTGTCAGCGCAGGCGGGGGCTGTGGGGGGAAGCACCAGCAGGACTTGGGGGTCCCTCTGCTAGCGGGGTCTCCCCAGGAAGCACAAAGCACTGCAGGGCTGCCAGG
>JANZLQ010000092.1:24799003-24889474 GCA_026212715.1 Elanus axillaris
GGGAGGAAAAGAGATCTTGTTTGTTTTAAGTTTAATTACGTTTTAAGTGTAAGTGCTTTCAGTGATACAACATGAAAAGTCGGATATTGGGCTCTAATGAGCTGTAGTGGTAGATGGCTGGAGACCCTGAGGGATTCATTCACTAAATTAACTGGATAAAAGTACTTGGTTTGGGCACGGTAGGATGGCTGAGCTGTGCTAAAAAAATCCCTTTCAGACCTGTCTCTCATTCCTGTTTTCATTCTAAACAGGCCATGTAGCAACTTCCACAGCCGCCTGCTACAACTGTTCAGCTTGTCGGAAGGTGTAACATTACCAGCTAATAAGTAATAAAGCATATTTGACTTCATTTCTCTTCTGTCTTTTTTTCTCTGGGATGGCAGGGGAAGGCAGAGAGCTTGAAGCCAGCTGTGTATCTTTTGAATGAAAAAAGCTGTATGTGGGCAAGGCATGCTTTTGCCTTTTTAAAGCACCGATTTGTTTTGTAGGAATAGGACAATCAGGCAGGAGACGTGGAATACTTGTTTTTGAAGATGCTTTTGTTCCAATTGGCACCTGCTTGCAGGTTAGGTTTTGTGTTCAACCCGAACACACCTAGACATTACGTCCTTGCTTCAGCACTGGACCAGGACAGCCTGTTTCTTGAGAGAAGCAGGTAAGGACCAGCATCGTGCCTGTGCAATGCCACATCCAGCATAGGCAGAGATGCCCCAGCTGCTGCTCTCCTGCTTTACAGCCATTTGTTTCTGCTGCAGGTCACTTTGCAGGGAGTTTATTTTAATTCTGCTAAGAAGAAAAGAAAAAGAAAGACTTTGCTTCACACCAAAACTTGGCAAACAGTGTCAAAGGCTGTAAGAGTATCTCTGGTTCTGAAATTTAAAAGGGTCTTTGTCCTGAGGTGTTTCAAATAATAATCACAGAACAAATAGCCCCTGGACTGAGCCAGGGCAGGGGTGAAGCTGCCTCAGCCCAGGTGTTGGAGATCCTGCCATCAGTCCTGCCCAGCCCCTGAGCATCCCAGCTGCACACACTTAGCTCCAGTTGCACCTGCCCCACTCCTTGGGGGTATAAAATGACACCTGCCAGTATAGCTTAGGCTCTTACTCTTCTGCTTGCTGTGGGGGAAGCTTGCAAGGAAGGGGCTTCCCTTGGTTGTTTTAAAAATGCAATACTGTTTCTTCAGCCTGGCTTTCAGAAACAGTTTTGACTTGCTAGCTGAAGGTTACCCTTGATGTCTGGTTTTAGTGGAAGTTGCTGAACTTCAGTGAAGTGATGAGCAACCATAGGTAGAGCTGTGTAACAGGGAGAGGTGGTTACCTGGTGGATACCCTGCTGCAGTCACCAAAATCTGTAGGAGTCGTTCAGGTAAGTGCAAAACGGTTATGAACAAGGTCAGGGTTACAAATAAACACCTCTCTCTTTTTGATGACCTGCTGGGGTACCACAATGGTCCCAAGGGATCAGAAGCTTCAGTTTTGTGTGTTTCCTGAGCAGGTAGTGCTTCTGAGAAAATTAGTTTTTCTCTAACAGGTTTATGAATTTGGGCTCAAAGTGTAGGAAGGAGCATGCCCTGTGCAGACTGAAGCCTTGCGGGGCATCTCTGGGGTTCCCTGGGTGCTTGCATCCCACTGCCCAGCTTGCTTCAGCTCTCTTGAGCTTTTCCCTGCTTACCAGAGACTTGCAATCAGAAACCCCTTGTGCTTTGTCATTTGCGTGCGATGCACAGAACTGGGGTACCCAACAAAATTGTGGCATTTCCCCCTGTCCCCTTTCCTTTGACAGAACTAGATGGCAGGGGCATGCTGCTGGGGTCTTGCTGGTGGCCCTGACTTGCAGCAGGATGAGCTGCACCTGGACTGGATTTTTTGTCCTGGCATCTAAAAGCTGGGCTGAGCCTCATGTGTGGATGAGCAAACAGCTGCACTGACACGATTGTAGCATTATTGCCGACTATCGTGTCGGCGATCTGGGATCTAAGAAGTCTCTATTCTGGCCTGGGACAAGTTGGTTTTGGGGGTTTTTGAAAGTCCATTTCTACAAAGCTGTTCTCTCCTACAGATCCTGAGGCTTGGATCTTGTCTGTCATTGCCAGGATCAATTCCTGCAAGTCCTGCAGCAGTTGGTCTCTCCCCGAGGACGGGGGAAGAAGGGGGGCTGTGGGCTTTAGTTGCCTGGAGATTGGCAGCTGTAAAGGCGTTCTTCTTCTGCTTTATTTTTTTTTTCTTTGGCATCTCTTCTCCCAATCTCTGTACCCACTGTGCCCAGTGCTGTAAAACACACAAAGGCAGCCTCTGACTCTTGCTGGTTTAAGTTGAGGATAAAATGTCCTTTTCTGCTCCAAAATCCACCAGCATCATCTCTTTGGAAGCACGTCACAAGCTACTCCATCACCAACCTTCTACCTTAAAACATAAACTAAAATATATAAACTTTAGAGAAGGTTAGTCCTAGCCAAAGGGCATTCAAAGTTACTTCTAAGGCTTTCCATAACCTTGCCTGCTGCCTGGTGAGTACGGCAGCATGCTGTGAGCTCTCTGGCTGTTAGGAAGAAGGTAGGAAGGCAGAGCTGAAACTAAAGTTTTTCCCAGAACCTGCTGCCAGTCCAGCCTTGCCAGGTCTAACACCCTCTGATGCCTTAAGGCAGGATTTAGTTTTAGCACACTTCATTATATTTTACCAGTTAAGATAAATTTTTTTCAGAAAATAAAAGATAAAAATATTCAGGTATATTTTTCAATATGAACTTGGACTGATGCTGCTTTCCCTTTTTAAAGTAGCTGTGCGTCCCAGAGGTGAATGTGTGGTATCCCTTATCGCTAAGATTTTCAGAGGTTCCTGACTGACCAAACCAAACATCACAGCATTGTACAGATGAATGTTTCTGTTGTTTAAACAGTGTGACCCTAGTGTGAGAAATGACTTAAAACTGCAAAAATACCTGGGCGCTGCTGGAAATTTTCCTGCAGCCTGACTGACTCTCCAATTGCATGTTGGCTTTACCAAGGCATTGCACTGAATGTCATTGCAGTGATGCAGTTCCTTTCGGCTCCATAGGTAATGGAGCAGTTCTTATTTGCTTTCTTCTAGCATGGCATCAAAAAAGCTGAAAGGAAAGTATGGTTGTGTACAGGAGTTTCTTCCTTATTGTTTTGCCTTAAATTGTGGTTTCTGCTGGTAGTGACTGTTCTTTCAATTATTGTCCAGCATGAAAGGGAAGCAGCTTGACAAGAGAGGTTTTCTCTTTTTCTGGTTTCAACTGCTTGTTGAGGTAGGGTTAATTTCTTTCCTCCGTCCCTTTTAGATATTGCTTCTTATTTTCTTAATGGCTTAAACTCCTAGAAACTATGCCATGGAAAAATCAGCTTTGCTCTTTGTGACTTGCTGCCCATATCTTCTTGTATTTATACAATTGAAATTATATTTTATACACAGATACACACGTGCAGTATTTTAGATCTCCTCTGAGTATCTCCTAGGGCTGCTGTTGTTTATTTTCCTTTTTTCTTTCTTTTTTTTTTTTATAACCCCCTCCTCAGGTAGTTGCTAGTGTTATTAGAGTCACCCTGCCACTGAAGGGTAATGTAGAGTTTCAAGTCATTCTCAAGCTAGCTGTGGTCTTTGGAGCCCGATTCTGTGACTGCTGCTGGGTAGCCTGCTTACAGCAAGGAGCCTGCCAGTGCAATAGGGATGGCAGCTCACCTGGCTGTGCTTGTGGGATTGGACCCATGGAGAGAGGGCTTTTCTCCTGCTACTGATTTATTATAAATAGGGAAGCTGGACCACAAAAATACATTCAAAAACTTGCATCCAACTGCTCAGAAAACTCTGAAATTGCGTTCCTGCTGTGTTGTGTTGCTGATCTATGTGTTTCCAGTCAGTTGGAAAAGTTAAACTTGCATTACCAGCCTGGGCCATACTGAACAAGCAAGAAGCAGGTTTTTGGTCTCAGCTCTCGGTTGTGGGGGTGGAAGCAGGGTTGTGAGGCTCTTAATGTTACACTCCCGTCATGTGTGTGACGATGAAATGAATTGGTTAATGAGTGCCTAAGCATCTGTTCACCCCCTCGTAGATGCTTTGCCAAGGTTCAAGTTCCCTGAGGAGGATTAGCCACCTGGTCCAGTTTTCATGATATACTGACAAAGGGGACACCCACCTTTCATTTTATTGCAGAGGATGGACGAATGCTAGATTATTGTTTAGCCCAATGCACAGAATCCCTGGGAGGTCTGTGAATTTGCTGTATTTTTGTAATTTAACGATTACTTTTATAATTGTTGCAATTTAGATTACAGCAGAGCCTGCAACCGCTGTGTATTTTTGTAGGAAGAGTGACATCTACTCGCTCGGCTTGTCTTGTGGTTTTGCCAAAGAGACTTATTTATTTTCTTTTTCCTTAAATAACATGCAGCTCTTTGCACACAATTATCTCTCTTGCTGTATAATATATAAAATCAATGTACACCATAGGGCAACAAGAAATGGTGATAAAAAGAGTTTTTAAGAGACAAATGAGCATTTCATAGCCTGAACTTACAATTAGGTTTTCCAAAGTGTCTAGATTTTGCTGCATGGACAGCATTATGAGTTGATGAAAGGCCTGTGCTAAAAGGCTTAAATTTATGTGATGGTAGTATCGCTTTACGATGAGCATGATTTAGTAGGGGTTTGACCCATCAGACACATTATAGCGAAGAAACTTAGTATGCTTGAAAGACAGAAACATTACACATTTGTTGCTGAACTTTGCAATAGCTGAAATCGCTCAACCAACCTGAATTAAGAAAACAAAATGGATGAGGTCTCAGCAAACAGAAAGAAGGGCTTGGCTGGGCTTTTGCCTCTGGGTTAGCTGCTGAAGCTATGCAGAATCACTTTCCGGTGTTGGTTTGGGGTTGGGGGTAAAGGAAGGAGGTGCGTTTTTTAACCCATGGCTGGTCACATAGGTGTTTGTGGTAGAAACCCTGTGGCGAGCTCTGGGGCAGAGCCAGCCTGGCTGCTCCTGCAGCTGGGTATGGGTGTGCTGAACTCTCTGGAAGAGAAAGGGCTGGGGTAGGAGCCTGGGATGGGATGCTGCGTTTACGGCCCTGCTGCTGCAGGAGCCTGTCCCCCAGTTGTGTCCTGTGGGAGGCAGATCTGCCGGGTGCTGGGAGTCCTGCGGGTGCCACCATGGAGCAGGGTGACAGCTGAGGCAGGGCAGTGCTCCCGGAGGAGGAGTTGTACCTCCTCGCCCCTGGCCCTTGTGCAACCGCCGCGGATGTGGCCTGTCAGTGGGGAGAGGCGCAAGTATGCAGAGGAAATTCGGAGACCTGTCTGCTGGATTTGGCAGTGGTTTCAGTGCCCATGGGCGTGGGGAGGCAATAAGATCATTTGTTGGGCCAGTCATCCAGCTGAGCGTTCAGCTCCGAGCAGTTCACAACTATTCCAGCTGACTTCACAACTATTCCCTGACTTCGATATGGCTGCGGTTCGAGGCACCTTTGAAGCAGAGAGGTAGGAGGATGCAGTCGGGGTCCGTTTATCTGAGGCATTTAAAAACACCTGCGTGCGTAGTGCCCTCAGTCTGCACTTCAGCACAGCACTGGAAAAGCACAGAAAGAAGCAGCCCTTCCCACTTCATAGCTCAATAGCTTGTAAATAAAGGATGTAAAAAGATTTTGGTTTTGTCTCCTGGTTTGTGTTTTGCCAAATTCAGTTTACAACCTCAATTTTACACCTGAAGTCAGGTCACCTTCATCAACAGCACCACCCATTCTGTTTTCATTTATTTGCTGCACTTGAGTGTCTCTAATGTCCCTAAGCATGCTGGTTTGGCCCACCATTTTAGTCAGACCACATGCGAAGGACCTATTTACAACCCATGTTGCCAAAGCAGAGGGTTGCCTTTCCCTGGCTGTCTAATGTTATTTGTAGTCATGGGGTTTGGTCCCACATTTTATTTGGCTTTACAGACCCAGTGTTGTTTAGACAGAAGAAAAGGTGATGTTTTCTGGCAGCACACTGGGGGGACATTCCATTTGGGATGGACACCAACAGCACAGGATGCTCTGCAGTTCTTAGATTTTGTTTCTGAATTTTTTTGCCTACTAACAGTGATTTATTTTTTTAAGAAGTAAAATAATGATTGAATAGATAATCTCTGGAATGAGACCAGCAGAACATGCAAGAATAACGTGGTAGAAAATTTGCATTATTGCAAGTCTCACAGTTGGTCTTATTGCACTGTTTCCTCTCCTTACAGTCCCCAAACAAGAATTACCTTTGCAGGAGCACGTGTGTGGGAGTGCAAGCAATGCATGTTTCCCTAGTAAAGGTTTGCTTTGGTGCAATGTCCCTGTGGCTTGAGAACAAACAATTGGTGTAACAGAACTTTATGAATAAAAGGTCTTGGTAAATAATGCACAGTGACCATTTTCAAGTTTAAAAAAGCACAAACCCCAACCAACCAAACAAGTAGCATCATGTAAATTGCTTTCCCATCTTTTCCTTCCCAGCTAAAACATTTGTTGGAAAAAAGCATCTGAGAAATTCTTTCAGGTTTCTAAAATCTTGTGCAAGACCAAACATCTGAAGCTGCAACCTTTTAGCTGGGTGTAACAGGACCCACACCGCTCGGTGGGGTTTAGTGCTGCAGCTGGGTCCCTGAGATTCTCGGGATCAGTTTACTATGGCTGGTTTTGTCTGGCAGATCGTAGCAGTCTCCCAGTACGACTTTTACATACTGCAAAACCATTCATAGTTCATTTGATATTCACCAGCATCAGCTCAAGTCCACTTTGTAAGTAGTTCTGAATTTCTGCATGTGTTTTAAATATATTGGGCTTGCCAGGAGTGAGAATAAGTAGTGTTGGGTTTTTGTGGCTTTTTTGGTGTTGGTTCCCTCCCCACCTTCTGATTTTTGTCACTTTTTCTTCTGGTTTGCTTGCTGTAGCATATCACAAGTAGATTTCTTCTGTGCTTTCAAACTGGTCTTTCTTAGGTAATGGATGGTTTAATGAAACTGACTGAATGAAAATGTTTTCAATTAAATATGGCAAAATAGTAAATAAAAATTGTTTAAAAGAATCTCTCTTGACTGCTTGCACACAATTGCAGAGGCACTTAATGGATGAGCTTTTTCACTTAAGGTTATGTGGATTTCCTTTGCTTCTCTAATCAGTTTTGTTATCAACAAGTGTGTCCCACCTCCCAGTGTGTGAACCTACCTGCTCATGGTAAGTGCTGGAGCGGGTGCACTGGGGAAGCAAACAGGATCCTTGTTGGCAGTCCGAACTCCCTTCCACTGGCTGTGCCTGCCTCGGCATGTTTGTAAGTGCACAAAGGGGAAAAAAAATCTGATCTTGTTAAAGGCTGAGCTTGTCTGCTGGAAAAATGCCCATTTGCAGGTGAGAAATTGTCTGTCTCAGTTAGGACAAGGGAACTAATTGTTTGGTCCTGTCTGGTTTTAAGCACTGTGAGCAATCTGGGCTCTACCGCTTCCTCTGGGAGATTACGTTGCTTAATACATCGGAGTACCAGGAAGTTGGTTTCTTGCCCTGGGTATTCAATTTAAATTTTTTTTTAATTTAATCTTATTACTGGAGCTGGCAAGAAAAACAAAATATTCTTTGGAATCGGGGTTTGCTGCTTTCTCATGATGCTCTAAGTGGTCTGCAAACATGTGCATCTCCAAGGGGAGTGTCTGCAGATGAAAACCGGGTTGTAATGGTTATGATGAAGCTTTCTCCAGTTTCCTATGGAGTCCTCATCAGTTTGGCTTTTGAGAGTCCTGATGGGTTTCTGTAGGGTGTTATAACATGTATGACACATTTACACATAATTACTTTGACCTTTCTGCAAATTCTAAGGCTAGTAAAACTTTGTCATGGAAGAAAGTATGTAAAAACACGAATATTTCTAAAATCTGAGTAATTAGGAGGTGGGGATTGTGTGTATGAGAGGTTCTGTGTCTCAAACACCTGGTGACTCTAGCACCAGCCCTCATGTGCCTGAGGTGGAGATGAGGAATGGTCTTGCACCCAAGCTCCTGACTTGGAGACAGAATACATGAGTTTTGCTTTGCCTTACACAGATTTATTTTGTGACCCTGTACAAATCACTTAACCTCTTTCTGCCCACAGTCCGTAAAAGAAGGATGGTGTTTCACTATCTCACAGAAGTGCTGGACACTTAATTCATTAGTGCTTATAAAGTATTCTCAGGTCTTTTAGAGGAAAATGCTGCACATCTGTGAAGTCTTAATGTTGATTCATGTGTAACTTCTGAGGCCTGGGCCTTGACTCCCCAGAGCTGAGATAAAGACTGTGGCTGACAAGTTCATTTTTATCATGGACCTAAATGTACTCTGTAGCTATTACAGGACTAGCAGAAAAGAAATTCCCAAGGAATATTGAAAATAAATATTGAAATGTTTCTATTTTATGATGAATTGTGTATATATATTTACTTTTAAAAGTTATATAAAAACTTCCCAATGCCTTTTGAAAATGTCTTGACCCCCGCCTGCTGAGCCTTGTGCTGATTTTGAAGGGAGCTGAGGGAAGATGCTGAGAAAAGAGGAATTTCTTTCAATTCACGTTTTATCTTCCTATGTTTTCTGGCTAAATTTAGAATTGTTAGGAGATAATAGTTATTCAGGTAAATGTTGTCATATTCAGCATGGTGGAGCATGTCATCTTCCATTGGCATCATGTCATAGGCCAGTGTAATATGTCAGAAGTATTTTATTGCAATGGCTTCATCATGTAAATGAGACAAGACGGGTTGCAAATCAAATTTACCATATGTACCTTTAGCATATACTAAACTAGCTAACAGCATAGATCAGGCACTGGCTAAGGCAGAGCGTTACTGCAGAGGCAGAGGTCTGGGGTCAGTGTTGAGACA
This sequence comes from Elanus axillaris, assembly GCA_026212715.1. Classification (NCBI taxonomy): domain Eukaryota; kingdom Metazoa; phylum Chordata; class Aves; order Accipitriformes; family Accipitridae; genus Elanus; species Elanus axillaris. The sequence goes on from JANZLQ010000092.1 coordinate 24,807,887, forward strand.
GGTTACAAGGGACAAGAAATTTGAAAGTTACCTCTTCCCATGTACATTGTAATGTCCTTTATTAACTTTTGTTTGAATTCAGTTTCAGCTTAAGAAAGGTAAATACTGGAACAGGCAGCCTGCTGCAGATTTGGACAAGATGGAATGGAGGTAGAAGCTCATTTGATAACCGTCTCTCCTTGCCTTTTGCTTTGTTAAGGTTGTAACTTCTCATCTTTAGCAGCACAAAGTATGACATGTGCCCTCTTCCAGCCTCTCTGCTTCAATCCATGCTTCTAGGAGGATGTCCTCATGTCTACCAGTAATGCACTGGAAGAGAATAGGTTTCAACAATCATCATGTTATTTTAAACTTTTGGAAGTAAAAATGAAGAACCTTTAGCTTCCCATGGAAATCAGTAGCTACATACTAGAAGTTGAGGTGCGCACATAAAATGTGCCCTCTGCTTGAAATGCTAAATGGCTTTTGTTTGTTGCATGATGAGCTTGGCTAACTTTATGTAAAGACATTGTTCAGTCATGCTTATTTGGAAGTCTTGGTGTTGAGGAATAGCAGTGAAGCCAAGATAATTCATCCCACAATTACATATATTAGCATTTATTTCAGCAACCCAGTTTAATCTTAATTTACAGTAAAGCTTCATATATAATTATGATAATTAAGTTATTTGGTAATTGTAGGTTTAAATAAGTTTGTAACAGAAATGTTACGAACTTCTTTGGGTGGCTGAGATTGGTATTAAAACTTTTTTTGGGGTGGAAAAGAAGAGACACATCATTCGCGCAAGAATGATAAATGCATGGCTTAGCAGGTTATTCTATAAAATTTCTGAGTTCAAGCCAAGGAGAACTGAAATGCTATCTCTGAATTGAAAATACTAATTTCTAAACATTGAGGTATGTTTGTCTAAAATAAAATTTTAAAAAATTAACTCTATGTCCTGAAGAAATATGATAATCTGAGGCTGTTATGTTCGCAGCATTCAGAGGAGGAAAAAATTACACAGAAGAATATTGGGAAAGCTTAGATTAGGGGAGAAGGTGGAAGGAGGGAGGCAGGCAGAAGCGAGGTGATTACATGGCCACTAGGAAAATACGTTCTCAGGGTACAAAATTCTCTCTACCGGCAGAACTGCTGAAGCTGGGAAGGATGTTTTTACAGGCAATCCCTGCACAGCCTTCCTTAAACTTGGCTTTGGGCTTCCTTTGTAATGGGATCCCATGGATGTGGAACTCTCACAGTACTGCTGCTATCTTGACATAAAATCTAAGGTAAAGATGCTACAAAGAACCAGATAAAATGTATTTGCCTCTTGCTTCGAGAGAAAAGAGTATTTCAGCTACCAGGTACTAGCACAAGGACTGGTAGCTGTTGGTTGCAGTGTGTTTCCCCTCTGTTTCCTACAGAGTGAATACCAGTGGCTGGTAACCTTAGCAGTTTTTCACTGCAGGAAGGCTTTCAACAGTCCATTTTTTCTCAATATTACCAATATTAACAAACTTCTGTTGTACATGCTATGCTACATTTGTTAGATCTTCACAAGTGCATGTATATGGTATCATTTGCACAAACTCTAAGTTGGTAAAGTTGTTTCAGCGTTTCAGTAGATTGCTCTGTCCTTATAAAAATGCGTGGGAATTGTTCAGCTTCCCCTCTTCAATGCTCACTGGTAAAAAAACTCCTAGCTATGTATTTCTGAATTTTTTTTGTTTAAAAACTTTTTTCTGAATGATCAGAAGACCTGTTTTTTCACAGTTTCTTGTACCACAACTAGAGTCGTTATACAGTATCTTCTAAACACCTTGTTACTAAGTTTGCATTGAATCTCTAATCCAGATAGAAAGGATATTTTCAAGTGGGATATAATTCAGCAGATACAAGCTACAAATGGGGAAGACACCTTTTCTGAGACCTCTGTTCAAAAAATATTATTCTCATCATTCCCAAATGTAACCTGCAGATGAGCAGTGGCCTGCCACATTTGTTTGCACTGTGCTAGACAGAAAAATACCTCCTTGTTTTGTCAAGAAATATTGGCAGGGAGCAGAGCCTTTCCAGAAAGCCCTAGGCACTACGGGGATGCAGGAGAACTGACCTGAACTTGACTGATCTGATTTGGGTCCTGACCAGGTTGCTGTATATCTGGGGACTCTGGAGAAAGCTACAAAGCCCAGAAACTCTGCTTGGGTAAAAATTTCTGGGGGAGGAAAAGAAAGACTAGCCAGGGAACCCCAAATGTCAGTGAACTGCTCATTGGGCTGCAAACAGTGTTTTCAGTCATAACACAAAGGGTATTTATTTGATGGCTTCAGAGGGGTTTTGAGAGTTGTTAGTGGTCTGTTCTCCAAAGCACTTTGTATGTTGGATTATGCTATTATTTCATTGTGCCTTGTTTGTGATTTTCCTGAGTAATTCCAATGCAATGTAGACGTCGGACCTTGAGCATGGGGAAGAGAACAATGGGTGAGTCTGTTTGCTATCCCTGCCTTAACAGGGTTTAAGTGATAGGCATGGTTGGCAAACACACAACAGAGGAAATTTTTAGACCCACTTATGCTCAGGGAAGGAGAGTGAGGGTGTACACACCTGGGATGGGCTGCCAGTTGTGGGACAGTGCAGGGAGGGGTAGGCAGAGGGCTGCAGATCTCACGGGGCGGTGGAGGTGGGAAGCAGGAGGGGTGTGGGAGAAGAGGGAAGGAGAGGTCCCTGTGGCAAGGCTCTGAAGTTGAGCACAGGGCTGCGGTGAAAGGGGAAACAGGGTGTGTTTGATTCCCTTGAGAAAATGCTTTTATTTTTTTAATGTTTCTTTTGTTTGGCGAGTCAGGTCATGTATGCTGATACCCAGGTGTAAAAAGCTTGCATGTTTGTGTTGATCTTGGAAGTCTTAGGGCTGTGAAAGTGGAGGCAAACTGCAGCCTGGCTCAAAAAATAGACCTGTTTTCATTTTTATGCTGTCTGTTTCTCAGTTGTTTTTTCCGTTCCTCAGATAGGTGTCTTCTCCTTATTCCTGTGTCGCTCCACTCTTCGCAGTCAGACAGTGGTTTTTAGAATATATTTAAAAGAAAAAGTGGTTTTAATTTTTTTGTTTGTTTATTTTTGGTAAGCATGACGTGTTGAGAAATGGAAAGCTGCAGTGGCATATCTAAAAATGCCCAGACGTGTACCACTTCTTCTTTATCCCCATGTTACCAACAATAGCAAAATAACCATGAGAGAATGAAAAACCCATTCAGCTGCTCCCCAGGCCACAGTCTCACCTGCGTGCTATCAGCAGCATCCCATTCAGACAGGTTTCCTTAGACAGTCATTTGAAGCTATTCTGAACCTTGATGGGAAGGGGAGATGAACTTTGTCTTTTGTAATTAGCCAGTGGGCTCCCCTCTATTAATAGTTTGCGCTCAACCACTTTTCGTTCAACACTGATGTTGCTGTTAACAGAATGTGTTTTTGTTTCTGTGAAGCAGTTGTGTGGCACTGGTGGGACTTGGACACCACCCGCCTGTCCAGAGGCAAGAGTCAGGACTTAACCCCACGGCTGCCTTGCTGGAGAAGCAGCTGTAGGCAAGGATCTGACTGCAGTGCAGTGGCCAGTGGGCAAGACCAAGTGCTTAGTTTTACAATTGGGTCCTGTAGCACTGCTGGTTTTCATCAGGCTACAGGATGGTTAGTGAAAAGAGAGAGTGAACTCCTAGCACACAACCTCTTGGAGACGGTGACGTGGAAAGACTGTCTCTGGTTGCAATCTGTTACGAATGAGGCCCCAGGAATTTTATGACTTGCAGTTCAGGAAAATGCTCAAAGCAAACTGTAATCAGCCTGGATGGATTTGTTACTGGAGATAACAGGAAAAGATAGGTCCTTGCAAGGTTGTATTTGTTCTTGGGGGTAGGTGGGTGTTAAACTTTTGAGATCCTCCTTTTTATTTGACTTCAGCTTGAACATTTAGCTCAATTTGGTTTGGAGTAACTAGCATGTTTGGAAGCTTAGGGTGGATAGAGAGATAGGCTACAGCTGGTAATAATAGTAGAGCCTTTTATGCTGTCAGTTTAACAGTCGTAAAACAATTAGGAAGAATTATGTTAATAGCAGGCTTTGTTCACACTTTCCTTGCCCAATTTTCCTTTTTTTTTTTGTGACATGCCTTTCCTACCATGCTCCAAGAGCACATAAACAGTAGAGCTCTGTGTGTTTGTATTGTGTATGGTCAGTGTTATCCATGGCTGGGTGTAGATCTTCTAAAATTTTCGCAAATCAATTTTCCAGTGCTTTGGCTATTGCATTTTAATGTGGCTGCTCCTAAACAAACAAAATCATGTTTTGGGGAAGCTAAGACAGGATAAGAAGTGATTTGTATGGGAAATGGTGGCTGATTCGCTCGGACTGCTGCAGCTGTTTCCTTCTGTGATATGAACAAAACCCCTTCAAATCAATCGGATCCATGTTGGCTGAGCCCTGCTACCCACACAGAGGGGCAGCCGAGCTTTTCCCCCCTCCGGTGGGAAAGCAGTCATGCCAAGGCCTGCTGACCCATGCTGAGATGTTGCTTTGTCCCTCAGCTCCTCCCAGTTCTAGACTATGGTGAGGATCTATTAGTACTGAGACTAATTTGGATGGATGTGTCTTACAGATAATGCAGCCCACACTAAGGGCATCTTGTGCTGCTCTCCTGTACCACGTTGTAGCATGGTTTGCCTCCAACTCTCTCCCTTCCTGCACTCAGAGCTCCTCCAGACAGAGCCCTCAGCACCTTGCCGCCTGGTTAGATAGCCTCACCCGTGCTTGAGAGTCTTCCTTCTATCAATGCCATGTGAAGGTCTTAGTGGCACACAAGAACAGATCTGAAATGAAGTAAATGCTTTTCTATCTTTTCCCTTCAAAATATAGAATAATTACATTGAAATTAAGAGCATCATAAATAACTTTCTTCCCCTCAGTCTCAAGGGAGGGAATAGATCTGAAAATCTGCATGCTAAATTCTTCCCTCCCCCCCAAAATAACATGTATGCGTAGATGACCCTTTAAGAAGGATTCCCAAACTCCATTTACCTTGACAGCTGTCACTTGGTGCTTGTAGTTGTCATGGCAGTGTGTAGTTTTTCCATGAATTACCAGCACCGGTGTCTTTTTCTCTTTATCAGTCATCAGCCCATCAGCCAGGCCATTCATAACTGCTTCTGGCAGCTCATCGGGGAGATCAGTGCCATTGAATCGTGCCCTACCAACGCCCCTGCCTCATTGTGTGACACTGTTTACTGCCGTGCCTTTTTCTGTAAATATTACAAGTGGTGCGCTAGCAGGAGGGATGCGTGGGAATGAAATGCCTTAACCTTGTAACAGTTAGCTGGGATGGCAGGTCTGCCTTGACTGATAATTCGCAAGTCCTTGTGTTCCAGTTACTTCGCTAAATAACATGTAGACATCCCACTTTGAAGTCTTGTATATGGTAGTTAATTAGACAACATTTAATTTGGCTTAACATTTGTGTCAGTTTTGTGGAAGTGAGCCTCCATAATTAGGGAATACAGATCAGGTTTCTGTCAGACTTATAACCTCTCACTCTAATTTAATGCTCACTCCTCTGGTGCCGTGTCACACTGGGTGCGCAGGAGTTTCCCCCCTCTCCGTCTTTTCCACTTGACTAGTCAGAAAGTTGCCCGTATTACACAACTGACAGCAAATGGGATCGTTCACAGAGATGTAAGGGCATATGATTTGCTAGCATTTAACAGTGAACTCGCCCATCAAAACAGATTACATGATCGGAATCGGTGTAAATAATACATTTACACAAGCCTGGAATTTAGATTAAACCACTCCATGCATCTGAGGCACCCAATGCAAGTTTTTGTGATGCTTTTCAGTAGAAATTCTTGTGTAAACAGACTCTGGAATTAACTGCTTGTAACTAGGAAGGCATTTTCTGGTATGTTTGAATAGGCCTTTAAGAAAAGGGTGCCTTCTCTATGAAAATACTTCTGTCTGGGACTAAAACCAAGATGCTGTTTGTTGCAGGTTGTTAGGTGTGACATCAAATCCATATGCAGAAGCGCAAAGATAGAAGATCCAAACATAGCACAGTTTTAATCGATATTTTCCTTTCTCCCCCTGTGCAAAGGGAAATTTTGGGCAGATGCCTGTTATTACCATATGCAAGCAGAATATCCGTCAGGCATCACGCTTCTCTGAACCTGATGTATGTAGTTTGTCTCTAGAGGGGAAATGGCTACTTCTTCTCTGGCTTGCGCTGGTTGTTGCCTGTGAGCGAGTAGCTGGTGATGCTCCGTGGTGAAGTGCTGTGCACCAGGGTGCTCCGAGGCCACCTGGGTGAGATGGCTATGCCCAGGACTCTGCTCAAGCAGCTCTTTGCTGCTGATAAGGCCATGGGGAGTGTTTAGCAGTGAGCACCTTTAACTTACTGGCATAAGGTTTCTTTTTCCTCCTCTTTCTCTTGCTGTGAATTTTTCTTAAACATTCCTGCTTCATTGATTTTTTTTCTCTTTTTTTTCCTCTTTTTTTTTTTTTTTTTCTTGAGCTTGAGGAAAGATGGAAACCTTTCGGTAGCACCCCAGCACTAGCTTGTCCTTGGTTCCTCAGGAAGCCTTTCCTTCAGAGAAGTTGTTCGTCACTGTCTTCAGCTTGATGTTTCAGATCCAGACTGGAGGAGGACTTCTGTGACCAGGAGCTTGCCAGTTCAGAACTTGCTACATCAGTTAATTTGTAAAAGACAATACTTTTTCCTACAAACTATTATTTACTCATAGCCTTACTCTACCACAGCTACAACATTACTATTGCATGTCACGGTGCAGGGAGAGCTTGGTGTCCAGTATCTGTGTTGGTAGATGGCAGGAACTGAACTGGACCTGTTACTGAGAATTTCAGCTGGTCCTGCAACTTGGGCATTTGCTTTTCTGAATGCGTCAGAAGTGTTTGGGCATCTGCAGCACCCTGAGGAAATACTGGGTGGATCTAATGTGAGTTTATACTGATTTTGTGGGTCAAGATAGGACAGACGTATCTGCAAGTTGTACCACGAAAATATGTAGTAGATCAATGGTACCCGGTGTTCAGATTTTAATCAGCAGAGCTGCTTTCTGTCATGCTTGGCTGGACAGCATGTGTAAAGGAGTAAACATATATACTTTGCTAATTTACTGTTGCAAAAGGGGAACTCGCTCATTATGTTGTGGTGACACTCCCTTAGGATGAGTTTTGCACATATTCAAGGTTATTCTGCTGATCCCAAAGATCTGAACTTTTCCCAAATGCAGATGTCAATTTTGGTCTCTGTGAGTGAACAGTGATCATTGTGGCTTTACTTGGATACATAACTGACCAGTGTAAATCTGCTACACAGATTTAGTAAGTGAAACTCTAGACTTATATGTGGTCATTCTTGTCTTTTCTGTAAATCCTTGGACCATGCTTTGCATGGAAATCAACATTATGTCATTTTAGTCACAGAACATTTCCCTTTTGTAGTAAATTATGTCCTGTGTCATTTGGAAAGTCATACACTGCCAATTTTATTTTTTTGGGGGAGGGTTTGGGAAGTAATGTCAAGTAATCTTATTCAAAGGCAAGAAGTAGAAGCAATTAGATTAATAACTGCAATAAAATATTTTCTCTTTATAACCAAACATTGGAAAACAGGGTTGCATAGCATACATCTGTGGATTGCATTAAATAAAAAAGGGTATTTTTCTCACACATCCAGCAATAAATGTTTGCAGACTGAAGAGGAGATGTATGCTGCATGCTCTAGATGAGAATCCTTCCGATGCCAAACTTGGAATTTAGTGGGAGATGGAACATCAAATATGTGGGAAAGGAAGGAGTTTAATAACACTTCCCTGAGCTTGAGTTACGTGGATGCATAATGTGTTGTATTTTGCATATAAGCGCAGTGCTAATAAGATGAGTTTAACTGTAGTGCCAATACTACTCTGACGTCCGTCCTAGACAGCTAAACTCATTTTCCTGATGGATTACAGAGCTGTGTAGCTCAGCTTGCCGCTGTGAGCAGCAGCCCAAACCAGGTGTTTCAGAGGGGGGAGAAAACCCTGCAATGCTCCAACTTGAGAGCATAGTCTGAGTCCTGTGGTAGTAGTGAGCACATTCAAAAAAACTCTTCCTCTTGCTGAGACTTGCTTGTTTATTTGATACAGAATATGTGCAGGCTTCTTTTGAGTTTGGGGGTTTTTTTTGTGTGAAGGATTTCTCTGTGGAAATAGACAAATGTTGCTGTAATAATTTTGTTTTGCAGAATCCTTTCCCTGAGAAAGATTCTGTGCAAGCTTTGAAATGTTACAGTCTCTGGCATCATACATGCTTAGGATCCCTTACATATCAAATATAGTTCATGGCAAAGCTAAAGAAGTCAGTGTCCTATTGAAAGGCCCTTTATGTTTTGTCTTTTCTTTGTTCAACAGGGAACAAAGTTTGTCATCCTGAGACACCAGACCTTTGACGAGGCTCAGGTAACCTCTGACAGCGCACACGGTGCTAACAAAGAGTCCCTGTCAGCCTTTGTAGAAGACGTTGAGACTTCAGTCAGCATTGACTTTCCAGAAGATGAGCGTGTTGGTGAAGTGCTAGACTGGGGTTCTTCGGATCTATCAGTTCTTGGAGGAACAGAAGAAGCTCAGCATGAAGATGAAAAGATGACAGCAGCAGCAACATCCCAGAAGTTGTGATCACACAGGCAGATGAGGTGGGTGATAGACAATACTTGATATAAAATTCCTTTTTATCTTATCTGATTTGTATTCTTGGCTGTGATCAGAAATACAGCTTGTTGTTTCTAATTAATTCCTTAATTTTCTTTTATTTATATTTTGAGTTTAGCAAAATTCTATTTCATGTTAGAAATGTTCTCCATCTAACCCAAAATGCATTAAAAAGGCTATTTGCTTTAATCAGCGGGATTTTTAATCTTATTATATGCTCCTCAAAAATGAATATTACTTTGTATTGTACAGTACATATTTACATAAATTAGTGTTATCCTTGGTTATTTTGCCAACCATAATTTATACGCTTTTTAGTTTTATCATAAAATAAAATCTTGCCTCTGATATTCTGGGACCAATTTTAGCATCATAGCAAATTACCTTGGGAGGAACTATTACATAGTCAATGAACTATCCTACTCGAGTTTAAAAAAAGAAACTGAAATGTGTATCAAATGCTCAGCTTCTACCAATGAATCCAGTCTTTCTCTTTTACTATATCCTGTAAGTCAATGTTTGCAGGCTTTTGAAAACTGCAAATTTGTAACAATTCCTAGTAAAATTCACCTGAAAAGTAGAATATCTTTTAATGTTTAGTTCTTTGAACAAATCCAGAATTCCTTGCCTCATTTAATTATTTTTTTAAGGGCTAAGATTAGTTTCTCATCCTACTAGGTTTGTTTGTTTATATATCATGTCTACAGAAGGTTCATTTCAAATATTGCGTTCGGAAATGTTGACAAAACATTTGTCAAGAATTTCTTTGAAGTAATACTGCAAGTACCTAATCTTCCATGGTACTGCTAAATGGAGCTCTTGTGTCTGGGACAGATGGAGTCCCTACATCCAAATGAATTGCATAAGCTCTCCATTTCACTGCTATAAACTTGAAATATAAAAATGTAATGAAAAAGATTTGCTGCAGCTCCCTTCAGATAACTTTCCTTTCTTCTCTCTGTAATTCTATGGAAGTTTGGGGCAAGAAGTAACTTTGCTGTTATTAAACCGATTTTCTGTACCTTGTGGTATTGGCTTGCCTGTAGATGGGAGGAGACAGTGACTTGTGATTGACTCACATTCCCAAGATGCTTCTCTCTGAGGTTAGCACCACGTGGAAGTCTGCTGATCCTTATCTGAAGAGTCATTTAAGTTTATGGGGCCCCTGAGAGAATTGGCAAAAATATCTCCAGTGATAAAGTTATCAGGTTCTGGGCAATTACCTTGTTTGACCAAGTCACTGAAAGTTTGTTCCTTTCCCTAGTACCTGATGGCATCCAAGTCATGAATGAAAGATTGGTTTGAACGGGGTCCAGTTGGTGACAGCCGATTAAGGAAAGCAACTGGAATACCTGAGATAATCCCTAATGTGCTGAATTTGGGATTCTGCTGAAGTCCAGGTACAGCTAGAACACTTGTCCTAGTGTAAGATTTATTGTTTATTGGTGCACTGATCAAAATAGGAACAGAATTCCAGGCTTATCCCTAAAGCTGCAGCAGCTCGTACTGCCTCACACTGGTCATCTGAAGTCCTTCAGGGCTCCTGGTGACTGTTGGATGTGGGGATAGTGAAAATAAGAATAAATCTTTATAGAGTGCAAGACAATAAAAGCGGAGGGAAAATGATACTGGACAGTTTCCAAAGGCATCTACTGTCTCATGGTTGCGTTGCTTTCCCTTGGTTTTATTAACAGCTAGCAACTCTCGTTCCCAGAGATTTTTCCATGGTGAAACCAAAGGCTGTGTATCCTATGGTGTCTGTGGAGCTTAACATGAGGGTGTATTATGTAGTCGGGGTTGCTAAATTTCTCATTAGCACTACTTTTCATGCATGCTGATAGGTAGGACATTGTGGTCCAAATCATCAGTAGTTTTTATTCAAGATCTAGTGACTAATGATGATGGCATTCCCTGTTTTTCAAAGAAAATACAAATTTGCACATAAGTTATCCACATTCTTAAATAGACATAAATGATAGCATTCCTAGTTAATAGGAATGGATATTTACTGTAACATGCTTTGTCTTTCAGAGGAACACACCTGCTTTCAAAGTGTCTGTCCTCCCTCATTTTGGGCACAAAGCAGTTTTTTCTTTGTTAAACATTTATGCACTTAGTGCATGTTAGCTGTTACTGAGGTAGCGTGCATGTCATGAATTACACATGCAAGTAGGTATCTCCATCTCCAAACAGTAAGGCTCTTGGTGTGGGTTGGTTAGTACAAAACCTATGGGCACCAGAAATAGTGTCTGAGCCAGGAAATTATGTTATATGGTACGTGTAGCATAGGGCTATAACCTTTGGGGGGGTCATTCTGATAAATTGTATTTTATGCAACACAGGATAGTCTAGACAATTTTGTCTGCCAATTCCAGCCATGATGTATCTGAGAAACCCATGTTTTGGGGGATGCACATCTCAAACTTCTTTTAGAATGGATTCAAGTGTTGCTGATGACAATTGTTTTCTGCCTAAACCATTGTGTAAAATAAGTAAGCCTGGCATTGGTGTTGGATTCCAAAAGGGACTGGAAATCATTCTTTTACGTGGGGGGAAAAAAGTATTCCCTGCTTGTGTAGCTGCAGAAATTCTTTGTTTGAATGGGACTGTACAAGTAGAGGAATTTCTGCTTTCGAAAGTGTTGTCTTTACTCTTTGAATTGAACTTACACCTTATGTTGGTTGTGCAAGTTTTCTGCCTTTCTGTCTTAGGACATCTTCGTGTCCCCACCTGTTCTTATGGCTCTGCAGCTCAACGTGGGAAGAAAAAAGTCATTCCTGAGAACAGGCTGCAGAAACAAAAGCTCAATGAGTAGCTGAAAAAGGGGGTCCGTAACTGCTGGCCTGACATGTGGTGCGGATATAGCCATGCTGGCTTCTGCTAATGCCATATCTGAGCAGGCTATAAACCAAGGTGGTTAGCCCTGTGCTGCTGCGGTTGTGGACCCTATGGCACCTCATCTAGGTGGTTTAAATCTACTTGGGATATGTCTGTTGAAGGCATGTTGCTGGTGGTGTAGATATGCTATAATGAAAAGGGGGTATGACCTGCAACTGATTTCTCTTTATTAGTAGTGTTCTTTTATTTATATAGCTAGATGTCAATAGACATAGATATTGCAGTAACCCATCTAGGAGCATTAGTTATGGGTTAGGGACATGGTATGTGGAGCAGCATGCGTCTAAGACAGGGGATTCTAGCCTTGAAAAACGTGCAGCCTAAATAGGAGTCAAAGTACTGATACAGACAGTTGAAAATAATTTTGGTTTCTTTATGTGGCCTCTAGCGATATTTAAAGACTGCAAAGATCCTTGATATCTTATCGGTTTGACTCCTATTATTCTGGAACTCTGTGGTTATACATATTTCAGCATCTTCTTTTCATGTCTCCCTATGTCTTTATAACTGTCGGACAAGTTAGTACGTGAGATGCCTCCTTTTATGTGTGCTAGATGTTGTAGATTTTTCAAGGGAGGGAGTAATTAAATTAGTGTTTCAAAGGAGTTCACCATCACACTAATAACTTATCTGTAAGCTTATTAAAGTAGTTGTTTGCACTCTAAAAGACTAAGTAACTGTTGTATAATCTCAAAATTATAATAAATCGTAATTCCTCCTAGATGGGGGCAACTGTGATTTCTGAATGTGTCTAACTGCTGATGTCTGACAGTTTTAAGTACTGTATTTGTGCGTACCTGGAGAAAGACACAGGAAAATAATCACAATTCCTGCCATTGCACATTCTGCATGTTCATCCTGTGGCTATGTTCCTGTTGTACCATCAGCTGGTGCTTGACCAGCAACTTCAGTTTTCAGTTACAGGGTGTTGGATGGAGGCAAACAGCAGTGATAGCTACTTAGAAGATTTTGTTACTTTTTGAAGTCAAAGGTAAAGTCCCTTGTTTCACCTGTGCTGTGGAGGAGACTTCGCAGTACTTAGGAACCCTGCAAGGAATGCAAGGAAGAAGTCACCTCCGCCAACTCTGTGCACGTGAAGGAGGGAGGACGACTGGCCTGCGGTCAAGTTCTGCCGGTGGCAGAGCTGACATTAACCACTGCAGCCTTGTTGCAGTCTGCTATTCATTAGGTCCCTCCATGTAAGTCCTTAGAGGAGTAACTGTTATGATAAAGGCGAGTGAATGTGTATGCTGCCTTGGCACGGTGTATGCATTTGGACAGGAGGCTCTCAGCCTTTTTGTGACCTCTGTCTCCTTCCAGGGACAAGACCCGTGTAGTGAAGGGGAAGAGGAGAGGGCAATACAACAGGTTTCAGTCCTGCAGCTCAAATATGTGTGTGCCTGCTAAAATTTTTCCTTCTAATGGAGTTCAGCATTTTTCATACTGTTGGATCAATGAAATGCTCCTAAAATAAACTCCAGTGGTGGGGTTTTATTACAGCCTTAAGGAACAATTTAATTTTGCCTTGAAAATGCACCTGGTAGGACCATTTGCTCCTGGGATCACCAAGAAGATTTTTACCTTCCCTTCTACAAATGACTACTCCTGATCCTTGGTGACTGGCAACTGTGTGTATACTGTGTGCATGTCCTAGAGGAGTTGGAAACAGTAGCTGGCCCAGGCAGAAACAAGTATTTCTAGCAAAATTACAGGCTTTACAGTGGACTTAATTACACCATCTGTTAACGAGTCTATGTTTTGAGAGGTGGTTGGGAAAAAATGTCTCCAGGTTAAAAATGTTTGGCGAACAACTGCTTAGAGTGACATGCTCCTTAGCCTTGGAGAAACTGTGTTTCAGGATGAAACAAGGGAAAATTTTGAATGACAGCAATGAATATCCTAACCAGGCTGAATCAAAGGCATAAGAAATGGAGCAAAATGTACCTCCACTGCTCTCCCCTGCCACTGGAGATGTGTGTGCTGAGGGATGCTGGCACCAGAAGGAATGTGACTGAAGAAAGGGACAGTTTTAAGCCCCATTAGCAAAGCGTATGAGGTGCCTTTTTCCCTGTTGCTCACTATGTTGTTATCGTTTCTTCAAGGCTATGTCTGAACTCAAAGTGCCTCATGGGCCAGATGTGCTAACTCTCTTCTCTAATAACAGCTATTTAAATCCTGTTTGCACTTTTTGCGCTGGTCATTCTCTATCCCAAAACAGTAAGTTCACTGGGGGAACCTCACAGCGTTAATTTTGTAAGAGGACTGAGGGGACATGGTAGCATAATAATGAGTTATAACGGAGAATCAGGGCAGCTCCCTGCTTCCAGATCATCTTTATTTGTTGCTTTACTTTTCCTCATAGAAAATAGACCCCCAACATTTATTTTGGGATTGACTTTAGAAAAAGGAACAAAGAAACTGTGGTGCATAGTGGCTGTGGAAGTTCCCTGGCAGGTGTGTGCTTAACTCCCCCAAAATGCCTTGCAGATGCTGTTTTTACATGTGGTCTTGCTCCTCAAAGTGAGAAAGACCAAGGGCTGCGCAGTCTTCTAGGACGCTCCATTTGCAGGCAAATAGTGTAAAATACCTTTTCAGTATCCAAGGTATCGCTCCCAGGCTGCATTGCTAGAAGACTATATTTCTGTGTATATAAATTTCACCATCAGCACTGACACTTGGTTTTATTAAAATTAGCCATTTTCCATTGAATTAAAGTGGTATCATGAATTAAAAATTAATAGTTTTATTTGAATTTTTTTCCTACATTTCAGTGACTTGATACTGAGCCCCATAAAACCAGTTTCTTATTCTCTGATTCTATTTCAGTTAAATGTATTTATCTTGCTGATGTATGTGGTATGGATTACCATACCATATTTTAACATGCTCTAACAACGTATCAGCAGATATGTAAAAAAGTGAGTTAATAACATAAATGTCTTCTATCATGCTGCTTTGTAAAACCATTCTTAATTTAATCCATACACTAAGTGTGCTTTCCAGTTACAAAAATTTATGATAAGTATCAGGCAGAAGTGAAACCGTGATACAGAATTGTGACTGATGTAAAACAGACACACAAAATGAGTAGCATTAGGACACTTACTTTGAAGTTTGTTAAAACCAGTAAAGTGATATCCACTTTAAGTGAAACCTGCTGTTACAGATACCTACTGGATTTTGGGAACATTTCACTTTTGAACTTATTCCTTGCACTCAGCTTCGGCATTTATTGTGTTGTGGGGTTGTTTTTTTTTTTTTTTTTTTCATGTAGCATGGAAGAGTAAAATAGCTGACCTACTTGGATACCTTACACAGAACAGATAGTGGGGTTTTCCCATATACTGAATAAAGAACATTTCAAATACCTTTGAGAAATTACTTGATATAACAATGTAAAGTTGAAACAAATAGTTTACTCCTCCCATTCAGTATAGTACCATTGCCAAATGTGAATAGTGGAAGAAACACAGAGTCATTTAAGAAGGGATTTCAGAATGACAAAGCAAAGGAGAGCAGTTAGGTTGGTCACTCGGAGTAAACTTTTTAGCATCTTGTTGATGTCGTTGGTAATAACTTGAACTGTAGGGATCGATTGCCAGCTTTGTGAACCATTCCAGTTAAATGGGGAGGTGGAAGGAGACAGGTGCCTCCTCAAATTTATGCCCATTTATTTATGGAGAATGGGCAAAGTCTGGGCTTCCTGAGCACAGCTGAGATCCCACCAAGAAACAGATCAACATTCCAGTGCCTAATATTTATCCGGGTAATAAATATACATGCATTTGTTGCATGAAGACTTATTCCTATTTGAATTGTAACAGTGATCCATGAAATAGGGCTGTGAATTACAGGGCTGTCATTAAACAGAATGGTCTTTGGACACTGGCACTGTGTTTATACATATATTCAGAATATGGAATTGTATATGTTTAACAGAACTGAATGTACCAGAATTGTCCCTTACTCTCAAAAGCAATAACACAGCCATCTGAAATAGACTGAAAAAGCTCATTTTTGGAGAGGTCAAAGTGGGCCATATTCTCCATGATCGTTAATCACTTGGCCAATATATGCATACTGGTCTTCTATAAAAATAAGAGTGACTACTAGACTACATATGTCTAGTTAGTTATGTGCATTTGCATGTAAAATGATAAACAAAAAACTCAGGCTGATGAATTTTCTCGTAAGAAAGACCATTTTAATAATCTGTGTCGTTTGAGAGATGTGTTAGTGTGTTAATTGTATGTGTTCTGAATCAAGACAAATAAATAACATTTTCCCCATCATAAACTTCCAGAGTTGTTCTGGGTTTCTCCTATAAGGGATTTTTTTTTAATGTTGATTTCATAAAATGAAGTGGCTACCTTTTGGGCAAACCACATGACTTCTGGGAGGACCATATCTAATGGATGCCAGTGGGTGGAGCATCTTCTCTTTGCCAACAAAACAGTAACTGAGCCTTGCAGTTCTGTGAGTGTTTGGATGTTACAAGAACTGGAACATCCTGCTTCAACTATCACACAGAAGCAGCTTGGCGGTCTACAATCTGGTTTATTGGCAACTTACCATAGTACCTATGATTCCTAGATATTTCTGTGGCATCGATCGGAGGCTTGGTGTCATGGGTAAAAATGGGAACAAAACAAAAGCAGTATAGGTTGCTGCAATGAGTACTACAAAGTGAAAATGAAGTTCCCCTTGGATTTTCTCCTAAGTTAAGAACGTATGTGCTTCAGCTGTGCTTGTAAACACATGAGAACTCTGTTCTGGAGACTGCAAGCTGGGACTGCACGTCCTCCTCTGTCCTTGAGTATTTGTACTAGCATTAGCTGTACTCTGGGATGCTATGTGACACAGAAGGGTCAGAGTCTGCAAGGCTCCTCCCCTCACTCCCTGCATAGAAGCAATTAAACCAGGAATAATGTCATACCTCACAACTAGAACTATGTCTGTGCACACTCACTGTGCTGTCATAAAGGTAACAAGGAATTAAAATATAAATTCCACTTAATTGTCCAAGGAGTGTCTCGTGAATCGGATGTGTTCTCTTTTGTCCTAAGAGCAGAAGGTTTAGTGGCCCTAAATATATCTTAGTGTCTTTGTCAGGTCTGGTTCCCTCTTACTGGGAGTTTTCAGTAGCTCTTGTGACTTTTCCCCTTGTTTCTTTCAATCAAAAGGGAAGTTTGTACAAAACCAATATCCTATAATCTACAGGACCATTCCACGCATGCGCATTTCTGGAACATATGTAATTAGCTGTGTATAGACAACTTGGAGAAAAGTAATTTGCAAAATGAATTGATTTAGAAGTAAATGTAGAGAAACAGTGTCCAACTCATTGTGTCAGTAGATAGAGAATGAATTTCTTGAGTTATAAACTTGCCATATGTAATTTTGTTCATACCAGCAGGCAGTGTGGATGAAATTGTCTTCTGTGTGGTGGCACATGTGTGTTCTCCTTTACCATGTTATCCAGCATCCAGTGATCTAGTCCAGTGAATCTGGGACAGGTGACTTGGGAATAAGCTAAATCCAATTTGGTGCTGCAGCTTGAATGGCTTTTTGTGTAGTGATGTTTATTTTTTGAGGACAGTTGGCTGGAAGGAAACAGGCAAATTGTAGCTGACAGAGTGGAAGGTAGTTTGCTGTGCTCTGACTGATGTGGGATTAGATCCCTTTCTGACAAGAACAGCCCCCCATTCAGTTTGCTTTAGATCACACATTTCTTTTCAGAACCCGTTGTCAGAAAGCTGCTGAATAACTTTTTCAAGAAGAGTGTATGACAAGGAGCGTGGTAGCAGGCATAAAGGCAGCTCTCCATTTTACTACTGCTTTGTTGAGACACCTGACTTAAAACTGTACGTCATTTCCCATGTAAGAATGGAGATTTGGGGCCAAACCTGCTTTAGCTGCTTTGCCTAGAGAAAGTCAAAAGTGTGGGAATGAATTTGGCCTTATGTCTTGCCTTGAAAGCCTTTGTTTGCAGAAGTGGAATCGCTGATGGGCACAGAGTCAGGCTGAGACCCAGACCTGCTTTGACTGTTCTAGACGGGATCCCCCTGTTGTCTTGATCAGTTATGGCTACCTCGTCTGAATGTGAGGGTTCAGGGCACTTCCTTTCTGTTGCCTAAACTACCTTAATTAATATTTCCCTTGTGTTGGTTGATTTTTAGATATTCCTTCTACTTAACTGACATTGCTCATTGCAGCTTCCTGAAGGCAGCTTGGTAAAACTTCTTGTTCCATATTATGAAAAATATTAATGCACAGTATTCTGCCTAGATACCTTTTCACCCTGAGCATTGTTTACTGAACTGACATAGCACAACTGATAGCCGAACTGGAAAATGATATTTATATCTCATTTGTCTATACACCATTAGTTTTCTCCCTGGAGACCTCCTTGGACTCTTCCAGCTTATGTTTGAATGTTAAAGATTTCCACAGATAGGTAGGACATTAGGCTAGAATACTACTGCTGTTGTCTTTAAGCTTCTTTTGTATTTTTCTTTTGTTGTTTGTAGATCAATAAAGGTAGAAAAAGAGATTAGCTGTAGCTCTAGAGGTATGTTAGCTAGACTTTAATGGTTGGATGAACAACAACTCTGTTTTCAAGAACTGGTCCAGTGGTGAAGAGAAAATGGACTCTGCATCCTGATAGGACTTTTTTTTCTTGGGGAATAGCAATGATGGTGTCCTCAGAAGCTGTGCTTTGCAGTGGTATTTCAGAGGCCAAAGCAGAGGTGCTGTAGAGGCGCTGTTCAGACAAACCCTGAAAAACTGAAGTCTGGCTATGATGAACTGCCCTATGGGAGGTGTGACAAGAACTCCGTATAGTCCCTGGGGGATGTCCTTTGCTCCAAGACAGCCAGCTGAGGTGAAATGCACGCTTGTTTTTTTTAAATTTAGGGATTTATTACTGGGCTGGCATTTTCTTTTTTGCTTTCTGCCCCCCCCTTTTTTTTTTTTTAAAAAAAAGACACCATCACCCCCCACCCCACCCTCCAAAATCAAAAGCTTGTAACTTTTGAAAAAATAAAATTCAACCTCTTTGTGCTGGTTTCTTGTCCTAAAAATGTGGTTTGTATTTTTCCTTTTCTCTGCTGTCCAGACCACGTTCTTGGTTTGGGGAAGCAGATCGATCTGGCAGTGTGATACATTCTGACTAATTTTTCTGGCATCTCTACGATTATGATTTCCTAATGTTATCCTTGACTTGTCGTCAGTGATAGAAATTTGAAGGCAACTTGTTCTTCAATGTGTTCTACATGCAAAAAATATTTTTTCTTTTTTTTTTAATCTCTAAAGCTCTCATTAAGGTTAGACTGTTAAAATGGATTTGACTTTATGCAAGGCTGTATATAAAAGACCTTCCCTCTTGCTTATCTGTTCCTCAGCATTTCTCACATGTGTTGTTTGGGATTTTGATCCTAAAAAGATTAGATTGGATTAATATTTTGTTTTCCTTTCAACCATGTAAATATTGAGTGGCAAAAATGAAACAAAATCCTCATTCCTATTAAAATACAGCAGGACTTAATAGAATCTTAGAAAATAACCTTAAGGTTTTTTTTTTTTCTGCAAAAGGTTAACTAAATATGGCCCCAGTTCTGCAAAGGATTACTCATGTTTAATTTTACATACCGTGCGTTGACTTTCAATGGCATACTGCATAAAATAGCCTCGCTGAGTCTTTTGAGATCATGGTCTAAATGACTGTACATCATGATGCTCCATATACCGTTAAACTCAAAGCAGTTTTGCCAGAGTTTCCTTTCATGCCTCTGGTTATGTGGATCTCTGTCACTTAGAAATCTTTCTCTTTTTCTAAGGTCAGCTGATGACACTGCCTTTATGTTTCATCTGCAGGAAAGTTGGCACCTCCTTCTCCATCACTGAATTTGTAACAGATCATCATCCTTTCTGACTAAAAACAGCACCCCACAAAGATTATAGCATGCACCCCAATATTAGGATTTAGGAGGAAGAAAATATATAGAAAGAAATATTAAAGCTGAAGTTGTTTTTTTCCCTGAATTAGAAAGAAAACTGTAATATTAAGAAAGCATTGAAGACCAGGTTTTTAAATGTTGCTTTGCTGCTTCTTCATAGATAACAGTAATTCTAAGAAAACTCTGATTCTGGATCATAAAGGTAGATTGGTCCCCGGGTACATCAAATGTAAATAGATCTGGGGAAAAAACCCCAAACCCAGAACAACTAAACAGTGTTGGCAGAGGCAACTGAATTAACTAGGAAGAAAGAAATTCATTGCGTATTTACAGTCACTCAGTTGTTTTAAAATTTAATTTAAAATGGCAATAAAATTTTCTTTCAAAAAGAGCTTCTCATTTGCCAAATTTTAGTGCTAAAGCAGTAAACAGTTAACTAGTCAGACTGCTTAAATGTAATTTGGGAAGCAAATAGAGAATAGCAGTGCCATAAACTCCATCCCCTGGTTCCCTCGGGATAACTGTCGTTGTCTGAATAGTGAGAACAGCTACAAATATACACACAGATGCCCCGACATTCCTAAAGGAGTAGGCTTGTTGTCGGCAATGTGAATGGACATTACCATTTCCAGGTATCCAGTTTTTGTCCATGTCCACTCTGGCTCTCTTTTTCAGTCTTCTGGGATGAAACAACGGCAGCATGAATGGCTCTGGCTATGTGAGTACGGCACGCTTGCAGTGCCTTGTGTGAGAAAGTGTAGGGAGATGCACAAAACTGCAAATGAAGCAGGAAGCTGGTCCTGCCTCTGGAGCCAGAAGCTGCAGCGATGCAACCGCTGCATCTGGTTTCACAACAGTTTAAGCCAAAGTATTCCAGTGTACAGCGGTCCTCCACCCTCAATTCCTGTCTTCTTGCTCAGAGTGGCATTGGTGCTCTGTCCAGCAGCGAGCTCGAAGCTGATGGTAAACTACAGCCAAACCATGAAGCGCATAGTTCTTCAGTCGCTCATATCATTACAATATTTGCTGTTATTCTATGCTAGAAACCTATTGCAATGCTGTTGTTCAGTGCTAATGTGTATGCAAGTATAGGGTTTCTGTGAGTAAGGAGTATAGGAAAATATATGAGTTAATGCCAGAAGGGCTTTGCTTTCTTTGTAGGTGTCTGGGATGCCTCCAGCACACATGGAGTGGACTTAAACCCTGGGTCGTGTGGTCAGGAGGTACCTGGAAACTGCTTTATTAGAAGTAACAATCTTCAGAGGTTCCCTTTCAGCACAAGGACTGATGCCACTGCAGTGGTCACAGCTGCTCAGGGCCATCCCTGCATGCATGGGAATTGTTAGGCGCTTCACAAAGGTACAGAATAAGTGCCTGCACCTTGCTGGTACAAAATACAGACAAGAAGAGGAGGCATCTTCCTCTGTTTCGCAAGGAAGTTCCTGTATCTTTGCGAGTCCAGAGCCCTGATCTGTCTCCTGAAGTTGGGCACCTCTGAGCTTTCTGTCACAGACTTAGCAGGAGTTGCTTCTCTTCTGGCTGAGCTGGATTTTAAGAGTTTTGGGTTAAGGCTCATTGGTTGTTTCCCTTCCCCCCAGCACACAAGCTAATGATCGCTGTTCTTAACTGGGCATGGGTCTTCTAAAAGTGCTGGGCATTGGTTCCCGTTGAGCAGGAGTGCCTTTAGCCAGCTGCTGGCTGCTTTTGAAAGTGCTAAACCACAGTTCAGACTGTGGGGATGAGGAAATGGTCACACCTCATGCTGTCCTCGGTCATTTTGATTTAGAACATTTTGGTATACTTCTGTAATGCATACAGTTTAGATTGGAAGGAAAAGCCCTCTCTGATGAGAGACTGTACAGAAATGTACCCTTATTTCTCATTGTGTTCTCACTCCCTTGTGTGGGGCCACTCTAGTAATGTCATTTTTTTCCAGCATGACTTTTCTGCAGCTGGCCCTTTAATTTTGGCAAGAATCTGTGCCCTGCAGCCCTAAAAATCTCTCCACTGCCCCCCCCCCTTTTTTTTTTCTCAGCAGATTGCAGCATTTTGCTTTCCCAGCTGGTTAGCGGCTGTTATGTTTTCTGTTACTTTTTATTGTTTCTTTTTAAGAAATAAGCATACTTTAAGGTGGCTGTCAGTAATGAGCTAGGTTTATACGGATGTAGTGATGGGTGAGGAGTGTTGAGGGAGGGACAGCACTTGAAACTTGTTTAATGTTACACTGAGTAACATGGAGTCTTTTCTTTTTCCTCTTTTCAAATTTTTTTTTTCCAAGTGGAACTTGAGTTCCAGCAGTTGTCTGAGTTTAGCAAAAAGTATGTAGAAATAAATCTGCTTCCTTGCTTTATGTGCTGTATATGTAATCCGAGGTACTTTCATTAAGGAGTATCCATTTATGAAAAAGCACCTGAGGGCTTATTGTGAAGAGAACTTTATAAAAACATATTGTACTATAAATTCACATTTCTGTCTTGATCCAAATTAATTTTCAAGTGTAGACAAGCCTTTGGAGCTACTTATTAAACTCTGTTTATAAAGTAGCTATGGCATCTGGAAGAAAATAACATACTTAGAGACAAGTGATGTTTTCCAAAGAAGCCGAACTACCTTTTTTTTTTGTCTGCTTGACTTTTAGAAAAAAAAAACCCTCTTTATGTGCCTGACTGGACAATACTTTTAAACCAGTGAAATGATAGTGTCTTTCTATTTGCAGTGCAGCACTGAAGACTCTCTACTGCCCCCCAAATATTCTCTAAATTCATAGAGCTGCGCTTTACAGGCTGAAAAGAAATACGTTTAATTCCAATCCAGCAGTGCTTGTTTGAACCTTGGTTTATGAAATCAATCAGATGAAGTAGGGATACCTGATGGTAGTGACAGAGCCACTTTGAACAGCTGACAGAGCTCATTATAAAAAAGGTACAAGAAAAACAGGGATTCAAAGACTCAAAATCATTTACAAAGTAAGCCTGAATTTTCTTTCCCCACAGTGCAACTGAGAATAAATTTGATTAGAGGCAGAATGGCTGGAGAGGGTTCTTACACAAGTTTGTAATACCAGGCACAATCAGGCTTCTAATAGCCTAAGGGATGGCTGTGTTTGAAAGCTAATTTGGATTAATGCAGGGTCTGAATTTAAAGTAGGGCTAGGTGTTTATGAATAACTGTATTCTTATTCCAGAATAAAAGTGTCCACACGTGAAGTTATTCAGAAACAGCTATTTTGGCATAATCTGTTTGTATCCGAGCCTTAAATCTCTGCCTGTAGGCTGCTAATGGAGAAACAAAGAATAATATCAGCTAATAGGATCTCTCACGAAATCTCTTCCTTCCAAAACCTGCAAAAAAACTTCCCCAAATATAACATTTTAATTTAACTCTGTATATCTTGATTTTATTTTTTCTCAACTGGAAAGAAGTCTTTTTAATTAAGAACAGGATTAGCCCATATGGCTTAAATGATAACTTCAATGTGCTCATCATTTTGTTTGCCTTGATTAAAAACAAGTCTTTCATTTTCAACTCTTGTATGTAATATTGACTTCTAAGCATTTTGGGGTTTAGAGTAAAAATACTGAAGTCTAGTTGAGAGAGAAAGGGCTAATGATACGCCACTGGGAGAAATGGGCAAAGGTTTTGCAGTGAAGCTCTAGAAGAAACTCGGGCATGTCCCTATCTTTGTGTTTTCTGCCAGCATATAAATCCTCAAACATGGGAAATTCACTTCAGGTTTGCAGATCAGGGTTTTGCACGCTTTGCAAAGTGTCGGAGTGCAGTGTGTGTGTGTGCAAGGGGCTTCCTGATCACCTGGCTTTGTAGATGTGATTTTTGGAAGCGCTGAGTTGCCTCCCTTGGTCTAAGTTGCAAGAGACTCACATGAGTAACTTGAGGCCAGTTGTTGTCGTTGCTGCTGGATGTAATGCCTCTTCAGTGCAATCTTCCCTACTCGTAGCCACGGGATTGGAAGGATCGAGCTTTTTGTTTAACTTTCATGATTTTTTGTTTTTTCTTTCTGTTTGCATGTAGCATTTAAAATTCTTGAGAGCTGATGTCTTGTATTCAAGTTGAACTAGGGTAGGTCTCCGTAACCGAAGATCAAGCCACAAATTTGCAGCTTCTGTGCAGAAATTTCTGATAGCATTTGTAGGTATAAAGGTAGCAAGATATTTGAATCTTTTTTCATAGGCAATCGAATTATATCCATTGAAAAATACAGTTGCTACACACTAGCAGATTTCAGAATTGACTATCAGGATAACCTGTGTGTTTCCACTCAGAATAAACACCAGTAGGATTTAGAAGGCATGTTGTTATATAGCCAATATAACGAGCTATTATATTACTGATACTGAGTTTGGTTTGACGGAAGTCTATTACTGAATACCTGAATATGTTCTTAGATGTGTTTGGCAGCACGTTGCACAGGCATGCAGTGATGCATCCATGTGGAGCCCCCTTGAAATCAAACCGCCTCTGGGAAGAGTTAGTGATCTGCTGCATCCTCTGAGTTACAGGACCCAGTCTCTTATTCTGGAATGCGTTTGGGTTGGGACTGGGACTCACACCCAGCCCTTGGTTGCGTCTTGCAGCTGTAACACCTGCTTTTCAGCTGTGCCAGCTGGTACATATGCCAGATTTATTACCCATGTATTTTCTTTTTCCTTTTTAGCAAATGTATAAATGTCCTTTGTAAGTTGCCAATAAATGAAATATTTTGTGTTGGCCTTGGCTATTATTCCCAGTCCTGCCAAAACTTACTGTATATCCTGAAAGCATTAGGATGGCAGTATTGTTACCTTGAAGACCACCTACTTTTGCTGAAATAGCGGCAAAAAATGCGTTACAATGCACAGAGTAATTCCAAAAGCATGTGTAGTCAGTGTGGTTATGTTTTTTGTGATACCTGAGAGTTAGCCTACTCTGAAATGTGAGAGTGCAAAGCAGGGCTATACAGCACACAATTCCCTGAATGTATCTGTGAACTGATTCTATAAGTGGAAATAATAAGTTTCTTTGTCATCTTAAAGTTTTAATTCTTGCTTTTTTTAAGATTATATCGCTATCATAAGATTAGGTTGTTTACTGAGGGTAGAGTCTGATAGTTATTTTTGCTTTACCAAAAGCTAATTACATCAGTTGGTTCCAGTTCCTTGCTAAATAGCTTTTTCTTTCGGCATTAATTTTAATGTTTAAATAGCATGTGCATTTTCTTACAGCTGCATAAAGATATGTATAAGTAGAAGGCTACTTTGGTTGGGAAGATCCAATGCTCAGTGAAGCCTTTCGCATATATAGAATACTGAATATCTAAACCATTATTTAGCATCAGAATCAGTTATGGTTGTCTGACTGATGGACAATCTTTTCCTGACCTAGTCTCTTTGCAAGTGACCTATACTGTCTAGACAGTTGCATATTATTTATACATTCATTTCAGATTTATAGTTCTTTTAACTAAAGTTGAGGGTGTTAGTTTGCCAGTGACTTCATATCCATATCAGTACTTAAAACAGGCTGGAACAAACCCAGACACTTAAAACTAGCAACACAGGACCTTTCCATTGCTGTCCATTGTTTGCTGGTTTGCCCTTCACCACTCCTCCTCTTCACCTCCCTCCCATCTCTTTTTCTGCCTCTCCACTCAAAAAAAGGAGGGGGAAAAAAGGGAGAAAAAACCCCAAGTCTGACACACAAGGAAGATTGTGTAAAACCTGCTAATTTCAAAGAGCGGAGATCAATTCTGGTTGATCCCATTGGGTGATTGGGGAATTGCTAAAACAATATTTGCATACAATTTCCAACTCTAAAATGCTAGGACTAAAATAAAAGAACTATCTCCTAAAGGGTGGGTAGAAAGGAGGTCACATTAAACCAGCTCTGGATGCACCGTATGTGAGAGACTGTTCCTCAAAGGCAACCTGCAAGAGCCCTTCTTAATGTATGAATTTCTTTCCAGGATCGTGCTCTTGACTCCTTTAGGGCTAAGGCAAAAAAGGACGTGAAATAATGTGGTGCTGCTGTAGTTAAATGTGGTTCTTGAGACTTGCAGCCCTTAGCTGTGTCCCTGCAACTAGTGATAGTATGTGTGTCTGTTATTTTGAAGGTTATTATAACACAACACATGAAATTCACATCTACTTTTAGACTATTCACTCATTTATGAAAATTTTGTCAAGCAAACTCTTCTAGACAACATGATTTTAAAATTTTTTTTAGGTGTATGGAAATAGAAGCACACGCACATCTATGTGTGGTAACAGATTATTATCAGATTATGTCAGAGAATATACCCTAGCTTGTTTTGAGATGAAGGTTGCGCTGGCATAATTTAGAGCTGGGGGAGCAATAAATCCTCACCACCCCCTCCTTTCTTTTGCAAATGACTGATTTTCTTTGCAAGGGCATTAGGAATCTGAGAATATTTTTCTCCAATGTGTTCCCAACATCTTTGTATGCATGAATAATCACAGTAACAGTTATAAAGGCATTGTTATCAAATGGCATTGACAAGCAAGATGGGCAAGGCAGAAAGGAGCATGTAAGAGAGGCTCCAAAAGTCAAAGGAAAGAGAGAGCCTGCCAGGAGGTTCATGGAAATACAGCAAGGTGGGTAGAGCACAGGGGAGCCTGGGCAGAAGGGCTTCAGATCTGGAGAGAAAGAGGGAAGGAGTGTGAGAGAGTAGAACAGGAGAAGACTGGGACAATAGATGGACTTAACCTACAGAAGAAAGGCAGCAATGTGGTGTTGACCAGCCTCTGGGGAACATGTCAACAGGAGATGAAAATTCATTTTACTGACCATTTCAGAAAGAGTTTTCGAAATTGTTCTCTTGCCCCACGCTTGAATTTTGTTGTTTCATATGAAAACAACTTATAAAACCAAAGAAATAGTCAAAAAGGCACTATCAGTTACTGCACACAATCCATTTCAAGTCTTACAACTGCAGTAGTGTCCTACACAAGCATATCTGAAGACTTTCTCATACAAATGCCTTGATTTTCATGTCTCTTACAAAAAGACTTCCTTCTAATTGCTGATAATTTCACCAAGAAGATCATCCTTAACTCTGGCCTTTCTGTATGTGTAGGGAGTACAAGCAGATTATAGACTTTTATTTAAAAGTATGGTCCCTGTGATGTTGCTCAGAATTAAGGTAATAGATTAGTGAAAGGTAGTTAGAGATCAGTAAAATTAATTAGTGCTATTTATGGACTATCTTTGTTACAGATTTTAAAATGAGTAAGATAAGGAAATATCAAATTAGCCACTCACCCCCCAAAAAAGGCTTAGATTTTAAAAATCATAATCCTAAAAAAATACACATTTTCTAGCTAATGGAAGAAAACGTTTGGACATTTTCCGTGCTTGTTACTTCGAGTCCCAGAATCTTTCTATTTAGCTAATACAGTATAAGATTAATTCTCTCACAGCACATTGCCTGGAGTTCAGTGCACATGTTTACTGATGTGTACAGCTCTCAAATAAGTTTAGTGCTTCTTTCACCCACTGTTAGGAAGTATATTTAAAAGAAATTGCCTTTTATAGATTTAAATTACAAAAGTACTGATATCATGCAAAAAGCAGTTCAACTCATGCAAGCATACAAATGTGTAAATCTTAGGGAAAAAGATACCCAGGGCTAATATGAATGTAAATAGGATTAGCTGCTTGCATTAGTGTCTGAAATACCATTTTAAATGCTTACTGCCTGGTTATTCTTACATATATATATACACACATGCGTGTCTATATAAATATTTTTTTATATACATATATATTCCCCCCCAAAATCCCCACACCCCGACTAGTACTTGAAAAAAATTTGTTGTTTTTTTTTTCCCAAATAGGAATACTTTTAAAGAGATTACTTAATGACGGCTGTATTAGTGATGAAAGCTAATATGTTATTAGATATAGAAGGTTTATATTTGTTGTAATACAAAATATTAACACAAAATGAGGCCAGATTTCCATCCTTCCCATATCTACTCAAATGCAATAGTAATTTTAGACCCAGTCTTCTCACTGAATCATGAACAATGACAGCCACCAGATTCTCTATAAGCCCATGAAAAGAACAATTTTCAGTTAATGGTACCACTAAAGCTGCATAAATCAATGTACAAGGCATTTCATTAGAGATTTCGGTCCCCTATGTCATGGCTTCTGCAGCAAAGCAAGTCCTTTAAGCAGCCTTAGTGGTAGTATAGGGAATTTAGTTTTGTTATTACTTATGTTAAACTGATAGAAGTATGTGGGTTATAAGGAGCCTAAAAAAAAATAAAAATCATTTATCTGACATACTCTTGAACTTGAAATAGGGGAGATGCCTAAGGAATAGGGCAAATTTTGCGTTTCTCAAAATGTTTAATCTTCTTGCTGTTTCTACTTGCTAATAGAAATGGTAATCCTTTTTCTAGAAATAACCGAATATACCTGTGAATTGTTTAGTTTAAGTGACAGCTAAAAAGCGATAATGTCATATTCTCTCCCGTGTGTAGTAGATACGTTAGAATGATGCCATAATAATTGTACGTGAGCTTGTAAAGAAGAAAGAGTCCTAATTAAGGTACCTGTGTGCCCTGTCAAACTGGGCAAACAGTTGTCAAAAGACACAACATTACATACCTGGAGTGTGATGTCAGAGTGATAATTGCTGGAGCAGAAAAGTTTGTATTTTCTAAAATATCAGCTTTATAAAACTGTGCCATTATGTAGAGGGTCCTACAAGACTGGTGCTGTGGCTTCTGTTTTGATAATCTCCATATTGCTATAGGCTGTGTGTAGAACATGGGAAATCAAAATTAATTATACAGAACAAACAATTTGGCAAAAAAATTAACTCCCCCAGCCCCCCAATTTTTTGTTAGACTTGATTTATTTTAACATTTTAAAATAAAGTTAAATAAAGTGCTTTTTTGTTTGTTTGTTTGTTTGTTTGTTTGGTGAGAACATTTTTTTCATTTACAAAGCTTTTTCATTTATGTATAAAGTAACGTCTGGGCCCTCCACAATGTTCAGTTTTCCAAATCACCACAAAGCTTTGTTTTACGTTGAAATCGTCTTTTTTGTTTTCTCATTCAAAAATCAAATACACACATAACCTTCCCCAATCTTTTTTTTAACAGCATTCAGCGAATCAACAAAGGTGGTTTGCAATGCTAAGCAGGGGGTTGAATTCGAGTCAACGCAACAGAGCAAGCCTGTACATTAACTGCGTATCCCACACAGTCTAAGGCAGTGGTCACCAGTCTTGTGAGGCCATTGGCTCTTGTTCCGTGCAAGTAGGGCACGGTGGGCATCCATGTATTTGTAACGTTTTCTCTGTGGCAAAGTACAATGCCACAGGGGCTATAGCTTGGGACCCAATTGGTGATCCTGCACTCGGTGAGTGTGCTGAATAAGATTGTGTTTGGCTTTTGTATGGGAAGTAGCACTTCCCTTGATGGACTTATTTTAAATCTGAAATCTTCAGCTACTCTTGAGTCAACCAGGAACAGACCACGGTCATATTCTGCCCTGCCTTCTCATCTTCGTTCTTGCACTCAGCACAGAAGTGACCATTATTTGGAAAAGCTCCTCAGGAGTGAGCACACTGAAGGAGTCCGTGTTCCTATGTCACTGAACCCTTTAAAAAAAATGACCTTTGTCTTACATCCCTGACATGTAAATGGCTCAGTGAAGTTGCTTGGCCTGGGTTTAGTCTTGCAGCACGGGAGCTGCAGCATGGAAGTCATGGTGAGTTCACACCAGTGGGACCAGAATTGGGCTTCCCCCATGCACACACATGCAAGTTAAGCAAGCAGGACTTGCCCATTGTCATGGGCTACCGGCTTCCTTCGCTCTCCTGTTAATCTTCTTGAATAATGCACCCCGTTGTAAGTAGATCAATTGCCAGCATTATGTAACATAAAGAAAGAGAGCTCACTGCATCATTCTTTTCATAATTATACAAAAATAAAATGAGTGCATAAACAAGACCAGA
The DNA here is from genome assembly GCA_026212715.1 of Elanus axillaris. NCBI lineage: Eukaryota > Metazoa > Chordata > Aves > Accipitriformes > Accipitridae > Elanus > Elanus axillaris. The sequence goes on from JANZLQ010000092.1 coordinate 24,837,460, forward strand.
AAAGAACTCTGAGTGTTTACAGAAATAAAAATAAATGAGTGCATTTTTTAAATTAATATTTTTCAAATGTTCAGGTTGAATTAATTTGAGAAATATGAATATGTATTGGTAGTGTTAATTCTTTGGGGTTTTGAAAATTCTTACAACCACATAATTAAATGAGTGCCTTTAGAAATACTGATAAAACCCATTGCCATTCAAATATCCATACAAGACAACAGGGGCTGTAAGCTGTAGGCTTTAGAGATTAGTTTGGCCATGGGCCAGTATTTATCACAACATTTCCATCTTAGAAGATAAAATTTAATCATTTTTATTTAAATATAAATCAAAATTAATGCAGGTTTTTTAAAAAAGGAATGTATAACCTAATCACAATATCTTTATTTTAGAAATGCTTGCCTCTATTGTCTCTATTCAAAGGAGCAATGCTGTCTTTGTTGTGCTACTCTTCCTTCAGATTTTTTTTTCTTCTACCAGGGTGCAAAAGGAAGGGGCGGTTGACCCAAATACAGTCCTATCTCCTAATTTTGCCAAGATCAAAGGCATTTCTAGCGTTTTATGTGCTGCCTATTGGTGAAGTCTAAAACCACTGTATTTAGGCATTTCTCCACTTCCAGACACAAACACAGCCAGCCCAGAATTAGGCTTTTGCAGTGCTTCATTCTGTGAGCGCCTTCTGCATGCAGTAATACCCACTACCAGCACACCCTTGTGCGTGCCACATGCCATAATCGAAATGTTTGCCTGAGGTGCCCTAGCTCTGCCTTATCAACTGTGCATGTAGTTTTGCTGAGCTTGTGCACACGCACAATGAGTAATTATAGTGTAATTTTTTTTCTTACGTGAAAAGGAAATATAAAATAGGCTGGTAGTTTTGAGACAATTTTGAAAAAATTGAACTGCTTGCTTTTCCTGTGAGATTATGGCCAACATGCTCAGGAGGCAGCAGGAATTTCTGGTTGATGTGGTTGTATTTATTGATGCCAGTTAGCTGGCTGAAGGAAAGTGCTCCTCTTAAATAATGGAAAACTAAAAGCTTGGACATTATTTGCAGCAGTCACCAACCTATACAAAGCTTTCTCAACTCTACACATATGTTGTACCCATTTAGGAAAGACAGTGCAGTTGGTTTGCTAGTTCTTCATCACTATATTGCAGTTCTCTTAGTGTTACACTGACTTTTGCAGTCCTGGTATTAGAAATTAACTGTCCTACCTGTTTTTTATCTGCTTTGGGTGGTGGCATGACTCTGTAAAGCACATACAACGTTTGTTTCAGTTGAGCTAATGAAATGTTGTTCATTAAAGCATAGGTAAATCAGTTCTAAGCAAAGCCTGGAAGTCCTCACCTCTCACTCCAAATTACAAAGTGCAACAAGGGAGAACATTTCAAAACACTGGAGGGTTGAGGAAACCTCTAGCCAACTTGCTGGGATTGTTCTGGTGACACTAATTCTGCTAACAAGCAATGTGCAACTTAGATCAGTGGAAACGCTGCCTTAGGATCCCTGGTTACGCTGTACCTTCAGATTGAACAAGTGATCACAAATGACTTCCTGCACAGCGAGCTATAAAAGCAGCTTTTTGTATTAGACTTTGATGTGAATGCGTATACATGTAAAAAATGTTAAATGGATACTTAATAATATGTTAATTTTGTCTATAATGGGGGAGCCCTCAGGTTACAAAAAACCAAAGCTGGTCTTGCAGTATCCTTCACTAGCTAGAGATCACTGCTACAAACATTCTCTGGGGGAAAGAAATAGAAATGTTCTTCTTTCTCAGTGCTATTGCTCATGTAGGGAAGGCAAACTGCATCTGACTAACCTGCATCATCTAATACAAGAGCAAGTTCACTGCTATTCCTCAGCTTCATATTGGAATAACACATTAACATCTTTAAAACGTGAACTGCTTGTTATTTTTGTGTTCTGAAGTTTCTTCTATAGGTGTCTGTTCAGTTGTTTTGCTTCTCCAGCATAGTATCCAGGTCATCCCATGGAAAAAGACCAATTATTTAGAAAATTGTTAGATTGCTGAATATTGGTAAAATACCAACATTAGATGTATAATATACCTGTGTACACATATATATACACACATATTTATAATCTCAAGCCTTGTTTACACATCTCAGCATCAGCTGCATAAATGGCTGGAGTGTTTGCTGTGGTAAATCGTAGCTCCCACTGTCTCCTGTTTCTTCAGCAAACACCGCCGAATTCAAAGCGGAGCTGAAGGTGGATCTATTTCTTCAGCTTCAACGGATTTCCGCGCTTGTTTTGCAGCAGCTCTTGAATACTAAAAGGTAGTTGCTGAGCTCTCGCTTCTTGACCTAAGGCTATGTCGGTATTAGTTGTTATAACCCTTTAGCGATTCAGACTAAGTGGGGCACTTCATTAGCTCCAGTTAAAGACAAAACAAAAATGTTTGTTTAAACTAGCAGATCTTGAAACTGTGTTTCTTTCACACCATTTAGAAGATTTCCCACAAGCTTTTCCCTTGGGGTTGTCTTCAAAAACCAACATTTTTTCAGGTGCTCTACAAACTGAGACTAGCTTCCCGTAACCTCTTCCTCGCTCTTAACTCACACAGTGTGTGCGCATGTTGTATCTGAAACATGTTAGTTACGTGGCATTTCTTCTTCAGACTTCCTGGGGGCAATATCATCCTGCACAAAATATATTTCAGCCTCTGTCAAGTGAGACTGATTTCCAGTTAAATATCGATATAAGTATAAACTAGGTACTCAGAATGTCGCTTTGATGTACATCTTTTCACTGATTTTTGGATATTGTGTTCTCCCCATTATTGAACAGAAAGCGACCCTTGTGATAACAGAGAGCTAGCAGGGGCAGGCTGGAGAAGTGTCTTTTTGGTGATGTTTATCCATGGCGTCCCCGTTTGAATTGTACTTGTAGGTACCACACCTTGGCACTGGCACGTGATGTCCTTTATATTTATCAAGACTGGCTTTGCAGAAAAGTTACTCTTTATAAACAATTTTAATGGCTGAATGGTGACTTTCAAGGGGAGCAGAGGACAGAGGAGCTTCTTAAGTAAAGCCAAGGGGAAATATTCCATAGGAAACTTGTAGCTGCCCTAGGACTGTGGCAGGGCAATGAGCTGGTTGGTGGGAAACTGAGAAATTCATGAAACTTCTGGATGGTTCCTTTTGTCTGAAGGTCTGAAAGTTGCCAGCAGAACCCTGCCCAAGGAGAGGGGTTGCCTGTAGGTAAGACGACACACAACATTCTGTAACAGGCCAGAAACAGCTTGTGTAGTTGGATGGACATGCCTAATTCAGGGCATGTGGGGTAAAACTGGTGGTTTGGTTCACTGTTTTTTCTTCCCTTATAGACTGACTTCAGCAACCTGAAAATCAAATTCAGAACTGAAGGCTCATACAGTTTTCTTGCAGGTCTATAGAAAAATGACAATGTTACTGAAAACTATTCATTTGTCTTCAGGGTGGATGCTTCTACCGCCTCACACAAATGCCTTCCCATAGGGTAGAAATCGTGCTACATTCTTTGGTGCCTGCTAAGATTAATCAAGCTGCTTGTGTTTCAACATGTTGTAAAATGAGGTGCTCCATCAAGACAAGAAATAGCTATTGTTTAAACAACTCCTCCAGCATCCTGCTGTTTGATTCTTAGATAACAATGTTATAGGATTTTGGAAAAACTTTGCCTATCAGGTGAACTGAAGAGAGCTGTTTAAAGGAGCAAATTAAAATCTTAAAAAGTTGTGGATGTGGAAAAATAAAATTGTATTTTAATACAACAAAGTCCTAAGAGTATGTGAAAGAGGACCAATTCTTCTGCATGTGATTTGCATCAGATGTAATGAAGTCACTGCAAACTTTGCTGCCTGTTATATGCCTCATGCTGAACTGGGGCTGCCTGGTCCTGTTGGATACGTTGGGAATTGTAGCACTGTATACATCATTGATTTTTCTGGATCTTGAGGCACTCTTCAAGGGTGTCACGTCTTATGCAACTGCTTGTCAGCAAAAAGGTAACGTGTAGGCAATGGTTCCACACATTTTCTGGGATCGGTTGTGGAAGTTGGTAAAGCGTCAGTAGGAGTGTTCACAGTAGCATCTTAGTTTTTTTCTTTGCTCTTAGAAAACATTGCTGGTTCAAGGGAGCTGCTGGGGTGACAGAGAAGGTGTGAGGAAGATTTATGTTATAATCATCCTTTTGATGACAATTACTAAATTACTCATTTTGTAGCCCATCAAAATGTGTGTGAAGTCTGTGTATCTGCATGTCTAAGCATGCATGTGTATTTTCTGCAAATATTCCGTGTCTAAGGATGCACTGAAATGATCAGTCAAGTCTGAAATGAAAAATAGTAAAACACTGTGGTCTTTTTATTTGCCTGATGTTTCTGATCCTTTGGGGATACGCTGGGGTCACATTTAGAAGCTTTTCCTCATAAGACTAAGCTTTTTTCCTTTTTTCTTTCTTTCTTTTTTTTTTTTTAAACAAACACCTCACTTCCCCCAAAAAACCCAACCCAAACAAAAAATTCTCTAATCACATGCCTCCAGGAACTCGGGCTTTAAATGAAACCCCAGATATCTCCAGATTTGTCCAAAGAACACAGCTGCCAGCAATACCAGGTGGTGGTGTAACAATCAACATTATTATTATTAAAAAAGAAGTATTGGCCAGAACATACACAGAAATGTACTGGATAGTAATAAAAAAGTGAATAATAGTTTAAATGCTTTTCAGCTGTTCAGTAAGGCAAACAGATGTAGTAACACATACTTGAGAGCATATTATGTACTTTAAATAGAAAAGTTTAGAGTATCATTTCATCATGGACAAAAAGAAAGAGACAGAATAATGGGCTTATTTCAAAAGGTAAAATTTGAAGGAAGAGTGTAAGAGCTGCCCTGAGTTTTATATCAGACCAAGTCCTTGGAGCTTACACTAAGCTACATTTGATTGGAGAAGACCTACTGCACTGAGGTAAGGGGTTTTGTGAAATAAAGATTCCTGAGATGCAGTTCAATAAAAAATTTTTGAGAGGTTGCCAAACTGTTAAAGGCACATAACATTGGAGTATTTGTGCAGGCAAGAAAGCAAATGATAACGAAAGGTGAAATGTTAAGTGGAGAATGCCTTATAAATTTTCATATGGCATCAAAACCTGTGAAGCAACCTGGTTGAAGTGCAACAAGCATAACTTTTAAGTGGTGAAAAGGCTGAAATTTTGTTGTAAGGAATCATAAGTGACTTAGTGTCAGTCAAATGGGAATGCATCAAAAAAGCACCTAAATCCTTGTGTTAAGGTGTAGATGCTACCACTGCTTTGGTGGAAAAGTAAAGAAAAATTCAGTGAATGGATTTGCTGGAATCAAAAATAACTATTTGTACAGACACAAGTAAAAATCTTCTGGCATGCATTAATGTTATGTAGTTATTGTTATTACTAGCAGCCCTTATGGCGTTGTCTCAGAAACTTGGGCTGCTAGGCAGGAGCCCTGTCTGTGGCACTTCAGAGAGAAGGCTTTTGCCCAGCGGGGCGGTTCCGTCAGAGTTCTCTCAGGTCCCTTCTGCATTTCCCTTGTCATGGCATTTCTCATCCTCCCCTGACTTTTTGTTTTCATCCAGCTTTCTTCTTTCTCAGCGAGTCCCACAATCCCTGAGCATGCCCTGTGTTCCTCCCTCCTTCCTCTGTGTGCTCCTCTGAGATGGTATCTATCACCTGGCTTTCTTATTTCCAACTTGGTAATTTTTCTGCCATGAGGATTCCCATTTCTGGCCATGTTGCAAGGGCAGGATCTCCCAGGTACTCTTCCTCCATGGCTAGTGTTAGGCTGGAGTCTAGCTGGTAAAGTTACCAATCTATTTTATTGCTTCCCTAGATTCTCCCAGCAGTGGGAAGGGCTAAGAGCACCTAGGAACAGGCTCCCAAGAGCCTGAAGCCTTTAATGATACTGCAGGACTACAAGGCTAACTAGAATTCGTGGTGTACAAGTGTGGATAAGGCTTTAAGCCACCCACTGAAGCCTCAGAGTTGTGGCTGCTTGGCTTCCCTTCTCAGAACAACGTGGTCCAACGTTCTTGGACCAGAAGCAAAAAGTTGTGACAGACAGACAAACGGTTTGAAATCGGTGGGATAACTCAGAGTAGGGTGATAGCTTGGATAGCTTGCTTGAAATGAGAGTAACAGAATCTGTCCCTTACCAATGTTAGCAGAAATTAAATTGCTGACAAAGTTCTCTTCAACCAGAGGGTCAGGATTTCATTCCAGGTGATTGCTCACCCAGATGTGCAGCATCTGTCACAGTGAAGTCCTCTACACCCTACCCAATACAGAATTTTCAGAAAATACAAGAGACATTAACATAGAGTTTTAATAACAAGTTTTTATATATGTAGTTACATAGAAAAGCTACATATTTCCTGTGCCAGTTGAATATATATCCAGGAAATTCTCCTATAAGTCTGAAAAGCTGTCTTCTACCTACAAGAGCAAACATATTTGAAGTTAATGCCAATAAATCACAGATGCTGCCTTTTAACCATCATTATCCTTATTCCCTGGAAAGGGGTGAGTTCAGGCTGAAGCATCAGGCCTGATTTTCTGCCCTGACTTTAAATTTCCGTACATTTTGAATTTGTCATACATTTAGCATTACTTCAATGCGTTTCTTGTGTGTGGTTGAATACAAAGAGCAGGAGGTCACGAGAGGCATCACCTTGTTATATCCAGAGGTCAAAGCTAAGAGAGTGTCAGTTTCCATTTTAGGCTTTTGTGGCATAGTTGACATTATATATACTCTTAGGTATGCAATGCAAATCACATTCCTGCAAGCTAATTATAGGATAAATGTAGCCACTTAACTAGGCAGCAGGCATGTCATCTCAGCATGGAGCTATCATATTATATACATTTGCTGTCTACTGTATAATTAACAGGATAAAAATATTACTGCCAGATACCATAAAAAAAATTAACACTATCTTAATTGTCTTTTCAGCTCAGGTATAGCCTATTACCATTTCAAAAAAGACCTTCTCTAATACACTAGAATTTTAAACTTCATTTGCTGAAGATGCCATTAATCCCTTTTCACACTTTGATCTGCCATTGTGATACCTTTGGACTTCGACTTTTCTGTTTTGCTTTTGAACTCTCCTTAAAAACTATTACTGAGATTTAGTGGCTTAAAATTTGAGGTTGCTCAGGACTCTGTGTTTGATTTTTAAAAACTTAGTGACAGTGCATTTGGGTTTTACTGTAACAGAGATGTATGCAGCCTGTAATAAGCTTTTGTGCAGGGTGCCTTGTTTCCAAGCGTTGGACATGGTTCTTGTTTAATCCAAATTTTGTGGTTTTCTAATCTTCATTTTTAATGCGTATCCTAGAACATTCACTGCTGTCTTGTACGTGGCTATAAATGAGTTTTTGGAAGTGTAATCCTAACTAGAGTATGCTTTCATCAATATTTGTGTAATATTTTGATGAGAAGTGGCTGATTCCTCCCCCTCCTTGTAAAGTTGCTGTAATCTCTCTGCGATCAGAATGCAACATCACTGGCGATGTTGTCTGCAGTTTGCGAGGCTCACTTTGTGAAACTGTGTGGGAGTCACTAGAATCTGAATGCTGCTTTTGCCACTTGGAATTAATCATATAATGGCTCACATTCAGAAAATATTAAGAATACATGTTTATTTTCAGGTCTTTGTGGTGGTAATTAAAGCTGGTAATTAATTTAATTAATTCCTCCTGAATTATTTGCTACAGCAGTTTGTAAATTGCTCCTGGTCCTAGAAAATATACCTGTTACAGACCTGTAAAACCTAGTAACTGGAGAAAAGATTGAGATAAATGTAGCACCATTTAATATGGCAAAGCTTTCTCTGTTATTTCTGTTGCAGTAGGTCTGTAGGAATCTTAGGTAGTTCTTGCATATTTACTTAAATGTTGACATCAGTAATGACACACATGGCTAACAGATTTTCCACATGTTTTCCTCCCTGGATGACATCTTCCTACTCCATCAGGACTCCAAGTCTGATTGTGGAGGCTGTTGATTGATTGCTTAGAGCACATGAGGTTTGGGGAAAACACAAGAATGACAGTTTATATAAATATCCTAATAAGACACTTTTTTCTAGGTTTACCCTAACTTTTATTTTTCTCTGACCTAGAAATGATTTTTATAGGTGTACAAAAACCCACAGATACTTTAGAAACACAGTTGACTCACTCAGACATCTTGTTAGCATTTTGTACTTAATTGCTTCTTTCTCTGCTTACCCAGGGGGGAATTGTACATGCCAAGATGGAGCTCTATTAGATCTAATAGGAGAAAAAACCAAAAGGAAATAATTACTAGTCTTCCAAGTCATACTTAGTGGTCCATGAGATGAGGGGGAGTGCTTTTCCCTGGCAGTGAAACCCCCAAATTTGTAACTGCCTCATTCAGCATCTCTTAAATTTTCAGATTAGGAATGGTATTTTTGTTACACTCCATCTTTCTACATAGAGCCCATTTTAAGCACTTGATAAGCTACTTGTGGAAAAAGTAGCTACTATCTGTAGAAGTCACTTTAAAAAGAATATTGTTACCCCTGAAAGTGTTGCTGCTTTGTGTGAAGTCTCTGGAAAAAGGAAGATAGCTTTCTGACAGCCTCTTTTCTCTATGAAGACCAAAGGGCAGCCTAATATTATATGTTCGGATACAGCTTTAATAGCAAATTGCCAAAAGGGTTCTTTAGAAAATAAGAGACCTCCAAGAAGATGTTTGCATATTTACATATAAATCCACATAGGGATATATGAATACGCCATGCTGATACCTGTCTTGCTAAAACTATGGAAGGGAGTAGTAGTATTTTTTTTTCATGCTGAGCTGCTCACACACAGAAGTGATTAGCAAATTTCCAGATATCTGGAAACTGAAAATGATCATATGTTAAAGGATTTTTTTCCAAGACCAAAGGAAAGCGCCAGTCTTGGCTCTCCATTTCCTACAAGTGTTGCTATTTTTCACAAAGGGGTACGGGCTGGCGTTTCTTCCCTGTATTCAAGACAGAAAGCAAGCAATTTCCTTATATCAATAGATTTGAAAAACAATGCAAATTTGGAATTTCAACATTTGATACTTGCATGTCCTAAAAAAATCAGACAGCTATATTTCCTTACAGTCTTGTCCACAAAATTTTCTACTAATTTGGTGATAATGCCAAAACCAATCTCTGGAGACAAAATGAAATAATTCTGTACCTGAACAACTGACTACTCAGACTAGAGTCATCTTGAAAAGCATGACAGTGTGAAGAGTGTTTCTCCAGACCATCAACTGTCATGCTGCCTCTTGACTTTTGTGCTGCCAAATTGAAGGATTTGGTTCCCAACATTTCCAGGGCTCTCAAACCAAGGCTGTCATGACATTCCCTTACTTCAGGCACATTCTTCCTCTTTCATTTTACTGAATACATTAGAGGGTTTTTAAAGGAGAGAGCAACGTTAATCCTAATAGCCTTAGGTTTGAGACTCCATGCTGTTGGCTGATAAACCAGCCTGTCTCTTTCCACACCCAGAACATTTATTCACTTTACTGGCTTTATCTTCCCCAACATCCTCGGTGATTTATCCTTTTAATCTCTCTGAATCAGTTATAGCTACTATTCTTTTAACTATGGCTAAGTGTTGGAAAATTCTTTTTGAATTGATGCAGTTCTAGAAAGGTTTTGCCAATCACTTGTGTGATATCTTGTTCTCAGGATTAAAAATGACCTTGCCTGGAGCGTGTTAAAAGATTAAACAGCAGCTCTCGGTGCTCCAGGGAGCTAACAGTGCTGTCCAGCTCCTCATTCAACAGTTCTGAAGAGAGTTCCTCAGTTTAACCCCAGGGTCTGCAAAACAATCCTTTTGTTGACTGGGCTTGCATGAGAGGGGAGGAAGAAAGTAATGGTACTCTTCTGAGCTCTGTCCGTTTCCAGCAGCAGATGCCCCTCACTGGGGTTTGCGCAGATGTTTTTGATGACATGGTCTTTGCTTGACTCTGCCTTGGCAAGATTCAGCTAAAGTCCCTGGGGAGTTGGGATTGATTTGCTTGGGGTCCCATCTCCCAGAGGCTTGTAGTGACATCTGAATGTATTTTCTTAATTCACAGACGTGTTCCTGTTTTACAGGTATGAGTTCCCTTGATGTAGCTTCTAGCTGTTCTCAGGCCACTTGTTAGAGGAGCCTATAAACTGAAGAGAATTAAATGTAGCTGTGTGATACTTCTGCCCAGAGGCATGTTTACACTTGGTACCCTAGAACTTTTACAGACATGGACGTTCGTTGTTCTGGACATCAGGGATGTGCAGACATTAGCTTAGAGATTTCTTTGTTATTCATCTCTGGTTGAACTTTCTACCCCCTGGGCAGAACTATATGGTAAAGTAACAAATTATGCAAAAGTTAAGTGTATTTTCTTTCAGGAGATCTGTCATCCATTTAGTCAGCTGTTTTTACTGGTTCATCCTGTAGTCCAAATTTGTCCCTATGTTATTTTAAGAGGTGGGTCTTGCTATAATTGCAAGAATACTTGAATAGCAGTATTATTTTGACCATAAGTGCACCCTAGGTACCTCTTCAGTTAATTTTACACAGTCTGCAGTGGTCATTTACATTTAAAAATGTATCCTATATATCTTTGTAAAGGAAGCTAGATAGGCTTAATCCAGCTCTGGTAACCCCAAGAGAAGTGACAAGCTCTGCTTTATTAGTCATGACTACGAGTATGGTCCTCTCTTATCATGACTTCTGACTGTCTGATACAATGAAGATTTACAAAAATACATGATCTGCTAATCCTCTGTGTTAAAAGGAAGACTACAGGGATTATATGGTCATTCTCTTACTGTCATGACCAGGTATCATGGTGGGGGTTATGACAGTTGATTTTTGGAACATCTTTGGTAACACTGGAAGCTGTTTTAATAGCACCTTAGCTGTGAATTAAGCTGTCATCACTCAGTGATCACAGCTGTCTTATGGCTATTTTCCAGGCAGTCTGGTCTGCCTGTAGATAAGAATGTTCAGCTCTTCTTGATTTAGATGAGGGTTGCGTGCTTGAAACTACAGTCAGAATTAGTAAGGAAAATGGTAACAAGGGAGATGATGGTTTGAGAACAGAGAATTTAATAACTCTCTTGATATGCCAAAAGAAGGGAAACTATCTCCCACATTGCTGTTTTCCCCAAAATATTTTGTTGCTTAGGCTATATTGATTCAGTAACTCCGTTCTTCCTCAGATGCTGTCTTAGATACCTGTATAAGGTGGGAAAAGACGTCTTTTGTGTCTATTGTTCTAAATGCTCATCATTAAATAAACACATAAGATTCTTTATAGTTTAAGAAGAATGAGGGTGGTGGCTGCCGATTTACAACTTTCTGGAATCAGATAATGCTTTTTGTTTCAGTGTTATTTGGGCAACCTCAGTGCTTTGATGTCAACTGTACAAGAACTGATACCACGCTTGAAACTGTGTTTCATCACAACCTTTACCTTCTGCCTGAAGTTCACATTGCAGATACCTTCTCACTTCAATATTATTTCTTCTAGCAGTAGAACTGCAAACCACTCTGCCAATAGGTATTGACTCCAAATTGTTGGACTTTGTATCTCTTGGCAGGCCTTTGAAGTATAATGTGGTGTAGAAATGAAACATACTGGTACCAAATGTTACTCATATCTTTTAGGAATATTAATATGGTTAGTCCACAGGGAGACAGAGTACTTGGAAACATGCAGATGGAGGTCAAAGGAAGAGAAAAGGAGCCCTAACAGACAGAAAAATAACTAAGTAATCTTATAAGATTTTCTTTTACATCTGAAGGCATAAGGAGGTGGGGTTGAGGCTGTGACATCTTCATTAGAATTGATGATTAGGTAACACACCTCAATCTTTATTACAGAATAAGGAGAGAGACAAGATAGCTGCTGATCTATGACCTGCTGAGGTCTATGGTGTTGCTGATTAAGGGTGTTATGTGTTGGGATCTACTTTGCTCCTTGCTTATGATAGTGGTATGGCAGAGCATGTGTTGCTTGGTTCACCCAACCTAAAAAGGGTTCCATGACAGGGTTCATGCTTTTTATTTCATGCAACAACTATATAGAATAGCTGCCAGCATAGAAAGCCACATCATATGATGTGCACACTGTTTTTGGGGGTAGATAGAGAAGTGGACACCATTGGGTTGGTTTAATCTCAAATACTGCTTTTTTTTTTCTCACTTCACAAAGCATATGGTTGAAATGAATGTTCAGCCCCAATTTAATTTTAGTCTTGCATGAGAATCAGTAAGAAGCGGAAGAAAGTTGTTTAGTTAGTAAAAGTTGGGGTTTTTTTTAAATAATATTAATGTTAAAAAAATTAAGCAAACTGGTTGCAGTAGTATTTTTGCAAAATGCCAAGGCCAGTTGGAGTATGTGGAAGGGGAATTGGTTTCCTCTGGTAGAATGATATTTTGGGTTTTGTTCAGATACATAAAATAATTGCCATTTATGTTTTGAATTGTTGTTGATTCCTAGATATTCACTCTGGAGTAGTTCTGATTTACTCCCTTATAAATGTTAGAAGAGTGGGTAATTAAATGTTATTTTGTGACCTTTATGTGCCTTAAGGAAAGAGACATGATTATCTTATCTCATGTCACTTTTGGGCCTTTGTAGCCAGCTAACTAGAATAATATTCTGCAACTTAGTGCACTAAATTAATGCCTGCTCCACTAAATGAAAGGCATAGCTAAAGATGCACTGTGAAACCAGGTTCTGAAACTAGTGCTGTTTCATGTACATATTGTGTCCATTTCCATACAGATCCCTTTTTCACATTTTGTTCATTGTTGTGAATAATAACAAGAAGTGTTTATGTATCCAATGAACTCTTTCTGTCTTCTTCAGTACCAATTTTGAACTAGAATCTGTTTATAAATTCATGTTTTATTGCTGTAATTTTTGACAAGCTACCTACTCCTTCAAAGTTGAATTCTCAAAATGCAAATTCTTCACCTACACAATTTAGCAAGGAATGGTGATAGATTTTTGTTCTTGACAGATGAGCATAAGAAACCCCCTTTGTTTCTGTTGTATCAAGGAAGCTTATTCTCAAATTCTTCTTGTGGTGTTTTGGGAAATAGCTGTCAAAAATTAACTTCTGCTAATTGTAGCAACTCTAAATCACAGAAACTGAATGCATGTTTGCCATATATTGCTAAAACATTCCTCATTGCATAACAAAGATAAGTCGGTGCAAAAAATACATAATGCATGTCTTTCCCATATAGAAGGTGACAAGCTTTCACTGAGACAATCTTTTCTTGGGTGAATCAGACATTTTTAATTATACACCATAGGCTTCAAATACTAACATCAATTTATTTGTAGGAAAGGCATGATTCTTATATGTACAGAAGCCAATTTATACACTTTGTTCTTTCTATGTATTTTTTTGCAAAAGGTGCCTCACAGTGTGTTGAACTATAACTTAGCATCTACTTAGATGTATCTTTCTCTGGGGTTATGTATATGTTTGCAAGTAATGTGAATCAGGTTGTGAAATAGCAGGAGCTGTGGACACCAAGTCCACGCTGTACATGTTTCAGTGGGTTCTTACTTGTCCCATGGACTTTGAATGCCTGTTGGGCTGGAGTGCGTTAGGTATGGCATCTTCTGATTTAGTTTCATCCAAAAGAGGTCTAGCTCATGTGCTCCAATACAGCTCCGTGATGTGATCCAGCACGCAGACTGGGGAGTTGCTTCTAAAGCACATTAATTATTTGAGCTAAAATGCTAATGTGTTTTTGTCCATAGAGTACATGCATGAAAGTTCCTGAGAGTACTAAACCCATTGCGTGTTGCTGGTGACATTTTTTGTTAAAAGAAATGCAGCATTTTTGTGTGTGTGTCAAAAAACCTATGACATCACCTGCAGGCAGGACAGAGCGTAACTGGTAGGATATTATTGGTGGCACCTGCTAAGGGAACTGCTTTAAGAACAATTCCTGCTACTCACTGAAGTGTTGCTCTCTTCTTTCAGTGACGTCCCTTGACCGCTCACCTTCTGCATCACCTCAGCCTCAGTATCAACTCTTTTCCAGTATATGGGTGGGAACAGGTAACTTCAGGGTTAATGCCTTCAGAAGACAAACATCAAAACAGTCATGGAGCTCAGGCTGTTAAATAGAATAAAACAAGATATGTTATGCCAGGTCCTCAGCTAATTCATGCTAATGTCAGTCCACTACCCATAGCAGAGCTATGAGGATTTACTTGAGCTGGAGACTTGGCCCACACATCCAAGCTATTCTTGAAAAATTTGGCACTAATAACCAGGGTTTATATATTTATTTTCATATGCATGAGATTGACTTTTAACTCAGATGCTTGTGAAAATGAGCCACCTGTGCACTGTTGTGCCCAACGACCAATGCTTATTGCCCTGTGCAGTTCTCACTCAGACACTTGCCCAAAATGACTTTCAGAAACTTATATCTGGTGACTAAGGCATGGCAGTTCTGCTTACAGAGTTCTCTAATTTAGTCTACAGGTATTTCTGTTCTCTTTTTTTTTTTTTTAAATGCATAATGAGAGGATAGGGACATGATCAAGTTTATCCATTAGACTTCTACTGCTTGCTGTTTTGCTAGAAAAATTGTATCTCATTAATGACTAGGGAATTTGGGGTAGCCTGTCCTAAAACAAGCTCTGTGTGTTTTGAGGGTTGAATAGTTGAAAGGTTGTTCCTGACCAGCTTTGCTGAGTGGTTTCTGGTTTGTCAGTGTGCTGATTTCTTGTTAGTGAGGTAAATGGGGTAAAATTTATCTTTGAAGGTGATGAAGAAAGCTGGAGCAAATTTCAAGTTTATGAGTGAAGGAGACGTTTCATACAGTTCAGCACAGGAGAACTTTGTCTTTAATGTTCATACCTTAAATTATTCCAAGATGGATTATTGATAGGGATTAATACAATATTTAGACTTCAGGTATTTGCAACATGGGCATCTGCAGTCAAAATGCAGAGTTAAACCTTGGTAAATCTCTCATCTCACCTCTGTTATGTAATCAAGACTTTAGTTTTCAAATTGCTGACATTTTAGTAAAATATACGTGTTCATTATTATTTTTTCCCTTTCCATGAAATCCTGAAGACTGTGAGACTGTGGGTTTCAGGTTTCTTTTCCAGATTTCACACTCTTCCTCTTTATTCTCATTAATGACCAGAAAAATTATCACATTTTTAAACACATTATATTAATTGAAATAATGCTTAATTAACAAAAAGATCTTGACTTGGTCCAAGAGTTTGGCAAATAATGCCTCTTACCAGCTACCGAAAATGACTTCTTTATGCTTGTGCAAATTTACAGCATGTTTTGTAACATGTCGTTAAATGAAACCATTTAAAGTGACCCTCCACATCAGAGTACTGTGTCATGGCACATCAAAACTAAAAAAGAACTGTGACCCAAATGCATATTCCATTTAAGTTGCCTTTACATGGGTCCTTTGCAGACACTTAAATGTATTCCCATTTTTTGCCACTCAGAATTAGGGGATTTCAATGAAATTAAGAGAAGACACATTTACCTTTGGTTTTCAAGTTCTGTCTTGAAATTGCAGGCAACCATGACATGGTTGTTTGGCTGACAGATCCATAGTACATCCCCTTTCCCTGACGTTCTCTAGTCTCTTCCTTTTGCTGCTGTGGAAATGTATTAGTGTAATGGAGAAGTCTGTTACCTGTAGCTGTTAATTCTTAATTCTTCTGCAGTTATTTTCAGGGATTTTTTTTGTTAGATGAATGTCTAAGGATTAACATTTCTTTGCAGCTGCCAGTATTTCTTAAATTGTTTCTCTTTCTGCTTGACATAGTTTCCCAGGGACTTGCTTGGCTCTTGAGGTAGAATAGATTCAGATTAGGACTGGATTTGTTCTAATAAAATGTGCAGAAATGTAATCTGTGACAGTTTCTGTCTTAAAAATTTATCAGCCCCATTAACTTCTTATGCTCACTGACATAACCATCTCAAGTGGTTAGAGACAAGGGGTTGCTGATGAGGTTCGAAGGACTTTGTGTTACTACATTTGCCTTACCTTATCATCATCTAACCTTTCTGCTGTTTTAAGGTTGTTTTGAGCATGGAATAAGCTGAAATGCCTGAGAGTCCAGCCTCAGCAATGGCTTTAAGCTAATCCACTGCCATAGATTTGGGATCTGCCTTACCTTACAGCAGTGTGTAACATCTTTCAACAGCTTGGTATAGAAGGATATAAATTTTGATAGTGCTACTACTGAAACACAAGAAAGCCTTAAATACCTTGTGGCCACATTGTTTTTTCTAGCTACTGCTTTTCTAGGGAGATGCTTGTGCCCTTGATGTATGCCCTTTGGAGGTATTCTGCTTTTTTTCTTTTTTTCATTTACATGTGTTTGTGATATACAGGGAAGGCGATTCAAGGGCAATTGTTACCTTGCTTGTGGCATGCAAAAAAGCACTCTATAGCATCTTGGCCTGCAACAAGAACGAAAGAGGAATGTAAAAAGAAATTGAGATAGAAGATTGAGACAGAAGTGTATTTTTGTACTAATAATGATGAGGCCATTCAGAGAAAAAATGTGGTTTACAAGTGCCAGTAGTCGCAAAGAAGCAGGTTCCTCTGGTCCCAGTCCCAACTGGTAAATTACAGAAGTTTGCCTGAGATAAGAACTTCCTTTTTAAGGCTGCTGTTGCTGCATCTGTGAGGATCCCCTCAGAAGTTTTGCATCCTAAGTTCTTACTTCCTTCTGAAATCTGCTGACAAGTGTAGGAAAAACTGCACCAGCATCAACCAGTTTTGAATGAAACCCTTACAGCATCAGTCTCTAAAAATGTGACAAGATGTACCAAGGGACTGTCTAGTAAGCTTTATTCTCTTACCCATAACTTTATATCATGAAAATGAATGTTTTTTCACTGGACTGCAAGATAGGTTTGTTTCTGAGAGGTTAGATCTATAATTGCTTATGACTCTTTTATCTACAAAATATTTGCAAATGGGAATCATCTAAATCCTGAAGATACTTACAGTGTACCCTACAGAAAATCAATGATGAGAAATTAAAGCAGCCTGTGAGATTACCTATCATCATCTGTATCAAACTGTGTTGATGCTTGTGTCTGACATGAGAGGAACAGGCCCACAGAAACAGTATTTTGAGATAAGCCACCTTGCATAACAAAGGCTTGATGTTTAACACGGACCATAACTCAAATTTTCTCATGATTAGATGGTATGATTCTTCATTCATCAGCACCATTTTAATGCAGTTGACAGTAGACAGGCATGTAATTAATTTACACTTAAATTTTAATTGTCACTTGTGTTTTATTTGGTCCTCCTAATATCCAAGTCATGTCATTTTGCCATGCAAAAAATAAGCTTTGATGAGAATAAAAGACTGCAATTATGGCAATGCATAACGATAGAAATGTATTGTTGGTGGTCTCACTCTACGGTCTGTTGAAGTCAATGTCAAAAGTCCAATTAGATCAAGCTCATATTAGTTTTTAGTAACATGTCTACTCACTGACCGACCAACAAGCCACACCCTTTCAATTAGATTACAAGTCAATGTGAGTGTGAGTTTTCATTGATTATGTTTTTAACTCAAAAAGTTTTTAAGAAACATATATAAATGGTTGTAAGCTGTGCTGAAATGACCCAAATGACAGCATTTACAATATCCACCATTTTAATTTCACCTATTTTCCTTACTGAACTTTTGAACTGAGCTTGTCTATTGGTTTTATTTGTGATGAGATTTTATTTAGTGAGTCATAGGTGCACACAACCAGATGTGGAAGTGCATTCTGGGAGGTTAACTGGTGTAAAGTCTGTTTTGAACACTTTGCTTTCACATGAAAATTATTTTTACCATTAATATCGGTTCGGAAAAACTTCTGTGAGCAGCACAGGTCTAAGTATGTCTCAGATGATTGATATGAAAAGTTTAGCAAAAAGAATCTCAGAAACTTAGATTTTGTCTAGGTACATGCATTTTACAACAACAACAGCAACAAAATCTTTTAAAAATTGCTGTAGACCTTTCCTATGCATGGTCTCTGCCAAGATGGGAGTCTTATATAGGGATGTTTCATATGGACAAAAAGTTGGTATTAAAGTGAATCTCTCCCGTATATTTAAACTTGTTTGTCATGGTAGATACTAGAAATTCATCAGAAGTCTAAGGGGAGCTGTATATTCTGTCTGAAGCTCTTAAACAGACTACATTTTGCTTTTCAGTGAAGGAAATTGAATTTGTATTGTTGTTCTGAAATAAACACACTGAATTCCTCAACCACCCGCCCCCCCCCCCCCATCTGTTGTAAGTGATAAAGGAAATGGAAACAGATTTCAGTGTAGATTTTTATTTTTCCTTGGATTATGAATGGTTCAGGTTAAGGTAGTGTCTTCAGTTTGTGCTAGATATAAGACTCACACATTTTTTTCAATGGTATATCAGTTTTATATTCTGTTCCATATAGGGGAAAAAAGAGCCTTCCATCTTGCAGTTAAGTTCTCTTTTTTTGTTTTTCCATTCTCTGTTGTGGATCATGGGAACATTAGTAATTTCAAAATTATTCTTGTATCGCTTTCTGTTCATCTATGCTGCTGTGTTTGTTCTATCCTTTGTTGGCCTTTGCATACTCTTAAAATACTTCCTTTTCCATATCGTTTTCTACATTTATTTCCCTCTTATTCTTTATCTAGTCCAAAGCATCCATCCCACTGCACCCCTTCTCTCTGCTTGACTGTGCCTTGCTATTGTAACAGTAGTGGTCTGTATCTGACATTTTCAGATTACAGTTTATCCTTCCTTTTAAAGATAGCTGCTTGGCAGAAACTACAAAGAACTCACCAGGTGTTCTAGGTTCACTGTGGAAAATGGTTTCACACGGTTGTTGTAGATTCCCATGATCTTGAAACAGTTGAGTCAATGAATAGGAAACTGAATCTTTCATGGCTGACGTAGCTTTCATAGCTCCTATTGCTTCTCCATCTCGTGATACCTAGTAATGCGAGATCACTTACCACGTTGAATTTGGGGCAATTTATTGTTTTAGACACACCATCATGCTTCCTTCTTCAGCGTTTTTGAGTAGAAATGGGTTTAGTCTGTGTTTCTGACCCACGACGGGAATGATTTTAGTGCACCACTGCTGTATTAGGACTGTGCAAGCATTCCCAGGCTAAAGTTTAGATAATACAGCCTTCTGTAAACTATCCCATCAGGTCTGGTTTATGCGCAAATCACAAGCTTTACTTTTTGCAAATGGTTTCAATTTTTGTGCGAGTGATCAAAGGGTTGCAGCACAACGGGATCACTTACTCCAGAGATGCGTCTGGATCAAAGGTTAACATTTTTTTGCATGGAATATTCATTTCTAGCATTGGTTGAACACTGTACAGTTTAGCTAGAAGCAATGGTCAGGGATATGTTATCCTTAAAGAAATGCAAGAAAGTAATGCCAAGCAGAGAATTACAGCACATGACTTAGCAAGGCCAAGACAAAATGGTGGTGAAACTAAATCAAACAGAAAGGAAGCTGGTTCAAAGAGATAATGCAGCAAAGGTGATGTGAGACAGAGAAATGTAATTTTGATAATTGAAAGAAAGAAACACTGTCTCTATCCAAGACACACAAGCCATAACGCCAGAACTTTGCACAGCCCAGTCTGACAGAGCGTAGCTCACGCAGACTTAATGAGGCCACGCTCGTGTTTCAGCTGGGCTGGGACCTGCCCCACCATAAATCCCTGCTGCTTGAGACAAGCGAGCCCTGGGTGGACGAGGGAGGCCAGCTTCACCAGGTAGCTGGAGCAGCGGTCACCACCCACTTGGCTGTGTGGTAATGTTCCTGGAAAAGGCAAATGTGATGCCTTTGCTTAGCACTATTCCCATGCACCTTTCTGGGGGCATTCTGCCTCGTAACAAGAAGACTTTTTTTGGCCTTGGTAGACACAAATCTTTGCCCAAGCACTCACTTGGCGGGTTTTCTTTGAGGGATTTATGGTTCCTCCCTTACCTCTCAAGTAGCTTGGCTGCATAAATGGTTTGAATGTTGAGATTAAAATAAAAATTGTGACAGTTCAGGAAACTGAACCACAGCACTTATTTATTTTTTTTTTGTCTGCTTTGAGTGTTTAGCCCTGGAGAGCATATTGCTACACCATACAGAGTTATTAGCTTACAGTGTACTAATTTCTAGTTTGACTTCATAGAGTCTTTTTGACATTAGATGGTATCCTTATGTGCTACAGAAAAAGCAACCTCTGCTTCTTTTCTCAGGCATGTACCGATGTTGTTGCTGAGCAATCATCAGCTTAAATTTCATTTGCAAATAAATAAATAAAGCCAACTTCTCATTAATAAGAAATTGGTATGTGTGCAAGTCTGTTCTTTTAAACCCTCATAACTCAGCCAAATAAAACCAGATTTTCACCGGACTACCAAAAGGCACATGTCCAACCTAGAAAGTGCATTTAATAACTTCCCCCCTTCTGCTGCTATTTTTTTTTTACATTGACATTAATCTCCTGTGCACATTTGGAATTTGGAATGGAGTCATTTTCTAACTGCAGTGCTTCCAATTTTAAATATTCTGTTTCCTTTCAGTTTTTCCAAGCAATTCAAAGATTAGTAACACTGTAAAACATCTAAAAGCATGCTGGAAGTTTCCTGCTGCTTCAAGTGTTGTGTTATGTTATCTTTGGAATAATTTTAAGGTCCCACTGGTGTAGTATAACAAGTTATTATGTCATGGAGCTTATTAGTATGCCTATGGGAAACATTAATTCACACTGACATCATACTATGTTTTTCAATAAATCAGGGGATTTTTGATTTGTTTTGTTTTTAAGAAATAGTGATTTTTTTCAATGAAAAGAAAAAGTGATCAGATTATTTTTCATACATGTTGGGACATGAACTTGAATGCCTTGGAAGATGTGCATCATTATCTCAGCAATGGCCTCTGTGTTGTTGTGGGGAATGGAAAGAGCAGGGGTTTGGGTGGTTTGAAATATCTTTATTTTTCTAGCATATAGATGTTATTATAAAAGACTTTTTACTCTGTGATTAGCACAGCAGGCTTAAATTGCCTGGACTCTGGTCATTATTATTTCTGTAATCCCAAAAGTTTATGATATTATTCAGGATCTAAAAAATGACAAAGTAGACTTAAATTTGGTAAGGATTTAATGTGTGATGCATTCCTTTTGGAGCTGAAAAGTCTGTTTTTGTTAACACAGAGAACTGAAAAATGACCACAGACCACAAAGGTCCTGAAGCATTGCCAGGGAAAATGTATAAAAAGGGAGCTGCCCTTGCTGTGCTGTCTGCATGCAGTTGATTTTATTCCCATTTCCCAGCTATACTGTTACTTAAAAAACAAAAACAAACTATTTAAGCTGTTGATTTGTCTATGGAAGATGAATTAAACTAAGAATTGCACTTAACTTCCACAGGATAGCTAAACAATTATTATTCCATTAAGACATCTGGCATTTTATGAGCATTAATTGACTACCTAGATACATAACTGCAAATGCAGTTGTGTAGTTGGAGAACGGGTAGCAGACTCTTTCTTATTTGTACCACATAAACTTTTGAGATTGCAGAATGACCAGAGTTAATTCCCACTTCGGTTCAGTTTGCCTATGTGAATAAGCACAGCTTTGCTGTTGCGAATGCATCACGGGAGGCTTGCTGAAAATTTGGGCCTCCACACCTGTGGTAATTCAGATTGAATAAATTCACTATAGAACAATGTTTTGCATGTGGGATATATTTCTTGGTAAGTGCTGCTTGCCGCAATCAGATCATGAAAGCTCTCAGTGTTTCTAAATAAAAGGCCAGTTACGACACGTGTGAGCATATTCCATGAAAAATGTTGATCCATGCTCTAAAAAGTACTGTATAGGAAAGGGTTTTCGCATATCAGCCTTTCGCTGCAGAAGGGCTGGGGTTATTCCCTTGGACGTGGCAGCACACTGATGGGCTTACAAGGCTCCAGTTTCAGAGAGGCTCGTGGACCAGGTGGTTGGATGTGTGGCTGGTGTGAGATGATGTCTGTTTGCAGTCAACAGGATAGATACACTTAAAAGTTTAGCTAATGCTGTGGGAAATTAAATTAAAGTAATAAAGTTAGACAGGCATTATATACCTGTAATATTAACCTCAACATTTTCTGAATCGAGTCACCTTATAATAGTAAGATTAACCTCAAACTCGTATGACAAAATGAAATCTGAGTGGATATGTAAAGGCACTCACGCTTTCTAGCTCTCTGTCAAACTGAAGGGTGGAAACTCAGTAGAAGGCTGTAATCCTTAGATTTTGACAGCAGCTGTTTAAAGCAAAACACAAAATACTGAAAGTTTTATGGAGGATCTTAAGAGATATATTGAGGTATTTTCTTTCTCTTGGTGATGAACCCTAGGATGGGTGTCATGTATCAATGTGTCCTTGCCTAGGATGACCAAGTCTGTTTGCTTCCAGTTATTTTCTGTCTAGTAACAGTGACAAAAATCAGATGTTTTAAAGCACGAAGTGGGATGCCTGGTCCCTTCATCTGCTCTGCGAACTCTGCTGGCTCATGGATATTTTATAGTAATTCTCCTACCTGGAAGAGGGAGTTTGGGCAAAGGCAGTTACTGTAGTCTTTGCTGCCTAAACGTGAGGGAAAGAAGTACTGCTGTATGTCGTTTGCATCCCAAAGTGATGCACCACCAGAGGACTATTGTCTTTCTGCACAAGAAAAGAGCAAAAATAATATGAAGTGGTGTAAGGACATGTTTTACAGTGTATCGCCATGTGCGTGCATTTCATATCCAGGACATCAGCAAAAGTTTTGCTGGCTTACTTCACCCATTTAACCTTCTTATTTCCCTTCATGTTTCTTGCTGTTGTCTACCACAATTAGCAATATCTTCCACTAGTTTTCAGGCACCTATTACTGCCCAGGGAGCTGCAGAGGCTGTCTTTTCACACGCTGGGATGTTTTCAGTAAGAAGGAAAGCCTGGACTTGTAGTTCCTGGAAAGTCTATGGAGATGGTCCTAGAGGGGCTAAGGCTAAATGTACAGTCCTCTGTAATAACTCCCAACTATGTTGTTATAATTAATTTATGATCCTTCCCATTCTTAGCCTTTGCTGCTGTCTTCCCTGATTATTTTTTATATTTGAAGTACATTTTAATGAGTTAGTGCTGACTAGCCCATGCACCCAGTAAGCGGAGAGTCCTGCTGTCTGTTTGGTATGGTGTCAAACGATTGATGGTATGGTGTCAAACGATTGATGGTATGGACTGAACACATAGGAGAAAGAGGAGTCCTTGGAATAAATAAGTGCTTTTTTTGGTTTTCATGCTAGTACAGCCAAATTACATTAATTACATTAATTAGAATGGTTAATTTTTCTGTTACTTCTTTCTCTCGCCTCCAAAAATAAGTGGTTAATTTTTCCTAATATGGTGCCTTTTGATCACTTTGACAATCAGGACGTGATAATGTTTAATATCAAAGTTAAAAAATAAAATAAATCATTAAAAAATGCAGAAATTAGCTATAAAAGTGACAAGCATATTATCTTGGTATAGTTTCTGAGCCATCAGGAGCAGAAAGGTGGCAATTTATATTCTGGGCTTAAGTGCCAGTCTTGTTCATAAATGCAAGAAGTGCCAGAAGTCCCACAAGTCCCACTGCCTTTCCCTGGCAGCAGCCCCAGTGCAAGCCCGATGTGTGGTCATGGAGCATCAGACCAGCTGAAGGAGGAGGATGGTGCTCAGCAGAAATACAGGGTGGTAATTGTCCTTATAACCCTGACTGTGGCAAAGGATGCTGGAGAGGGGAGGAGACATCCGTGCAAAGGGTTTCCTTCCCACAGCCTGGAGAAGGGCATTGACTGAAGTGAGCAGGATCTCCTGGGAGGAGCAGGGCATCATGAAAGTGGATTAGGGCTGCAAAGGAGCCCAGGAGAGACACCTTCCCTTTTTCTATTTTTGTAGTTTCGCTTGATGTGTTTTCCTGTACGCTTCTGTTTTCCATCCATATATTACCATGTATGGAAGTATTACAGTCTCCTGCTGGAAATCACTTTGTTTTCTTTGGGTGAAGCAGGCTTCAAAACCTCCCTTCTCTAATGGTGAGAATGTCCTCAGGTGCTGTGGGATACTGAATGGTTAAATACTGTATCAACAGCTAGAAGGAACAATTATAAAGGTTAGGTTACGAGTATAGTGTTTGTGGCAAGTATCCACTTTAACAACAGTGGTAGAAGATAAACACCCAGCACTGAAAGACTAAAGAAAGATGATGACAGTACATGTATATGATGGGAAGATCCATGAAAAGTACAAAGCAGCTTAATTTTATGAAAATATAAAGATGCATTTCTTCTTTTACTAACCTGGATCAGAAGAATTTTCATGTGCTATATTAAGCAATTTATACCAAAGTTTGCCAGTCAGTTTGAAAGCAAGTTTTAACACAAGTCAGTGCCAATATATGATGTTTTTTAATGTATGTCGACCTTGCTTTATACTTAAAAAATTAACTGGTTGTATAATGATTTACGTAGTTTAAAAACAATTGTAATACTGCACATGAAGGCATAAAATACAGTTTTACTGTCTTCATCTCTCGTAAACAAAAATGCAAAGAGAAAAAAAATGTGAATGATACACAGGAATACTATTTATTTCTAAAAAAGGTACAAATGGTATAGCACATTTCTGATTTGTTTCCATCGTTTCTGATAAATACTAGAAGCCCAGGGAAACAATGTATTATAAATAGTCAATGTCAGGCCCTAAATATGGCACACTAAATCTGCACGCATAGGTCATAATCTTAAATTTTTTTTCCTAGGGATGCGTCTGTATGTGGCAAAGAAGTAAAGATCAAACCCCATAAAATACATCATTTATATGCCACTCTCCGTTATAGAACAGCATGGACATCATTAATGAGAAGCACTGCTAAAAGAATATTTCTGTGAGTTTGTTTCCAGGCACACTGTGGCAAAAAGGAGGTGTCCCCTGGGAATTAAATAGTAATAAAAATGTTGGGGGGGGTGAGGGGAGGACAGGGGAGGTTATGAACAAAAAAAAGAACAAACATGGTACTTGAATTTTTCCCCTTCTACCAGTTCATCAGCCATTGCAACAGCTTGAGGTAAAGAATTTGCAAAACACACATGGAGAGCTTTTTGCTGCTTATTTTTTTTAATCTCTGAAGTCCAACGGTGATGATGAAGGTAGCTGTGACATTTGCAATTTTCCATGCACCAGCCCATTCCATTTTCTTCCCTGGTGCCACTTACATGGTACAGTAAGCCTCCAGCATTGACAATAATTATAGCCTGAATAAAATGAAGAGGGTAATATGAACAAAGCTCTGCTGTAATTGCCTTTTCATTATTTGCTAACAGTTAGTTATTCAGTCACAGGGAAAAAATTACACAGTAATTGGTTGACAATAGGAAGCTAAAGCTAATTCCAGAACTATGATATTTTTGCGTGTTGGTCTTTTAGACCTTTTATTCATATTTTGATTAAACAGCTAGAGCATTAAAGTGAAATATAAATGTAGCCTTGGTTCAGATTCCATAACATTAGTTTCCACCCCACACAATTTTCGTTCAGTTTTGAATTTTAAGCTATCACATATGGCAGCCCTGTAAATATTGTAGCCTATTGACTTTGAAATACACATTTGCAACTCTCATTCACTCTAGTTTAACAATAGCCAAGAATCCCTTTCACCTTAATGCTTTAAAAAAAGTGTCCAGCGTGACGGTGTGCAAACAATTTAGTAGTGCAGGTCTGCCTTATTTTAGATACTGAGGTGGAGGAATGCCAGTCTGAATGTGTATTGTATTTTACTTGAGTAAAACAAAAAAATCTTTAGCAACCAATGCGGGTTTGTAGGTGTGGGTGTCAAAAGCAGTGTGATATAAGCCTCTATATGGTGAGCTATGCAGGAGTACCCTCTCAAAACTGTATATAGGATTTTTGATCCAGCAATGTGAAAGTTATTGCTGTTGGGTCTCAAGGATTCATGGGAAAATTTGTTTCTGATATTTATTTTCCTAGCATTTATCTCTTTCATTTTCTTTAATCTTGGGGTTTACGTGAACCCCAAGTTGCAGCTGAAACTTTGTCATTGTTTTATTGTTTAATTAGTTTAAAATACGTGGGTTTAATCACTACCCTCTCCCCAGCTTGGCAAAGGACAGCTAAGTACATACTACTGAAGCCGGTTTACCTGCTTAAAGTTCAGCGTTTGTTTAAATTTCATGCTTATTTAATGCCACCATGCATTCATCAGAAATCCAGGTGTTACACATGATAACGCTGAAAAAGATAGGTCAAATTCTGCATTTTTTTGTATTTATTGTAGTGCATAAAATGGCTTTGTAGAAAGTACCTTGGATGGTGTGAAATGTGCAAGTCTGTAGCCTAGTGGAAAGTTTTAATTTCCAGTTCTTTGCTGCTGTAGTTGTGTTGTCACTGCAATGAGTTGCTCCCTGTAGATGTGTGGTTGATGGGCATCCAATGACATTTTTTTTCTTGTTTATTATAAAGCCTTTAAAAGGGAGAAGACACTAGGGGCTGGACTGATAACTGAAATCAGTATATTTATTTCATCAGACATTTAATTAGAATAATGTTTTCCTATAAAGTGTAATTATTAGTGTTTCAGCAAGCAGATTTTTGCACGTCTCGAGTCTAAACTACAATGTACTCATTTAGAGCTTTGGCCATGTGAGAAACAAGGGGAATTGTCGTACCCAATATTCTCAGGTAATGTTGTGTACCTTTATAAAAGCTCAGATTCCAGCAAAGCAGTCACCAGAGGAAGAAAAAACCCTGCAGAAGCTGAAACCAAACAAAGTTTAAGTTAAAGCCTGGTTACAGTAGAGTCTTTGAAGGGTTAGCTCTTACCAAAGTTGGCTGGCTCTTGGCAGGCCCTGGAGGACGGGCTGTGAGAGTGCGCGTGGTGGCAGAGCTCTGGCCCACCGCTTGATTCATGAACCAGCTGTGAGTGGGGCTAATGTTCTGGCCAAAACCAAATGACGAAAGCTTGCTCCTGGGTGTTTCAACAATATAAACTGCAAGGCAAAGCCGTGCCTTGTTATTCTGGGCCTGATCCAAATGTCAGTGAAATCAGTGGAAATCTTCCTGCTGGGTTCATCAAACTCTGGATGAGGTCCTCCAAAGCGAAGTGCCAAAGGAAGCACCAGCAATAAACAAATATGTCCCATCAGCCCCGTTCTGATGTATATTTCATACTTTGCTCTTACTTTTATTTTGAGTCCTAGATCTTTATTATAATCAGTCAAAGTCCTGGCTTTCAAGTTGTGAATGGGCATCATAATTATCTAATGCAACTACTCCAGAAATCAGATTAGTAATTAGCTGAACCAAACTGATTGGTGTGACTTCCTGAATGCATCTCTTTAATGTTGAACATTTGCTTTGTGCTTGAAGGATTTGTTTGTGTGTTTCTTGTGTGTGATGAGAGCTTTTCTGTAATTAGTTCCTGGGGGACAGCATATTCTAACAGTTAAAGAATAATTGCAGCCCTATGAAATGTGAAATGGCTTGGGCTGGCTTTTGTTGCAGCTTAATTGTATGCAACAAGTACAGGAGGCTTTTCATTTCACATCATGATAGTAAAGATGTAGCTTTCATAAATAAAGGAAGGAATTTTGTACAGTGGGTAAATAGTCTCTAATGTGTTAATTTTGCAGAAAAAACAAAACAAACAAAGCACATTTGAGAATTCTTAGTGTTATTGAAGTAGATGTTCATCATTGTTTCATTAGCTTGTAGTTTCTATGTATGATTTTAATGAAAGGGAAAAGGAGAAAAATAAGTTTGACAGTAAAAGACAAATGTCTTGGTGGTCAGTCTGAAGCAGCTCATTTTCCTTTGAAATAAAAATTTAAATGCTTTTTCTTCTGAAATTTCATGGCAAAAAAAATGGGCTTTTTGGACAGCAGTTACAACAGGGTTCTGGTAACATTAGTTTGAATGAAAAAAGAAACTTATTAAATAACACCTTTTTGGAAAAGAAAAAAAAAGGGGAGGAGGGGGACACGGACACAAAGTGTTACTTATTTTCTCCTGTTCATAAAGGGGCATGTTCTTTCTTTGCCTGTAGAATATTGCTGTTCACTGTTCCATACAATTGCAGCTGCCCCTCTTACCTTGCTGTATGCTTGTGATCACCAGTGTCACTTGCCTTATTGCTCAGTTTCTGTTGGAGAGCTAATTTGGGGGTATGACACTGTCTGTAGCAGGGGGCCCTTGTGTGCTGTTCCAGGTAGCCTAAATTTTCTGACTGTTGGCGTGGTTTGTGCCTCATGCCTATAGATAGGATTGCTAGATGCTACTCACGGGAGGGCATTTTGAATGCAGAAGGTTTTCAATCTGGTACACAGTTTACTAGCCCGAAGGCAGATGCATACATCCTTGCCATTCTGCACATTTAGAATTGTGAGTATTAATTCAATATTTATTGGTATCTAATTGATATTTTTCAATTATCTGCACTTTGTTCTGTGATTGTAAGCTGAATTATCGCTAGATTAAATATAGCATTTGTGCGTATTTTTTTCCCATTAAGCAAAAGACAAAAATTTATAAGTCTAAGTTTCGGTTGATCATCAAAGCTCCTGAACCATCCTTACCATAGACAGCATTGCTACAGTATATCTATAATCGCTATCCATTCCTGTGGCTACTGGCATGTAGCATTTATTTATTTCTTCAGTATAGATGACAGCGATGCTGGAGACTCATTGTCATCTAGATCTGATAACTGCGAGTCATTTTGATATGGTTCTGAGGTAATCTCCAGTGTCAGATTCTCAATGTCATCTTGTCACTACCTCTTCTTTCCATAGCATCGCCATAGGCAATAGCTCTGCTGCTGCTTTTCCTTCAGGGGTTTCCCTGCAGAGGCTACAGATCATATGAGAAGTCACCACAGGAGCTGTGCGTCCCCAGTAATGGGAGGAGAGCAGAACTGTGCCCTCCATAGTGACCCTGCAGTCAGCTTTCTGGCTGGGCTTGGTCATGGCCAAGGTGTACTGCGATTCTTGCTGGGAGACAGGTCTGTGGGCTGCTGGTGGTTTTCCTTTGGCAGCATCTCAGGAATTTGATGTGCAAGTCCTCGGCCACTGCATTCCTCTCACCCTGGGGGGAAAGGGATGGTGTCCTGCTCACGCTCCGCCTGTGCTTCCCTTGGGTGTTGAAGCAATTCCGATAAGAAAAAAAACATTTATTTGTCCAATCTTGTGTTCTTTCACTGCTCCTCCCAACACAAGAAGTTCTCAATATAGCTGTTGAATTGTTGTCGGTTTTGCCATGAAAAGTCCTTTGACAGAGAAAATGAGAGCTGTGGGTGACCTAGTAATGAGAATTAAATTCTGTCTATGCTGAAGGCTCTTGGGAAACAGCAGTAAAAACCCCTCCAAATATGTGCTTGCTGTGTACTACTACCTTACGTACTTCATATTTTTCTGTGCAATGGATGACCAAAAGTGGTTTGAACAGTGCAGCTTGTGTGTCTCCCTGGTGGCATAAGTAGGAATGGCTTGGAAGAAAAGTTGATTTAATGAAGATGTTATTTTTGTTTAGACAGTGATGTTATGAAAGTAACATTCTGCAGATAAGGTTAATTTAGTCTTTTATAGGAATTTTGTGTCTATTTAAATGAAAACATTATCAGAATTATTTTAAAACAATTAATAGCATTTTCTAAACAGAAGCCTAGTTTTTTTGGTGAACAGAAATGTTTAGCTTAAAAACTCTTTACATAAATTCTATAATTTCTGGGGAATGTTGCAATGAAGGTAATTGAAAATGGTCTGTTTTTATTGTGTTTTCAAGTTCCAGACTGTGTTTGGGATGCTAAAAGTAAATGGGAGAGGTGATTGTCTTAAAGTACCTCTTTAAGTTTTGCGCTTACTACTTGCTTCTCATCCTGAAGGAGAATAATTCTTTTCTCAGAGGACTAGAAGGAAAACCCTCCTGAGAGAAGTTAAATGTGTGATGTGTACTGGGCCTATAGGTGAAAATAATTTTTATTAAATGCATATTACTAAAATGTCCAGTTAACGTTCATCTTGGCCAGTAGAACCATATTTGTCTTGATTTGCTCATGGAAAATTGAC
Organism: Elanus axillaris; assembly: GCA_026212715.1. Lineage (NCBI taxonomy): Eukaryota > Metazoa > Chordata > Aves > Accipitriformes > Accipitridae > Elanus > Elanus axillaris. The sequence continues at coordinate 24,867,717 of JANZLQ010000092.1, forward strand.
CTAAGACTGTACCTAATTCTTTAAAAAATACATTTCTGCTTATAAACAACCCTGATAATGTGATAGGTGACTTTTCATAAAACAGTCTGTGGAAAGAATATACTAAAAGTATAAACTAAAAGGGAATTTTTCCCCATTAACTGGCTTCATGACAAAAGGTTATTGACTTGACAGCACCTAATTGCTTGTCCTATTTTTTTTCCTCTGAAACAGTGTGGTTTATTACTTTTCCATGGAGGAGGTAGTGGTGGGGCCACAGTTCAGATGTGGTTGAACACGCTGAGTCCTTTGCCTCTGGTTCAGCTGTAAACCCCTATCTACTTCTCAGCTGACTTCAAAAGTGACCACTTGGCAAGTGACTTTTTTAATGTCATGCCGTATTTTAGCTGTCTAAATACTTGGAGAAGCATAGGCTTTTCCCAGATCCCTAACTTAATATTCACATTTAAATAAGTAGAGATTTGAGAGGATCCAGTAGCGGCTTTTTGACTATTACAGTATAACAATGCAAGCATTAGTTTTAACCAATACAACAATCTGAAAAATTCACATTTGGTAGGCTAGTCCAAGTGTCTCTCTTACTGAATTGCATTGGAATAGAGGGACGGGATAACTCTTCAAGTGCTCAGTAATGCCGTAAGACAGTGATTACTTCCAGCAGATATATAACAACATGATGAATAGGGTTTTTTCCAAACTTGAATTTCTTCAATTAAAAAAGAAATTGTTGAAGTAGTGTGCACTGGTGGAAAGCTGGTCAGTCCATAAACCATACATATTTCTTCTCTTTCCATCTAGTTAGGAGCATAAATGATTGCATCATTGCTATTTTTAAATGATCTCCTACACGAAAATGAATACAGAATTTGGAGTGCATGCTTAAATTTCATTTGACATATCATAAAGTCAAGACATGACCATCATAGTTCAAACTTGTCGAATAACATCCAGAACTAATGTCATCCTTTAAAAGGCACTGCACTTTTTTCTGCTAACATGAATGTAGCATAAATGTAAATATGACCAAGCGTCTGATAGTGTAAGTAGCATAAACTGTTTCTTAGGTTTACCTATAGGGAAAGCCTTTGTTGCTGTGTAGCTGGGTTGATAAGTGTGTTATTGAAGTCACTCAGGTAGGTACCATGGACTGAGAGCAGCTGTTTTACTGCTTTCCCCTAGAAAGAATAGTTGTATTTGTCTTTCCTTAATCTTTCTAAACAAGAGGGTCTTAGCTAATGAAGTCAATGAGAAACTTGCCGTTGACTTCAATAGGTTTTGAGTTGGTTCTTTAAGTTGTTAATATTTGTTACGTTTTGACATGAGTATATTTGCACTCAGAAGGTGGCAATTAAACCTGGATTTTTTCCTTATTTTATGCAGTGCTTATTTTAGTGTGCTTTTAATACATCCTAACAATTATTCCTTCCTGCGCATGGAGCATCCATATGATTTGTGTTTCTTTTCAGTACTTAAAACTAATCTTTGTTTTCTCAGGCTTTTAGGTGGGACACTTACCTTAATCCTCTTATGTTTGTATGCCTTGAAGTCATGGCGCTTTGTATGATTTAGGATTTCAAGAGCCTGACTTAGAATCTTGAGGTCAGCTTGACCTTCTTTGGGTGATTTTTTTTTTCTTCTATCACAATTTGAGTAATTCTCAGAACTTTTTCTGAGTCTCCAGTCCCTGTTTGCTTTCTTTGTCTCCCCCCAAACACATGCACACAGTTTTTTCTTTGTTTTTTCCTTTTCTTTTTTTGGCCTTATTGCTTGCTTGTGATGCGAGGTTGTTCCACAATTAAAAATATCCATCCTGTCTTAGCATCACCCTGTTTTCCATCTCTATCTTTTGCCTTGTTAAGGACTACATTTCACTATGCTAATCAAGTAGGACATAATATTCTCATTTTGTAATTCCTTTATGATTAGGTTATCATGGTGTCATTGGTTTCTTGAGTTGCCCTTTGGTATGCATGAAATATTTTTTCATTTGATCTTCAGGAAGAAGAGCACTGTTCATCTGAAGTTAAGAAAGCAGAGGGCATTGATCAGTTTCTAAATCACCTACAACTTTATCATTTTTTGGTGTGTTTGATTCATACAACTTCTTAGTTATGACTTCACTCAAATTTTTACCTTTTTGGCTCATAACCAGGTCTGAGGTTTTTATAATACCAGAATATAGTCAGCTAAGACAAATTGATTCAGACAGTTGTCACAGAAGTATTTAGCTAAAATTACTTCAAAAGTTTTACATTGCTTGACATTGCAGTACTGTCTTTGAAGTGTATACCCTGAAAAATATTTGTTATTAACAATTCCAGACAGGTGTTTCACCAAAGACATGTGAAGATGTGTAGAAGAAGAGATTAATATTTTGCAGTAGGTTTAGCCTGTGGAGAAAATATTTGTCTTATTTGGAATTCCACTTGTCACTGCACCAAAAGCTTTGTTCACAACCAAGTTTTGTTCTGAACAAGTGAAATTAAACTGTATTTGGTCATAAGAATTAGCACAATGTATGCTTGGGTGTTATTTAAATAGCTGCTGCGAGATAATTGTAAGGCAGTCTTTTACAGACTATGGTTCTGCTTTTACAATACTTAAAGCAGGGTACCTAAAGCTTGCAATTAGGAAGCACTCAAGCTGGGATTAAAAACACTACAAGAATGCAAGAAATGGCCCATGTTAATGCCACTGTGGTGATCGGTGAGATCCGTCCCACCTGCGTGAAGCCCCTGGACTCTGGAGGGGGCCGGGGCAGGTGACGGGACATCCAGCCCTGGCTCCAACGCGGTCAGCAAGGACATCCCTCTGCAGCTCCTCTCTGGGCTGCTTGGTGTTCCTCTGCCTTACGGCAGTGGTAAGGGGAGGTGACTGAGGCGGGGGGCTCACTGTGCTGGGTAAGGAGCCTGTGTGTTGTACAACAGTCTGCTTCAGAGCCCTGAAAGGCTTTACGGCTACTTTAGACAGGTGAGGGGCAGGAAGGGACCAGTCACAGGGGTCAGGATGCTGCAGGCTCGCAGCTGGAAAGGGGAATAAACCTGTGCAGTGATTGCCCACCCTGCTGGACCATGCTGTTGAGCTTTAAGCTGAGGTCGAACGTGACTGAATTCCTGCTAGGCTTAGCGAAGTGCTTAAGGGTGCAGCTGAATCACAGCCTTGTTACCTATTACTTTTAGCGATTATGAGAAAGGAAATTATTTAAGATAGTAGAAGGGAAATTATGAAAGAAACCTGTTTTGATCTGGACACAAATATAAACTCTTCTGGTGAGGCAGTGTCGTACAAATTGCTTCATACTTTTAGTAGGTCAAATTAAAAATGAATCGAGTGCAAGTTCCCGGTTGTAAAGGTGCGATGGGTTTGAAATTCCCACTTTTGGGTGGGAGTATTCTGCAACCTGCTTAAAATGCAAAATTTCTGTGCAGACTAGCATTAGGTGTTTGGGAACACTGCCTGCTGGTGCCATGTTTATTGACGATGGAAAGCATGGAGCTCACAAGATAGCTGCTGAGATCAAGAGAAGCCAGGGCTTTGATTTTTCTTCTGAGCACAATGTGTAAAATTTGGGTGGGTTATTTCATTTCTGCCATGCCCTGCTGTGTGAGGAAGGGGTGCAGCAAGTCTCCTCTGATTCCCATCGGCGAGCAGTCCTTCTCCTCTCCTGACACGACAGGCTTTGTGCCCGGAGTGAAGAGCCTGCTCCAGCATGGGGACAAGGTGTGGCTGATGAGACCGAGATAAACCCCACCACAAAAAAGGCACTGTGTCACTGAATGGGTTTCCAGTGTAGCTCTTTAATTTCATCTCTTGGAAATGTTTCTCCTCTTTCATCCAACTGCCTTTATCTTAACTTCTGATCTGAGGAAAGCAGCAGCCTTTCAAATTGAACAAACCGTGTTTCAAATAGGCTCTTCTGCTTGTGACAAGATGTACCTCATTTTCTCTGCAAGCCCTCAGCAAGGTCACACCTTTTTAATTTATTTTCTGTAAGAAAAATCTAGTTGCATGATAGAACAAGGCCAGATCTAGCTAGAGGTCATTTCTTGAACTGTCATAAAGTAGAATAGGATTAGAACCATTTAATATCCCAGAACTTACCAAGCATAGTTCTATTAAAATATAGGCTTCATATTTATAAAGCAACATAAATAGCTGCTTAAAGTTGTGGCCAATTCAGTTACAATAAAGGGAATATTTTACATCTTTTCCCTTTTTACTCTGATAGTGACCTTTCTTTTCCTTTATTCCTTTTATTTTTGTTTTGTTTTATAACTACTAGACATAAAATTCCTAGTACAACCAGATGGTGTCATAACTTGTTTGGCTTTTTTTTTTTTTTTAGTTTCTGAAATGAAATAATTCTCTCTTTTTATTTAGAAATATCCACATTTTTAGCGCAAAAATATATTTTATTAGTGTGTATTAATACAGGATTAACACATGTTTGTTAGACCTTGTTATTTGTTCAGCAACAGGAAGGTACTGATCCACATGCCATCTGCATGTTGTCATAGAAATTATGAGATAGGTATGTTTCTAAAAGACATTAGTTTCCAGTCTCCTGCTTAGACACATTGCTTACGCAACTGAAGAACATATATTTATCAGTAGGGTAGTGCTTTTTTAACCAAAATTTTACAGCCATTTTTTGTTAGATTTCTCACATTTCCCATAAGCTTATCTGTTTTCATCCATATTTTCAAATACCAGCTGACAATCGGCAACATCACCTTTTCACATGGTGACATTGTTTCGACAAGTGGCGTATGAAAGAGGGACAGAGGTTTTACTGGTGGAGATGCTGGAGACCTTTGCAGCGGTGATAGGCAGAGCCTAGGTCTCACCCAGGTCTGGGCATTGATATGTCACAGGGCTGTTGGGGGCTGTCCAGATGCCCTTGCTGCTCAGGTTTTCTTCTTGTCAAGTCCATTATGTCAAAGGCCTATCTAAACTTCTTTGTTTTACATCACGGATGCAACAGACCATAACATCTCCTTCTAAGTGCTTCCAATCCACTTGACTGACGTGTCTGCTCACTATATGTCTATGTGCTCAAAGTTTTGATGAAAAATATTGTAAAAAGCTATCTGTACATGTGAAGTAGCTGGTTTTTTTTAAGATTTTTTTAAAAATAATTGATAATGTCCTGATTACACTATGACCACCTGCAGCTCAACCATTCATTCTGTATGTATGTTGAAGTATACATGCACCACATTTAAATGCTGTGCAAAGGGGTGACCTGAATGCTCTGAAACTGAGGTAGGGATCAAAGGCATTCTTGAGCTCTGACAATAATGTGCTGTGTGATGATGATTAACTTGTGTATCACTGTGCAGCGTGCAGTTCTACCTTACTAAATTCCTCTTATATGGGTAAAATAATAGTGCTGATTGACACCACCATATGTGGTGAGGATTATTTATTAATAGCCACTAACATTTTTTGACCACTCAATAGGTATCATTATTTTCAGTTGAACATAACTCATATTTTGATTTGTATGACTAAATTTACACTTACATGGAGACTGTTGGGAAAAATTACTAGAGTCCCACAGTAATTTATCAGCATTCAGTAATACTTCATGGCAAATGGAGGCCTTTTCTAATAAATTTTATATATTAGAAAAACATGGAGAATTTTAGAATATTGGAATATTACCAGGAGTGCGTGTTGAAATAACAAACCCTCAAATATCAAAGGAATACAGAAAAGGAAATAGAACGTTGCTCTTTTTCCTATTGAAAATTAAAGTGATATAGGGTATGTCTTCATGTTTTCCTATAAACATAGTGCTATGTTTAACAGAGTGTAATCAAGGACAAATTTTTTTGGAGGGTTAATTCCTCCATGTGTGAGAAATCAGGCTTAAAATGAAGCTGTGGTCAGAATGTCGACTAAGCAGAAAGAATCTCTTCTTTCTTCACGAGACTAGCTTTTGTATTTTGAGTCCAACTTGATAAGATTACTAATAAAATCTGTGGTTGTCTTTCTTCTGGCTAGCCTAAGGAGCTCCCACCACTGGGGCAAAGTGAGGTGACTCTGCAAGAATGTAGGTGTGACTTGGCTCATGTGAGCAGTCCAGCTGATGTGAATGAGGAGCTTCACCTCGGAGGTTGAATAAGTAAAATTATCTCTGCATATCAGCTTTTGCAGAATCCAAATCTTGGTCTGGTATCACAGAGAGGAAATAATTTTGGGATTCCATCATTCTTTTTCAGGGCTTCAATTAACAGTGTAATAGCACTGAAGTTATAGAAGATTCTAAAATGATTGTTTAAAATACTGTCTCCAAAATCTTTGCACTTCTGTTTCCAACGAGAATACGTTTTGCATTTGCTGTCTTCACTGTTTGAGCTTCTCACTATGCGCTTGTCATTCTGTGAGTCCTATGTTTCTAGATAGGTCTTTTTGACAATCTGAAAGTCAAGTGGCCTACACAGGCATTATTATAGAAAGGTAATATATGGTCCATTCTTTTTATTATTTCTTGCACTGAAACAAGGCCATCTGTTGTCTTAAAACTACCCACATTTCTTAAAAGTATTGAAGTTAAATCCTGACTAATATTATACTGACTTAGACCAAAATTAGGCAAATTGCTTAAGCTTGTACTTAAGTTTGATTGACTTAACAAGACTCAGATATTTTTAATGGAAAGAGCAAGAGAACATGGACTTCAGTGCAGTTGTGAATTGACTCCTTACCTTTTTGACCTAGTTGGTTACCATTTGGGGAATTCAGATTGAGGGGGAAAAAAGTGAAATAAAGTTAGTATTCGGAGTATGAAAATAATTTAAATGGACTCTCTTTGAATAGTAATGATTTGTGATCTTCCATTCTATGCATTAACTGCATGGAGAAAAAGTGAACATTCTTGCTGCATACAGGATGATTGTTCTTGTTAACATAGCTAGTGTTATTAATGTGTTTAGTGCATCTTGAAAATATAAACTCTAGTCAAAGCTACCTGCAATGTGTTGCATGGTGCATATGCTTCTTGTTTTGTCCTTTTTTTTTTTCTTAAATGCCTGAAACTCATTTTAATGAAAAGCTGTTCTAGAATGGGAAAAAAAGATACTATAATTATGATTTAATTAGTTCATCAAAACTGTTTCTTGGTATCCTATACAGCTGGTAAAACGATCACACATTTCTCTTGGTTAATAAAACCTGTGACATATTTATGGTAGAAATAACAGTTGTACAGAGCAACAGTGGTATTAGGGATTCCTAATGGCCTCTTAAAAACACAAATGCCGTACTTGGAAACATTTTGAATTTTTAGTTCTTTTCAGTTGGAAACTCTTCTTCTTCAAAATAGTGCTATTTTGAACTGCAAAAGGTAGAACGATTTGTAAAAGCTGTTCTGTATTATTTGGGTAGACTATGAAAAAAACATGAAAGCCTAAAAAAGATCAAAAGTTTATTTATATCACTGGCTTATTTCTAGTGAAAAATCCTTTGACAGATCTCTGTCAACAAAAAATTGCTTTAGCCAAACCTATCCTGATTTCAGCATTACTTTAGATATTATAGTCGAATTAGCTACTGATGTATTTCATAACTTATTCATGCTTCCTCGTAATACAATGTTTTGACATTTTATAATGGATATTTGCATATTTGTTAGTAAGAGTATGCATGAGAATATGGGGCACTTCTTCCAACAGAAACGCCGACTTTTTCCAACTTGACCCTGGTCAAGGAAGTTCAAGACACTAAGTAATAACACTTATTCTATGTGCAGGAATAAACAATTTTTCAGGATAGGTACAAAGAAGAGTGTTAATAAAATAGGAAGTAAATGTGAATAGTAGTATTTATTTTGCCTGATATTATGTACCTTAAAACTGAGCACCTAACAATGATACAAGGCTTCCTCTACAGTCAAGCAATAGGAAGACATACTTCCACAGGGCAAAATACCCCATTTCAGGTGTCTAAGACACAGCATGGCTCAATTCTACAGGCGCTTGTCTTTACTGACTAGGTTGTCCAAGGGACCTTTAAGGTTAGATGCTTAACTTTTACATGACTAATGTAGGTGAGATGAATCCTTTTTGTAATTCTTAATGTAATAATAACATATTTAGATTAATTAATTATTATTTGTTTGTTATAATGCTCTGTGGAAAGGAGAAATAAAGTCCAGGGAGACTATAAATAGTGTAGAAAGACAGTGGCAGAAAATGGCAGAAATAGGAGCACAGGTATGAAAACTTTGTAATTACATAGATATAAGTAGTTTTTGAAAAGGGAAGAAAAAAGATTGAACACAGAGATAAGCTGTTGTGTGCTCAGATTTGTGTCCAACTTTGAATTTGCCAAATTTGCAATGAGAGAGATTAATGCTTTTGAAATGTGTAGGAAAATTGCTGCAGGATCTCCTTGTATCATCCAAAGGCAATGTCTTAGGCTAATATAAAATGGCACTGTTCATGGGGCTGTGCTAATTTTACCCACAGAACATCTGTGGATTTCTGCTGGAAGTTGGATACTGTGCTCTGAGACACCTGCGTCGGGCACAGAGCAGGATGAGGAATGTTTGCTGTTACCTTCCAAGCCCTGTGGAAGACTATATGTAGGTCAACAGGTGAGTCTGAAGAAATCTGTGCTATAAATAGTGTTCAGCATAATTTAGATTTCAGGGACTTTTTCTTAATAAGAAAGGTCAAGGTGGATAGAGTCAAGGAAGTGTTAGTATATGAAGTCAAATAGTGCCTAGACTCCTAAAATATACTAGTTGCAGGAATCAGGATCACACTAAGTGATTAGCTTTTCAGGGCTAGCTAATGCTATTGCCCTGAGAGTCTGGGTAGCCTTCATTAATATCCCCAAGTGTATGGGTCTGAGGAAGCATACAAGGCAGACCTTTATTTCTAATCAATACAAGACCATAGGAGCAACATCATAGATTTATGCGGCGTAACTGAAGGGTATTGTCTATTGTGCTTTCATGATGTGCATTGTGGATATGTGCTTCCTTGTTGCAGTAACAAACTTTCTAAATACCCAAGACAATGAATCATTTAATTTCCTTGTTGCAGCCTGTGTCGCAACACATCAAAATATGGTTCTGTATGCCCCTACTCCTCCCAAATAAAATAATAGAAGCTACATGGACTTCCCAGAGGAACTGTTCCTGGTCACTGCAATGCTTTTAACGGACCAAAAGGAAGAATTATTGTGCCTATTAAGATAGAGTGGGAAATGCAGTAGTTACCATTTTTGTGAGGGTGGGGATTGGAAAATGTAGAAATACCCTGTGGTATTTCATCAATGTTTTATATAGTAACATATTTCACAAGAAAGTTTTATTTACTCAGGCAATTAAGAAGCAAACCTTCCTGTTCTGTATTTGGCATTCTGTCCTAGAACCAAACGCCCATGGCAAGTTATGGTCTGTTTTAAAATACAAAATATAAATTGGACGAGAGCGCAGCGCACACCTGCTCATCTCCCATCAGATAGGCAAGCAGTATGCAAAATGCAAACTGCAAGCAGCTGTAGCGAAGAAAAAAAACGAATCGGGACTTTCTCTACTTCTGTGTAGAGAAGGTACTAATGCAAATACAGGAGAGGCACAAAAGCCCTTGAAATGTCATCCTTTTCCATGTAAAAGACACCTTTCTTACTACAGCTGTAGCAAAAATAAGCACAGTAAAACCGAGTCTCGGAGCCTGTGTCTGGAAGTGGTGGGGAGGGAGAGAGAGGGTTCATCACTTTTAGGATCCTCCTCCTCTTGCTGCTGCTTATCACAAGATCTTTTTTTCAAAGTTCAGATAGTGAGAGGGGTTGATACTGTTTGATAATTACATTGTATAGAAAAACTTGAGCTTCTTGATGGCTTATTTCTTTGATTTACAGACATTGTGGTTATTGCATTTTGGCTGTGGTCCAGCCTTTTCATGCAGGCTTCAGCAGCAGTGAAATTAAAGCTCAAAATTGTCTATTTGCTATTAATGGAGAGATTCTGCTTCTCCATAGCTTTCTTTGCTATGGTTACTCCCTTTCAACACAGTAAATGCCATCCTCTGGTTGTACCATTGGTGAACACTAAGCTCCAGTTCCTGTTTATTTCGTGAGTGCAAAGAAATGTTTATGTTCATCATTAATTCCAGATAATTATTGCTATTAGCTCATTTAATATCTTCTGTGGGCAGTTGTTATGCTAATAGATAGGATAGCACATCCATTCATACAAACAATTACTTGCCTACCTTATAAAATTGTTGTATCCTCCTTTTCTAGTATTATCTTTAGTCTATTTTATACAACTTAGAAATTTTTTATGCAACCGCTTTGATTACTCATTTACTTAATGGATTACAGGCAGATGCCAAATCTGCTTTGCTTGTAAGTATTTTCGAGTTCTGTAACTGATGTTTTTAAGTGACAAAATGTAGAAACCTTTTTGCTGGTTCATGTTTAATAATGTTTGCAGAATAAACAGCCATGCATATAGAATTTTTTTGAAATCACATTTATACTCCTGAAAATTTTGTCTTATAAAAGTTATTCCCAAGAAATGCTTTGATGCAACAGAACTGTGTGGGAAAACTGATGCTGACTGCTTTCCTGTTCTTTTCTCTGAGTAGCTGAAAGGTTTTGCAATGATAATTTTGCTTCCAGTGTCCTTTGTTACATTCAGCAAAACACAACAGTCTGGGAGGGATGAGTGCATCAGGTTGCATGGTAGTGCAAGTTATTGCAGCTCTAGCTGTTTTTCACCAGGTGCGAAAATGAAACGCATTGCATTTCTTCAGGCATTCGTATTTTACATTGGTGATTAATCTGTACACATGTTGGTAAAGAGAATGAAATTACTTTGGCAGTGTTCAGTAAGAGTCAAAGCACCACCTCCAAGTATTTCTTGTAATGATGCGATGATCTGTTTTGGAAGATCAGCGTGGGAGTCTTGTTCAGCTGTGTGTTCACGGGACAGCACATCACAAGGCAAAACAGCGGCGTAACGCCTAGCACTCTTGTCTTTGCAGAATGGCACTCGCTTGGTCCTTTACCTGCACCCCATCCTAACTTCTCTGCTCTTCTGTGGTGTCCCTGTGCCGTGGATTGTGGCCATGCCTCTGCCGCCATAGGCTCAACTCAATATTGTTTATTGTGGCTTGTCTGGAGCTCCAAACTAGCCTCTTCCTTGCTCTTTCATCCAGAATCTGTGAAGCTCTTTCCAAAGCTAAAGGCTTTCCAGTTGTGTACATAGGCTTGTGTAACGCACTTAGGCTGCTGCAGATGAGAAGTTAACTTTTAATTTATTTCAGACAAGTTACAACTAACACATACTTGTCTAGAGCTGTAGGAGCTGTTAACACTTTATGCCCTGTAAAACTCTCTCCATTGCTCCTGGAATCATAGCAGAAATACAAGTCACAAGTGTCCCTACTATATTCCTTCTCTGTCCTCTTCCTCCTGAGCTAGGGCAGAAGGTCTCGTGTTGATGTTTATTCTGAAGACTAACAACTGGTTGTGGCTCAGGCTGAAAAGACTTTCTTTAGATACTGTCTTGGGCACTGCTGACTCTAGTTTTAGATGTGAGGAAAATAAGGATGTGTTTGCTTATTGTTTTCAAAGGGAGAGGGTACTGGAGGAAAAATATTTTTAAAACAGCTTAAATACTAGGACTTGTGGGACATATTCGCTTTAATGGTCTTCCCTTTCCTTCTCCTTTGAACTCTGTAACAGATTGATTAAATGAGCAACATTACTTTTACAGTCATCTTTCTTCAGGAGCATGAATCCTGAGAAATTCAAAAGAAGCAGTCTTCTAAATGCATCGAAAAGGAGCTCAGGTACAATTAACTTAAAGAACGTACCCAATGTGCAAACTGGGTCACATTAATGCAAAAAAAAACCCCAAACCAAACCTGACATGGTTTATGTATTTGGTTATTGACTGTAAATTAATTTATTATGATTTCATTTCCATTTTAAATAAACACCTAAGTGCATAGCAATTCCTGGCAAGATGAGAAAGGCAAATAAAAAGAGTTGATTAGCAGGAGGTGTTTTTTTCTTTATATACATAAAGTTTGTTAAAGTGGGTCAAACTGAACTGTGCAATATTTGTTCATGTTTTCGGCAGTAAGCTCTTATTATGTGGTGTAAACTAATCTAGATCTCTCCATCTGGCAGTTGTGAGAAGGGGACACATAGTCAAGAACATTACCAATCAGCTGGAGCCCAGTTAAATACTTTGCTGTAATTAAACTTGAACAGCATTAAAAATTACATGTGATAATTGAAGAGAGGTGACTTCCAGTATAGTACCTCTAGCCTGCTTGGTGAGTATGTACTTTTATGAATACATAAATATTGCTTTTGGGCTTAATGCCCACATAGGAGTTGATACACAGAGTAGGTCATCAGATCTCTCCCTGGTGTAAAACTGCACAGTTGCCATGAATTCAGTGGTGATATACTAGTGCAGGGTGACTCGGGACCTTGCCAAGTCTATAAATACGAGTACCATTCTGTATGTTACAGCAGCTGTGTAAATTTGAACTATTAACATCCTTACTGTGTATTTATCACTGCAAGACTAAGCAAGCTGTGAAGAAACAGCTATGGTTGAAAGCAGTTAATTAATTAGCTTAAAGGCAAGATTGTGGCTTATCTTAATGCAACTATGTAGGCAGGCACAGGCTGCATGCACCTTTTTCTCTCTGTCCTAGTTGTCCTCGGCTGTCCCCATGCTTACTCCAGCACAGCTATGCAGCATGTGCAAAAAAATCTTTGCAGCTCGGGCATATTAGAAAGAAGACATGAGGGTACTTCTTTTAAAATTAATTATTGCCTAAAATATGTAAAAGGGTTGTGCGTGGGGTAGATAGCTCGGTTCCTTGGGCATCAATATATTTTTTTCAGACCAATCATCAAAAGGAATTTTTCTTATGTCTGTGTGGGCTGGGGGGCACGAGGTGGGGGGGTGGTCCTGGGACGTGGTTTTGTGAGGAGTTATTGGGTTATATTCTATGTCAAGAAAGTACCTTAGAGATGGATCAGGAGAAGAAACTGGTAATCACCTACTTAGGCAAGAAAAGCTGAAGAGGCCACATTTCTTTCCTCTCAAAGGTGGTGTGGAGCTGGAGTGCCTCTGCAGCAGCTGAGGAAATCCACACTTGCAGCTGGAGCATCCATATAGCTATCTAATTTTAGTTTCATATATAAACATTGAGTAAAACACCAAAAACCTGGGTTTAGGTTGCTGTATTTCACTGGAATTGTTTTAGACATCTGAGCTAAAGGGCATCCATAAATGACTACAGTGTTTTATGTATGTATCTCTTGTGTGGAATGAGTCTTTAAGTCTTATGTGGAGGTTATGATTTCAGGAGTCATAAATGGTCACTTTCTTATTATCCTGTGTCTGGAAATCTGTGTTTCAGCACTAAGCTATCACATTTTGTATTAAAAAAAAAAAACAAACAACATTTTGCCACCAGAGTTAGGTTCAAAATGGCACTATTGAATGAGTGTTAAGGTTGTATCTTTGCCTGTCATACTAGATGTAACACTTGTCAAATAACACAGATGACCCTTAAGTATCTTCCAGGTATCTCAGGTCTAGAGAGCAGGTTAAAGTACTGAATATCTTTTCAGAAAAAATATTTTCTACTTATTGTTTTTTACTGAAACAATCAACCTACTATCAGAACAACCTACAGAGAGAACAAAAGCAAACCCCAGGAAAAGATGCTATTTCTACTCTTTTTGTTAAAAATAAATCGAAGATACACGCTTTTGTCTTGGCAGGTTTATTTCAAGAGTAATAACATGCTGTCATTCTGCTTGCTATCCATTTAAAAAAAAAAGGGTAAATTAAGTGACAGACAAAAGAGAAATGTTAATTAGAAAGTTCTATTTATATGTATCATGTTTAACTTGTAGGATTGCTAAGTATTTTCAGACTAACAGACCCTGATCTTGCAATATTATGGTGTCTGACTCATAAAATGAACAATAATCTGTTTACAAAGCACTTAATCATAGGCAGGCAGAGATTGTATTGCTTTAATATTTTTGTGAGGAAAGCAATTTAGATTCTTCTTATTTATTTATTTATTTTCTTTCCTATGGTAAATATAAGCTTTGCAGTATAACAAGGAACTTTTCCCCTTTGGTCATAAGTAAATATTGTTCTTTTGCAATACGTGTCTTCACTTGTGGGGTCACGGAGAAGAGAGGATGCTAAGCTACAATGCAACAATCTGAACATTCGGCAGAAAACTATTAATGCAGAGAATAATAATATCTAGCCCTAGGTATTCGTAAATTATACACAAGCAATTTACATAGAATTTATGATTCTTAGTCTCAGGTTATTACAAAAATTGCAATTGTGATTGTAAAAACACTGTGGTTGGGTTGGTGGGAGAGGTACATGTGTATATGTCTCCATTTGAACTATATTGCCACGCAGTTTCTTCCCCCTCTTCATCTTAGCTGAAGATGAACGTGTTTGCCCCACCAATGTTTTTCCCCAGTATGAGCACATGGGAAGCCTCTCCTTGGAACCATTTGATTTCCATAACTTAACAGTATGCTTTCTCTGCTGGGACGTTCCTCACTGAATCCGTCAGGGCCGCTCCTTCGTCAGGAGATTGCTTTTGAATTACATATGTCATGTGTTAGCCATATTGCACTTCCCCCCCAGCCCAAAGAATCATGGAAGAGAAAAGATAGGAGCTGTACTCTAACACAGGTATTTTTCAGAGGGGGTTTGCACAGCGGGGGTAGCGTGCACAGTTCAGTGTCCCAAGGCCAGGAGCCAGGGGGTGGCGGGGGGAGCGCAGGGTGGCTGCCTGCTGCACTTGCCCTTCTTCTGCCAGGTTTGGGGGTCTTCAGGCTTTGCTGCTCAGCTCCAGTCCTCCCTGCTTTTGGGTTTCAATGTTTCTCCCCTTATTAGTGAAATATTTTTAACCTTCACTGGTTACTAGAAGGGATGGCAGTATTTGTAGCGGCTGTCACAGGCAGTGAGAGGCCTTGAGGCAGTTTGTATTTGTTTGGCAGACTTATTTTTGGTTTTCTCAGTGCGTTTTGTATTTCCATAGACAGGTTTCTGTTTGGGTCACTGTCCTTTTCACTTGCATTTTCTTTCATAGGCTATTTGTATTTCTCGTTCTCACTAGCATGTTTGATTACAGCAACAAGTTTAACAGGGTGCCCTGAGTATGCCTGGAAGGATATACACTACTGGCTGATGTGGCTGGCACCTGCTTTGCTTCAGGGAGCGTCACCATCACCTGGACACAAGATCTGCTCCCTGATGTCACCTCAAGCCATTGGCTCCTGGGATGAGCCCCGTGGGTGGCCTCTGCTGACACGTCAGGTATATCAGACCTTGATGACAGAGGAAGCTGTGGCAAATGTAGTTTCTGCTGAGGGCTGTGACTCTAGGCTGCAAACTGTTCCTGAGACACAAATGAGGCCTTGAAGCTCTCTGAATTTTCCAGACACCCGGGAACCATCACTTTGTTGCAGTGCTGGAAGTTTCTGTGGTCCATGGAGGGGTCTGCAGGTGTGAGGTGTGTCTCCTGCTCTCCTTGCCTGTACTCCAGCATCTCAAATCTTTTTCCTCATGGGTCAGAAAGGACCATGCAGCCATAACCAAGAGAAAGCTGCATTTTTTTGATGTGCCACATGACTGTGGTGGTACACATAGTAAGTGGTGATGCCAGTGCATATCCTGCATTGTCATCCACACTGGCTAACATTTTGCATTGGTGATTTAGACCCTTGTGGAGGATGGCAGAGTGAGACAAATTAGATACTCAAATATGCAAGCCTAGTCTGAGCTAAGTTGAAGGTTACTGCTTGATAGATAAACTGAGATCAAATCCAAGAGATTGGCCTTGAAATGACACCCCTGTGGATGTTTTTATAAGCAAAGACATAAAAATAGAGATGTAGCTCATAGATTTGATGAAATTATTAACTATTAAATACTTTGCAAATGGGATGTTTGCTATATGTAACAAAGGTGCCTATTGGAGATTTGAGTCTATAGATAAGGACTAAAGTATCTGTTAGTGCTGCCATTACTATTCCTGAGCTCCAGCTTAGCATTCCTCCCAGCAAACCTTCTCACAGCAAAATTGTTTTCTAAGAGGATGCTTCATTTTTGTCCTCTTTTGCATTCACTTCTTTCAATGGATACCTAGCTCCTTGGTCAAGTCAGGTCAGAGAGAATTGTGTGTTAATAGCTGTCTAACTGCTTTTCACATTATGATTATTTCTTTGCAAGCCTGAAACGTCAGAGTTGTGTTAAGACACATTCTACTGGAGGTGTGTCATGACTGTTACCAACCTGGGGTCGATTCCTCTGCAGTAGTTTGCCAGGACTGGGATACAGATTTCACTGTGTGCACTTAAAAGCAGCAGTATCATGCCATAAATCCAGGTCTGGTGTGTTAGAGGACTGTGTCTGCGATCAGAGTTGCCCTAACAGTCTTTTTATTGTAGGTTTTTTTCCTATGGTTAAAAAAGAATATCTTTTACACTTAGTGTTGATAAACCTGCTGGCAAATTGGCTTTATTGAAAATCCAGACTAAATATGCATGTTAGATGTTTGTGGCATGATAATCAAAACTCAAGGCATCAGGGTAAGTTGCTTCATTGTAAAACTTCCTACTTATGGACCAGGAGAACTGTTTAGACCACTCCATTTAACTTCATACCATTTTTCTAGATTCTAGAGAAGCCAGAGATTAACTTAGAGATTGACTTAGTTACTTTTCTGTATGAAAGCTCTAGCATTCTGTCATGGATTGCTCATAAAAATCTTATAAAATCTTACACTTATGTTACTTACTTAAAAACTTATTAAACTCATGTCTCATGGTCAGGTTGACTCATGACTTGTCTTCTGGGATGCATTTCACTGGGGTTGGCTCCTATAAGAATCAAACCAGCCACAGACGTTAAGAACTGTTGCTGATACACCTAATTAAGTTAATAGGTTACTTACATTGATTAAGAGGTGCCTTCAGATTTCAGGGGCCTTTAAGAACAAACCTTTGAATGTTTTTTTGTGTTTGAGAGGACCATTGAAATGGAGGGCATTTGCTTTCAACTTGCTGGAGACAGGAGAATTCTCCTGCTGAGTGCTCAGGAGCAGCCAGATGCTTGGGGTAGGGACACCCTGGCCATCCAAAAGATATCATCAGTGAGGTAACACAGGAACAATGGTTATTGTGCCATGAAATCCTGAATGGATTTTATACTTGTACTAATCACAAAAGAACTTGGCATGATCACTGCTCACCTTCATACCTGTGGTTGACCTCACCTAATTTAGCTCTGAATAAAACAGAGGTAGTTTATCTTTTGCAGTGACCTACAATGTGTTAGGTTTCCCCAACTGAATGAGTACACTATTTTTTTATCAATCTCTGTGTCAGTAATATGTTGTTACTAATATACAGCCTGGGAAATGTTGAACACAGAGCTCTCCTGCCTTGGATGGTCATTACAAGATGCTAACCATGTCTACGTTATTCAAATTATACACACCATAAACTAGAGGGAGACATAGCTGCACTGTTTTAGACTCTTTTCTGTTACAACAAAAGAAAAACCTGAAATGAAAACAATTCTGACAGCCTGGAAGCTCACGCTGTTGCTATTAATAGGCTGTTTGGTAATAGAAGCAGAGCGTAGTGTGCCAGATGCAGCACAGCCATAGAGGAGAATATAGGTGTTGGCTTGTAAAAGTGGCAGAAAGGTGCACTAGAGGTTACTACCAAAAGGAAAAAACCAAAGCCTAAGAGCTTAGCTGCTCAACTATAGCTAGATTAATTTTAGCTTTGGTTTTGGTCTCTGTGTTAAAAACTGCTTCTACCTCCTTATCACTCTGTTCAGTTCCTCAAGACACATCCATCTAAACAGTTTCTAGTCTTATTTATCCTTTTGCCCTCCAACTTTGCTTACCCGGTGTTTACCTCTCCTGCCAAGAACTTAGACTGTAGGAATTAAAAATGGCCTTGAAATCGGTCTGAAATCATACAGGCCCTTTCCTCTGAAGGACTCAGGAGAGGTGAAGCTGGTACTTGCATGATGGGCCTGAACTTAAATGCCAGCATATGTTGATTCAGAAGATCCTCTGGGGATGAAACTAAAACAGAAAATAAGGTGGTTTTTTTCAAAAAAAAACCCCACAAATAAACACAAAACCTTCATCTGAAAAATGTGCAAAGTTTAGCAAAAGATTAAGAAGTTTAGTTTCGGAGTCAACAGTCTAATAATAATATTAGAAGAGACTTGCTGTTGTAGCAAAAATAAGGTGGTGTCCTTGTATTGTGTACGCTTAAATGCAAGTGTTTACTTTTAACTGTCATTTTCCCATTATATAAAGGGGAATGCCAATGCTTTGTACTCGCTACAAACCATGTAAAGAGAAACAAAAAAGTCTAGTCATCAGAGCAAGTAAAGGCAGTTTCTCTTTACAGTGTTTATCTCAGCTTTCTTTTTTCTTTTTCTTCCCTCCCCTTGCTCTTTGATAAGAATCCCAATGGGGAGAGCACAGCATTTGCTGTCTGTAGTCTAGGCCAAGGACAAAAGGGGTGAATATTATAGTGCTGTTGCTTGTGTGCCCATCTCTTCAGCTTGTAACCAAACTCTGAAATTATCTCTTCTGAGTCCACATTTGAACCATTACTGAGCTGTTTCCTCTGGTGTAGACTAGTTATTAGCATGAATAAAGGCTGCTTGTTCCAAGCTAGTTGCAGATTAACATCTTCGTGCTAGCTGACCTACCTTTTTATTCTTTTCTTCTTTTTTTTAACTCTTTTTTTTTTTTTGATACCATCAGCATCATAAGCTGCTGTTTCATTCAGGCTCCTCTCCTTGATGGTAGAAAGGGTAGAGTCAAACCTTCAATGTGTTATTGTGTCTATAGCAACCTCACCACTGTTACACAGTGGCGGACTGATATGTTGCTCCTATCACACAGGAGCATCTATACTGCAGAACTTAGTTTGACAGGCCGCTGCAATAAACCACCTAGATATATAATCACTTTCTTACTTTTGCAAAGATGGTCAAAACCAGAATGTAACTGACCACCTAAAACTTGGTATGTAATGTGTTTACAGTCCAGCAAATGTTATTGCCTTCATTTTATAATTTGGAAATGGAAGCACAGAAGGAAAAATGATACATCTATATCAATCTTAAGTCTCCTCCATCACCACAGCCATAGGATTAGTCTTCCTCATGCATTATTACATGTTGTAGGCTATGTCAAAGACACCCATGTTATGCTGTTAGTTTGTGTCAGTTGTCCGAGCAATTGTCTGTTGGCTTGTCTTCCCTTCTAGAATTGTTTCTTTCAGGCAGTGGAGAAAGGAAGTGGAACTGCAGGACAAGGAGCTGGGAACCAGGAATTACTGACTTGACAAGGCAGGAAGCAAGGAGAAAGAAGGTAGTATGTCTTCTTCCTGAAGATCAACAGACATTTTGGGGTTGAAACTGATAGCCTCCAGTGGCTGACATAAAGAGGTGATGGCAGAGAAGGCTGGTGATTCTAGTAGGGGGTTGATGGCAATTGTCAGCATAGACATGACATAAGTGACTGGCCTGGAGTAGTGCAACAGATTCATGGCAAAGAGAACTGAACCCATTTCCCAAACATGCAGAGGCATGCTGGCACAATCTTTTGTGTGTATTTGTGCAGTATATCTATACTTAGCTTTTGTGCTGATGAGCATTATCTTTAACTTGATTAAATGAGTGTGTATTTGTTAATTTTAGAACCCTGTGGGTCAGGCAGATGACTTTAGGCTGGAGATGAAGCATGTTTTCAAGGGGATCATTAGCCCAGGCACAATTCACTTTGTATCAATAAATATTTCAACCGAATGGGTGATGGCACATTCCTTTATCAGGAATGAAAGTCACTTTTCTCTTTCAAATGGGTACGGTTTATCTGTGACACAGTGGGCTATACAAACTCATAGTCTATCGTGGAAACATTAGGAGTCTTTCAAGGCAGTTCTGCAGACACTGGCAAAAGCAGTCCTGATAAATAGTCAGGACTTTTGGTGAATATTGGAATCTTGAACCCAGCTTTTTGTAGCCTTTAACTAATGAGGGCTTCCATGGGACTTGAGGTGATGGAGTTTTGTGGCTGTGGGACAAAACATTGTAGATGAACATCACTCAGTTGTTCATGGGGCAATTTTCTTAAGTGTTCATTTGCATTTAAAATTGGAGTTGAAAATAAGGCTTTTAGAAACTTTTAATTTCTATTTAATTATGAGAATTTAACTTCAGGGTCTCTATCTGATTTAAAAGAATAATTAAAATTAAGTATGGCTGGAGTGATTTTTCACAGTTTTTCTGCCTGTCCTTTAGGACTTAAAGTAATAGTAAATTATTTGTGGCTGGGGGTGATCTATATGTAAATTCCATTAAGAATGGAATTTTGTTATAGAGAAATTCAGATTATGAAAATGACATTGCTGCCTTGAACGTCAGTAGCTAATAAATGCATTGGTTGTTACCATTACTTCTCCTAATGTCCTCAATTAAAATGATTTAAAATAGTACAATAGATAAGCAAGATCAATTAATTTTATAAGATGATCAAAGGAATGTAGTTCTGCATTGTAAACGCTCTAAATGTGATAATGGCTTTATCAGGCGGGAAAATAATTTGAAGTAGCTTAAACCTTATTCATTTTAGCTCAAGGGGCTTTTATTTGTAGCTAATCAAATGGCCTTTTGTATTTGCTAAGGTAGAATTTTCAGATCCTGTGCATTAATTTTACAGAGTAAATTTCAGATATTTTTGAAAGTAGCCAAAAAATTCTCAGAGGGCTATGATTACAGGATCCCATATAATCAAAGAGAACTTGATTATACTGATGTTCCAGAACAGAAATAATTATTTGCATTCACAATTTTTGAAAATGTTATTTTAGATCGCTTTGCTGCAGCATCACTTATTTTATCGAGCTATATAAAGCATCAGTTGGGACAGTATGCCCAGGTTTAATTACCCCATGACTGACCTTTTACGTAAATGGTTAATTATGTGGAATTTCTCAGTTATTTCATGTTAGAGCTGTAGGTTTGGAAATGAAATATCTGGATGGTATAATGAGAATACATTTGTTGATGACACATCTAAATGTGGCTTTTGAAACCATGGATGAGGGAAGCATCATATTGTTTAACATAATGGGGAGAGAGGTTCACAATCCTGTGAGACTTCCTCCTTCATTTCTTATTGACCATCTGTTTGCCATTAGGTAAATCAGTTTGTCCCCAGTGTGCCTCGTCTTAGCCACTTAAAATTTTTTGACTAAAAGAAAGTGTTTGAGAGGTATAAGAAAAATTTAACTAGATCATCTAAGGCACCGAGAAACACTAGAAGGTGACAACAGGCAGTGTCCATCTTCCTGTGTTTGGATACTGTGGAGTCTTGCCTTATAGGCACTTGTTGAGGAGACTCCAATGGAAATATTTTGGCCACTCTGTCACCTGTGTATTAATAGTCATTAACACTGTGTCACCTGTCCAGATTTGATCAAGAGTTATCAAGCATTGGAACAGGCTGCCCAGGGAAGTGGTTGAGTCACTGTCCCTGGAGGGATTTAAAAGACTTGTAGACCTGGTACTTAGGGACATGGTTTAGTGGTGGACTTGGCTGTGTTAGAATCATGGAATTGTTTAGGTTGGAAAAGACCCTTAAGATGATCGAGTCCAACCGTATCATTGAGTCCATAGG
>JANZLQ010000092.1:24893838-24934221 GCA_026212715.1 Elanus axillaris
GGGGGGGGGTGGAACAAACCAAAAAAAACCACCTGTGAAGCCCAAAATGTGTAAAGCATGAAATAATGACGTCCCTACTCATATGGGAATGTAAACTAAAACTGTAGAATGTGCTTTTATCAAATCATCCTCTTAATTAGGTTTTAACAGAATGCTTTATAGTCAAGGTTTTGTTGAATAATTTAATTATGAAACTGTACACCTGATTTTCAAACTAAGCCAAATGAAACTGCATGAGATAATCAGACAGTATGAACAACTGACTTTTACATACTTGTGTAAAGAAAAGTGCTTCAGGGAAGAAAAAAATAATCTCCCCCAAACAAACCAACCTCTCCCCCCCTTTTTTTTTTTTCCTCCTTACAAAGAACTTCACCTTACAAACTTTCTGGAGTGGCCTAGCATGGTAAATTGTAGCATCTGATACATGGGAAGCAAGCCAGGGACAGCTCAGAGCTGGGTGGTGATGTTAAACTGTTGCCACAACAAATTGTGATAGGGGAGCTGTGGTTGATGGTGAAAATTCCTTGAATTCAGGTTATTTTTTGTTAATTCACTGTCCTGAGTTCATGAGGTTTCAGTGCTAATTTGAGCCTGACCTCTAGCCTGTATATTGCTTGTAACTCAAACCCTGAGCTCTACCTGAAACCTGATCCAGCTCCAAACACAGCTTCTTCTACAGACCTTTATCAAAATAAGAAGGCTTTTGAGATAGCCTTGGTGAGGAGCTAGAGCACATCACCCCATAATAATATGCTAACAGAAGTCAGTGTTGCTGAGCAAGTAAGGTGTACTAGATTTTGTTCTGGTTTGTTGTGGCTTTTTTTTTTTTTTTTTTTTTGGCCAGAGAATACTTTCAACCAGGTGTGTGTCTGTATTCCCAGGCATGTTTAGATATTACTGGAGTTTGTAATGCTTTAATATAACCAAATATATGCCCAAAATCATAGGTCACAATCGGGGTGGAACAGGTGATACCACAGCTTCTGGGAGCAAGAAGTCTTGCTTTGGATTTCTAGTACTGCTGTGCCCAACAAATATAGTGAGCTTCAGACACTTTAACAACTTGCAACTTGATGGATATACAAATTAAAGATTTAATGAAGGAAACTGCTATTTGGCACTTCATTTTTCCTATAAATATTACCCTAAGTCTTCACAGGTTCATACAATACCATTTGAGCAGATCCTGAGAAGCATAGGAGACAATACTTAGGGGGTGGGCAGGCAGGGAGGAATGACCTTTCTTTGTGGGGCTGCTTATTCTTGACCCTGTAATATCACTGTGAAGAAAATCACAGTTATGGAAGTGTCTTTTATTAATTTCTCATGTCCTGCATATGTATTCTGTAGACTTTGACCAGTTGTGTCATTCCACCTTCCAGGATGCTTTCTTACCTTATGCAGAAATGCACTACTAGTGGGGAACTGGTTATGTGTCTAGTTTAAATATTTTAATGTTTCTTGGAATAAAAAGTAATGCATGAGCAAAGCAGTACAATGTATTATATTTTTAATTTCAAGAAATGGGATTGTTGCCAGTAATCTGCATGTTGATAAGAGGGAAGGTCTCTACTGTTCAGAGAAATCTTGGGAGTTGAATGTGGCCTCAGTTAAACTGTAAAAAAATGCAGTTCCACAGTTCCTCTGTTTATTGCCTTTAACACTGCTTCATTTAATGCCCCTCACGTTGCATTTATAGGATTTATGTTTATCTTAAATACTGCGACCTGCAGAGCTGTCCCCGTATCCGAGCTAGCCAGGTAAGGTTTGCCATTATCTTCATGGAAGTCCTCTAAGGAAGGAAATGACTCTTGCCGTGCAGTGCATCCCCATGGGGGAACAAAAGGGCCTGGTGGCCATGCTGTGTGACATGGGAGCGTGCGCAAGGGGAGCAGGAGCCCCAGCTATGGTGTGCTCTGCTCTTAAACCCATGTTAGCAGTAGCAAACTGAAAAGACTTGTCCTGGATTCTTTCTACATTACTTTAGGTGCTTCACTGAGGTATGTGTTTAAGAAGTTGGTACTTTCTCTAATCAATGGAGAACACCAGGCATGGCTTCAGGAAGGGGACAGGGTGGGTGACTGAATCGCCCTCTTGGTCCATGCCTCTTGCTCCCCTTGATGTCCAGAAGAGCTGCTCTGCTGAATCACCATGGCTACATGCCTGCACTTAGAGGAGAGGTATCCCCTGTGCAAGGGGATGTTTCCAGGATGGTAAAGGATGTTTGAGTTGCAGGCAGAAAGTGAAACATGCTTTTCCCTGTCCTTAGTTTAATATGAGACCTCATTTCTTGGTAGAGCCTCATTTTGTCATGCATCAATTGCTTGATGTGGTTTTCCTGTTTCTATTAATTTAGAGCTCTAGGAGAAGACTGCTACTTTTTTGTAGCAAAATATTCATTCTCTTGGGGAAAGCTAGGTGTGGCCAGTCTATGAACTTCAGAAAACCTGTGGTGATGTAGGGCATGCTTTCATGTGAGTGGCAAAGTTCTCCAAAAAGCTGCTGTAAATTCTCGTTTGCTGAAGGTCTGTTGGTGAACTTGTTTACTTCTACAATAAAAAACAGCTTTGAGAAGCAGCAAATAGCATGAGCATCTGTCTTTGGTCTTAGCATCTGGAGACTTCAATGCTATTATTATTATTCTCTATTTTAGCTCATGTACATTTTACAGTGGTGGTGTTACTTGAAAAATATTCTATCCTTAACTTGTTAAAGTCTGCATTTGGAAGAAAGAGTTAAGAAATACCTTTTTTTTTTTTTCCCATTTGAGTGAATGTTAGAAATGCAGAAAGGCAGTTAAAAATCATTTCACGTGCTTGGTATAGCAGTCCATGGATGACAGTGGGGTGTGTGCACAGGAGTAGTAGACATTATTGCAAGGCTGGGGTATCCTATCAGTTTCCACTGAAACTTTAGCTTTTCTACTGATTTTATGTGGATTTGTTTCCGTAATTTGATTTCACCAAGTTTATGTGATTAAGTGATTACGATTACTGCTTGCACGTTAAAGCTCTTTCAGTAGATGTTTTTTGAAGTGACTACAGATTCTGATGAGCCATTCTGTACAGTGCAGAAGGAATGATATATTCATGAATAAACCAAGACAGCATATGACTGAAAAATCGAATGTATTTGGTGTAGTTATGTATCTTACTGCAGGAAAAGTAAGAAGCCTTAATTTTTATGGCTGGAATGAGTATTAATTTACTTTTACATACAAGTAGAAAGCTTTCTACTACTAAGCGTACAGAGCAGGTGAACTGTTTGTGTTCTAGGACTTCAAATTGGCATCTCCGATTGATTATCATGACACTTCCCAGTGCATTGGTACTCTCTAAACTGGGGACCCAGCTGATACTGCAGGTGAGGTAATAAATAGCAACAGGCTCAGTTTACAGCTCCCAAGTTTTGCTGCAAGTCCTTTGTTAGACTGCACAAAACTTCTACCCTAGGCAGAGAAGGCAAATGATGAGGTAGTTGAAGTTTAATTGCTAATGTTTTTTCCTAAAAAGACACATCCCTAATAAATCAACATTCCGTATTATAATACTTGCTATGGATATTAAAACCCCGTATTTATTGTTAATTCACCTGTCCTTTCTCTCCTGAGCAGTATTGGTCAAAGAAAGTCTCCTAACTTAGAATGCTTTTGCTGTTCCTAGAAAACCATCCTTTTCTGCTTCAGTTGTTTGTTTGTGTGTTGTTTCTGCTTAATGTGGAAAACATTAAAAAAAAGTCCAACTACATTTTCAGTAATATTTTTCAAGATTGCTTTTTTATGCATATGAGTGTGTTAAGCATCTTATGAACTGGTGCAGCTGAGTTGTACTCTAGGTTATTCCAAAAGTTTCATAGCTGTATTTTCAACATTTTTGCGTCCCATTAGGTACAGAAAACCACTGCCTTCTTCTAAGCTTCGGTTGGGCTAGTTAGATTTCAGAGGTTTATCTAGTCATTATTGGTCTTTAAATACAGTCATCATCATAAATGCCCCTCTGTTTCCGTTTACTCTGCAGAGGTCAAAAGATGAGGTTGGTTTATGAGCTTATTCTGCCATGTGTCACTATCGGCAGTACAATAGAACAGCAGGATGGAGAGGCAGCTCTCACCTCTCCATTTATTACTCTTGTCAACTTGGAAAGGATTTTTTACCTTGTGAAAGGCCCATCAGCAATGAATCAGTGAAGTGAAGACGACAGTTGATTTGTGAATTCAGATTATATAAAGTGACTAGGCTTCAGTGGACTGTGTAGATAAAGCAACTGTCATGATAAGGTGGCATGTGCAATTCCACAAAACCAAATTTATTGCACATTTGAGGAAATCATCCTATTTTAAAATGCCATAAATTTGAAATTGAATATAAGTTATACCCTTGAATTTTGATTTATATTTTGAATATTTTTAATGTGATGCTAAGTAGCATAAATTCAATGCGAGGAGTTTATGCATTTCTTTTCTAAGGGTCATTTTGACTTTTCTTCTGAATATGTTATCACATTCCTGATATTTTACTCCAAGCAGAAAAATCATTTTATTTGATATTTAAACTTAATAAACATCAGCAAAGATCAAACTATGATGGCTAGAATAAGACAGGCAAAGTTTATGGAGAAAGGAGGCCACAATTTTCCTCTTGTATACACACACACACGCACATACTTATTAGTAGCAAATGCTATGTTTGTCAATATGTATTTCCAGATCATTAGCAATGTAAATGCCTCACAGGTATTTAATAGAGGAAAGTGAATAACTTCACAGCCTCACAGCACTAATTCATTTGACCTTTTCTGTAGTGTCAATCCTTAGCACTCATAAGAGTTTTCTTTGCTTACAATTGCAGATTCCTTCAGCACTCCCACTCTCTCACCTCTGTTGGGATTTGGGAGTGGCATCTCATGCTCCACATCATGAGACTTTTCAGTGGTATTGCAAAACTCAGGTTTTGTAGAACAATGTTTTGTTTGGGGTGGAATGTACATATGGACCTGTGTAGTCTGATGCCACTTAAAGGAGGAAAGGTCCTGGCACAAGACATAAGAAAATATTGCGAATAACCACCCTCCTCTTTGTGGATATAGTAAGTGCTGTGGAGTATCCATTACCTGTTTTAAGAGCTGCCAAATGCTATAGGATTAGGCAAGGAATAAGCAGTCTTTTCAGAATATTTCATGACAGCTTTACATTAAAAAGAGTTTTAGGTTAAGAACATAACACCTGCTGGACAGGATCAGATTTGGATGGAATCTCTGACGTTGGTCTGCACCAGATGCTTACAGAAAGGTCCAAAGAAGCCTATAATGGACAGCTACGGAAAAAGTATCAGTTGAGGGATTTTCACCCTAAAGTAATGCATCTAGCAATAAGCTTTTGCCCTCAAGTCTGAGTTTTAGTATCGCTTATAAATGTCTTTTTCCTTTCTGGTATAACTATGGATGTTCTTATTATTCACATAAATGTCGAAGGCTTTTTGAATCCTGCTAAGCTCTTGGCTTTAATAATATCTTGTGACAATGAGTTCCACATGTAAATTTGGTAGTATATAAAAAATATATTTCAGTGTAGATTTGCTGCCTTTAATTTCACTGGGCACTTTTTTCAAAGGTTGGAGCTTTTAAAAAAGCAAGCCTTCAGAAGGCGCACACAGCTACAATAATGACTTTAATGTGTTTCATTATTTATTTTTCTTGCTTTAAAGTCACGAAACAAGGAAGTTCACAGGGTCTACAGGCCATCTTAAGACAGACCCTTGTTCTCTTACAACACATCTGGGCCTATAATGTCACTTCAGAGAGACGCCTCCTCTCATATCCCAGTCCTGCAGAGTTTAGCAGAGAGTTTCTGCCTTAGCCCTGCCTGTTTTGTTGATTATTAAATTTTAGGTTTCAGCCTGGACTTTAGAAAGCGGCGTACTTCAAAGAATTGTTGGTTTGCATAATCGTCCACATGTTTGGACACTTCCCAAACATATGGGTTTCTCTGAATCGCCTCTGCCCATAAAATGAGATGGACATCTTGAGAAATCAGATTTTTCCTCTGATATTCTTAATATCAGCAAGTTATAATCTTTAGGTAAATGTGAACAAAGATTAGTTTAAGAGTGGGTGTTGTTTACCTGACAGCTTATTTGAAAGAGGTTTTTATTTAAGTGCTAGATTGGCCTCTTGGAGGTTAACTGTGTCTATACTGGCAAGGATAAGGCTTGTCATATTTTATTTTTGATTCATTTGGATGCCCAACTGATGCATGCGTATCTGAAAATTAGTCCTTTAGAGAGAACTTCTTGAGAGCTATTGCAGCCAGAAATCCCTCCTGGCATGTGCCAGGTCAACATTTCCTAAGTATGTTCTAGGCAGAGCTGGGCTCTCTGATGTGGTACGGGCTTCTGACCTTTCAAAAAAGGCACTGCTTCCACAGGTTTCCAGACTCCAGAGGGCAATAAAACCTGGGGTAAAATTCTACCTCTTTAGTTTAACGGGAACATTTAAACTGCCTTCTAATTTCTCCATGGTACCTATGAAAGCATTTAGAAAAAGACCTCAGTGCCCCAAAATCTCTGTAGCTTGTGGCCCTTTTTCTTGTGTGGTGTCACAAGCCAGCAGAGATCTGACACATCTGCCATGGCTGGCATTTTGATTGCATTTGTGCCTGGGATGGATGGTCCTTTCATCATCCTCACACTCCAACTGTAACTGCACATGCTGGAGAACTGCAGTGCAGGAACAGAAGTATGGGTTAGGAGACTGATCCAGAAAGAAGTCTCAAATGCTAGAATAACAACCCTAATAATCCACAGAACTATGAATTTTCTGTTACTTAGAGGCAAGGTCACAATTTAACTGGAAAGGAGGGATGTAGAATGAGTTAGAATCTGTAATGCTAGCCCAAGGAGTTTCAGGTTATCTGAAAATAACAAAACCATACATCAGATTAGTCTGAATTCTGTTACATGGGTAGCTTACTATATTTGCTAGGCTGTAATGAGTACTGGAGAGACTATTTATCATTTGCATGATTTTGAAAAGCAAAAATACAAGATTAATAGAGATCGTTGTACGAACTGTGTGAGAATTTGGAAATTTACAAAGCAAGTCAGCTCTTTTAACTAGTTTTCACCGGTTTTAAACTAAACGGTATTCATTAAAAGGGAGAGAGGAAAGACAGAGAAGATAAGTCTACTTTGTGAAGGATAGTCCATAAACTCGCCCTTAAAACTCAAAGCACGCAAGAGTACAAGTACCATAAAGAGCACAGCATCCTTCCATGTTTGTTGCTTGAATTTGTAGCACTTGGGTTCTCTCACTCCAAAACACAACTGCAGCTGCACCGTGCACTGTACAAGGGACCACAGAGCTGCTTTTTGCCCCCAGAGGTTTACAGCTGGAATGGCACAGAGGCAGCGCCGGGAGGCAAAGAAAATGCAACTGGTATTGGTCAGGCTAAAAAGCTGGAAAGTAATTTTTTCTCTTCATGTTGGCATTTTGACAAATCACTTCACAAAAATCTTTGTTTCTTGAAACAAAGCGTGTCTTTTTTTTTTTCTATTTTCTTTTTCTTTTCTTTAAATCTCCTCTTGTGTTATAAGTCCTCTTCAGCTGAAATGCAGTCCTGTGCTGGAGAGGATAGATAGGGCAGCAGGCTGGATGTTGCCACTAGAACGTAAGTAAATGAGAAAACACTTGTGCTTCTCTTTTTAGGGGCTGGCAGCTTTGAAAACTAGCTTTCATGTGAATATCAGAAACTTTATTGCCTTGACTTGGGTGACCTCATCTACTAGAATGAAGTCATTCATCGAGCCAAGAAAGACAAACCTTCGTTCCAGAGAATTAATCAAGTCCATCAAGTGCTCTGCTTACATCTTATCTCCAGCCAGTGAGAGAGCAAGCAGTTAAAAACTTGACAGCCACCAGATAGCCTCCTGTTCTTCATGTTATGCTAACATCAAAAAGGAGCAAAGAGGCTTCCAAAAGCTCAAACTTGCTACTGGATAAGCACAGCTTGACATAATTTCTGACTTGGGGATTACATTGTTTCAAATCAAGGTATTTCTTCGAGAACAAAAACATGGCATTCCAGTGAACTTTAGCTTTTTTAAAAAAAAACTATTAACTCTGCCAGATAGGAATGCTGAGCACATAATTGCTCACGCTGCCTTTTCATCCCAAGCTATCGCAGAACCCATAAACATTCCAATTAGGCAGCCAATTAAAATGAGAAAGAGCCCTCCTGAATTATACAGCAGTTGGAGGCTGTTCTGCCTTTCTAGTTGTCAGCCAGTGAAAGGTTTTTATTGCATTTGAACTGAAGGAGGTGAAAGAATTAAGTGAAACAGTGATGTTTGAAAGGCCCATGTGAAGGGGCAGAGCAGTGATAATAGTTCTCAGCACTAGTGACAGGGAGCCATTAGTAAGCTATGAAAAGCTTTGTTATGCTAAGAGGTGGACATTATAAAAGGTAGAAGAAAGCAGTTACTTATAAATAATAATAAAAAAAGCCCTTAATTTTGTTATTTTATTACTGTTATGGCAGGGACTGTATAATTTGAAAATCTGCTTATTTCACATGATGTGTTTTTTTTTTTTAAGGGGTTATTTTTGAGCTAAGCTAATGTTGGCCATCCTGTTCCCAAAGTGTTTAGCGTGGAATTTTTTCAGAGTAAATCATTTTCTGCTAAAATGGTACACATTAAGATATCAGGTAGCAATGGTACAACACAGAGATCCAAAGCCAGAGAAGGCAAAGGGATAAACTAAATGTTTTGGATGCTGGATTGAAAACATGTCATTTTGCATAGGTGGATTATAGCATAAAACTTTCCCTTTCTTATTCTCCGTAAGGATGTGCAGAATCTTACTAGTTCTGTTTATGCATCATAAAAGTAATCCTTGCTGTGCTGGTTTATGCTCTTGATTACACCGTTCTTGACCTTTGGGTGGTGGCTAAAGCAGTTCCATACGCCCTAAATTACCGGTGTGAATTTACCAGCAAACTTATTTTTTCTGAGGCATACCTCACACTAGACCACTGGAGAAAGATCTGTTTTTTCCTAATTCCACCTCACTGTGTTAATTTATCTGCCTTTTCCCTTATTCTTCACCTGTTAAATGCTTTTGGCAAGGTTTCGCTCTATCAGCAGAACAATCATGGCTGTATAAGGAGGAATTGAGTGAAGAGGCGGTGGGGAGGTAGTACAGGGGTTGGTCCTTCCTCTGACGTGTCTGAACAAAACTGTGCTAGACTGAGTAATTTGTGTTTTCCTTAGGGCAGGAACAACTTATTCTGTATTCTTCTGAGCTTGAATGTTCTTACGTTGCTTAACCTGAAGTAGTATCCCCTAAATGTGTCTATTTAGTGGCAGATGATGTCAACTGATACCACCTTTTTTTTTTTTTTCCTTTTTCATGTGGTATAATTTCCAACAAGCACTTATGCTTAGGTTTTCAGTCAAGTTTCGCCTCTGACCCCTCTTCATCTCCTCTCTTATCCATGGTGCTTTCTGTCTGATCCTCTGTTCCTTCTTACATGCCTGCCTGTCCCTTGCTTCCATTTTCCCCGTATTTTCTGTTTTCTCTGTTAGTGTTTACTGTTTGGCTGTTGTCTACATAAGGGACCCTGTACTGCATCTCTTGTCTGAACAGAGCTCAGTTGGGATTACCACCGCCTTCTCACTTACACCTTTGTTTTCCTGTTTGTCACCACCCTGCCATAATAGGTAAAGGATCTGTTGATTTACCTTTAGTTTGCAGTGATTGCACATGATTCTTCTGCAGAGCGTGGTCACCTTCAGAGCTGTCTGACCACTGCTCCAAGTCAGAGTGGGATCTTGGCCCCAGGTCAGGAAGGATACTGGCCACATTCAGCTATGTCTTCCTGGAGAGAGATAAAGAGCAGCAAGAACATCAAAGATGGAGACTGGGTAAGTACTAGAGCCATGAAGCTATGAAATTCATATATCCTACAGCTTTTCCATACGCAGAATATTTTATTTATTAGAAATATGTTTCCTGGCAGCTCAAGAAGTATGAGGTTTTCTTGCAGAGGCAGTTTTATATGTTGAAAGAGCATAAAAAGAAGTCATTCTGTGCATAACATGTCCTAAAGCTAATACATAAGTGTTTTCCCACTTGGGTTTGTGCATGTATCTCATCAAAACAGGGCACAAGGAAGCTGGATGATGTTTTATAGTATCTGTGGTGCAAAAGGTCAGACTAGGTCTAACAATCACTTATGGCATGTGCATGTGTAAGATATTTCATTTTCATACTAGAACATGGCAGCATTCATTTTCCTTTGTTTTCTTTTTGCCAAGTTACCATATGTAAAACAGTGTGTCTGGGATGATGGCTGGGCTTTGCAAAAGTTGCATGTGCTGCTATCTGAGGAAGCAAGATGGCTTGTACTCTAAGAAGGAATAAAGACAGGCTAGTTTGGGTTTTTTCTAAAAGCCTTCTCCTGAGTCTTATGCCATTCATTTCTAGAAATTAATTTCTAGTTTGACCCATAACTCCTGGAAGGCAATAGAAAAGCTTCCAGTGGCTTCAGTGAATCTGGTGAACATGTAGCAACAACTCTGTTGCTTTCTCTCTTCTTCATGCTGCGATGAAGGGTGCTTGCAGTACTTCCATGGACAGGTGGTAGCATCTCTGTGTGCAGGCACTGCCCACGGTCACCTGTGGAAAGGGGAATGGTAAGTGGTGTAGCAGTGAGTGTCCCATGCTGCTCCCGATGAGGTGGGTGCGCACCAGTATGGATGCAGAAACTGAACTTCACTTAAAGTAGAAGCTTTTGATTTCAGGAATATCTCACCTTTGTATAGGAATAGCACAAAATTCTTTTTAGTTGGTAGAAGGTACTCATATACAGACTAACAGCATCTCCTGGCATAAAAAAAAAAAAGAATGTTTCTCATGCAGGACCCAGACCAAATGATGTTTTCTAGACAAGAGACTATCACTGGACACTGTACATACCTGGAGACAGGGATCAACTTCACAACCACCAGGTCTCTACCTAAAAGAGACTGTGATGGGAGCTATGAAGACCTGTCCTTATGCTTGGAGACAGTGACAGCTGGGAAATTATATTGTTAGTTTCAGGATGTAGAATAATTCTGATCCAAGAAAAATACTGAGTGCTTTTTCACTAGGTGGGAAACATGTAGTACAGAATTTTAAATGGTGGTTAGTAGTTATATCTGAAGCTGCAGGCAACAGGACATATCCAGATTGACTTGTAATGTTGACGTGAACTTCTGATGTGTTATTAAAACAGGCTGTTCCTCGCAGCATTCACATACTCCCGCTAGAAATGGACGTGTGAGAGTGGAATTCTACTGGGCAAACTGGCTGAATTGGTAACCTGGAGTATAGTTGTGAATTAAGAAGAGGGGGAGAAAAAAAGAAAAAAAAAAAAAAAAAGCTGACCATACAATAATCAAGCCAAAGACTGAGGCTGTGTAAGACTGAAGTTGCCAAAATCAAATCAGGACCACCATTTCACTGGCTCCTGTTTCAAGACTGAATAGAAATTGAACAGAAAAATGAGTAAGTGTGGAGGCAGAAGTTTCCCCTAATTGAAAATCAGATGTAGGGAGTGCACCAGCAAAGCTAGGTTTTCAGAGCCTCCCACAGAGGCAGAGAGCAGGGCTTGTAAAGTGACTGCGGCACTTGATAAAACAATTCTGTAAAAAATTGTAAAAAAAATCACAAGAGTATTTCTAAAAAGCAAGGAAAGGAAGCATTTGAGGAGCTGCTTTTTAAGTATGAAGTTGTTTACAAACAGTGATGTGCTTGGAGATACACTTCTATACCACAGTAGGTAAGGAGGAGATCCTAAAAGTCTTCATGGAAATGGTAATCACTTGCCAGAAATAAGAGGTCTGGTCTGATGATCTCAAGGAGAAGGGCAAGACAGAGTTGCAAGTAAAGGAGAGGGGAACCAAGACTACTAAGCAGAAGTGTCAGATTACTGTGGAGGCCCTTAAAACTCATCATCTGTTTTGGCAAGATCCCACTGACCAAGGTGCATAGAACGCAGTTAATCCCTGATTGTGTCAGCTGGTGTATTAATTGCAGTGTCCCAGTAAGCAAATATTACAGTATCTCTGTGGTTGTTGCATCTTTCGCAGTGTCCTAACTACGAACTCTGTGAATTTTGTATTCCAGCCATGAACAGCAAAATGCACTGGCACAGCCATGCCAGGGTAGTTAATATTAGCTGTACAATATGCTCCAGGAGATTTAAGGCTCTTGATTTTATTTTTTGCTGATTAACTTGTGATTTATATCCATATCTTTAAAGCTGTAAGGTAACAGGAACTGTGCTATGATGTGGCCATGCTGCATACATGTGTCTTTAAACAGAAAAATATGTGAAGGGTAAATGCATTTTTCTTATTTTTTTGGACAAAAATGTTCAAATATAGTTTAATAGCTAATTGCATCCATGTTGCCTTTTTTCTGTAATCAATTTTTAATGGTAGGAAACATGAAAATCATCATTATCATTATTTTGACTATTTAGTCTTGCTTGCTTCTTAATCCCCTAAATTTACTGCAGAGATAATGGGAAGAAGCGATGACATCATGCATATACAGCTGCCTTTTTAAGTGCCAGGGCCAGAGGAACCACTTATAGTAATTAGGAAATCCTTAAACAAGTGTTTGTGAAGTATTGGCTAACCCTCACTGTTTGCTTTTTTCTGGCACCACACTAGAAAGGTTTGACCTTGAATTATTATCTACTCACCGACTTTCTGTCCTTTCCAGTTACTGGAGCACACAGACTACTGGTTGATTGCTTTATTGTGGCATGATATTTTCCATATTGTAAAATATAAATAAAATAAAAAGGCCACACTCCCCCTTAGTCAAATAAGAAGGTGACTGAAGTACTGTACTGAGCAGACCCTAAGGAGTATTTCAGAAGGATCAAAGATAAATTGAGTAATATTTGATTAGCCTTCTATAAAATACATCAATTGTGTAAATTACCACTTTTTTCACATGCTGTTCTCCAAAACTTCTTTCCATTCATTTTTACGCTTTCCATCTTGTAATTAAGAATCTACCTACAGGATATTCAGATATAATTTTACCTTAATTATTATCACCCACTTTTTAATGTTTTCAGTTTGAGACCTAGGAAAAATTGAACAGCTCAAAAACAGTTGTGAGCTGCTTCTGAATATTCTCTTCAACTGATTAAAAATAAGGTCTTCTAAAACTAGACGATGAAGTGTTAAATATAGCATCTTTTGTCTGATCCAGTCAAGTTTCAAACTTGTCATTTACACATTTTTAAATTCATCTTCTTATTCAGCCTGCATAGCATTCAGACTTTGGACCACTGGATGCAGAAAACCTTGTTCACTAGTGCAGTGAGCCACTACACCAATTGGTCAAAGTCATTCTTCTCAGAATTATATTAACTCACATAACAGGATACCTTTTTTTATCAGAAAGGTTATCATATTTTTGTGTGATGCAAAAATACATTTGAACATAGGTATAGGGAAAAATTCCAACCAAAACAAAAAAAAACAGCTGCAAATATCAGCTCATGAGTATTTCTTTCCAATGAATTGCATTTGTAGTCTCTCTTCACTGTATGCTAATTTTTAGGCTAAAATCTATGGTGATATCCTTGTAGAAAAGAATACATTAGTATTTTTGTAAAAAATTTAACTTTAAAATAAACCTGTGCTTTCTTTCTGACTTGTTTTTAATTGCCATTCTACCTCCCATACTATTGAATGAATTCATACGGTTGTCATTTAAAAAAAACCCCACATCTTATCTTTTAGCCAAATTAAACTGTGTCATAGTCGGTACCTTTAAAGGTCTTTCATCTACTCTATTATATCTAAGAAGCAGCACCACTGTCAAAAAAATCAACTAATTAAGAATGCAATGCTGAGACATCACCTTAGAGGCAGTGTCTTTTAGGAACAATGCTGCCAACAGAAGGGTCAAGGAACATGACACCAGCTGCTGTCTGCATGCTGGTACACTCTCACAGCCTCCACACTTCTGATTTCTGTTCCATAGCCTATGCAATGACTGCATGGCCTTTGTAAACATTAGCAAGATTAAACCTCAAGATTTTCTGTTTCTAAACTGCAAGTTTCTACTCCTGAAAATTTGCGAGACATTATTGTAAGTCTTGTGTACACAATTATATATGACAGACATGTATTACTGAGAAAATGAAGTGGCACGTACACTGTGAGGCTCCTAAGGAGTATTGCAGTAAATTCTGAAGAGCCACTGGTATGTTTCCTCGTCTAATCTGATTACTCAGTCCAGTGGAAGGTGAGCTTGAATTGTTCTGAATTATACTTTGTCAAATCTTAAGGCTGGCAAAGTGAATCTGACTTACATATGAAAACTGGATAAACCCATGCTTTATTCCTAATGGCAGTCTTTCTCCAGAGATGATTGTAAATTCCACTTACTTTGGCTTAGAACACTTGTAACATAGCTGAAAACAATTTTGAAGACATTAAACTGTTTAAAATAGAACCGGTTCTGTCTTGAGAAAAACTCTTGCCTCACCAGAGAACAAGAAAAACTGTGTTTGACGGAAGTTTACTTAAAGACAGTCTCTGCAGTGTGATCTGAAACTTGCGGAACTGGGGGCAATAGCTTGCCAGGAAGGAGAGGGCATCAGTGGAGGCAGTGGCATGGTGTGCTGACCTGCTGATGGACGTGGGAGAGCAGCTAGAAAAAACTCTCATGCTGTTTGAGGTGACTGTGGAAGGCACAGAGTGAAAGCATGAACCCCTAAATTGAGGTTTTCACATTTTTTTATGTGGCCTTATAAGTGAAATTTATTAAAATTTTAAGGTCTCTGAGCTGCTAGATCTGTGGGGGCTTTTGTGTGTGTGCATTTGTTTTGAAAATAAACCTTTCAGTAGATGGTATCTGTTTTTTCCTGCTGTTTGTTTCATATATTAGAGACTTGATTTTTATAACTATGTATTTCCAGGTTTTTTTTGTACAAGAGCAACCTTAGCAAACAGTATCAGCTTGGGATTTTACAAACGGTATAATGCTCATGCATGGACACCAAGCAAATCATTCTTCTGGCACGTAATAGATTAATTACAAAATAAAGATTATTTGGATTAAAACTGAAGTCAGCCTATTTCTGGGTTTAAAATTACTACTTCATAATGTACATCACAGCTTGGGATGGGAAACGACTAATACTTTATCCAATTTAATTTATATTAGTGGAAGCTTAACCTTGGTGTCTTGGCCATATTTCAACTAGAGTTAACACCCTTATTTATATAAAATTGCTGTGAGACGTTTGACAACACGAAGTGGCCAGAGCCCTTGTTTTAAAATTCATCCCAAAGACTGTGTATCCAGCACACACCCTCATAGCTCTTTGGGACACTGACTCATGGCTGCTGCCAAACTGATGCACTGAGTCATCAGCTCTGCTCATGGAGGCAGTTTGGTTGCTCCTTGTCAGAACCCTCTCCAAGCAGAGTTACAGCTCTGCACATCTTATCCTGTGGGTCTACTGGCCTCAGGCACAATTGAGAACAAGTTCCTTCCTCAGCCTCTTGCCCTGTTTCCTGGGTCTGAGGACCATTTTTAACTGCTGGAGGAGGGACTCGGTGCTTTGCAGTTTTAGCCCTGAATGTCATCTGCCCCAGGAAGGATTCCTGCGAGGCAGTGGGAGTGTCTCCTGTTCCCTCCTACAGCAAGACAGCTCATGGTACCCCTTCCAGTTGTCTGGAAGTAGCAAAAAGCAAAATTGCTGTTTGGACAGTTTTTTGATGTGGGTTCAGGAGTCTGACTCAACATTAAAAAGGCTTGACTGTTTGCCAGAATACTAATGTAAGTAATTGGAAGAGCTCCTAAGTGGCTTTAAAGTACAAATATTTTTAATTACTCATTGTAAAGATATAATGTACTAAAGGTAAGTGGTGTAGAAACAGGATGTTGTGGCATAGAGAATCAAGCTCTTTAAAAATATGGAGGTTTTAAAAATGGATGTTGTGGAAACCTCTGTGCCCAGAGCAAGTTCATCCTGGGAAGCAGCAGTAACATTCCGGTCTCTCTGGGTACATCACAGTTTAGCTACTGGGAAAAGAAAGTTGTTCTCCACATTGTTTTGTTTTGGTTATTTTTCTGTCTTTTCTACATAGGTTCCTGAGCAAATCAGTTTTTTGGATCAATCAATCAATTGTTGTTTTAACAACTAGCAGGGACCTCTCCCACTGTCTCCCTGATCTGTAGGAGGCACGCAGGTGCTCAGTCATGGGAGCCAATGTGATGGCAGAGGGTGCTCCGAACTGGAATGGTTTCCTTTGAGATGTGGGTTAAATCCAGTAATACAATTTCATATGGTCATAAAGTTCTGCCATTCTAGGACATAAAACGCCTCTGCTGATTTTAGTCTTGCTTTGTTTCTTCAGAAAAGGAAAGAGTACATAAGAAGAAAGTTAAATTAATTTTAATAGAATAATATACAAAAAATACAGCTTATGATTTGTGATATCACTAGATGCTTAGATGTCATCTGTGCATGTTTAAATATAGTGCGTCTCAAACCTCCAGCCTCAAACATTCTCATACTTGTATTGAATGTTGTTGTGCTAAATTTTCAGCTTATCAAGCAGCTGCATTTGTTTATCTTATTTTGTGGTTATTTAACCGTACACGTGCATGCACACCCCACCTCTCCCAATAGCGTGTGCTACTAGAAATGAGCAAATGGCTCCTTGTTATGGATGAACGGATGCTGGATATTTGAGGGGGTCTGGATTTCTCTCAGTCATCCATCCAGCTGCAGGTTCTTTTAAATTGCTTTGTGCAGCTCCAGCAAAGTGACCCTAGGGCAGACTTGGGGCTGAACTTGATGGCTTTGACTTGTTGACAGCACCTGGCACCGTCTCCCTCTACCCACACCTGGTAAGGAGGAGGATGTGTGTTAAGGTGTGGGGGGCTCTGACTGCAAAGAGCCGAGCTCTCTGCCAAGAACCACTGTAACCTGCCATAAATTACAGTGTCCCTGAAACTACTCTAATTTGTGCTGGGGTGTATCAGCCATCTAAAAGCTCTGTGCATCCTCAGCCTCCTTCCCTCAGGCTTCCTGCCACGCTGGGCTCTGCTCTGGTTGCAGACAACATACCCACCTTTGTACAACCCCATCTTTTGCAGATCGTCCCCCTTCTGCTGCTTCTTTCTGTGCTCATCTTCTGCAGTTATAGCAGAAGCCACTGTTTAAGTTCTGTTTTCCCAAGGAAGGCTTTACAGCATGTTAAGACTACACATAAAGCATGATAAGGTTGCGTATCCTTCTTTTCATAAACAACCCCAAATAATTTGAAACTAGGGTGCAAGAAATGATCCATCAGATGCCCTTGCTCTTCACCACCACCTTTGGGGTGCTGTGGCATTTGAGGGCCTGCAGGCCAAGCTGGGTAGCAGTAGGGTGGTCCTGCCCGCCCCAGGCTCTGGGGAGAGCTGCTGGCCATCCATGAGGATGATGGGAATTGCCAGGTGGCCCTGCAGCAGGGGACACACTGGCCAAGGGGTTGGAGATGCTTTCTGGACTTGTTTCGTTTTTCCAGCCCAGGAGATGAGAGGTTTTTCTCTTTAAAGAGTTATCTTCACCTGATCTTTTGTTTGTTTGGTGGTGGTTGGGTTTTTCTTCCCTGCTTGTATAAAACGTGGCATTAGAGGGCAAGTGGCTTTTGATAGCTGTTCTGCTGTTTGCCCTAAGAGTCCCCGAGCCAGTCCCAGCTGCAGACTGCTCCCTGCCGGGTCCTGGCACACAGGGCATCCCCACCAGTTATTTTCATTCCAAACTCAAAAGCATTTTACACCTCTGAAAATCTTAATAAATTTCCATAAAATATACCCGGCAAAACACTTTAAAGTGTTCCTTAAGAAATTATTATATTTTGCATTTGGTTTATCCTTTAAAAAAGACCTTTTCCTCCGCATACATGCAGTATCATTGGTACAATGTACATTGCATCCCTCATATTAATACTCTGATCAATCACTGCTGACAATACAGTGTCTTTGTGTGAGGGGCTGTAGGACAAATGTTTTAGCTTGTGAGAAGAAAACTGTTAGCATTTGAATAGAGAAGAGCACAGGGGAAGGATTAATAGCCTACTTTGATGGATTAGAATGTAGGGAAATTGCTCAATATTAATATGAAAATGTTTGTGAATCGGCTGTGTGGAGCTGTCAATGGAAAATGAGGGCCAGTGATTATGTCTCCAAGGCCTTATCAGTTCAGACTCGACTCTCACCAAAGACTTTCACACAAAAGACTGATGAGAGCACTAGAAAATAGCTGAATAAGAGCTGCTACAATAAGCGAACCGTTCAGCCACCAGTGTCATGATGTCAGGTTTTGTGCCCTGTATGTAATATTGTACATCTTTATATTAACGTATCTGAATAAGAATTTGTAATAAAAGAGGCAAATGAAACTACCTGCTAGAAGTTTTTACTTCTATAATTTTTGCTTATCTCTGAAACATGACTGGAAAATGAACTAGGGTTAGTCTTAACAAATAACTGTGTCTACAAGGGAGATTTCTTTGCGAGCATTAGGTTAAGGGCTTCAGATATGGCTGCCTATTTATTCTTGTAAAAAAAGGACTGTTTGATGGTCCTGAGAGACATCGCAGGAAAACTTGCTTCCTATTACCATAGCTTCAAAACAGATCAAACAGACTGTTTCTTCTGTGTCCTTTGCTCTTAATAAGGTTTTAAATAGACCCCAAATGCAGAAGCATGCCTAGTTATAAATGTGTTTAACATAATTGGTGTATTTCAAGTAACCATACATATTAAATTACACATCCTCTTTTTGGTTTATATTTTCTACATACTTTGTCTACCTAGAGGCTGAAATAAAACTATGCGTTACTTGGCCCTTGACATGTATACTGTGGAGCTGGACCTCCAAAAGACATACCCGTACGTTGTTAGTGAGCTTTTTGGCGTGACTTACTGCTTGTAGAAATTTTACATTGGCTTTTGAAGAGATGCAAGATGTATCTACCACTAGGAGAACTTTTTTGTATTGCATTAAAAAAAAATAAAATTAAGTTTATAAATGAAAAGCTGATTTTCCCCTGCTCTTTTGAATATGACTTTCTTCTTCCTTTGTGCTATTTGTATCCCTTTTCTTGCGACTCAGTGTCCAATTTAGGTTTGCGCATCTTGTGATGGACACCAGTCTCTGTATGGTGACTTTGAAACTGTATCCAAAGTGTCAGTAGGTGTTTCTGGAAAAGCTTGCTGCTCTCATTCACATACTTCTTAGCACCCGATGTTCTGATAATTCCCTTATAAATTAACAGAATAAACTCTGGGAACTTTGGTTGCGTCAGTGATTAAATCGCAATTGTTCATGGTCAGGTTGAACCTGGTGACTGTTAGTGTGTAGCCTTGGCTAACAGACATCATCCTCTGAGCTCTAGTACTGCTGCTTTACCCAGGCTAATTTCATGTGATGAAAGTGGCCTTTAGTAGATTTTAGGGTTGCGTCCCACACAGATCCTTGGACCAGTTCTGCTGCACTGCTGTAGTTCAAGTGTCTTGTGTTGTGTTACCTGTGACTTATCCCAAGCAATCCATTCAAAAGATAATAGGGTTAAGATCATCCCTTAGAATTATACTGCAGTGACACACTACTGTTATATGTCTTATAAGTACTTGTCCTCATGGATAGATGCAAAGAAATATGGGGGAAAAAATCAGAACAGATAATTTTTCATAGGTTTTTACCAGTTTTAAAAAATCAAAACCATACCGCATCAGATGTTAATGAATTAATTTTTTTCTGAGTACTTCAATTTAAAAGTTGCCTTTTGGAGTTTGGGTTTTTTTTTGCAGGGGGAGAGTGGCAACACTTTCCAATACAAAAATTTTCTTTAAAGCTGAATTCAGCATTCTGTAAATGAATATGGTATGTGTGTATCTATATTAAAGAAAAGATTTTGATATAAAAGCCTGTCTCGAGTAGGGAAAGACTACTTATTTTGCAAGACCTTAATTATAAATACACAACTTTTTAAAGCTTAGAGTTTTGTACATAATTAGTAATCCAGTTTCCTTTACTTACTTGTAAATCACAATCTGGTGCAAAGGAACTGTTTGGCACTTGGCTATTTGTAATGTACTCTAGTTAGTACTGGATCAATAAGTCTTTTATAACTGGTGCCAAGTCTCCTCAGTGGCTAAAAAAGGAATTTTGTGCATGTTTCAATAAAGCCAAAATAGCGAGCTAGTGTGTTAAATATGGTTATGTGTTAAACAGAGAAAGTGCTTGGCATCAGTAGTTGTAAGAATGTAATCCACTCTTCAGACATTAGCAGCCAACTGATAAGAGTGCAAAAATGTTATTAAAAGTATCATAATGTTTTCAAATTGAACTTTCATAAAACTCTGTGGAGGTTCCTGAAAGATGCAGAAAGTTCACTTGCCCAAAGTGTGAGAGCTTGCTTTGAATGATACGTATGTCACATACATGAAATAATTCAAGTATCATGTATCCTTACTAACTTAATTTAATCGGATTCTAATATTTTGAAAAAAATATGTAATTGTCTAAGTCATTTCATTACATGATATGTAGTAAACAGGACTTCAGAAGAAATGGATACTCTTAGTGGGGAAGAACACCAGTCTTATTAAATCTATAGCTGCAGCAAGTTCAGGCTCTGATTTGAAGCAGTGCCAGCATTGTCATATTTTAATAAATTCATTCCATTATGGCATGTTTTAGCAAGTTTATCCACAACATTTTTTTTAGGAAATTTTAAAATCTGATTTACTGTGTTTGGGTGTTACAATTATTTCAGATTCACGTAGAACCTTGTATAAATGATATCACCCATTAATGAAATTATTTCACGTATAATTTTACAGCAGAAATGACACCTAGTACTTTATTTTCATCTCCTGTTCCTCTGCTCCTTTGTCTCCATAGTAGCAATTAGGAGCCACATTTTTGTGTGTGTTTGATACTAAGTTTGTTAGTGATAAAAATGATTGATGATACTCTGTGAGTAATCCTCTTAGTATATATAACTAAGAATGTATCTTTGTGGATGGATGCAAGTAAACATTAATTTTTCTGCCTGTGCTCACGGGCAGCTCATGCCAAGCTGGCTGGACCCAAACCAATGCTAATCTATAAGCCTTATCGTCACTTTCATGTCATGTTATACCTGAACTCCTTTCAGTGCAGGAAAGTGAGTAAAGATTAGAGATAAGTGAATAAATTTGGAGACAAAGTATGTAAATCAGTGAGTATGTTCACACTGATATTTAGGACCAGCCTTGAGGCCTCTCTCAGGCTACCCTTGTGGCGTGATGTCTCTTTTTCCACCCAGGCTGGGCAGAATAAAAAAAGTTTCTTTTTAACGCAACTAAGCCCCTCTAGGAACAGAACTGCAGGTGGCTTTTTCCTACTTCCAGGTTTCCCTTTCCTTCCAGTTGTAGAGGTGAAAAAGAAAGCTATAAGATGGCTGGAAGGACAAATGCAGGACTTTGCAGGTTTAAGTTCAGGTCTGGGGTTCTACCTGGGAGCTGGGTAGGTCAGATGCATTTCAGGGGGTTTCTAGCAGAGGGGTGTGAAGTACAGGTAGTCACCCTTTGGCCACGACTACTTGGAGTAGACTGGAAGCTGTATCGTGAACCCCCCGCACTGTATTTGGAGATTTGCTTGTATTTCATCTCTGGTAACTGGAACAGTATTTCCAAACTCTCCTGGTACTTGTGTAAGGTCACATTGGCTGTGGAGGATTTTGCTCGTGCAGCAGAACCTCTGCATAATAGGGCATGAGCGGGGTATCTGCTCAGCTAACCTGGGCAGCTTGAAGCATGACAGTAGAAAACAGGTCACTGCTGTGCTGTGGGATCATCCTTGGTTTCCCCAAAAGACTCTTTAGAACAACAGGCAACCAGGTGCCTATCAGAGTGGATTTCCAGCTGATTCAGCACACCCTGGCCAAGGCTAGGTCACAGACGAGTTTGTTCTTTATAAAGAAGAGTGACAATTTTGAAGATGTTGCACTGTTGCTTTACGGAAGGCTGTGTGACAGTTGTACATCCCTCGTTTCTGTGATGTGTGATTTCCTTACTCATTTTGCTGAAGACACCACAGCAAGTGTTTGAATTTTATACCAAAGGGCATCTGTGATTTAAAATAGGTGTAATACAGCACTTGATTTTGAACTAAGGACAGTTTTTATGGTTAGCTCTCTTGATG
This sequence comes from Elanus axillaris, assembly GCA_026212715.1. Classification (NCBI taxonomy): domain Eukaryota; kingdom Metazoa; phylum Chordata; class Aves; order Accipitriformes; family Accipitridae; genus Elanus; species Elanus axillaris. Next base: position 24,916,108 of record JANZLQ010000092.1, read on the forward strand.
TGCTGCCTACTTCCATTTATGGAATGACTCTTCAAGAGAGAAGGGATGACCTTAAAAAAAAAAAGTAAGGTGATATGTAGATACTGTTTTCCACAGTTAAAGGTCACCTTGACTTTTAATCTTGACTGCCATACTTTTCTTCTCATTAAAATATTTGACAAGAATTCTTTGCATGAATGAGCAGCACAGAACACCTTAAGACTACTCAATTTTCACGAAAGATGTTGCATTGTCATAATAAATAATCATGCTGTCAGCTAAAAATCATTGTTACACACATTAACAAATAAAATGCACTTTTATACATTTATTACCTTGAAGAACCTGTTTTTTCTCATAAACAGATTAAGCAGCAGCATTGAATATGTTTCTTAGGTTATTTGCTTTTGAATATCAAGTGCTTTGCAATTGTACAGAAAGAAAAGATAATTTTCCAAACACTTTGATTCTAAAAAATTGAATATTTTATTTGATTGACTATAATGATTCATTTCCTGTTACGCAACTCTACTCCCATTCTTGTCTGTCAGCACTTGAAAAGTGAAATATTTTTCTGAACAACTGTTCAAGTATTTCTTGGTCTGATGTCTTTTATAGGAGCTGGCCTAAAAATATAGGGCCATTTTAATATGGAAGCTTTGTTAGAGAATCTATACCCAGGTGTCATTCTGAAACAGAACAAACTTAGGTTTAACTGTCATGAAATCTGACATCATAAATTTTATACCACTGAATAATAAGCCAAAATGGAAATCACTATGCATAATGCAAAAAGTCTTGTAACTTGACCTTTACCTAAAAGGAATGATTATATGTAAAAAGAGCCTTGTGAATTAAGAATGTAATTCTTTTCACCTTCTCTAGCTTGAGGGTTGCTATAGGCACCGAGTTTTTATTGTTATTTTTATCCCACTTAACTGAATGCAGTTTCCAGCACTCAGCTGAGAGGACATGCAGAAGTGGAATGGGGGGAAAATAGGTCAGAAAGCGATAGGCCAAGCCACTTCCCTTGGAAAACCATATGTAATCACAGGCACACTGGTGAATTTTTTAAATGGCATATATTTGCCTAGGGATCATTAGTACATTTTGGGAACATAAGGAACTGGCTGATTCTGAGCACCAAAGACCAAAATATCAAATTTTCCACACTGCTGTGAAAAGCCCCAGTTCTGAAATTTGTTTAGCATCTCTTGACAAGTGCTATTGTTTGTGAAGTAAGTGTTGAAGATGCTCTTTGCTGGAAAGATTAATTACCAAAAAGTCTTTTGTGCTTTAATTAGACTGTGGTTTAATTGCAATACATTTAGGACGATGACTGCAAGAGACTTTCTGCATGAAGGGAAGTGTGAGGAATAGATCACATTCATTTCTACTGAGAGCTGGGGCCAGTTTGTAAGTTGAAAACTTTTACCTAAAACTTTTTTTTTCAGTTCAGTAGTTTTCTTTCAAGACACTAATTTTACCATAGGAATACTAACAGTGATTGAATAAATGTTTGAATATTGCCACCAAGCTGTGAGACTCAAGGAAACTAATTTCTAAAAACATGCAGGGAGTTTGTTTGACATAATCAGTGCCTTTAGATTCATGATTACAGGAAAAAGAAAACTTGTGTTGACTATCAGAAATCATAAAGGAAAAAGAAATCTCACTCTTGTTGCATGTTTACGTAACATATCTCTCGCATTTCTTCTTGCCATTGTATATTTCTCCCTAATCTGAAGTTAAAAAAAAGAAAACACTTACGGACTGTTGGCTAAACTGAGACATTAATACTGTAAAGACCAAACAGCTTTCTGAAGTAACAAGAATAAGAAACTAGACTGTATAACAACAGAATTGACTCGGATGTAATGCTGATGGTTTTCATAAACTTTGTCCACTTTGACACATCTTTGTATAATTGGCTCCCCCTCATGTCTTTCCTGAAGGTAATCTTTTATTTCCCTCCTGTATGGCTTTGCCGCTTGTTAAATTAGAAACATCATAACAGTACTATTCTGCAGAACAGTTTTCAGATTTAGTGCATAAAACAAAAAAAGAGGAATATGAAATCCACGGAGCACCTTCTGATGACAGAGAGAGAAGTCAAATCTAAATCAAGTTTTCAAGAAAATCACTAGAGAATTTCTGAACATGAATTACATCCACAACAAATACCAGCTACCTACTCATAGCTAGTTAGCATTTTGAGTTGTGGAGATGTTTGCAAGGACAATTTTATACCAAAAGCACTGCATTTTATTTCTGGTTGTATTTTCAGAAACTGTGTAGTTGTTTCTGATTAAATCATCTCCAAAAATTCACATTTGGGAAAAGATTATGCTTTAAAAAACTGCAGACCCTGAAGTAACTAGACTTTCCAAGTCTGTTAACTGAAAGAAGCTATGAGTGTCTGTGAAACAGTAGTATATATCTGCAGGGGGGTGGGGTTTCTAGCAAAGTGCTTACGCATATATGTAGCTTTAAGTACCTAAGCAGGCCAATTAGCATCTATTTACATGCTCAAAATGACACCTATGCTTATGGGCTTTTTGAGTGAAAATATTAACATTGTTTCTATGATGTGAAGATTTAGTCAAAATTCTCTTTTTTTTTTTTTTTTTTGATTGCAAGTTTAAATGCCTCATTTTTTAGTTTCTGAATGGAAAAAGGTAAGTATACTTGTTGGAAAGAGCCTAGAGGAATTCTTCCCAAGCCTTTTCCTCCTGAAGCCTAGCAGAAATCCCTCTGCTTTGCTGCCCTGTGCAATCCTGGATGCCAGCCGAAGGGGCTGTGACAGTGATTCTTAAACTGCCACATATGGCACACAGACTAAATGAAGTACTGTACATCTTTGTCCTGTCAGATGCTTTCCTTCAGAAACATGTCACTGGATCAAAGTCAAATATGTGCTCTTAAGAAGGTTTTTTTCCCCTGAATGGAACACCATATCATATTAAGGAGCACTGCAAGTTAAGCGATTATGACAGAGTTTAGCAGTTCATACCCTTAGAGCAGCCTTGTGAACAAAGGCAAGCTTTGGGACCTCTCCTACTGTATATGCCTGATCTTATACCTGTCAAATATGTTGTTAAGAGTGTCTGCAATTGGCCATGCTTCGCTGCCATTAAGCAAGGAAGGCTAACCCAAGGAGATGATATGTTTTGTATCTGTTTGAGAAGATTTATATCTTCTCACTGGCAAGGAAGCTTACTGAGGCAAAAATGGATTTACTAGTTGGTATCAGAGAGGTAAAGTAAACAAACAGGTCTGCACATTCACCTTAGCACCCAACAGTCATCATCTTTTTTTGAAAACATGTCACAAGTGGGAAGCTTCACTTATTTTACTTTTCCATTGGGTACTGTAGTGCTTTCATCTTCACCTGCCAATTTGCCAAGGTCAGTCTAAAATTAATCCAACTCGGTGTTATTACCATCTTGAACAATAGTAATGAATTTTCCATTAGCAAGATTACTACCAAAATATTACTGGTGAATGTTTTCTACATCACAAGACACTCTGGAGAGAGATATGTATTCATCACCATGGAAACATGAGGTTCATTTTAAGTAGTTTTGAGTTTATTATTAAACCAGCCTCAGTCACGGCTGATGGTTCTGTTGCACAACTTGCTTTAACTGAAGGCGTTTTGAAGGTAATCGTGGCTGGCTTTATATACTGAGCCACATATGACACTTAGCTCTTTTGAAAAACTTCGGATATCTAGAAACAGCATCCTACTTGTTGAGCTCACTCCTTTCATTACAAGAGAGGACCCTGTATGTATGGCTGATTTACTTCTCAAGCACTTCACCAGTTGCATTTCCCACTAGGGATGTGAAAGTGTGGACCTTGCCAGTGAAAAATAAGATAATTTCTCTGTAATTTCTGGAGCTGAAGCAATGAGCCATCTTAAAAGATGGATCAAAGTTTATGTGCACAAGCCTGCACTTTTAGCCATTGGCAATGCCATAACAATTGACTCTTAACATGATTTCACCAAAACTGTGGAGGAGGTTTAATTGAAGTTTGGGGACACTACAGGCTGGTCTGATCACAGATGCTACAGGAATAACTCTTAGCAAAGTCAGATTGTTCTTTTGTTGCTGCAGATTATCGCTTGTAGGAGGTTTATTTGGTACATGAAGAACACCTTCTGGTCAAGTAACAGGCAATTGAATTAAAAGTGGTGGATGGGGTTGTCTGTCTATCTTTGTTATAAGAGATTTGAAATTACAGGAAAACAGCGCGTAGTTGATAAATTTGAATTTAATAGAGAAAAGTATGGGGATTTTTTTTAACTGAAAAGCCATCTTGGTGTTTATAGAGGTGGAATATGAAGAACCAGAAAAGTAGATATGGGGCTTGATAACGAGAGGCAGTCTCAGTAAATATGTTTAAAATATTTAGACTCTTTTTAATGATCCCTTAGTGTAACACCTAGAAGCTGAAGGAGAGATTTCCATGCAGCCACAGCTCCTTGATGGTTACACTGTTCGCTCACTGCTGACATCAGACGAATTCAGAACAGGAACCTTAAAGGTGAAAGCCTTCATGCTCTTCTCCCTAATCTTTTAATCCATTCGTATTCTTTGACCTCCAGTATTAGACCTCCCTTATTAAATCCACCTGGGCATGGTAGATTGCTTTCCTCCCCAGAAGAAAGGAGAAGAGCTATTTATGAAAGTAAAGGTGAAGAGGACTGGTAAAAGAAAATGAGTTCTGTATGTGAAACTCTAGAAGTTTCTCTGATGACCTGGGGCTTCTATTTTGGGGTTTTGAGGGGTCACTTCTGCTTGTGAAGTTGTATTTGCATTTTCAAATATTTTGTTTTGTCTGTTTCTTTGTTGTGGCTATTGATGTTAGCAGCAAGGTCTCCTACAGGCTGAATAGTAATTTTTCCCTTTTGGGCTTTTGCTACCTTGGGGCTCCAGGATTATTTCAGTAGAAAATTTAATTTCAGCAACAACAAATAGCTGTTGAGAGAAGGGCCCCACTGCAAGGGGCCTAGCCTTCGCCAGGTAGAGTTGTCCATGATTACTGGCTGTCTTGATTTGATGTGACTAACCAGCTGGAAAAAGGTTTATGCAAACAATAGATTTGGAAAAATTCATGTAGGAGATGCTGTCTTCAGAACAGACTCCTGAGCGGTTTTTCCCTAGAATTGGGCAGTTGAATAATGGCACTGCACAGGGGCAGACATTAAATAGAAATATAAGTTTGTTAATTTTTGACTTGAGATTATTTACTCTAGTCAATAATAAACTGAGACTTTGGTAAATGCAGGACTGCCTGTCTCTCATTCTGTTTGTGATAATGGCAGACATACGTATCAATTTTTGTGTGCGTTTTCCCTGTTAAGATCCTGAGATCACTGCTTGCAGTAAAGCTGGTAAGTTTTTGAGCGACCTTCTTTAAATGTTCTTCAAAGGATCAAAGGAAATTGTGAACGCGATGTTTAAATGTCCTCCCATCCCCGAAACTCTCTGGCATTCTTTAGCCCCTGTACATTTCATACAACCGCTTTCTTTCTAGCAGGATAAGGACAAGTGTGAGGTGCCCTCCCTCCAGATGCCTATTCAAGATGGTAGCATTTCCTCATCCTCCTTTGAGTGAGCTGTCAGAGATCTCCCCTTCTGCTTGAGTGATTCCATATATCTCCCGTGTGAAGCATTCACAGCAGTTGGGATCCCATTCTGCACTTCAGCCTCCTCTGCACCCCAGACCTGGTGGCCACTGTAGTGCTTGTTGACCTCTTGCACCGATGGTTGTTTCATGTGGTAGAAACTTGTTTCTTCCTCTTAGTTATGAAGTGCTTCTGGATGGTGCATTGGTACAACAGCATCAAGCAATGACAACCCTGAAAGCAGCAGAGACAAGGACGGGTAAAATTTCAGCTGCTGGAGGCAGCAGTGTTGCCCGCAGGCTTCAACAGCGAGGGCAGGGGAGGCAGGCTGTGCTGTAGGGGCGAGTGTTTTACTACAGTCAGATGTGGCCTCTTGCGCTTACAGGCTGAGAAACAGCAACACATCCAGTTTTGTGTCTTGTCCTTGAGGGATGCTAAGTGTGTATGTTCCCATCAGTGTATTTACGGTGAGGGGTAGAAATAGCTAGTCAGCTAAAGCTTGAACAGACGATGGTATGGATCATATGAATACCTGACATCAGAATACTGCTTACCTCATGCATCTGTAAAATGACACAGGAGATTTCTAGGAAATGAAAAGCAGAGAAATAAGCAAGCAGTAAGTATGTGGCTGGCACTCCTAATGGGGAGAGCAAATCTACATTAAAAAAGGGCTTTTCTGCTTGTTTAGACAACACCACTTAACCCTGGACAAATATTTAGATACATTATATTCAGTGGTAGTTCTTTTTTTTTAATGAATAGAGCTATTTGCATAGCTATTTTTCTGAAGCTTAGGATTCTCTTCCATGGAAATGTCCCCTTCTGACATGAGGGGAATGCCATTTACCTAGACGCCAGCAGTACAGAACTGCTTTTTGTCATAGGGTCCCTTTCCTGAAATTTTCTAGTGAAAGTTTGTAGTCTCCCCTATAAAGCTCAGTGCCAATAAATCTAATCCTTATTTGATAAACAGAAGTTGTAGCCCTACATGTCTCTGCATTTTGCACTTAGCTGGTAATCTGCCTTGCACTTCTTCCACCCTCACCCCTCCCTTCTGCAACTGTCGGGTTATATTTAAATGCCAAAAAACCAGAATTAGTTTTGCACATCAACGCTGACTTATAAGGCTATTTGAAGTTAAAGCTCTTTGCCAGTTTCCATTTTCTTCACAGTGTTCCCTTCCGCTTCGGGTTTGAAGACGGGGGGGGGGGGGGAAGAAAAGTTATTTAACAAAACTTGATCTGTTTGAAACTGCAAAGTCCAAGCTGTCCTTCCTGTGCTACCGCAGACAGCATGAGAAATGAAGGCTGAAGGGCTCGGCCGATTTCAGGAAAAAAATGCCCCAAAAAGGTCAGGAAGAAATGGGAGCCTTTTCATTTTGTGCTCCCCGGGTGATATTCAATAACTCTTTTGGTCTTTATACTGTAGGACGTAGGCTCATTTGCTCAATTTGGGGTGACAGCAGTGTGTTTTGTCAGAACATAGCTGGAGTTTTAAATGAGGACGGCATTCTGAGGCAGTAGGAAACATCCTTTATCTTAGCAACAGGAGGGCATGGAAATGCAAGGTTTTTTGGCAGCAGTCGTATAAATCTAGTGTTTTGGAGGGGCTGACCCAGGCCGTGTGGAAGGAGCACTCAGCTTTCCTTTGACGGTGTGATTTCCTGCTCCACGGTGGAGAACTTGTCTGGACGGGGTCCTGAAGAAAGCCTACATCAATTACTTGAAAGGAAATCAACTCTGTCTCCGAATGCTTGGCAGCAGGAATATTCATTGTTAAGGGGGTTATAAATATATATATGTGTACACGCACACAACCCTAACAAACTCTCTTCCATTTTCAAGTGTTAGCTGTTACACTGACACCCGTTACCACTTGTGCTTAAACTTCTGTCAGTGCTACCTTTGTGTAAGGCTCTTTCCAAGGGGCTTATAACTTTCCCCCAAAAAATAATTCTTGGACTTCAACAGAAAATACAAGCTCTTAGTCTGAAAGGCTTTTTTTCAGATAAAATAAGCTTTTTTTTTTTTTAAGCTTTCGCATTGTCAGAAATAAATAAGAATGAATCTGTTCTCAACTGAGAATGTTAAAACTTTTTTTTTTCCCAGTTCACTGAGGTCAAGTATATTCTAATATATTTCCCCTTGAATTTTTCTGTCTTTCAAGTCACTGCCACAAATGTAAGCATCTTTGGATAGTTTAGAAAATATAAAAATGATTAAGTGATATCTTTTCAGAAAGCTGCTGCTGTGTAGTAACTCTTAAGCAGCTGTTACATCTTTTGTGTCAATAATCCTTAAATTAAAGAGTCATTAAGCACTCAGTTACATGATAGATCGTAATGGCTCAGTGTAAACCTATTGTGTAAATCTGTAGAAAGAGGCCTTTTGTTTGTGTAAAGCATCATTCTGAGCCAGAGGAGTGCCTAAATATGTATGTATATGGTGGTTTCTAATGCCTCTTAATGACTCATTAGAATTTATGTTTTTAAAAAAATTGATACATTTCTGCTTTTTATTCTTTTCTAATTAAGTAAAAAACCACACGCACATTTTTAAAGCATTTCATGGTTCTTTTGACACTTTCAAGCTTTTGGATCAAAGTTCTACAACTATTTTTTTTTTTTTTAATAGTGCCTAGCACAGGAGGGCTTGAACCTGACTGTAATACTTCGTTGATTGTATTGCCATGCAAATTGAAGACAATGCACCAGCAAAAGAAATAATGGAAATGAACTTGCCCTGAGAGGAGGAAGGAGTGGAGCAGGCAATGCTCATACGGGACATTTTGCTGGGAAATTACATCTGAAATGGTGGCAGACCTTGAACCGCCAGTTGGTGAGAGGTCCCTTTCCTCCCACCAGCACCAGTGGCATGGTGGCTCCTCGCTGTGGAGCTCCGGTGGTCCCCGGGACTGTGTTCGCAGCCATGGGGGACAGTAAGAGCGGGCAAATGACGAAGTGAGCGTGTTGCATTGTGCTGGGTAGATCAGTGCTCGTACGTCTGAGCTCGCGTAAGCAGCCCATCCTTTATCCTCTCCCGTCAGCGGCAAGCCACCCTTGCCTAGCGGGGAGCGCAGGGCGGTGTGTGCTGCGGCTGGGCGAGGTGAAGCGAGGCTGTGGGAACACGCCAGCTAACTCTGCCTGCCCCACCAAGTGGCCTCATTTCCGCACGTTCCCTCCCCTCTCCATCCTCTCGCACGTATTTCAAAACTGTCCCAGACCGTATATGCCTTGGAGAGAGATTAATTTCCAATGTAACACCCACAGAGAAATTCACGTCCAAAATATGTTCTGCTGGTGCCAAAAGAAGAACAATAAACGACTGGGAAGAAGGGAAAATACATTTCCAGACTAGACAAAACCCACCTCCCATCCTTCCCTAAGCAAAACCACATTGCCGTTGCTGTTTGGTTCCTGCAGATATTAGGGAGAGAAAATGTCAACATGGAGAGGGTTGCACCAAAGTGTGGAGACTGGTGCCGGAGTGGGGGAAACGATGCATTGCTCTTTTACAGTGGTTTTTGTGAGTGATCTGAAGGCACCTTGTAAAGGCGAGGGGATCAATGCCTCAAGCACAGAAGAGTCTTGTTGCTGATCTTGAGAGTAGAAGACAGACCATAGCAGAAGCCCATTTCAACACTTGGTGGGGGGAAGGCACAGGACACGACCAGGACAAGGCACAGAGTTTGGCACCAGGATGGTGTGTCAGAGTGGCCTGGCTCCTGGGAAGGGCAGGGTCTTCCCAGCTTCCCCATTGCTGTGGGGCTTCCCCAGCACCCCCTCCAGGCTGGGGGGAGCTCCTTGGGAAGATGGGCAGTGGGTCTGCAGGGTTGCTTTACTGCTGGGGCTGCAGGAGCTGTCAGAGGAGAACCACCCCACTTTGCAGAAAAGACTGGAGTGCATCTGAAATTGGTTTCACTCTGAATTATTGTAGAAAAAGGGATGGCTCCTGGCCTCCTCCACTTTCAAATTAGAGATTCAGGGAGAGGACACCAGGGAAGACGCCTCTGCAGGTCTCGCAGTGGAAGAGCGAAGAATGACAGTCAATCGTCCTGACTCCCAGTTCACCAGTTTCTCCCTGCTTGCTCCCTTCCCAGGGCACAGCTGAAGACAGCTCCATCGGTGCTGGTTAGACAGAATTCTCAGGACTAAATCCAAAACTCTTTTTTGGCCAGAATTGTTTAATGACAGCCTATCTGTAATATTTGCATTTCGCAAATCTATCCATGGTCATGGCAGAATACCCATGGAATACCCATGGGATGCAATTTTCAGGTCTTTTTCTTTTTTTTTTGTTTGTTTTTTTGTTTGGTTTTTCTGTTTTAAAAGGAGACTTTTAACTAGTGATTGGGATTTTTGGGGGTTGGTTGGTTGGTTGGCTTTTGTTTGGGTTTTTTTCTTTCTTTTTTTTTCCTTCGATGTACAGAGAAACGTTGCTCTAGACCAGCATCTGTTTTAAGTTAGTTTTCAACCTAGTAAAAAAGCTTCATTCATTACATGGACAAATTGCTGATATCCAAATATTTTGTTTGATTAATTGACTGAAGGCAAACTTTTTCTTCAAAATACTGCAGTTTTTCTTTAAAGGAACACTACAAAGTACAAGCAGATTTTGAGTAATCAGAATGTGGTTTAGCCAAATAAAGTTTCCATACTTTTTATTAACATATTTATCACATGCAAAGTATAGTTTACAGAGGCTCTCTGTAATCATAATTCATATAAAAATGAATTTTATTTTGCGTAACACCACTAAAGTAACTGCTTTTCTTGCCATTTGAAGCTCTCTTCATTAGACACTTAATTTCCACTTTGTTTTTCAATCAGAGTTGCTGTGACTCTTTGAAAAGCATAAAATCTCTAAATTATGGAATCCGAGTGCTGTGCTTTCAGCCCCTGATGCCAGGGGGAACTCTCTGAATACACAAAATTAGAAAAACACACACAGAAGAGTTGTTTAAAATTCACAGCTGTCAACGTTGAGCGTTTTGTGTAAGAGAAAGAATGTACGAAACATTGAGTTAACCAACTAGCTGCAGATGGATTGGCTCTCCCTGACTTCTCCCTGGGCATTGTCTGCAGGCTGTTGTGCCGGGATTCATTTGCATGGCAGTACAAAGGTCCTCTGTTGGAGACCCTGCTCAGCATCTCCCCAAGCTTCGCCTTTGCAGGGGCCTTCCTGGCAAAATTTTCCCTGCGCCTCTCTTTAGGAACCAAGAGAAATCTGGTGGGTTTAACATGACCTCGCAGCACGAAGTGGGGGTTTCAGTTAGGATGAAGCTGGCGGAAGATATGTGGGCTCTGACTTTTTAGGGAGTTAGTCAAAGAAAAGCTGTGCTGGAGCAATGGTGGTTGTTTATGAGAATAAAGTTATTTGGGGTATTCAGATTGCCAGCTTTTTATTTATGCTGTATGACAGGACGGAAATGGCATCGGTGAACATCAAGTATCAGAATATGTTATTTTGTATGCTAATTATAGCCTGAGTTTTCCCACCAACACTGAGGAAATGCATTATTTATTATTTATTCTGCTTCAGAAGTCATAAAGCACCTTTGAAAACAACTGAAAAAACCTGATTACAAATGTCTCTGAGAATCTGATGTAATTAAACTATTAGTGGAAGTATCAACTATATTTTGTCATCAGTATTATCCTCTAATAATAATTATGGTTAATTTTTCTTCTTCCTGCCTATTTCAGTAATATTCTGTGGCTTGTACAGCAAAAGGGGTTCTACAAGGACTAAATCTAGGGTGCTGGTATTACCTTCTTCAAATCTTAGTCAGGGTAGAAATTTGTAGGAAAACTGAGCTCTGCCTTGTTTTTGCAGAGGCTCCAACTTCTATTACAATAGCCAAAGGTTTGTCAGCATTTCTAAAGAGCTGTTTTCAGAGATTTACACCTTGTTGTAGGCTGAAACTTGGCAAACAGGATTGCATGCCTGAAGGTATTTACTGTTTAACATGTCTGAATATTAACATGATTAAGCAAAAATTGGATGACTTTATTAACCATAACTTGATTAAAGGGTGATTAGTCATTTTTATGTTTGAGAATAACAGCCTTCTGCATTTGGTACAGCAGAAAGGACTTTTTGCAGCTCAGGGTCTTTTGGCTTTTGTCTAGAGCATATTTAGTTTGTAGCAGTGCATCCTGCATGCAGCAAGCAAAACTAGAGCTCAGATTAGAACCTGACACACTTTTTTTAATACATATTTCACCCTGCCCAAATGAAAGTGATCCAAAGAGATTTTTCATACTTTCAAGTAGTAAGACCTGCTGAAAACAGACAAATATTTGAAAAAAGGAAAAGTGTTTGCATGAGCCAAGTATTTTCCTCAGCTTCTAGATGTTTATGCAAATACACAAAAACATCCACAGTGGCGACTTTTAAAAGTGCAACATTGGAGCTAGCCTAAGCAAGAGCATAGGCTGCTGGTTTGAACTCTGCACCACGAAGGTTTTGTGCTGACTAGTGTTACACTTGCTACTTTCAACAATTTACAGTACTAGCTAGGATGCAGAAAAATAGATGTGTTCTCATTTAAGAGGTTTTTTTATTTGATGGCAAGATTTGATCTATTTTAGTCATATTCTGTTTTGCTGCAAAAGATATCTGTGGACTGCATGTCTCCTAGCTCCAGTGAAGTTAAGGGATGTTTTGCCATTAGCTTGAAGAGTACCAAACCTGTGCACCTTTTGCGGTTTTCAGTGCTGGGAGAAAGAGATTAATAAAGATCTTCAGAGCCATAGCAAAGCAACAGTGAGTAAATATGAAATTTGAAAGGCATTTATTCCTTTAAAATATGAAGTAAAAACGTTGCAGTTAAAACCTAGTGAAACTACTGGTACAGTAGTTAAAACCAGCCTAATTTAAAATCCCAATTTCAACAAATAAACAATGAAGCTAAGTAATCTAATAAAAGTAACTGCTGAGAAAGACATAGTATTGATAAATTTTTATCGTTACATGTGCCATTGAATTTTAATTAGAATTTAGCTATCTTACATAGTAATTAACTCAAATGAGAATTCTACACAAACTGCTCTAGAAAAGGAGTGTTCATATATGCTAATGACTACTATGCGTGATTAAACATTGAGAAAATAAACTCTAAATGTATGCTAATAAATGGCAAAATTTTCTGTGTATAATTAATATCTAACAGAGAAATGGAGAGATGTCTCAAAGCATGTGTATATTGTATAAGCACATTATGTTTCAAAACTTAGAGCCCTGCAAATGGTGTCACTGCAGTCATTCCCTTCATATGAGCAGCTCCACTGAGATAATGGAGCTACCTATAAGAGCACCTTCCTACCATGAGTTTGGAAAGGTGAGCTCTTATGAAATTACTTGACCTTGGAAAATACAATTTTATTTTGTATTTCAACTTAAATATTGTACATAATACTTAATCAGATATTATGTATAATTCCCCCCACCAATCTTTGTGGTCTTAGTCCTGAATCTTTAGTATGGTTCAGATGGGTTCCAAGAAATGTAAAGCTAAAACTAATTTATTCACATGCTGGTTTATTATTATAGGTGGCACTGTCAGATCCTGATTAATTAAACAGTGATTATTTAGCCGTGTCGGTCTAGAGCTGCTGTCAGACCTCTTTGTTTTGTTTCATTTTGCTTATGGGTTGTTGTTTTTTTCTGTTCCTGAAGGCTCTCACTAGGGATGGGCAAATCTGATGGAAGAGAGAATTGTCTCCACAAATCTGCTCAATTCCTGCTCAGGGAGCACCAAACTCTAGTCTGAACAACAGGCAGAAAAAAAAGTTGCTGTGCAGCTCTATCATATATTTGCTTGAAGAAAAAGTTTTGTGAAATGAAGCAAGGGTGGAATGACTGTTTTCTGATGTATGTTGGACAAGACAAATTAATCTGTGCATGGTACTTGTTTTGGCTGTGCTTCAGAAGGCATCTCTTGTGATGTCACCTGTAAATAGCCAAGAACTTTGACATCGGCTCTGTGTGAAGCTGTTTAAATAAGTGCCTCATTTATAGAATCCTGCTGCCTGCAAAATGGCTCCAATGGTGTTATCCCCATGCCTGAGGGGAAAGTTAAATAATGAAACCCCAAAGAGTCTCTAACTGGAGAGAAGGAGCACAGGAGGAAGGAGGAGAGAAGGGAAAGCTAATCCCTAACATTACAACCTCATCCCATCTTCTAATTGTATAGGACTTGGTAGTTAGAAAAACAGAGCATAAAGCTATAGACATATGAAACAGTTGCTGCTTGAAACTAAGCATATAATTCTTTGCTGCTGGACATCTTCAGCATTTTGAAAGCAGTTAAAATGTTTGATCTTGCTTCGTTAATTACTTGTAAGGAGACATTTATACATACTGAAGATCGGGAGAGACTATGTTATGCAATACTGAGGCCCTGCAAAATGCTTGCACTTCTAGTATACGTCTGTCCCTGTAACATGTACGCATGTGTAATTATGGTCATTTGATATGATCTGGAAAATTTGGTACTCTATTTCAGATTCCTACTTATAAATCTAGAGAGCATAAAATCCATTGATATGTGTTTGCTATGCATTCCACTGCACAGTTGTGAGTTTGGACACAGAAGAGATGATGCAGAAATTATTTTAAATGTGCTTTCTTAAATCTTTCCTTTCAGTGCAATGGAACATTTTATTTCAGTCAGTGGCTGCAGTTTGTATGCATGCACAAATTCCTCACATTTTAAAGCAGTGCTAGTCAGTGGGGTTGCAACTTATACCCCACCAGGGCCTTCATCACACTGGGTATTGGTAGCTCTTGTTCAGTAGGGTAATCTGGAACACTTGATGGTTTCCACAGGTTATTGTTGCTATTGAAAATAAAAGAAGAGTTTTCCCAAAATACCCTATGAGCAAGCACATACTGGATGAATTTGTGCACCCTATTGTTAATTGAGCATTCTGATGTTAACCACCAGACAGGACACTCTTTTCCTCACAAAGATGATTGCTGTGGTTATGGAATGGAGTAATAACCATTTGTGTCAATAGAGTTAGCCTTGTGTCAGAAATATTAACTCTGGGTTTTACCCTGCAAACCAGTGGTGCTGATTCAGCAAGGTTTGCCGTCATGTTGTGGAAGAGGGCTTTTGAGGACTGTTTTGAAAAAAAGAGCCCAGTAGGAGTTGCAGCTACTGGCTGCAGCACATCAGTGCATCCTATGGTCTTCTGGGGTAGATGAAGGAAAATTAGCACCAGACAGTTTACCAGACATGTGTGTAAACCTAAAGAGATGTGTGTAAACCTAAGAGCTCCTGTGTGCTCCACAGGAACACAGGACGCTTATTATCCAATTATTGTTATTGTGAAAGTTCCCTTTCTCAAGAAAGTGATTACTATTATTTTCTGGCTGCTCCATACCTCAGGAGGAAGTTTCCTGGTAACTTTTTGTAAGCTTTTTGGGATTTCTGGCCTCACAAAAGTAAAGTATTGATAAGGTTAAAAGTCTTGGTCAGCCAGTCTGTTCTGCATCAGGTCTAGCACTGGCTGATGCCCACTGAAGGGGAAGTGTGCCTGGTGTGGTACAGTGCCTCTGCCTGACACCAGTGTTTTTTTCCCTACGCCAGCTGCATTGTGAGGTAGGTGACTATTAGCTGCCTGCTTTCATCCCTTTCTTGGTCCTCTTGCATGTCTTTGCCATTACATAGATTGGAATATTTTCCTCTTCTTTATTCTTCGTTAAGGAGCAGGGCAGCATTTGCAAATGCAAGAACTGCATTTCGACAATTACCCAACCCACAGTTATAGGAAATGATGGATTCTTTGGGGCAGCCAAAACTGGTGGCTTTGACTAGAAGCAGCACACTTAGCAGAGGGACTGGTTTTCTGTTAGAAGACAACCTAAATTTCATAGTTTCTGAAGGGAGTCACTGTCTCTGTGTGTGTTGTCATGTGATAGTACATGTTACTGGTTGTGATTTTGCTTTTTTTCTTGCATGTCATAGTATTCATCTGGAACCGTCCTGTTCAGTTATTCACTCTGGTGCATCTTAAGGCGTGTAGCCATCGTTTTTCAGTTAACATGCATATTTAAGTTGGTAGTTATACTTGAAATTTGAGACAACTCAAAATAGAGTTGATTGAGCAATATAGGTATGGTGCTCTGTATTCATAGAATCATAGAATATTCTAAACTGATCTTCTGAAAAACAGTGTCTAGGGATGTTAGATTTGAAGGGGTTTTTAAAGAGATATTTATAAATACATGTATAAAAATTTGTGCATATAAATTTTACTCCAAGGCCAGTCCCTTTTATTTTCAATTGCTACTGTTAAAGCTCCAAATGCAGCTCATCTACATTCATCCCAATGAACTTTTAGCTGCTTAGCTCAGGTGTTGGCAGTCGTGCAGCCACAGCAGCCCAGAGCTTAGTGCGGACTCATTATCCAAGTTGTAGATAGACATTGCAGCCTGTCGTCAGCTCTGTGCCGCACTGTGCTGTTATCGGTATCGTTGAGGGTTTAAAGCTAGCTTAAGTACATCTGCTGTCCCTTTCCATAAACTGCGCTGTACGGACACTTTTAAACAATCTTACTTTTAATATGGAGAAAGGTATTCATTGTGTGTGACTAACAATAGTATATTTTTGACCCTGTACATTATTGACCCTGTACACTAATGCTTCCCTTAGCACCACCTTTATGTGTATTATTTAACAATGTCTTAGTCTTAGTTCACTTAATTTAAGTAGATTTTGAATTAAAAAAAATTATGCATCTTCCTTATTTTGCTGTGCAAAGCTTCTAATTAGATCAGGCTCATCCTTCGGGATAGATTTTTGGTTATCTAGTACAGGCAGCTCAGTAGTCTTACTTAAAATTATATACTTGAAATAGACATTCAAAATAATGCTTTATGATTAAATGTTGAATTTTTTTAAAATAAATTAAATACAGGTCCATGGAAATTTCAGTCACATTTCTATTGTTCTTAGTACAATTTCTGACTGACTGACTTCATCAGTGGCTTCTGACAAAGACTTAAAATAAAGACTAACACCAAATTCCTAAATGTGTCAAACAATTGTTGAAGATGAACTTTTTTGTTATCATGGAACACATTCTGTTGTCATCTCTGTTTTTGTTAAACTAGAATGATATCTCTTCAATTTTAGTTTACTGATATGCTAAAAAAGCATTTATTTGCCTCAGTTTACTCCATCATGAAGACAAAAGGTTTACCAGTGCAAGACCATAGTAGCCTGTTATCTCAGGTTTCATGCTCTATAAGCAATAGAAAGCAAGCGCATACTTGCCAAATAGCTTCAAAGTGACAGTTTACAAGCATCAGGTCAAGTAATCAAAACGTTATAGTGTATATTTGCTACAAATGTAAATATATCAAGTATCTTTAATTGTGTTGTTTGCAATTAAAGTAACCCAACACCAACTTCTCTGGATATTATTGTCTGAACATTTTGAGTAAAACTATAATAATATTTATTTTTGTTTTACATGATGAACAACAGTCTTAAAACTAATTCTGGTGAATTAAGAGTTGTATTTCTGGGGAACTAACTACCACTATTTGACTGCTGTTGTAAAACTTTATTAGGCAATACATCTGACCTCAAATTGGAAATTTGTGTTGGAACCAGTTTAGGAAATCATTATAGCTCTGTTGTTAATTTTATATTTGCCTAATAAAACACAGCAGGAACTACATGACGTGCTAATGCAACTGATGCTAGCTGCTAGACATGTTTTAAACTACTGTTTTCTACCTCGTGCAGGCACAGGATAGGAGGAAACTAAATAGAACTTTATACTAGGGATTACCTTTTTTTTGCTAGCAAATTGCTGTTCCATAATTTGTGGCTACTTCTAGGGAGGAGGTCAATGTTAATATTACCAAATATGTATTTCTATATACATATATACTTGTAAAGAAAAATATGCATCACCATGATGTTAAAGATACAGATGGGGTGAGTTTATTATGTTGTTTTCCAGACTGTATTAGGAGCATCGTTAAGTTCCTAATGATGTTACCTGACCAGATGACTGTTTTGTCTTGTTTTCAGCAATGAGCATGTTAAGACTGGGATAAAGGAAGATTGGCTATTGTGACTGCAGTTACAGAAACAGAAATGACAGTATCTGAAGCAAGAGGAAAACTTGAACTCTGAATATCATCAAATTAAGCATGCCGGAGAAGCCCCATGCCAAAACATAGAATGAACTGGTACATCATGTTGCAGACCTGGTAACATAGGTCTCCTAGTTATATCACATGGAGAGATGACTAGTATGAATATAAAATAAGAAATATAGTATCATTTTTAAAAAAGATAGAAAAGGTAGAAAGGATTTGAGAAATCACAGGTTTTTCAGTCAGATTTCAGTAGTAAACCAGTTTAAAAAAAAATGGAAAGAAAGCATATTTGAAGGCTAGTGTGAATTTATGTGTGGTAGACTGCCAACCTAACTAGATCTTTTTTTTTTTTTTTTTGGTAAGGTAGAAAAT
>JANZLQ010000092.1:24934231-25004231 GCA_026212715.1 Elanus axillaris
CTAATCTTTCTATTTGCTTTTGTACACAAAGAAAATGTAGTAGATCCATCTGCAATTCAGTAAATCATGGTATGTTGTCCCTTGAGAAGCATGAAGTTAAGGTGAGGATGAGAAATGGTACAGGCTCTGTAAGGTGGGCAAAGACTAGGTTGAATGGGATGGAGAATACTACTCCACTCCAGTACCAGAGATCTCCAGCCATATGATGACTGGAGTAGGAAGAGTAGCCCCATGCTGCACGTCCATAAAAGTTCTGCTCTGTCCTGGCCTGGATGTTTCTGGTTTGGGCTTCTGCTCTCATAGAACTTGGCTTTACCTTGGAAGGCTTCAATGTGCTCAAAGCTGGGACAGGTCTGTCCTAAGGAAATGGTTCTTTACACAGAATTTTGTAACTTCCATCCAATTCACATTTGCATTTTCTCTGAAATTGTCAGTATGGACTATGTTTGCCCTTTTCTTTAGCATGGTGTCCAGTCCCATCAGTTAGAGCAGCAAACCACAATTTTTCTCTTTTATAGGTGTTAAGTACAAGAAAGAGATACTATACATTTAGTGACCTCTGCTTATGTATGGCTTATCCTGAGCCATATCTTTATCGCTTCTTGTCCAGATAATAGTCACTCTCATTTTAATAGCCTTCTGGCAGCTTGTAGCCTGAGTGTTTGTTGGCTGCCATATTGATCACAAGAAAGAAAATATACATTCGCGTATTCATGGTTTGCTGCCTGCTTTTTCTGCATTACCACTTTGTGCATGCTCAGCACTTCTAAATACCAAGGCTGTCTTCATTCTTTCATTCATTCAATCGTTTGTTCTTACAGATCTAGAAGTGTAACTTAAGGTGCCAAGCACTAGCCATGCTGGACACAGTCTTTGTAGAACCTTGGTCCATTTGAAATGACTATTTTTGCCCCCAAAGGAATGAATGTGCAAGCTTGGTAGTAGAAGAAATGTGGACTCTATTCTCACTTTAGCCCTTCTGGGGTCAGTAGGCAGTATTAACAGGGCTTGTTTAATTTATGTTACTTATTAGAAGGCTTTCTTTTCCTTGTTGCTATTTAGAAAATGGAGACTGAACACTGAATTAAGAGTGTTGGAAAGAATGCTCCACAAAAATTCCAGCTATTTTTGAGATTTTGACTCATTTGTTTTTCATTTGTTCAGATTTAATTCTATTTTTAACAAGCTTGGTCTTTACACAAAGAAAAAGAAGGGAGGAGGGAGAAGTGTACATTGACATACTAAGTGAAAAACCTCAAGAAAAATTACAGTAAATTAAAATTTATTTCCCAAGGGAAAGAACATATTTCAGTGGGATGAAGGAAGAAACTAATAGACTTTCTATGAACAGCCATTTTTATTTAAAGAATAAGCTTTCAGGCAAATATAATTCTGCAGCCTCCTGAGGATAGCCTTTTTTTCTTGTTAGGAATAATACCAATTAAAAAGTGAACAATGAAAAGCACTGAAAGTTTGTCAGTGTACATTTTCCATGGAGCTGTGCTTTCTATCATGCTGTTGCTTGCTTAACATGCTTTGTACTGCTGGTATAGCATGCAGTGCATCTGTGCTTCCAGTCTGCAGACAGTAATTAGTTAACGCTGCCAAACATAAATGAATTGTGTCTGCTCATCTAAAATACTTGTGAACAAATCAAACCTTTTGGGGTTATTTTACAATTTTAAAAGGATGCAATTTGACATTTTGGTTTCTTATCACCTGTTGCTTTCCCCTCAAGTATCTCTTTGGAGGGGGTAAAGGGTTTTCTTGCTTAATACCAGATAATATCAATGATCTCACACAGCACACTCAGACTGACAGCACAAGTAAGAAGACAGTACTCCATTGCAGTTCGTATGTGGAAGTTAACAAACAAGTGAAGAGAAGAACTTAAACCAGCTTTGCTGCCAAAGAAGATATAGAATGAAATGATACCCTAAGGAAAGGCAAGGTTTGCACAGAGAAGTAATCATGGACAGAGTAGAAATCAGTTTTTTTCAGCCATTGCAATTTCCCCTTCAACTTCTACTAACTCACACTTTTGCATAGGTCCTAACTGTCCTCAGCTCTGTTCAGCATGGATAGGCTGACACATTGTCCCATTTAGCCTCTTTTCCTGCTCCACAGGTTGTAATTACTTTTGTCTCCTCAAATTTTTTGAGTCCATAACAACAATGTAGAAATTAGATGAGCAGTCCTTAATCTACCATAAGATCCACATCTCTTGTATTTCTTGGACTTAATAAAGGGTTCTCTGCTTGAAAATATGTTGCCCTTTTAAACAGTATAACTTGTTTCATAAAGGATGCCATTTCTTCCTTTAAACCTGGTCTCTCTCACTACCATTCTTATCAGGCATCAACTCCCTGGTAATGACATAGATGTTAAAACCCATCCTACTTTCTAAAAGACTTTGAGCCCACGAAATCTACAAAACCATATTTTATTTTAAAAAAACCAACAGAATTAATATCTTGCTTGTTTCATTGAGGCACAATAGACGCTTCCAATTCTTTATCTTCCGATGGAACAAGCTAAAAAATTGCGATGTTCTGGAGATGTCTCGTAGCTGTTAATGGTACACAATAGCTCATGGAAGCTCATATTCTTTGCTGTGTGAAACCAGATCCCTTTTGAAATACTCATTAAAATAATGACCTCATGGTTCACTTCACAGTTCTATTATTTAACTGTGTCATTATATATTCCTTTAAATGTACTTGGGTATATTTTTCTAGCTTGAAGAAATGTGACTGTGTACACCATAAGGGAGTTTCATTTGGGGTACAGGTAGTTATCAGATTTAATTCTTATGTTTATAAGAAACATGTCTTCTTATGTCTTCTGTTTTTAAAGGCAAAGCTATTTGGTCTGATTTATGGTGACAGTGTAGAGTTTGTGGGGCTGGAAAAAAAAACACAACAAAACATTTTTGCTCATTCTAACCACATGGTTCTCAAGTCTTTGAAAATTTCAGTTGCATTAAACATTGAGGGTACCATCATTTTTCACAGATCTCCTTGAAAATCCATTTCTTGCACACACACACAAAGATGATTTCACAATGTTATGTGTTCAGAAAGTTGAGTGAAAATACTCTGTAGCTAATCTTGACAGTTCTAATGTGGAGAAAAGCCAGCGCTCCAGAACAAGGCATAGCTAGGGCAATTGTAATATGATCCAGAAATCAATACACATGACCAGATTTTCCAGTCCACCACGCTTATTTTGCAAACCCGTCAGAGGTCTGGATGGGAGCATTCCCTATGCCAAGGAGACTCTCTGATGGACAGAAGGTGGTGAAGATGGTATAGTTGCCTTGTATGCCAGTTGTCTTATCCCTTCACTGGGGAATGAGGGAAGGCATCAAAAGCGTGCCAGCGCTAAGCAAGGCTGGAAGGGTGGATCTGTTTTCCATTGCCCCAGATCATCCCCATGGCTGTGCTTTGCTGCAGAGGTGATGCTAGTAGCAGAAATCAAAATGTGTGTCTGTAAGCTTAAAGTTCTGAAGAGATAACTAATGCTGCATGCACATCCTTCTCACCAACAGGAACAGAAATATCTGTAAGTCACAACTGCACTTCCCAAAGCAATGTTGAGGTGGTGCCCTTCCAAGGCAGACAGATAGGGACAGACCAGTGCAATTATTTCCCTTGGTAGGGTTTCCCTCTAACCCACTGAGGAGTGCAATGCAGAGGAGCTCGCACTAGTTTTAACCTGCACTGCTCTCAGCAGAGCCTATTAGTTCACACGCACCCCTGGCCTCACATGGTGCACTCCTTTTGGTTCCGAGAAAGGAAAACCTCTTGTGACTTGTTTAACTAGGGTCATGCCCTACAGGAAGGGGTAGTGGAGAAGCAGTCCCTGTATTGGGAGGATTCATTGAAAGTTTGATTTCCTCAGAAAGCTTCGTGTGGCGGTTGCTAGCATTCTTTCCTGCTGGGAATAACCTGTATGGATTTTTTGCTTCTATGTTGCTTTTCAAAGCTGCCACTTTTCAGCAGTAAAATCTGCTGACTTTTCTGAACATCTAACAACCCAACTGGAAGACCAGAGCGATGTCTATAGTGCATGCACAGCCAACACCATATTGCATGAATTTGGGCAACACTGGATTTGCCATGGTTGCGCAGGTCAAGTGCTCACATGGACTGTGACAAACCTTTCAGACTGACTAGTGTTGGCAAGTCTGAAGTGTCCCTGTAGTGCTGGGCAACCCTCCTTGCTAATATGCTGCCTAAAGGTATTGGGAAGTGTTCTGCTGAAGCTGGAGCATTTGTGAAAGAGAATATTTTAAAGGACAAAGAGTTTGGGAAAAATACTCTTGCAGAATTTAGCTCTGCTTTTTTCATTTGCTTGTCTAGACAGCCAGGGTACTCTACTTTGGACTGCACAGTTTTGATGGATTTTAATCCCCAAGCTATTTTTGATTCCTGTTCACATTTATGACATATACAGTCTTAGCTTTTTTCTTCCTTCAAGATGCATGCATCCATAGACTTGAATGGGTGTAGGAAAGATAAATGGCTAAGGGAAATTAGTCTGAATGTTCTTAGAGCAGGAGCAAGGAGACTATATAAAGGCAGACTGTGTGACAGAGATAAAAACTAAATGAAAATTAAGGCTCAAGAGGAGGGCTGGCTGATAGGGGGGAAAGGAAGTCCAAATATTTTCAGATAATACCCAAAAGATGAAATGCAAAAAATGCTCCATTAAATCCCATTTCCCCCTTACTTTGATATTTTAATTTCCCATTTCGCTTTCTTTTATAATTTCCTTCTACCATTCCAATGATACTCACTCTCTAGTGAAAACCTACCGTTGCAAATAATTTTCCCAAAGACCCATCCTTTATCCCAGTAGTATTCGGCGTCTATCCAGTTAGATTTCAATACATATCAGAATACAGAGCTGACAGAAGGGTTCACTTCACTTTATAAATTTGTGGCTGGGAGTTCAGATGTGGTCAGTCGAAAGCAATGAGAGGTACAAGTTCTTTGGCAATATAATGGCAAAACTGGAATGTACAAAATGCAGACATGCTTTACATCATCATGCGGCACTTAAGCATCTCTACGAACAGCTTCAGTTGTTTAATTATTTTCATTTTGTTGCAAGTTTCTTATATGTAATGATAATTTGTCCACTCAGTTTTATGTTATTACAGGCTTCAGTCCAGCAGAACACTTAAGCACTCGATTAACTTTAAGCACATAAGTAGTCCCATTGCTGGATTGGGGCCATAATAAAGGAAAAGAATGTTTCAGGATAAATTGCGCTTTTGGGGGGGTTGCTTTTTGTTTTGTTTAAAGTGTCAACAGCCCAGTTTATTTAGCTGCCTTTTAGACAGTAATCTTGTTAGCAAAATTGGCCGGATTAAGAGGCTATTAAACAAAATCTGTGTGTTTTTACATCGGTTAAAATCTGTACTGTATTCCCTTGGAATACAACAATTCTGTTGTGCAATAACTGGATTTTAATGTAACCAAGTCACTTAAGATTGCATTAAAAATATTTATTCAATTACTTGGTTGGATTAAACTGGTGGGTTGGAAGTTAAAAATGCAGAGAGGCTTTTCTGACTTTGAAAGGCTATTTTGTAGGATTTCTTGTAGGTTTTCTTCATCAATCAAACTACATTTGTTTACCAAGAAACATGTAGTCTGTTAATTTTATGGATGTTCTGCTGGGTCCAGGACGAAGCCATCTGTCCCCAAAGGTGGCCAGGAGAGCAGTCTGTCTGTCATGTTGGTGTGCTCCAGCTGGTGGGGACAATGGATGTCAGCAAAGTTTGGTTGCTTTGTTTTCTTATTGCAGGCAGGAAAACTCATGGCAGCAGTTCTGCCCTTCTACTTTCTGTGTCTTATCACTTTCAGATACACATTTTTACCATGAAAAAGCTAGTAATCAATAAGACTTATTTTGTCTGTATGTGGAAAGCTCAGTGCTCTTAATGAAAAAGACTTTGTTAAAACCAAGAAATTAAAAGCTGGCAGCAAAACAGAACAGACACCAGAGCTTTAAAAAAAAAATCTTTTTTTAAAAATTCTCTGCTCTGTCCCATTAAAAATAAACAAAAACAAATACCCCAAGGAAGGAGCAGTGTCTCTAATTACATAATTTACTTATTTGGTAGAAAGTTTTCTGGTACTAATAGAATAAATAATCTGTTTGCTCAGAATTCACCCACAAACAAAACAATATCTCCAGTTTCTGAATATGAACATTTCTGGCAGTGATTTTCTTTTGAAGGTTGTTAAAATTAAAATACAAAGCTTTATAGATAGGTCCTGCTATGTTTGTACTACAGATTCATTTACTTTGACAGCTGATGTGTTTCTAATAGTGGTAGAATGGCTTCAGTACTTGGCCCTGCTCCTTTGATATAAGCCGGTGACTCCTAACATTTATTGATGGTTTGGGGGGATGGTTTGATAGAAGAAGTTGAATTGTTGCAAAGCAGTTTCTCAGGTCTTCTGAAGTTTTTTATTGAGTGCTTTGATCTTTGTTCTGCAGATGTAGAAATAACATCACCTACAATCTGTAGGTGTTCTCTGTGCTTTTTCAACTAATTGTTTTGTGCATCTGACAAGATGCAAATTTACCCAGATCTGTCTACAAAAAAGCTTCTCTCTTGCCTGGTCTTTTTTTGTAGAGAGTCAAACAACATTATTTTTACCCACTTCTAAAAATTGATTCTGAGCATAGCTTTTGACATGCCTGTGTGCCTTCCTCCCTCCCAGATGTCACCAGCTCCCTGCTTGTGTTACAACATCCATCCTGGTTGGCACTCAGCTCTGAACTAGGAAGGAGGAGAACAGCTCAAGATGGAAACCAGCATTCCAAAGTGGGGAAGTCCTTTGTCTGCACAGTGGACACTGAGTGTCACATACCGATTATCCACTTCTTACACAGCGATTTACATGCTGATAGGCACAGCCTTGTAATTACATAGGCATATTCACTCTATGTTTTAAACTAGACAGCCTGGGCATTAGTAGCAGAGTAGGAGCAGTGGCCTGGAAGCTATGGAAATATGGAGGTGGTCAACTTGAGGCAAGTTCTGCGATACAACAACTCTTATCTGAGCTAGCTGATTTTAAAAGTGCCAACATCCCCATGCTAGACAATGCAATCGGTGAACATTGAAATAACCAAAACTAAGGACATTGGATACTTCTACCTTACAGATGGACTTAAGAGGTGATTATCTTCTCAGATTTCTCAAGTATCATTTTACCTTTTTATAAGCTGCTCCTTATGTCCTAGTACATTTATACAACTCTCTTATTTGTGAGGAGAATGTTTCTGAACCCTCAGGAGAACCAGAACATCTCATCGCTTTTACATCCAAATTTAATTTAATTGCATTTCTCAGGTTTTTTTGAAGATGTTGGATTCTTTTCAGCAATCCTCTCACCTAACACAGCTAAATTTCCACTTGAATTTTATGTGAAAAATGCTTGAATAAGGAGTACTGTGAAGACTCAGTTCTCATCCTTCTATGTCATTAATAGTTATTAACTTGATTTCCAAAAGTGCTGAGCACCTAAAGCTCTTAGGAGAGATTAGCACAGGAATTGCTGATACTAAATTCCTCCTCTGGAGAGTACACAATACCTCAAAGTCATTGAGAGTGGCTGGGCATAAGAAAAGCCACTTCCACGCTATGCTCCCCTCCCAAACTGTTCAGTGGCATGAGGAAGATAGATAGATATAGGGACTGCTGGCAAGGCAGGTGTGATATTTTGCATATTGGGAAATCTGCAAAGTGGCTGTGACTCCAGCATGGTGACTCTGATATCAGTGATGGTACTGTGTGCTTCTGTGCACACCGTTTGGAGCGTGGTGACTCCTCATCAGGGATCCATGGTAGATCATAGCAGAGCATGACACTTAGGGGTTGGGTCACATCTGTTCTTTTCAAAATAGGAAATGCAAAACCCTGATGTGACACTGAAGAGAAATATCCCAGAATACACAAAGTTTTCAAATGTGTAGCATTTGCTATTAGTATGTTCTTCATTAAATATAAATCTTAAAACTACTGAGTTTGGATGTTTAATAATGGCCATTGTTGTTTATAGCCTGTAGCCTGCAAAACACCCATAACCCTTTTCTGGAGGCTTGATGCTATAGCAAGACTGGTGGTATTGGTGGAATCCTGGCCCTGGTGAAATAAATGAACAAAACTCAGACTGACTTCATTTAGATCACAAAATTCACCTTGAATTCAGCAGTGGCAGAAGTTTAGTGTATATCACGGATGAACTAAAACAGAAAACCCAACCTATTTTACTCAACTCTCAGTTTCTGTGCTTAATTTCCCTGCCTTTTTGTTACTTGCTGTTATTATATATTTTGCTAGTAATAAATTGGAGCCATAAATAACTACACCCCAAATTAAGTTCATTTCCAAATGAAGTTAATATAATTTTCATCAGAAATGAAATTTTCAGAAGTTTGTTATAGTGTAAAATATGTTCACATAAATAAGCATGAACATATGTACTTATATGTGTGTCTGTGCATATATATGCATAAAAGTATATAATGAATCTAGATATTAGTTTTGTTTCTTAGAAAAGAATGTCACAATACATTCAAGATGCAGTAATGTATTACTTATTGCTTTAAAAAGCCTTGAATTCTTGTAGAATATGGTTTAGTGGGTCAAACATCCCCTTTCCTCTCATTTATCAGCCTTTTGATCTTGTGTCAGTTCTAAATGTTGGCTTGCTTAGGCCATAACAGTGTGCTGCAAGATCACAAAAAGGCATAGTTGTATCTTTAAAAACTTACGGGCATCCTGGTGCTACATCCCAGCATACCTTAGCAGATGTGGTATTGAGTTCCCCCAAGTCTTCACTACCCCTTTGTCTATTATTTTTTTTATAGTTTTGTTCTGCATTCCTTCCACTCAACCTCAAGTAGATGGAAGCCTGTTAGTTTATTACTTACATATGTCTGCACCCTTTTACCTCAGCAGGGAAAGACAAAATATTGAGGAGGACTGTAGGTTTGGGATGGTCAACTAATCCTTCCCCACCTTGAACTAATCGCCACGCTGATGTGTTATTGTGCTGAGCTCTGTTCTTCACTGCATTGCCAGTGGGGTTTCAATTTGTAGAAGCATAAACAGATACTAAAGTAAAAAGAATGGTGCAGTGATTTGTTAGCAGAGTTCAGATCAAATTATCACAGTGGTCCCCTGCTGACAGTCCTAACAATTACCTCCTTTTTCTTGGTCTTTCAAATGTTTTCTGTTTCACTTGTGTCTTGGTAAATAGTGTGTTTCTCACTGTGTTTTATTTATTTACCTACAAAAGGGAAAGAAATTGAACCTTCAGCTTTCATTCAAATGTCTGAATGTCTATATTTTGTCCTAACTTAGACCTGTTAATAATTTTTTGTTTTCTTTTTTAAAAAGTAAGTATATCAGCAAACTAGAAATGGTTTCAGCTTTCCAGTGCATACCTGCTTTTATAAAATTTTCTACCTCTTATAGCTTTGATCATGACAGTACAGATCTTAC
The DNA here is from genome assembly GCA_026212715.1 of Elanus axillaris. NCBI lineage: Eukaryota > Metazoa > Chordata > Aves > Accipitriformes > Accipitridae > Elanus > Elanus axillaris. Next base: position 24,943,767 of record JANZLQ010000092.1, read on the forward strand.
TGAAATTTAAAACTTTTGAGAAGAGCAGCTACTAAATAGGAAATTAGTAGAATGTTGCAGACATTAAGCCAATATTAAGAGTTTAAAGCATTTGAGTCCTATTTTGAAATCAAATTGGGTGTGTGTCAGTAGATATTATTCCCTTTTTGCAGAATATAGTCAGCTGATGTTCTGTACAAGTTGTCTAGAATTAACTTCAACATTTGTTTCCACTCTTTTTCTTCCCTTCCCTGTTTTCAACTCTTGACTTTCACTCTTGCATAGTTACATTTGTCTGCTTCTTACAATTCTAGTGGGACTGATTTATCATCATTTGCTAACATATCTGTCTCAAAATCTGAGCTTTGATCAGCTTGTATTTTATAACTTACATCTGTTCTATGTTTAACCTTTTGTAATGCTGTTTCTCAAAAATATTATCTAATATAACAAAAGAATCATGTTAGTCTAAGCACTCTAATAAACCTAAAGAAAAAAAAAAAGGAAAATCCTACATACCTGTCTATTTTGCTGTATTATTGTCACTGTTTCATAGTCTCTTTTTCATTAAATCTATAAACCTGTCACACTCTATCTTTTTTCCTGTGATTGTTGCTGAACTATAAGCTCCATGTTCCTGTTCCTTCTCTACCTCTTTTTTTTCCACAATCACAGCTTGTTGTGTTTCACAGCATCCCCACCAGCAGCATCGCTGCTCTGGCCCATTTGCTGCTGCAGGATCCAGCTCTGGCTTCCAAAAAAGTAAATGTGGTGATTAAAAGTACTCCCACAGTGGGCTGCAGGGAACAGCAGAAAACTGCTTTGTTTTGAATAAAACTGGACTAAAAATTCTGTCTGGGACTAACTCACTGACATTAATCCTCCCACAAAGATGAGTCCTTGAAGTGAGATAGATGGATAGTAGGTTTGTTGAAGCACTGTGACAGATCTGTATATTCTGTTGCTACTTAATCTGTCTTCGAGAAACGCGGCTTCTTTCAAAAGGACTTACCTCCAGACTGACTGTGTCTTGGGTCAGACTGAGTAACACTGGGACAAGAGTGAGAGATGCATGAACAAGACTAAGGCCTTTAGAAAGTTGTCAGCTGTTTCCCAGGTTATAAATAAATGAAGCTTGCCTAGTACGGATCAGGCTATTAACACTGATGAAATAATAAAACATTTCTGTTTGGGTTTTTTTTTCTCTTCCTATTTTTCCTTCCTCAGATGTAGGGGGGAAAGTCAGCCCTACTCTGCTTCACTTTTAAGGGAACTACAGCAAGGGCCATCAGCAAGGTAGCACTGCTCATGGTCCTCAAGGGGGAATGGTATTGATGCTAGAGGGCCCCGTGACTTGTTCTTTGCACTGATGTGACCACACCAGTTGCCTGAGAATAGCCTCAGCTCTTCTCCAGCATCTAAGAAGCTTTTGAAGTCCTTTTAGCTAAGGCCACAGCCACAAATAATAAATACACAAACTGCCTGATCCAAAATGTATTGGTGTCTGGATGAATCTGGCCTGAGGACCCATCAGAGAAGAAATACCCACAAAAATCTAAGTAATTCCAACTCACATGTCTCTCCAATGCAGTAGGCACTTTTAATACAAATGGAAGTTTCACTGGCATAGGGGCTGAATTCAGTCTTGGCATAAATGGATTCAGGGGGAGCTATACTTGCAAATTTTGGCTTCAGGAGTGGAGATAGAAAGCACTGAGGAGTTATAAATTTTGAGCCAGCAAGGACATTACAAAAGGCAGGATAGCCATTATGGTATCACTTACTTCAGAAAGATTATGAGCTATGGAAAAAGATTAGTTACTCAGCTGCAAATAGCTTGGAAAACTTGGGCAGGTATGTTGAGTGTATTGAATGGATCAGTGACAGCAAATACACCTGTGATTAATTAGAAACAGCAAACCAAAGCATGGCCTTTCAGGTAGAAAGTAGCATACAGTATAATCACTGTATTTGGACTATGTTTGGATGAAAGGAAAAAAAAGTAGGATGACAGTCAATACCAGGAGCAGTTAATGAATAAAAGGTGGTGGTAGATCTAGAATAGGAGAGTAACATTTACTCCTCTTTGTCACTCAAGCCATTTCTCAAGAAAGGTATGCAGTACTGTTCCTGTTTATAAATAGGGAGAGATGAAGTGGCAAACCCAGGAACGGAATTTACTTTTTCTGGATCCCTTCCAGTATTTGTAAATACAAGACTAAAGAGATGGCAGTTGACTATTCTCCTATATGCAGATTTCCGTGGTAAAAGTCTGCATAGTAGATATTCATCCTATTTCATTTTTTGTCCTGGGAATTTGCAAGATGCTTTTCTGCATGATTTAATCTCAGAAACTATCCACTGTTGCCAGAATGCTAAAATTGGTACAGGTAAATTCTTTTATGGAGTTCTTGTTTGCTTCTATATTGTTCTTCCTAAGAAGATGTAAATATTGAGATAATTTCTACCAGATAGAACAGAGACACACTATTTTCCATTCTCAACTTGGCATTTAATGGTGTTGAACATTCTACCTTATCTCTAGTAAGTTGCCCAGGCTAATTCATTTTTTGTTTTTGATGTGCACTAGCCATAGGCAGACCAGAACTGCGCGTTTCTCTACAACAACCACAGATGACTTGTGGTTTTCATGTTGTTTTTTACTTTGGTAGTATACCTGCACATACAACTCCTTTGATGAAGGCAATAGAGAAGCACTGGCTAAAAGTTAAATAATATACTTTTTGCTCAAAGGAGCCCACGGAATGTTTATCTTTGAAAAACGCAGAAGCCTATTAAAGATAAAAAACATAAACAAGTGTAAGGCACTTCTTAAAGTCTTTGACAAAGGTCGCAGGTGTAGGGAGGTCAAAGTGATATCTTGTTCTTCTAAATATTTCAACAGATAGACAGACTTTTGATTGCATTATCTATTAAAAAAATTGCTTTGAACCTTCCGCCAATGCAGACCACTTGTGCTTTCTCAAACCAACAAGGGTTCGGTCAGCAGATAAGAATTTCTGCCCGTGGAAGGGCAGCTGCTTTCCTTTCATCTTTCTTCTGGTGTGTATATGAAATGTTTGCTTAGCCTGGCCCTGCTATCAAGAGGACTTTTTTTTTTCCTTAATCCTCCCTCTAATTTGAATCCTACACCCAGTCTGCAAATAAGACATGAAGAAAATTTAGATTTCAGCAGCACACAGTAATCCTGTTGGATGCTGAGTACTTCAGCCCCAGTTCAGCACAATACCTAGCCTTATCTGACTATACATATGCTTATCTGTAAGCCTAAACCTAAGCATATGATTAAATGCTCTGATTGATTAGGACTAATGATCCTTACTGAAGTACTAAGCCCTGTGAGAGAAGTTTGTTTTACAGGCAATTTTGCTGTTGTTTTTCTTCTATTGTTACTTCCCACCAGAGGAGGTAATTAAGGAAGTGTTTGTTTTAAGAGCACCAGAGCAATTTCTGTAATTTTTTTTTATCTGATTCTTGAAAATTCACTTGTGACCAGTCTTGTGTTTATTAGTCTTTTATTACATATTTTTCTTGAAAAGCAAACATGATCTCTAGAAATTGTGCCAACGATATCCAGGTATGTCTTTTCCTTCTCAAGAAGCCTAATCTATGGGCAATGTTAATGAGAAAAATATTAAGACAAAATGCATAAAATTGCTTTCTAGGAAGGTTCAATCTATATGTAAATGTAGAGTTGAATACAAGAGAACTGGCTAAACAGTATCCTGAAGGAAAGATGGTGTTCACGTAGACTGGATCATTTTAAATGTATGCTTTCACATGCTGCCTACTTTAACATTATATGGTTTCCTAAGAGAAAAATTTGTGTTTTGTTTTACTTCCTTCTTTTTGTCTCACAGCCTATTTATTTTAGTCAGCTACATCTCGTAGAGTGAGTAGTATCATGAAAATGGGAAGAAAGTTTGAGTTGGTGGTTGCTGATTTTTGTGTGATACCTGGAAAGGATGAATGTAAGGCAGTAACAGGTCAACTAATGATTTATGAGACTTTGACTTCCATAGATGTTTAATAAGGATCTCTGGTCTGCATGCCATATTGCTTGAAACAGTGTGGAATCAAAACTCAAATAATATGTTTGAACAGTGAAAAAGCTGTCTTTCCTGTGATGTTGGCAGTGTTGCCTTCACAAAAGAACTTCCCCAGGCAGACTCTGGGCAGGAAACTATGAAGGTCTTCTGTCTGTGTCTTGGAATAAGACAGTGCACTGGTAGGTGCTTTAAGCACCAGTTTCTGAATACCCAGTTCAGTAGCATCAGAATAAGAGACAGTAATGAAGGATAACAACTCCTCCCATTTTACCCATGAGGAGAGGGAATTCTTCTGGATGGATTTGTTATAAGCAAAGTGTCTTGCTGTCCTGTGTGTCATACTAACCACCACAGTAAAGCTTTTGTGGGACTTTACATAAAGAAAGGAATGGAGGGAGTTTGAAGACATGTGAAGGACAAGGCAGCAATCAAACCTTACATTTTCTGAGGGCTGAGAGGATCTATTTTCCCAAGCAGGATTCCATTAAGTTTTCTCAGCATTAAACTGCAAGTATTTTAAGCTACTGCACTCTGGAAGAGGAGCCATGTGCTTTCATGAGAGTCAAACTTTGATCCTAAGTTGCTGTAAAGCTCCAGTTCAGCAAAATGCTTGTGTGTGCTTGATTTTAAATACATGAATACTTACAGTGACAGAATGGTCAAGAGCAGCATGAAGTCTACTTTGCTTCACAGCTAAGCCAGTATGTAACTTATGAGTATGGTGTATTATCAGTCTAGTGCACCTATTTCCATACAACTCTGCCTTGGAAATGCATTCCCTAGAGTTGGTGGGATTTAAGTGCATACTTAATTTAGGAAGAGCAGGGGAAGAATGTATATGCTTGGTTTATATGCAGTTTATCTTCTGGTGGCCTAAATAACTTCTCACATCCTGATTCAAATTCTTAGGCTGTTTAAATGTTTCCCCCCTCCCAAAACTTAGAGTTTTTCTGGAAACACTGTGTTTTTTCTTTCTTAAAGCCATTATACTGTGCCTTTCAGATTTTATTTTTTTAACATCTGTGCATTTAATGAATAATGGCTGAGGTCTTCTTTCCTCATCTTTTACTGATTGAGGACTTTTTGTGCGCCTTGTGTAGGACTACAGGCTTTTGCTCTAATGTCTTGTATATGAAAGTCTATGTGTGGCTATTTTCCAGATTTGTGTAAATAATGACATCTGAGCTAGTTGTTTCAATGTTGAAAACTTGTATTATTTGAAGACAAAATCACTAGCTTGAAGTTCAGAGGGAATGAAGGTCATCCTGTGCAGAGAACCATGTTCTGTTTGCCTGTGAGTCTGACATCTGAGGATTACAACCTCTGTGATAGATGGACCTGTTTTTTTTCACAGGGGTAAATTTTGAGTAATGGGTCCTGATCTGGTACCAGTGGAATCAACAAGAGCTTGATAATTCATTTCAGGTTATACAGAATCACAAACAATTGAAAAGTGTCAATTAGGAAACCCAAATATTTTAGAATTAGGTCTCCAAAGAACAGTATTTCACTGGTTGTGGTGGGTTTGGAGGCTTTATTTGGTTGGTTTTGTTGTTGTTGTTGTTGTTGTTTTCATGATCCTTTGGTACCATTAAGCTTTCTCTGTAAGAAAGATAAAAGGTCTGCCATGGCTTTCTTTACTTATTTTCCTTAGCACTGCATTTTTTTATAGGAGAATAAATGTTTTCATCTTAGCTTTATCTGTTGTCAAGGCTATCATTGATGATACAGCGTGGCTACTATCTGACATGTAAGGGGATTCTGCTGTTTTAGTGTCAACAGAAAATGTAAGCCCTTCCAGCCTGATTTCCTGTATTACACAGGTCACAGAATTTGATGAGGGTCACAGGAAGACCCCATAATAGCTCTACATAGACAGAAGCAAAATACCAAGGGGAAAAATTATCATCAAGAGTATTAGTCAACAGTGTCTTGAGATCACGCTGTTGTTTCAGTCGTTTAACGCATGGTTGTACCAGCAGGCCTGTAGTTCTGATGATGGCAAACCTTTAGGAAAAGGATTGGATGGGGGTTCTGCCTCTCAAGGGTTTGTAGCTCTCTTTATCAGCCCTGTCCACATGGTGGAACATGGTCCATATTAATCACAACGGGAAAACATGAAATGCTGTCATTATTGTATCTAGACTTGTTGCATTTACTTACCAAGTCATGCATGCACTCCCCAAGTGTTAGTGTTTGAAATAAGTTTAATTTCTGTGATCACAAGACAGCATTTTGTTACTTTTGCAACATTTCAGTTGCCAAGATGCATTTTGATTATGCTGATCAAAGAGTCATCGAGCATTGGAAGTTCGTATCGGCTGTGTTTCTCTCTGACGTATTTTGCACTGTCATGTCTAACCCTTTGTGATGATTAAACATTCACTTGCACCAACTGGGGTGGCTGACAGTCTTACATCATAAAGCATTTTATTCAGTGCAAATTAGGATTCAGTATGCTCCTCTGTGGGGGATTTTGCCACTAATGACATATGTAAATAGCACTCATTCATTCTAATATTAAGGGGAAAGGTACAGAAACATGCAGATCTCCTAATGAATCTGTGTTATACCTCAGATGAAAGGAAAACAATGTGGTTTTCAGATGCTAATTTTGTTATCTGCACATACTGTGTTCCCCTCTACTCCCTCAAAGTTGAGATACACAGAATCAGATTTATAGAGCCTTTATGTTCACAAAGACGGTTTGTCAGAGAGGTACCCATGCATGCACGGTTTCCGTAACAATATGGAATCCCTTCCTTCCATGAAGAAAAGGAAGAAATACAGCCATATTATTCAAATGTGAACCCTAATAAATTGGGCCCTTCTTCTTGTCTGTGTAAAACTTTCTCTGCTATTTCTATAGCAGCGTAAAACACAGTTTTAGCTAACAGTGTCTGATAACTTCTGTCATTTTGTCATACTTGTATTTTTATGGCAGCATGCCTATATGTAATGTAAAAGGTATTCTTCCTTAAGTTGATAGCCGTTGTTGTCTACTCTGCCATGTTTTGTTTTAATAACGTCAACTTGCTTGGTTTTAAGAGAGCCACAGCAAAAATAGTTGAGTCTTAACATTTTATAAATGAGATGTTCTGTTAATTTTCTTTGGCCTTTCATTCCTGAAGGCCTTCCTTTTTTTCCTGGGGGCTTCAATGGAGGAGTGGGACACAAGCAGAGCTGAGCTGGAGGGGGGCTCTCCTGCAGCACAGCTCAGGTGCAGCCCAGGCCTGCGCTGCCAGTCTGGGCAGAGGTGAGCCTGGTTAAGGCCTGTTGGTGCACTCGGGGCCACCAGACGGCCATCTTTCTCAGCTAAAAATCTGTAACCTTTGTCAGAGAGGAGATCCTCAGGGCGGGTGGCCGCATGACTGGGAGTTGGGCCGCAACCGCCATTTCTAGGGTCTAAGCGCCTGTCTCTGCAACGCAGACAGGTACAGCCATAAGTAAAGAAAATGTTAACTCGCAGGGGGAAGCAGCAGAAAAAGACAAGGTGAAGCAGACCTTTCTGCTACCGCCATGCTAATGGGAAAGCTGGGCCAAAGCCCCAGACTGCCCTCTCTGCTCCTCCCCCTCTGTGCCGTGACAGAGGGACAGGCAGGGCCCGGCAGCCAGGCCTGTGTCCCTGCTCAGCCTGAGCTTCCCTCTCTGGGATAAGGGTCGAGACAGCAGTGGGAAAGCTTCATGCCTCTGGCTGCAGAGAGGTTAAGGGGCTGGAGGAGCAAAAACAGGCTTCAAAGCCATCTGGCAGGAGGAGGGCCAAGGATTTGTCAATTTTGCTGAGTTTTGTCTCTGAGCAGTTCCTCACTGCTTGCCCACAGAGCACTTGGCAGATTTGGTTTGGCCCCTCCGTACATGGATGGCCTCCCGGGCAGCAGGCTGGGCCCTACACCATGCATTTACAGGGACCTCTGAGTTACACAAGGTGTCTTGTGGCCAAGCCAGCTCAAAATCGGCCCCTCTCCTCATCAAGGCTTAATAATGTTTCTGTCAAAGTACTACTTCGGCTTCATTGGGAAAAAATAAGCCCCAATTCTCCTAATTATTCTTGCTCACTGGCTGTGCTGAGACTGCCTTTCAGTAAAAGGAAGAGGACACTCCTGAGTCTTAGGCTTTATTTATTTCACCTGAAAAGGTTATGAGTGGTCTGTTGTGAACTTTGGTGTTTCCTTCTTGTGCATTGGACAAAAGCAGTAAATTGACTTTAAAAAAAAGATAATTTTTTTTCCCTTTCTCTTTTAACCAAGATTTAAATGTTTGCATTTAAAAAACACAGCTGTTTAATGCTGTTTAAACTCTATAGGCACAGTAGTTATGAATGGTATTCTTTATTTTTTGCCGTGAGGAATGAGTGGTGTTCCTTCAGTTTTGTTTTCAGCTAAACTTGATGCAGATGTCGGCTATAAATGGGTCAGGCAGTCATTGAAGTGCACAGTTGGCCACATTTGTGCTAACTCTAGTCTTTTTGGTTTTTGCCAGAGGAAAAAGAATTCTAATTTCTATCAGTCTAAATTGTGCTGGGCAGCATTATCAGCTGGAAAGACCCCTCTGATTTGACAGGCCCCACTGTATGATGATTAATTACTACTCAGCTTCATTGGACTTTTCTAATTTCCTTTTGCCACTAGCTGTAGGCAACAAGCGATAAGTACTGCTCTTATTATTTTGTGCAAAGGAAAATGTCTATTACTGCTCTGTCCTACAAGTAATCAGAATAAAAAGACAGCTGATCGGAAAACCTGTGAGGATCATTCTGTCTTTATTTATCCTACCCTTGCTTTATTCCTCTGCTGCTTCTACACAGAAGTTGTTTTACACAGTTGCCTGTCAAAATAAGAAGATAAAAATCATAAGCTCTATCAAAGTAGCTGACATTTTGAAATTTGTATAATGATTTCATGGGAATTAATCCTCAATTTCCAAATAAATCCTCCTCAAAATGCTAATATAACTAGGAATCTTATGCCATAGAATGTAAAACAATTCTTAATCTTCCTTTTCTATTTTGCCATAAATTTGTTCTATTAGAAGGCTGCCTTGTTGAGAAAAATTATAGCATTATCACCAAATGCAAGAAGAGTAAGTACTTCAACTAACACATTTTAATAATGATTTTTCCGAGACACAAATGCTCTGAAGTATACCAAGAAGCTATGTTACTAAGAACTTGTCAAGGACTTCGCTGTTAGAGATAAAAATCAAAGCTTGCCAGTTATATATCTTTGTTTTTAATGAATTTTCTCAAAATATTAGGCAATTTCCAGTGAATTAATTCTAGAAAAGTATATGCTGTCTGAACAAATTACCTAACAATGGTGCTTCTTAGCTGTAGACTTATAGCATGTGCTACTCAAGCTTCAGTTTAAAAGCTGACTCAGTCACATCTGACAAGGGTGGATGTCCTTATCTGCAGCAGGTCTGTTTTCAGAGTTTCCATGCTTAGGAATTTAGGAATAAATGGAACTTATGAACCTAAAAGACTGTGTCACCTTGAAAAGGGGACTTTAATAAACTTTCAGATGCTTCTGAATGTTACCCTGCTTTTTCTACCTGGAGAATTTTGTGAAAGGATAAAATATTGATACACAAGAGAAGGCACTTGAAAAGTCTTCCAGGGAATTGTATTTATCTCATTTCCATAAGATTTGTTCTGGCTGATTCAAAAATATTTCTTCTGATCAGGTCCTTCCTGTTCTTTTTGCGTGCAGTTAGAACTTCAGGTATTTACATTATTTTGATCAGATTTGTACAGCTGCCACAAGAGTGAGAGTCAAGGGATATATGTGAAGCCATAGTTGTTTTGCTGTTTTTCTGGTTCTGTTTTTAAACTGAAATGAAAGATAGTAGTAAGGTTCCCCCATTTGAAAATAAATCAGAAACTTGTTGGCTTGAGGCCTGAAATAGTGGGGCATGCTCCTGTCTTGAAATATCTCCCATCAGGAGCACACAGCATTTATCAGCCCATCCTTTCTGAGGATGTAAATTCCAGGCCTACTGCAGTCTTTGTAAATATGGATGGCCTTTGTGTGGAGGATGTATACCGCTAGCAAGGGGGAGAGAGAAGGGATATTTGCATGCAACTTTCACATCTGCTACTGAACCCAAGAGCCTGATTAGTATCTGCATTCCTTTCCACAAATAAACAGGGAACCAAATGGCTTGCAGATCTCCTGAAACTCCTCTTCCCCTGTCCAAAGCTTTCTCTAGCCTTTTCCTTAGGCCTCTGCAGGGTAAGATTCCTTGACTGGTGAAGAGACCACAGGTGCCACGTATGACTTCTTTTCCATGGTCACAGCAGGAAGGGACATGAACTAAGCCCCTCTGGACAGAAACACTGGGAAATTATTTCAAGGTGGCTAATCCAGTGTAAAGCTTCCTGACCACTGACAAGGAGCCAGTTTGGCTAGCATGTGCTCAGCATATCTCTATTTCCCATCACAGGATTCAGTATATATTATGTAGAGGTTTTTTTTTTTTTCCCAGCTGTAATTACTTTTATTTTTGTTTTGCAGCCAACAAAAGTAAATATACTGGCAATATATGGGCAACATAGCTGCCAGTGCTGTTTTGCCTGACACAAACACAGCCTTGTTATTCACAATAAAGCACTTGTGATATTGTTATCAGACTTGTAGCACTACTTTAATAGTTAGGGACTTGGTGCAGTTAATCTCAAATGGACTGGATATATTCTTTCCTCCACTTTATCCCCTTCAGAAACTGGTAGTTATTGTTTCTTGGTTTAGGGTATCTCACCCACCATGGGAGGGAACAAGGAGCTGAGTGTTTCACTTGAGAAGGGTATTGTAGTTCAGGCATCTGTGTTACAGTGGAAAATACCTTGTGAGTATGTCTGTTGAAAGCATCTCTTAATTATATATTCTTATTGGTAGCAAATCAGAGGTTAATGAGTATCTCAACAGGTATTGTGAAGTGCTCTTTAGCTGCTAATGTTTCGAGTGGAAATACTGTATACTGTACTGGGTTGTGGTATAAAATATGGCATACTTGTCCAGCAACTGTAATTATGGTATCCTGTTCCATCATTATAATCTGAATAGGATAGCACATTTAGAGTCTGTTCATTCATTTAAAACAGTAATAACTGCTTTGTAGAGATCTGAAGTATATATATGCATTAAAGAGCTTATCTTGGGGTCATCAACAACTATTAAGCAAACTAGCTTCTTTTAGCAAATAAGATGTAATATTCATATACTGTTGACAAGCACAATTTTTCTCCTGTGTTTGTGGATGAGTCATTGTACAGTTTTGTCTTGCCATCTGCATCTTTGTATACTTAACGTATGGGTGAGTTCCTGAAAAGTGTCAAAAAGCAACACCAAGCGCAGTGGTAACAAGGCAGGCAAAATTTCTACACTCCTGTGACAAAAGGGTCTGCCCCAAGCACTAACAGTTCCCACAGGTGGTGGGAAGGAAGTGGGCAACTGACACCTAACATGTCTCTGCAACTGCACAAAAGGAGATGTGCTGCTCTAATAGTTCAGGGAACTCCAGGGAGCATTATGCCTCCCCGAAGCGCAAGGACTTGTGATTCACCTAGTGCAACGTTGGTCTTCGTACCACCAGCAACTGCTACTGCTGCTGCTGAAACTTCCTCCTTATGTTCCATGAGCTCATAGTGTTCAGAGAGTGAATAGGTCTATGTAAGAAACAGGAAAAAGAAGGTAGGATCTATTCCTGGCGATGCCTTCCAGGCTGTTCTAACAATTTGCTGTTCTAACAATTAATATTTTAATAGATTCAAAATGTACTTCTTTGCTACATATAAAACTAGGATCTTCCAGCTCTTTATAGGATATGGCTTCTACTTTTCTGCACAGCTATTTGCCACAAACCTTATTTTCATGTGGATCAGTATTTATTGTTGCTGTAAAATAGTGTATATTTTAGTGTTTGTCTTATCAATGCAAAGTGATAAAAAACAACCTCAAATTTACTCCTCTTTAGGGAAAGAAAATAAAAGCACAGTCTCTGGGTAGCTGTTGGTGAAAAAGGAATTCCCAATATTATTATTTATTTGAAGTGAATGATTTTTGAAATACAGAGTAATTCAGTAAAATCTATGCAATATTTATTGTCATATGCAGGCCAGCTAATTATAGTATAGAGTTTATTCATTTAATTTGGACTAATTTAGAAAGTGAAATATATAATGGTGCAACTGCTTTGTTCTTTTTCTAATAAAAGGTAGGAGCTTTTGAGTGTTATTAGACTGAGATAAGCTAGGCTTCTGTATAGCACAATTTTGTATGTCTGAACTAGCAAAAGCCTTTGAAGTCCTATGAATCTTTCTGCTTGTTAATTCTTCCATTTGTTTGATTTTTGGTACAAAGAAAATGAAAGAATATGATGAGATTATGGCATTTTAAGTCAATATTTATTAAAAAATCAATCTCGATGAAAATCTGCCCATCCCTCTAATTAGATGAGGCAACTTGAGGTTGATTTTTAATTGCAAAAGTAATTACACGGAGCAGATAGCCAGTGACATTTGATTATCTAGGTGATTGATTAAAAAGCCTAGCTCACAGAGCAGATTGTCAGCCAGGGGAATCGAGACAAAAGAGCAAATTAAAAAAGTTGTCCTGTTAGTAATCACAAAATTCAAGGATGAAATTACAAAGCTAAACACCTCCAATCCACGTCATCTTCATCACTCAAATGTCTGCAGCATGCCTGAGCTCAAAAAGGGGCAATAAAGAAATGGATTACTTTTAAAAGGAGCAAGTATTCAGGAAATATAAAAATGAAAGAGCAAAAGCACTGCTGAGAATAGGGACTTCAACCACACAAGCAAGAAATAAAAATTTCTCTTAATTGTGACAGAGTTCATTTTGCCTCTGCTCTTAGGAAAGCTCATTAAAACCAAGCAGGGTTAGTCAAATTAAATGAAGTATGTTGGGTAACAAAATATATTTTTAGTGACAAATCTTAATGATTATTTAAGAATCTAGTCTAGATTATCCCTTCCTCCTCCAATACATGTATTTTACAGTGGATATGCATTTAATTTTCTAATACTTTGGATTTATTTAATGTCATTTTAACTGATTGCAGTCTGTAACTGGAATGGATACCACTGATGTCTTTCAGTAAGGTACGTTATAAAATGTTTGTGTAATTCATATATAAGGTAATGTGAATAAAGCAGGAAACAGAAGGATAATTATGTTTGCTTCTAATATCTCATTTTATTTTTAATTTTATGATGCTTACCTCTTTGGGCTATGTTATTCTTGTAAGTTGGTCCAATGAGTTGATGAGTTACAAATCCTAAATTGTGAAACAGATCCTTACAACAGAAGTTTTTGCTGTATATAGCATGATATACAACATGCTTCCATTGACTCTGGAGGCTTTGGATCAAGTCTGGTATGTGTTTTTTTTTTTACCATGACAAAATATTGTTCTGTTTTGTCTGAATTATCAGATTGTTTTGCCAAATAGTCTTTGGCAGAACCACTCCAGTCAACTCAAAATGGTATTTAAGCCTGAAACTCATTCATCAAAAATAACTGTGTTTTCTGAAACATCATGTGACTTCTTGGTATCACTTTTCTGTCATTTAAACAAGTGTCTGTCACTTTCTATACCATGGATGCCTAAAAAGGGGTGACATTGAACAGCCATTATTCTTTCATTGAAACCAGAAATATATGCATATAATATTATAATCTATTTTATTGGAATAAAACAACCCAGAAAAGAGGGAAAAGACAGTGAAATTATTGTAAGCAGCCCATCCAGGGTCAATTAATATACAGGCTGTTGACCTTTAGAGTCTTTTACAGCTCAAGTGCAGTTACTATCAACTGGTAGCAGTGGTGTATTTACCATTGTGGGTGTCAGCATCAGGCCCTTCATATACTGTCTAACAGTCATTCAGTGAAATCTTTGACATCCAGTTACTAATTCCACGGAAACAACCTGGTTTTCTTCTTCCATAGTGTTGTCGTTGAGAAAAAGAAATGATTAGTAGACTGTTGGATTTATTAAATGCCAACTCTGTATTGTTCTTTTGTGAGGCTCTATTACCTGTCACCCATCAAAATGTAATCTGACAAAGAGTAAAATAAATTCAATTGATTAAAGGTGTTTCTTGCATATTACAACACTATAGTTTTCCAGGTTCCTCACAGGTCTTTTGTATAAAAGCACATGAACACAGAAACAGAGATGGATATAGGCCTTGGTATGTTTCTGGCTCCCTGACTTAACAATAAAAATAAATTGCAGGAAAGGCAAATTATTAAACAATAAGAGGGTCAAGTCAGTTTTGGAAATGTGTAATTGGCAACCTCACGAGAGCAATTTGAATAGAGTAGCACCACAGAAAATTGGTATCCATTTTGAGTACAACAAAATATGTAGGGGTGTGGTGGGTAGGTTGTAAACATTACAGCAATAGTCTTTGTTTCAGCATTTTGAGGTGAGGTGAAAGCTGCAGAAATAATTTTCTACAAGAGCAACTGCCTCTTTGTTAAACAATCAAAATATAAAAAAAATTACAGTTTTGGTAATTTCAAAGCTTTCTGCAAACAATCTCATCTCCCTGCTATTTCTGAGACTCAAAGCAAAGTCACAGAATAAACTTAATCTTGCGCATTGCAGCTCTTTTAAGTCTAATACTAATACCTCTATGTATCATGTTTACAGTTTGTGTATCATTTTAGAGACAATGTCTTTGTTCGCAAGCTAAATATTCTGTGCATGATTGTATTTAGAATTGTTGTCTCATTTTCTCACATGGAAGCTACTTCACAAAAATGAACTCTTGTAGTGTATGGACATGGAAGCCTCATCCCAATTTTCCAAAATAGCTGTTTTGGGTGATCTAATGTCTATGATTTTTCTGATCAGTTTTCAGTCCTCCTCAGTGTGAGTACCTCTATTTTTGTCTTTGCCTGCATTAAACAAGAAATTCAGATGTTGGTAATTAACTAGAGTTCCCCTGCTGCCAGCCCAAATTCAGTTCCAAAAAGCCCTGTATATTGCTACTTCTGCATTTGTTAACAATGTCCAGACAACAGGTCTGCAATTAGATTCCCATCTGTTAGGTTGAGCGTTTAGCATAGCCAATGGATGCAAATGAACTTGGGTCCCTCAGTGGAGCGGATCCCTAACTAACAGTACTATATTTGAAAAGAAATTTAGCAGTAAATGACAAGGAAGGAGAGGAGGCTTTTAATAGTACAGCAGCTCTAAAATGTTTAAATGAAAACAATAAAATACTGTTGGAACATATGATGGTTGCTCTAACAAATCTGAAAATCTATTCAAATATTCCACTGTTTACCTCAATGTCTTGAATGCTGCATTAGATTGATGAGAAAAATGCTAACTTTAAGTGTTAGCTATAGTGCTTACTGCATAAAGTAATGTTGTACCATTATATAATTGTTAGAATTCTACACAAATTATTGTTTAAGACTCTTAAATAAATACTTCAAAATATTAGATATTTTTAAAGGCTAAATTGGAAAAGGCAGAGATGCATTTTTAGAAATTCTTGTGTTTAATCTCAAACTGCAATTTTGTATCAGTTCTAACAGCGTTATAATAAGGGATAATCCTACCAAGTCCATAGGCTGTGTGTTGGAGGATTAGCTAAAGCTTGCATATTTAAATGTTTCATTTTCTACTGGAATGTCTATAAAATAGACAGTAAAACCCACTTAAACTAATACCTGTTGAAGGGCTAAAACAGTATGAAAAAAACCTCTGTGCAAACTCAGATTTTCTTTAAGTATTCATTGTGTTACTCTTTTGCCTTTTCAGAATTTGCAGATCAAAAATTAAATATTATATATAGTACATGAATATATAGTTAAGGCTTTTTTCCTATGCATTAAAAATGTAATAATTCTGGTGTAAAATTAGTTTATATGTTTAATATTAATTTCTTTAAATAATATTTATAGCTTAGAACAAACAAAATCTTAAACTAATAGTAAAAGATGCATTTCTAAAGTAATACTTGCAATTATTTTGGTGCCTTAGTAAAAGATAATATTTCTACATTATAAAAACAGGGGATTGTTTTTTGGTGAAGTTTATTATGTTCAGAGTTCAAATTTACACAGATTAGTTTTTATTGTGGCTTCTCTTTTCTTTTTGGTAGTAGTAATGAACATTTCAAATGGTGATGTGACTTTTTTCAGTGAGAGTTTTGTCATAGTCATCACTGGGACCTGAACTGCAGTCCATGTTTCCTACCAGAGCAAATACTAGGGTGATAGAGAGAATCCCAAAGATGCTAAAACAATTGGCAATATTGCAATTTAAAGGTTAAAAAAAAAAAAAAAAGCTTCTAAGGTAACCATCAAAGCATTATTTCTAAATTTGGGATTTCATTGTTCTACCTGCCAGATGTAAGGAGATGGTTCATGCCCCCAACATTTTTACAACTAAGGCAGATAAAGGGATGAGGAGATCTGTTCAAGAGCACAGAGCACCAGCCTGGCAGAGTGGAAATGGGAATATTAAAGTTCCATACTCTCAGCACAGAGCAATGCACCAGCCACCAGTTGTGCCACATTCTTGCTTCATAAAGCAGCTTGGGTTTCCCAGTATACCAAAGAGTTGTAAGTAATCAGAATGTCTTGCTGGTTCACAGTTAGAGCTTTACAGTACAGACGAGTCTGCTAAGTCTTCTTTATGGCTAAAGGTTCTGAAAATAGCACTGTTCTGGTGAGGAGAGTGAGCTTTGATCATTGCTGTCTAATTCAAGAGCAGCGTCAGCAGGGTTATACTGCTCTCCCAGCTTGAGCATAGCACTATTTTGCTTGTATGCTTGGGGCAAGATGGAAACATGCCTATTGGAAGGATGTGCCCTGCTCTGCAGAACCAAGTATGACTTTTGCATTGAATAGAAGTAAATGGACTTAGAGATTTTTTGGACCCTTTGAGAAAAATTGCCTCCATTTATTTCAGCCTAGCTAGCAGTGTGGGATTGCTCAGGATGAGATGTATGCTTCTTGTCACCATGACAAAAGTGCAGATCTTTGCCTCCGTGGGATTTGACTTTTCAGGGTCTGACAGAAGATGTGTGGGATCAGAATTCCCTGCCAGGCAAGTCGTTGGTCCAAGTGTGCTACAGACAGGGTGGGAGTTTGTGATTGCCTGGTCCTTAGACTGCTAATCTTCCAGATTAGTCTATGCTTTCTCCCCTGGGGGATAGAAGGCCATCAGCAGAAAGTGAGTGCAATCCGTTGTTCTTTCACTGACAATAAAGAGATAGTGACAGCAGCTAGAAACCTTGTCTCAGTGCTATAGAGATCTGGGAGTGTATGTGGGTATGGTGGTTTAGTCAGTCCCTTTTTTATTTCTGTTCTTAAACAGAAAATTATTAGTATACACAGGTGATAGAGGGACTGTGTATGGGAAGGAGGGACTAGGAGTGCATAGGTGCATGAAGAAGTTCTAGGAGGAAAATTTTGGTCTGCTGCTTCTGTACTTGGCTTATGCTATGCTATTATGCCATTAGTATCTGCCCCCTGGCAGTAAACTAGGGACATCCCGTGGTTCTTGGGCTTTGAAGGAAGCATTGGTTTAGGTAGACACATGTAATGTGGCATAGGTCTGATGGCTCAGGGGAGTATCTTGTGCTTACATGCTCAGACACCTGGCAGTGAAGAGGCACAAGCACAGGGGGCCTCTACGGTCAGGTGGTGCAAAGGACCAGTGGCAGGAGTGAAGCATTTGTCCAGCTCTGATGGTGGCTGTAGGCCACGAGAGGCAGCAAGTTCCTCCACCAGCCCACCTGCTGCCCCATTAGCCAGCAGTATGATGTGTGGGCACGGCTATGAGCACCAACACCTCTGGGCTTGAAAGGAGAGCTTTTCCACACCTAATAACTTTACTGGTGTTTTCAGATGATATGTCACTGTTCCTGCCTTCTGAAACAGAAACTGTCAGCTCCACACCATGCTACGTGTTGTACTTTCTCCAGTTCTCTTTTTGTGCATCACTTTGCTTAGTTTAAAGATTGGTCTCATGTGGAATAACCTCTTCTACTGAGACTAGCTATGTGTTTGTGACTGGGACTCAGGTTTTTGGTGTGAGGTTCTTGCTGTAACATGGATGCTTCTGAGAGTTTGAATGAGTGCAGTTTTGCTCTTTGCCTGCTTAGATTGCACACTGTGTAAAGGCTCAGTGTCTCTTAACTGGCTGTATGCTTCCTGGGACAGTAAACTCCTGGGTCCTGCTGCAGTACAAGTGACAATTAGCTACTTAATCTGCACATATTTGCCAGAAGTAGTATTTTCTTACCACACATGACCACTAGTTTCACATTCTTGATTTCTTATTTTTGACGTCTTCTACTTCCACAGAATTTTCTTTGATAGCTTTGTGTTGTTTAATGATTTTTTTTTATTTATACCGACGCTTTCCCCCTTTAATAATAAGCACTTCAAGTTTTCCAGTGTAATGTTCACCAGCTAGCTTCTTTCTTATTTCACTTGCACTGTTATTACCTGGAGGTAGGTCTTAATAACAGGAGTGCAGCATCAATGTCCTGCATTCAAGTAAGGAAATTAACCTAATAATTGTCTCTTAAATGCATTCTTTCATTACACAACTCATGGGGGCAAGGGGCAGAGGTCATTTAACTCACACAGTGATCACATTGTCATCAGCATAGAAAACCATTATCTCAGTAGGTTATAGCTAATCCTACCGATAGCATTTTAACTGGCCTAATTTTTCTAACAAAGAAAAATATTGACAAGGTAACAAAAATTGGTCAAAAGAACCTATTTCATGAACATCAACTCATCAGCATGGCTAGAGTTTCTTGGAAGAAGCGTAGACAATTTTTTGCTCCATTCCCACTGGAAATATACCTTCCAGCCCTTTCTAACATTTATTCTTTTGCTTGTTTTGTGGCACGGAAGACAGCTTGGCTTTTAGTATTAATTTGTTATTGCATATCTTCCTGCTTGCTTTCTGCCGTAAAGGTTATGTCCACAATGATGTCAAAGAGGTGACTGCAGCCTATTTAAACCTGGCTGAGTAAGATATGGATCAGTAGCTCAAGGACTGGTAGCAACACAGCTATTTTGGTGTGAGATGTGGGTTACAAAATGCACTAACCTGAGAGAGCACTGAGCTCTGTGTGCTGCAGCTCAACCATGGGCTGCCCTGGAGCGGGCAAGTGTAAAGCAGGCTCTGGTTTAGCTAAGCATGCCTCAGTTTCCCCTTTGACTGCCATGTAAATATACTCTTGATGAGCTGAGCTGCTTTGCTGCAGTTCTGTTTCTGGCATGCAGCCTGGTGCTCCACAAATTTATCTTAATGAGGTTGACTTTTCTGTGTTTACACTCTGGTTTGCTGCTTCCTAGGGCAGGGGCTTTACCTGTCCTCATGGTCCTCTTCATGGCTTTGCCTTTTCTATCTGTCCTCTGGGAAGCACAGTCTGAGCGCCTCCATTAATATGTTGCTTCTTTGTTTTCCTCTCTGAGCATGAAATGCTGACATTTTTGAGATCATTTATTTAGTGTTGTGGAGGCAGAAGCAGAGATGATGGGGCTACACTGGTTATGCCTCCAAATAGCTTGATAGCAAAACTTCAATTCAGAATGGGCTCTGCCTTGACACTCCAAAAGTTTTCAGTCTCAAACACAGCTTATAAGCTGTTTAGGCTGTATTGGATCAATAGGGTTTTAATTTGTCAGGAGGTTGTCTACCAGCACCCATTCTTTGCTTTCAGAAGGCTGTTGGATTTTCTCAGTCTTCGGGAAGTCAGTATTTTTCTCTACAGTGGGATGTTGCTTCAGGATAAACTGTGTATTTATTCTGACAGTCTGCTCCATGATCTCCATTTGTGCCCAGGTAGCTGCATACCGTACAGAGAAGGGAAGGCTGGTGGTAGTGTTTGACTGTCTTTAATCCCCATGGCCCCCCTTCAGACTGCCCGGGGAGCCTGAGAGACAAGATAGATGCTGGTGCATTTTGGTCTTCTGTATTAGAGGCCCTACTGTGATCCCTTCCTTGCAGGTACTACAGCCTTCCTGCACACTGGTGTGTGCTATAACTGCTGCATATTATAATAATAATAATAATAATTGTAATTATCCTCTATATGTAGTCCAAAATAATCTTATTGTTATAAGAGAGTTAGAATGGGAGAGAGTTCAGTAAGACAGAGGGAAACATAGATGGCATCTAGCTAGAGCAGTTCATGTGTGACACTGGTGGCAGTGGAGCCATAGGAAGAATTCTGATTTCTGGCCAGAATGAAAAAAGGGAAAGAAAAAAAAAAAGTAAATGTTTTTACTTTTTTGGTTTATCATTTGCCCTTTGATAACCCCTATCTTGTTGACAAAAAGGAAGAGAGCTTCTACCCTCACTAGTTGCTTATTATTGTTAAAATGATGTTGAAGCACACTGGAAATTCATTTACAATCTCTTTCACATTCTTTGTCACATAGGGAATCAATATTTGAGCAAGACTGTCACCTCCAGAAGTAACCCACAGTACCACCTTCCTTCAAATACTTTTTACATTAAGTGTTGCCCCCTGGCACATAACCTTTCCCCAGCCCCACTCCATCCCGGCTCCACTGGTCTGTGGTCAAAGTGTTAGGCAACAGTTTTTATTAACTGTAATAACAATATTGCAGAGATGGCCAATTTAAACTGAAGTCCCAGCATAGTCCTGCATTTCACAGCTGATTCATATTGACGAGTGCTGCTTACCCTGTGAACTGTAAGCTGCTGGAATGAGCAGAGAGGCTGCGGTTTTCTTTCAAGTTACAGGATCCAAAGGCAGCGGTAATTGTTTTTGAAATGTTTCTTTTTATTATTATTAAATAAGTTCATTGTATATGTTGAAACCTGGATCATTCCTGCTCTGATTTGCTTCCCTTTTCATTGCCAGGCCTAAAGTGCAGGGAACAGTGTGTGTGTTTTGGATTGCTTCTAAGCCATAATAAAAATATCCTTTCTGCAGGGAGCGGGTGCCATCTCTGCCATTTCCTCAGAAATGTGTAGTCCATAATTAGTCAGGACTTCAGAGTGCTAAATGGAAGAGACAGGATGAACAAGAAACCCAACAAAATAACTAGATTTTATTTAAGCTAACATAAAAGTGCAGAACTATGTTAGTCATATATCATGACAGATTCTAGCCCAGCCTAATTCCGTTCTTCATATGTGTATTGGCATAGGGAATCAAAGACTGTTTGAAAAGATGTGCTTACAAAGTAAGGCACTTTACCAACTGTCAGGAACTGCTTTGAAACACATCCTTACCTCTAGATACTATTTACCTTGAGGATGTACACTGTATATGCTCTCTTCAGTTTAAAGGCCCCAGGCTTGAGTAGCAGCAGTTACTGTATCTTCCAAAAAACCCTTGTAAATTATCACATATGTGCCTTGCAGCACCAGGCTGTTTGCTCAGCAGGCAAATACAATGCAGCAGCATTATTAAATCTCCATGAAGTTTACCAAATTTGCAGGATCAGTAGGGTGGACCCAACAGGGAAGGTCTCCTACTGCCTACAGCACCTTTAAAGCAGCTGATGGTGCCGCTGATACTTTGCATTCTGCTGTTACTCTACTGCTGTAGCCATCTACTTAATCTCCACAGCAAAGATTAGTTTATTCGATTAAGTCTGTTCCCTATAGACCATCCCCGTAGCTCCTTGGAAGGCATCAAGACTGTGTGTCTCCAACCTTTTACCAGCTAAAAAGATTCAATAAAGTAATCTTTTCCCCCTCCTTTTATATGATTGGAAAATAAATTGAAAATGAATTTCAGTTATTGCTTGTGTTTTAAATATGAGATAAAGGTCAGCCCCCTCTAGCTATCTCCATAGATGGAGATTAACATGAGCATGTTCCATTATAAAATCATATAGCAGTTTTGTAAATCTGTCAAGTCATCTACAAATATATAATTAGTCTGTTAGATTTTGAAATCAATAAACAATGACTTTTCAGTCTTGTGCCTCGAAATCTTTGCTAGAGAGTGCTTTAGGCATGGGATTCCAAATAGCAAAATATTTGCACTGTATACATTAAGTTGTTTTCTGGATCTGTTTATATTTCAAAGGTTAATTGAAAATTAGGTGTATGTGTGCTTTTTTTTATTACCTTTTTTTTTTTACCTCTACTTAAGAAAAGAAGCCAATTTTAAACTTGTTTTTTTTTTTTTGTTAAAGCAGTGTGTCAAACAGTGGATGTTCAAATTATAAACTTCCCATTTTTCTTTTCATAGTTGGCTACAGCGAGATGGTGACTGTGAATGTTTGTAAGGCAACATTCATAGACATATTTATACAAGGCATGTGTTCACCGTTTGTCATCACTGTCACAGAACATGATTTCCCAGGTCAGAAAATTGACTTCAAAGCTTGACCCTGAAGATTTGACTTGCCTGTTTGCTTATTCTGGTTCAAGATGTGATGTCAAAAGCTGTCCTATTAGTGGCACCTTTTCACATTTAGTTTGCTCAGGTTGATAATAATGATACTGGAAGGACCGCATTTTGATGTTGAAAGAGATAGGGGAAGGAGCACTGCTGAAATTGATGGCGTTGACAGTAGGAGGTGAGATTGGAAAGAGATATATTAAAATGTGGATATTACTTTAAGTGACAACATTCCTTTGTTAAAATGCTATACATTATCATGACATTAATTTTATTGGTGTAACCTGTTCCTAAATTAAATAGGATTATTTTAGGTTTTTTAATATATATAGATGCTGTTTATATACCAGTTGCAAGTATATACCTATGTAGATTTGAATGCAATTTTTAAAGTGGATTAATTAGAATACACTGATTAGAATGGATTATACCATGTTTCTTTTAATTATTCATTTTAATACTGAATTTTGATATGCAAAAAGTCATTGTTTCTAAAGTGTATTTGTTTCAGAAATAGGCTAGTATAATTTTAACTCCAACTCTCAAAAGCAGAACTGCTATCATTCAACTCCTGCTTATGTTAGTGTGTCATTGTTACAAGTTGCTGGATATACACAAGGGTCTGTCAGAATCCGGGGATCTTGAAGAATAAAAAATTTTAAAATTAGATTATTGAAACACTTAACAAGAAGACACTTGTGGCAGGATAAATATCAAATCAATAACTTAATGCTCACGATTGAGTATCCTGCTTTTTAACAGATGATTACCTGTTTATTGATCTACCTTGTGACACCAAAGTACAGAAATATTGTGATATTCTTTATTTAGAAAAAAGGAAAGGAAATCTCATGCAGCATAACATCTACGTCAGTGATAGTTTTCATATAATGCTAATAGCATGACAAGGTTGAATCCACTAGTATCGTTTGTTGTTAGTAAAGTTAAAATAGATGGGCTTCCCATTTTAATATGCCCTCATAACAATTACTTTATATAAGGTCACATTCTCAAAGTTTCCAAGGTACTTAGCCGGCATAGACCACAATGGAATGTAAAGTAGCCAGTGTGTAAGGTTACTCACAGAGGAGAATCGTGACCACGAGGCTTGCTTAGGGTGCACACTTACCAGCCCTTGAACTTCTGTATTGCGTATTAACAATAGGTTTCACTTGTCAATTTAGACCACTTACTATTAATAGTAATTTCATTCCCTATGTTTGCTTGTTTTTATAATTTTACAGTGACTAGCACTTGCATTGACTTTATTATTTTTTTCTTTCCTCTCACCATTTTAGCTGGTGCAAAATTCCCATTCCATTAAGATCCAGGCTTTATAGTGTTGTCTGTTTCTTGCCTAAGTGTTTGTGGGTACTGATCCCTTTGCACTGTCAGGCAGCAGCTGAAGTCGCCTCTCTGTGTACAGTGCTTTCTTGGTACTTCCTTAGGTGTGGTGCAGTCTGGCTAGAGACAGTACTGCTGTTGGGCGTGTCTGCAAACTTCTAAGCATCATAACTGTATTTTCAGTCTTATGAATTAAGTTATATTGATTTTTAGGTGCTTTTTTAGTTTCATTTTTTGATATTCACAGTGTGGTGTGTTAGCGTTTTGGGGGGTGTGTGTTTGGTTTTTTTGGTTGTTTGTTTGTTTTAAATAATTTCTTCCTGTGCAGTTTATGTAAAAAAAGTTTTATCTCTGTAAGTATGAGGGGAATGTCCTCCTAGGACCCCTGGTGTCTGTTCAATTGCTCTCACAGTAAAATGGGTGGGGTTCCTGGGAAAAGGAGCAGGTGAGACTGGCTGACAAGTCATATCTTAGGGTCTGGGGCAAATCTGGAGTGGCGCTCACTTGGCAATGGTCACTTTAATCCTGTGGTAAATATTCTGATTTTCAAATGCTAATTGGTTACACTTTTTATGCTTTATAGAATTTTAGTCCTAGAACACAACTAAAGAGTGACTATTTTAATATGTATTTTGATACGGAGTAGCTACTTCAGAATACTACCACATGCCCAGCAGTAGGAAAAGCAGACCAGCTTTTGGAAAATAGCCAACTTGGGGAACATGTATGTAACTCTGGGCAATGTTTATGTATCTGTATTTGTTTATGTCTGTGATCCGCAGAACGTGCACTTTCTGATAGTGTGCAATTTACATTGTGCAAAGGAAATACAAAGCAGACCTATAGTAGCCCTGTAGAAATAGTCAAATTCTGCCAGCTTTGCTTGGAAGTAGGTTGCAATCCCACAGAAGCAAAAAAAAACTTCAGTGCATGAATATGGATTGCATAACTGGACCTAGTAGACAAACATCATCATACTGGTAGTAGGGAATTAAATCTGACTAATGGTCTCTTTTTACTGAGGTAACTGCTTAGCCCATTTAAAAATTATAGGTATAATATAATCTAAATCAACATAATTACTCAGGAGTACATTACCTAAGAATGTTGTATCTTACTGATTTAGCTTGTGTGTATGTACAAATTTATGTTATACAAAATGCATTTAGAGGCCCAGAGTGCTTAAATGCTGCATTTGTTGCATAAAAAGTTCAGGTAAGACAAAATCACAGTCAATTCGCTTGAATACCTCCCTTAAAAAATGACTGAGTAAGAATGTTATTCAAACTGCTAACAGTAAATACCCAATCTTCATATTGCTTGTTCCATCCATCTGTTTTAAAATGAACAAAGGATTCTGACACCTTTCCAATGAAGATGTGTTTAGAGGGAGGGAAAAGATGTAGAACTAAATCAGTAAAAAACTGTATTAGGTGACACACACACTTCAGTTGTAATTAGAGAATTTTGTCTTCAAGTCACCTTGACTTTAAAAACTAAACAAGCCCTGAATTATATGCTAATTATGATGCATCTCTTTGACTAAATGGTTGAGTAAGTTTTTAAGCACTCTTTTTGCTTAAACAGTTCACATGAAGTCCTTCCTTACTTCTTTTTTTTTTTTTTTTTTTTTTAACTCCCCCTAAACAGAGTTGGTTGGTCAAGTTGATCTCTTGTTTGAAATTCAATCAAGGGCATTAAAGTGTAAACCAGTTGGAAAAACAAAGAGCTTAGGGAAATCATTTGCTTAAACAACAACAAACAAGCACTGGTAATCTTCTTACAGAAATTAATGAAGGGAAAACCCCCTCAGCTTGGGTGGATAATGATCCTTAGCTATCATGTAACAAGCCTAGAAGGTTTAGGGAGAAGGTGAAAATTAAGCAAGCTGGATTAAACTGAACTTCCAGAGGAACAAAAAGAAGTTCAGGATAAAGATCAGTTCTCCCAATTTGAGATCGAAAAGTAGTTCTGCACTGGAATGGGCTTAATCCTGTATGCAAATCTGGTTTAAAGTTAAGTTTTCATCTTGGAATGTTTTTTATTTTTACTATATCGCTAATAAATTAAATACTTAAAAATAATTCAAGTATCTTGATAATAGTTTCTTTATGCAGCAAAAGCTTTTTCATCAGGTTGAGCTATAAAACTGCTAAATGTAAAAAAAAATTGTTACCTTTATCTTCTCGCGATTGTCTTTAATGCTTATTCTTTACTAATTAATCTCTTCAAATTATTTAACCACAAAATTGAGATCTTTTCACATTAGAGCCTACCCCAGAGGATATTCATAAGGGCCTTCCTGATAACTCAAGAAAATTTAATTAGTTTTCCCAGTACCTACATGTTTATCTTTTAGTAATGATAGGAGCTACCTTCACTTCCACTAAGAAACTAAACTTCCATTTCAGTCAGTCCTCACTGAAACAAGTAAGCTACTATTATGTCATATGTAGTTTTACTTACAAAATATTAGTAGCTATTTCAGTAAAATGTTTTAATTATCCTATCTCTCTTTAATGTGGAAAAAGATCATTGAACATCACAGTTAATTCTCTCTTCCTCTCTCATCATCCACAAAAAAAAAAAAAGTGCTCAAGTTGTCTTCTGTTTTTTCCCTTATCTTAAGGCTTATCATTGCTCAAGGTTTGTTTTAAGTCAGTGGAAGTGCTGAAAAGCAAAGTGATGGAAATACATGTTTTGTAACTCTGCTAGGACAGGCAGAACAATTCTCTGTCAAAATATCACATGAAAGCTTTACTAATTAAATGAAAAAGTGGTATTTGGGAATCTGGGCTCTGTCTCTAGGTAGACCCTGGGGGAAGCCACTTGGCAGTCTTCACCCGCCCTAAACTCAATGCTACTACAGTGGAAGTTGTAGGTGGATGTTCATTTAGGCTCCAAGCCCGCAAACACTTACAGGCATCCTCAGATTTATGGGACCATTTGCAGTGCGTCAAGTTAACCACATACCTAGGCATGCCTTTGCAGGATTGGGGCGTTTCTTTTTCTAGTCGTACACAGCTCACCTGTTTTCAGAGGAATGGTGACATCAGGAGGTATAAGAATTTCAGGACATCAACTGGACAGGTCTGAAATGTACTACACATGGTATGAAGCTTACTGAAAAATATTATTTAATCTTGAGGGATGGCAAGGGAGGAGTGCAGGGGAAAATTGCCTTTCAAATCAGAGCAGTGATAATTACTTTGAAGGTTTGTACTGTGCTATCACCTTGCCATTAAGCCTGATGTCCTTCTTTCACAGAATTTCTCCTGGCTTTTTCTCAAATACATTTAAAGTGTTAAGTAATATGAAGTCAATGAAGCTGGTGATACTTTAAAGTTCTTAGAGACTGATTGTTTTACATTTCAGTGTAGATTAGATCAGAATGAGCAGAAGCCACTTCGTATGAAATATCCTGGAGTGCCTAATCTATTGATTTAATTTTGTAGCCTCAATCTAGAATTTAAGTGAGAAGACTGAAATAAGAAGTCCTTCACATTTACTGCATTGAATCTCTCTTCATGGCTTCTCAATAATTCCCTATATAAACAGACAGGAAATAGTACACATTTTGAAAGCTGCAGTAGCTTTCTAAAATATTCCAGTTTAAAATCTGCTTATTCCTGTTCTTTCTGAAAGAACTTTCAAGAATATTAGAAGGAATTTTTTAAATTGTGCTTAAAATAATGATAATATCAGTGTTTACAGAGTTTTTGAAATAAAAGCTCACACTTGCACAACATTTCCCTTCAGATCTCTCTTAAATAAGAGAAGAATGCCTTCAACAGAGCATATTTAAGAAGCTGTTTCCCTTTCAACCATATTAATATAGAAACAGAATTATACTAAACCATGTTTCTTTAGACTGGCATATTTACAGCCCTTATCTGGGCCCTGTATCTGTAACCTTGAGCGCTTCCAAGTCTATAAGGCATTTACTCTCAGAATATCCCCGCCCAGTAGGGCAATGCAGTTGTCCTTGTTTGACAGTCAGGGAACTGGGGCACATAGAGTCTCAAGTACTGATCCTCAAAGATATTTAGATGCTTAATACATTTCTTACAAAAATGTAGAAGTCTTACTTATTTTTGTTGAAAGTTAGGAGCATAACAGGAGTATGGTTTCTAAATACATTTGAGTATCTCAACCAAAACAATCAAGACATTCTCATAGAACAGGGATTTGATTTGTCCCAAATCTTAGGCTTGATGCTTTAACTACTGGGCCACTCTCTTCTGTAACCATGCTCCTGGAGATTAATGCCTGAATCTCACTGTGGAGTAGTTGAAAGAGAGACATGAAATATGTTTATGGTTAGTGACGCAAGTGTCCCTGGTACCCATAGCATGGCATACCTTATATTTTCTAATTTGTGTTAGTGTCTAGCAAAAGTTAGACATGCACCAAGAGGCCTCCAGCCATCCTAATAAATATGAATACATCCATCCAAATGATGGCTAGCCAAGACCAGGTTTACTGTCTCCTTTCCCTTGAAACCTTAATAATTTTGAATGCAGTCTGTGATTGATGCAGTGTAATCTAACTCAAATGGCTCTTAAAATAAGAAAGCTAATAGTTCAAAGATTTTGGGACTCAGAAGATGAGGTAAATATAGTAACATCTGTTACTCTTACAAGTTTTCTAGCACATCTGCCTATGGCTTTTAGGTGCTGAGCAAAGTTAACATGTAGGTTATTGTGATCCTCTTCAGCACTTGTGCCAGTAGTTAAATCCTAAGAGAAACTGTGCAGAAAAGCAAAAAGTCTGGGGATTCTTTTAGGGAGGAGACCTAGTCTAAGATGCTGGTTAAGTTAAAGATAGGAAAGACTTCAAATGACCAAGCAGGTGAACAGTCTACATCACTTAAGTGCCGCTAGCTGTATCTCTCCTCTTGTTCTTTGCCAGCTTGAAGTTCTGCATTAAAAATATGTGCACATATGGGATCTAGGAACTGTTGCAATAAAACATTGTTATTAGCACACTAAAACCCCAATATGCTAAACCTTTTCTTTATGTACTATCCATTCTGGTTTCCAGCTTCAATCTTCAGAGGATCCTTATCTCAGTGGATAAACAGCCCTTTTTAGCTTTCAGACAAGTTTTGTACTCAAGTAGGCTTATTGATGTGACTCATTCCTGATTACCTTTTGCTCAGCTTTTATGCCGGTAGCTAAATGCACTTGTTCAGCCCCTTTCTAATTTCTGTTTGCCGGTGAGATGGGAATCATAATTGTAGCTCTCACCTGCCTACTCTCATGAAAGACTCAGGGATTTTAGCTGGTCGTCAGAAGCTATATTTTTTTACAGCGGATGTTCTTAAGAAAGTAAAAAAATGCTCATTTCAAATGTTAAATTACTAAAAGCAAATGTATATAGTGGAACCTTAGATACCTACATGAAGCAACAGTTGTTAAACTCTACTTTCTAGACTTGACCATTGCCACATATGATGCTCAGCTTACTGTCTGCAAATAACCCAAGCCAAAAAGAGGTTGAAAAATGGATTCTGAAAGAGTTCAAATGCATGCAGTTCTTGGATGCCTCAGGCATATTGTGTGGAGCATAATGGCCAAATCTCAGATAGCTGAAATTCAGGTAGCTGTTTCCATGGGAAGAAGGTGTCTTGAACTTTCTTCTAAATAATTTCTTTTCTGATCTTTGCCACATTATTGCTAAATGGTCTCACCTTACACTGTCAGCATTGGACATCTTTTATGTCAACATAACTAGACAACAAGATTTATCAAAGTTGACCAAAGAACTTCTTATAAATATGCTTATTCGGGACTGTATTTGTTGACAAAGGTTTGGAGTTGGTACCTGCTAAAGGAGAGAGCTGTAGTGGATCCATGGAGCTTGGTCTGTTCTGTGGCAGCCAAGGCTTACTGATAATTGGGGAATGTTGGCTATTATGATACAGTGAATGTTTGCTTACTCATTTTATTGAATTGACAAAGCACAAGGAGGGCTTGGCTTTGAGGAACAATCCTGTTACTCTGGAGGTGGACCCCAGCGTCCAAAAGTAGGAGTGATAGCAAGTAATAATCTAACCTATATAAATATTTTCTGTGCTGGTGGTTCAAGCTTGGGAGGAGCTATAATCATCAAGGACAATGTAGTAGACTCTGCTTCATAGTGTGAGACTCCTACCGAAAGGCCTCAGGCTTTTTATAAGAAGCCTCTGTCTAGTTTAGCAGGAACTCTTGGATGATTCCTGAAGGTGCCTATAATGTTCTAACTGCCAGTGTTTTTGCTGGTTCCTGTTTAATGCTGTGTTTTGCATGCTACTCCACAGGGGAGCTTTCCTAAGTTCATTACTACTGTAGAACTGGCTGTTCTGGCTGAGAAACAGATCAAGCTGGAAGGAATACTCTAAATCTGATGTTGCTTTGTGGTCAGATAGAGCTGTGTTATGGACTGCAGAAGAAGATTTAAATAAAAGGTCTTTCACTTCTGTTTTCTTGCCACTAGCCGAGTAGCTTATTGCACGACTGTGAAAGCATCGCTGTAATACTATCTTGCTATAGGCAAAACTCTTCTCTGGAACTTTAAATTGTTCCTGGGCATGTGTGGAATCTAGATAGCTTTCTGTAAATCAAGACCAGTGGCATGATCTTTGAGTAAAAAGCAAATAAACAGTAAAAAAAGACTAATATGTATATCCTTTGTAACATTTAATATACTTATAACGTGTAATTATTACAATTTTACAGATGGGGAACTGAGGCACAGAAAATGACATGTGTCATGTGAAGTAACACAAGGGTTCAGTGACAAAATTGCTCTTTTCTGCTCCTGTAAGCTATAAGAAAGCTGCCCTACTCTTCTGTTTTGTTCATAATAATACATACATGATCACTCAAATATTTCCCTAGCATGAATCTCATGTTGTTTTGACCTTCTTTCATGTGTTCAATATCCACTTAAAGGTAGTTAAAAATCGCCCAAATTTTGTGTATACTGCAAATCCATACTTTGGGAGGAAGTTTTGAAATATCTCATACGTCTGATTTTTATTTAAAATATAGTTGTCAGTTAATTCACTTTCACATTTAATAACCTATACAATGCGTAACTATGATTACAGACTGTAACCTCAATTTTTCATGTTTGTGGGCTTTCTTGTGTAATAATCTAATGAAAAGTAAAGATTGGGCAGTTGCATGTAAAACTTCATAAATAATAGTGCTGGAGGCTGCTGCCTGAGTTGTGAAAGAAACACTGTTTTTCTCCTACGACATGAAGCTTTAAGGACTTTATGTCCTGATCAAGAAGGAATGCTTTAATAAGCATCCACATTAGAGGGTTTGTGCTGTGTAAGCTTGGTACAGACCATATGGGCAAAAAGGCACATTGTGTGGCGACAACTGCCCTGCTTGTCATCCCCAATCATACTTGCTCTAATCCTTGTTTTAATTTACTCTGCTTGTACAGCACCAATCCTGCCAGTGCGGTCCTTAGGGTCCCTTCATTCCTGCCATTTATGACAAGGAATATGCAAAGGCACAATTATTCATCCACTAAGGTGACAGAGAAGGGCTCTGCTTGGGAATATGTTCCCAGACTTGCAGCATCATAATGTCAGTTGTTAAAGCACTTTGCAGTTGCAAACAATTCTTGAGAGATTTTTTTTTTTTTTGTAAATATAAATATTTTTGAACACAGAAGTGACAAGACTAAATGAATCCTTACTGATTAAGTGCAATGCTGGAGAGTTTTTATACATAACATTCTCCACACTTTGCCTTTTATTCAAATTGAATGTTTTTTTGTCTTTCTCCCTCTACT
This sequence comes from Elanus axillaris, assembly GCA_026212715.1. Taxonomy (NCBI): domain Eukaryota; kingdom Metazoa; phylum Chordata; class Aves; order Accipitriformes; family Accipitridae; genus Elanus; species Elanus axillaris. The sequence goes on from JANZLQ010000092.1 coordinate 24,975,357, forward strand.
TAATTATTGTGCTCTTATCATTTGTTTAACTTCAGACAAAGGATAGTATGTCGAGCCACCCTTATTAAGTCTTACAGATTGTATATTGTTTATATTCTGCTGTACACCACATTCCTAAATAGAAAAAAAAAAAAAAAAAAAAAGCCAACAAAAAACTCTCAAGTGTAGCATTCAGCCTCTCAAGTCCATGATGTATTTCATTTGCTACGGTCAGAGCAATTTTAACAATGCCTTTCATTTTCTTATAGCCTAAAATGATTTTCTTTCTGTGAGGCCATTCTCCAAAACTTCTCTTCCCCTTTCAGGGTATCATTTGCAATTTAAAGCTAACCTGGTGAGTGTACTCACAATAGGCTTGCCCATAAAATGGTTCAAGGCCTGCCTGCATGCCTAATGAGGTTGATGTTGAGCTATTTAGCTCTTTGTCCTTCCATAATATCTACTTAATGCAGTTCAATGGGAGTGGATTGTTAGAAGCATTAAAGATTCTATTAAGTCTTTACTAAAGCCACTCTATTCTAGTCCAGCTGTATAGTGGCAAGAGCATTAAATTTCAGAATGTAGTGGGAACAAGGGGCCTGAAAAAGCACCTATAAAAAAAGGACAAATTTCCTAACGAAGTAAGACCACACTCAATTTAAGACCTGTTACTTTTGTATCTAGATCTAAAGAATTTCTCAGTGTAGATCTCGCAGTGTTCTGAATTAACTCTGGTTTCCCTTAATGGATGAATAAGGTACAATTCAAGGTACAAGCACTTCACCACACTATTGAAAACAAATAACGTTATCATTTTGATCTGAGAGAAACTACCAAATTCTTGCAAAGGCCACCTTTCAGATAACATTTAAATGCAGTGTATTTTCCCATTTGCTTAAATACCGTAATGAGATCGATCTGCATCATGAATTCAGAAATGTCTGCACTTTAGGGGAAGATAAACAACACCTCTGACAAAAAAATATTCATTCAACACATTGTTTTGCTGAAGGGATTGCTTTTTTATCGGGCCTGTATGGTGCTAGCCACCAGCATTGAGAAGAGGGAAGGAAAAAAAAAAAAGAAGAAGGGGTAGAATGGCCAGGATTTCACACAGTTGGCATTGACTTGGCTTGAAGAGGCAAGCACTAAGCTGTCTTTTCAACCATAGTAAAAACCCTCCATCTGGCCACCCTAAAACTCTGTTAGCTTGTTCAACTCGCTGTCGGCTGATTGGGCTTTGTGAAGCAGAAGTAACAACATCAATAGTATAAACCCTTGCCACTTGAGAGTATTACATTTCATTTCATGCTTGACTTAATCAAAACTGGGGAAATGAAATTTACACCTTTTTGATGTTCTTTTCCCTGCTGTTTAAGGAGAAGAATCTTAACCCATTTGATCTTCACATGCACCCAATAAATGACCAAATATGCCAAGCTGCCAAAAGCAGACGGCTGCCAGTTGCCAGTTTATGTCAGGTCACTGTAAGAGAGCTTAATGCAGAAGGTCTTGAGTTTCATACCAAATACCTCAATTTTCAGTATGGTATTCTGGTTGCAGTGTCAACAATTTAGCTCCCATCCCCATTAATATTAAACTATTATAAAGAAAGCAAAAATGTCATTTTTACTGGAGGGAAATATGCTAGCAGGCGGCTGTTGCATGACAGAGTCAGGAGAGAGTGACAGAGATGAAATGAAGCTGGGTTTGAATTGCTTCTTCAAACCCTTGACATTTGTTCCTTTCTTTTCTGGCTCTGATCTACACGATATACATAGTTGTTGTTGTTGTTGTTTTTCCTGCTAATAACAAGACAGTGCAGTGCCGGATTAGAGATTGAGTGAGTGAAAAATGGGACTGGTGATAACGTTTTCTCTGTGCCTGGGGGGAGGCTCATTAAGCAGATCAGATCACTACCAAAATACATACATAAATAAAATCAACAACTAACAAAGTTCTCTCCCACACCTTGCTGATGGAGAACACTTTTGATTTGGCAAACGTGGGCCTGGAGAGAGGCTTTGCTGCTCACCTTGCGCCGCGTTTCAGCGTGTTGCTTGGATTTCATGAGCAGCCCACAGCTGTGGGGTGAGTTGGTGAGCTCTCGTCACCACCTGCACTGGGGTGGACCCACGTGGGAAAACAAGCAAACAAACACAGCACAACAGGTTTCTGCCTTCCCAGTCGCCGTCCTGCTCTCCTAAAAGACTTTTTCCCTTTTGTCAAGGGCCATCGTTTATGACTTGATGAAAACATTTGTAATAGATCATCAAATACTGATACATTCTGTGGGACAATATCCCATTTGTTAAATATAAATTAACATTAACACAGATCCCCCGTCACAAAAAGGCGAAGGGTTTTGACACCTTTTCAGCAGGACAGGCCGGGCCTCAGCAAAGAAAGCCAAGGGCCTGTAAAGGAACTTGTCCCGAATGGTGATCCTCGCGGCTCTTGTGTGACAAGGTACATAGTTTCTATTCAGGAACAGGCAGATTATCGGTTACTATAGTTTCCCTAAGGCTCAAATGGAGCTAAGGCCTAAGCTGAACAGAATAGGTTAAAAGGTGCCGATGTTTGGGCCTGCGAAACCACATGTTGAGAGTCAGAGACCAAACAAAACAAAGAGCACATCTCTCTGGTCTTTGATGTCTTCTCTGAGGGATGCGGAGTGAGAAAAATGCAGCCGTGCCCCCGCGCCCAGTGGCCCGGCCGGCCTGGGACAATGCGCCAGTGTGGGAGCCCAAGGCACCACAGGCCACCGGTGCACCCTGACCTGCCGCCCTGGTGGTGGGGTGTGCCTGGAGCAAAGCCAGCAGAGACCATCTTGGCCTGCCTCAGAAAATCCTTGTAACCACACACGTTTATTCTCCCGTTTCCCCCCCCTACGAGACACGCTGTGGTCTCAAACACAAACAAACTCGGGACCCTTAAAGTACTAACTTTAACTAGACTTAATTTTCCGTTTTCTGCCTGTGTCTCCTTTCAGTCTGTCCTTTAGTATTCCATTTGTGTTGCGTGCTTTAAAAACTCTTTACAGCGCTTCAGCTAACAGCTTTTTTTTCACTGCTTGCCTCAGTGTCTGCTTTGAATCCACTGTGGAGCTGGTGCAGCGGCTGCTCTGCGCTTCTTGCATGAATCACTGATTCTGCTCTTTTTTTCATTTGTGAGTATACAGTGTTTTCAAACAATTCGTATTCACCATAAAAATGTTCCATGTAGGATATCCCCTGATAGCACAAGCAACACTTTTGCATTTTTCATAAGCAGGATTAAAATACCCACTACTTGTGCTCACAATGTAGGTTTTCTCCATGCTGTTGAAACTCGGTTTAGTATTTTAATTTTTTATTAAAACTCTTGTAAGCAAGATAAATATGTATCGGCACTAAAGGGAGACCGCCAGCTTTGATAGGTTATATTGCCACAATTTGCTGCTGCTCTTTAAGTATTCCAGCACTCGAGATCCAAGTATTATGCAAAGCAAAATTAATCAGCACCTGCATCTTTTAAAATAATAGAATTCATGAATTCTAAAGTTTTATCAGTGGTGTTGTAATTCTGATTGTCGTCAGTTCTTTATACCATTATAGAAAAATATCTAATTGTAACAACTGTATTCCTATAGTGAACATATTACTTGAATTCAAACCCCAACAATGGCAATAGGATAACTGTCCTTGAATTTGAGCCTTTTGTGATACATCAATAGGCTTACAATGTGCTGAATTAGCAGGCATATTAATGGGCAGATGCAGCACCAGCCCATTCTTTTTACCCAAATCTTCTTATGCAAATACCCCATGAATCCAGTTCAAAGAGCTAGCTTTAAAATGAGCTTCTACACACATTCAGATGGGTCCTTTCACAACTGGCAATGGGACTTAGATAGAAAGTGACATGAGAAAAGTTTAGACACTTGTTTTTATAACTGAACATGATCTTGTTATCATAATCTGATACTGGTAACTGGCATGGTCTGGTTGTAGAATTTTAAGCCTTTAACAGAGGGAGATAATCTAGGCCTTTGTGCTACAATGTACTGAATCCTGCACTTGGTGAAAGCTATCAATGAGAATTGCAGTTCATGCTTTTCAAACAAAACTTTTTCATGGTAGAAGCTTTTATCCTATGATAATTACTTAACTGATTGTAGCAGTGCCTTTAACATTAGTGAGCTCATAACAAGGGCACATAAAAAGGTTGCGTTATTTTAGAATAAATAAATTATCAAATAAACAGGTTTTGTTTGCTTGTTGAAATAAATGATAATGAGGTCATTATTAAAAATGCTAATGCACAGCAGCGTGGCTAGTAAAAGTTAATGTATTTTGTGATCTTTCTTTTGTTTGCTGTGTTTCTTGTGATTATTTCTCATCAACAGCATCTGGGTGAGAGTGTTTTTAAATGATTTAATTGCAAATCTTGGAAAACCTGCCCAAGGAAAAGAAGGGGAATAGTTTTACTAAATCTTTGATGTTGCAGCCCCTTCCTTTAAAATTACTTTAAATTTGCCTGCCATTTTAATGGAAACCTATGGCTTTCTAGGAGATAGTTTGGATTTTTTTAAACTGTTTATTTTAAGAAGTCCAAAAGGTGGTGAGAAGGAATTTCATGTTGACATTTCCCATACATGCTGACCAAACTTCATTAAAGCAATGCTTCCTACAGAATATTCTATAGGAAGTATAAAGACAACTGAGAATCAATTCTCAGCTGGAGCAAATTGGCATAACTAATTGACTTCTGTGAATCTGGTCAGCACTGTTTTAGCCTTGGCTAGTGTGTGGAGTTGATGTAGATAATTTAAACTATATGAGATTATTGTAAAAAATGAGGGGGCAAATAATCTGCTCTTTTGTCATTGCATTTAGAGAATCACATTGTATATTAGACTAGTCCTGTACGGCATTATTGATTGGTTTATTCTTTCTAATTTTTTCTGAAATTAATATTTATAATGTGTTCTGAAGCATTAATGAGGTGATTCTTATACCAACATCTTTAGTGCACTAAATGACCATAAAAGCAAGCATATCTCTTAAATAGTTATTTTCAGAGCAATAGAACAAATTTATATAGACACATGCATACTGGCAAAAATATTATGGGTTGTGCTTGATAGCCTTCTTTGTGGAATGCTTTATTAAGATTTAATGGTAGCAAACATGACAGTTCCACTGAGTCTTCTTCTGGACACTTTGTGTTTCAGTATTAATTAGCGGCATTATTTAGGGACATGAATTTGGCGAACTCTTTGATTTTTAGTACTGTTTTCTGTTTACTGTAAACCTGCAATAACAAATTCATGTGCTGAAAGACTATGTCAAATTAATATTTAGGTACATAGAGGGCCTAACTCTTGACTTCAGATGTATGTAAGTAGACTCTTCCTGTCTCAGAAATACAATCCATCACCATTGATCCTGCCTTACGCATCTGCAATAAATTTCATCATTCAAATGAACATATTGCTTATCAGAAAATGTAGTTAAATGTAAAGGAATGCAGACTGCAGATGGGAACCTGCTCTGAGGACTGTGGTTCTGCAAGGAGCTCCTTCTGAGAAACATCAGCCACCTCAGGCAGCCCCACTCTGCAGAAGAGGCTTTTCAGGGACTTTGTCAAATGTGTGTTCCTAGAGCTCAAAATAACTGTACATGTCAGGATTTGTGACACTGCAAAATATTTGTATATATCACAGTAAGACTGTGATACTTAAAATAACTGCTTAATTTTCTCAACTTTTCATATGCTGCTTTTTAAAATTTTTTTTTTCTTTGTGGATGAAGATGAAGTGATTAAGTGAAGTTTTATTTTTCTTGCCCTTTTTGCTGTATTTGGGAATGTTTAACCACAGCACAGAAAAAAGCACGGAAGAAAACCAGTACAAGAGAACCACTGAAAGGGTGAAGTGTCAAAGGTAATGCAGGAGTGAAACGTAAATGGAACAGAACAGTAAAATGCCTGGAGAGCAAACTGCATGGTAGAGTAGTGGAAGGAGAGAGAGATGGGGAATCATCTATAACATTGGTATCAGACTGTCAAACTGTATGATATGTAAAAAAGGAAAGGAAAATTTGGTGTAAATTAATGACAGATAACATAATCCAGGGAGTAGAACAAATGAAAAGATACTCCAGCCTCTGTTCATTGTTGTGGAATGATTTTAAGATTTTGTGCCTCGTTTTACCAGCGTGTAAAATGGGGACTGTAATAGCAACTCTTTGAAAATGGATCTAGAGACTCAGAATGGAAATTCTTAAGAACATGTAACCTAGTAATACCTGTTAATTTACTGCAGTTCACCAACAGGGAGTTCACCTTTCATAATGTCAACAGTAACAAAAGGCAAGGAAAAGGAGATTGTACAAATGAAATTAATCTGAATCAGTTTCAGTCCTGTTAATGTGTCTGCTGTGCTTCAACAGACAGAAAAACAGATCTGAGTAGGGAGAAGACAAAAATGAAGCATGTTGTTTTTAGAATTTATTTTGTGATAAGTAGAGTGGCTGTAACCATGGTTTTGTATAGGAAAGCAGAATTTAATATGCTGGCATGAAAATCAGGTCCTCAAGTCCTTCTTCTCAAGGAACAGACATTCTCAGAAAAGGAGTTTTGTGATGGTGAAGACTACCTGAAATTTTAAGTTAAATTTTCAGAACGTATTTTAAAAAGAGGTGCGGGGTGAGGTGAACCAGTTCTGTAAGTCAAAACTGGATAAAATATTTGCAGCCAAATCATATTTTGATATTTTGCAAACGAAGTGGAATGTTTTGACAGTTTGAAATAAAAACTCTTCATTTCCAAATGGCATTTTTCCATAGAAGTAAAATTAATCCATCTCCAAGAAAAGGGTTTCAGTATCAATCCTTGCACTGGTCTCATTGACTTTTACGCATTTTAGTACTTTGAGAAACTGGGATAAGCATGTATTTTGGTGCTTTGAGGAACTGGATCCTACAATGTTTGAGATAAGCCTTAGTTTGTCCTACAGAGAAAGCTGAAATTCATCCCCAAGAGATTCAAATTCTTGATTTTTTTCGGTTTGGCATCTGGTGCTGAAATAGTAGTTTCATGCCTGCTTTTCTATTTCTTTTTGTGCACAGGAGGAATTTTTTTTTTTTAAATGCTTATTTTTCAAATCTCCTTCCAGGGAACAGTTTGGCATGCTTTGGGCCCTCTGAGCAAACCAGTGTTTTCTAACTACAGGTGTTCACCCAGCAGTAACGTTGCACTGCGCTGCATTCCAACCAGAACAAAAAACTGAATTATACTCACAAAATATGCCAATGTTCCCAGTCTCACGCCTTCATCAGGGCTGAAATGTTAGTATACTCTGCTAAATCCAAGTCAACAATAAAAGAATCATGAGAAGTGCGAATGGAATTGTTTCTCTGCCAAGTGGAGTGCAACGAAGCTTTACTGTTTGATGAACAGCTGTAAATACTCTAGATTCCCCCATTGCATTCGTGCTGTGTAGATAGTAACGCTGGTGCTTTCTCTCTAACATCACCAGAGTCGCTATCATTACACTCAGTTTGCTGCAGTTTTATAGCTTCTCTCTGCTTTTCTTACCTTCCAGGTATTAGATGTGCAATACCCTATAGCAAATACAACTACAGCCTGAGCAAATCTCACCCTTTCTCTGTAATTTCAGAGCAAAGTTTTACAGCAAAACCAGAATTCTTCCCATTAAAATGCCATCCAGGGGGATTTCTGCATGCAAGAAACACCTCAGAATTGAGTGATGTCTTCCAAGTCATACAAGAAGTTGGTGATGAGTTTGACAATGCAACCGAAATCATCTTATTCAACATGAGTGGTTCAGCTTGTGTCTTTCACTTAGACCTGACAGAAGGGAAGGGAAGAAAAGAATTATTTACTTAGCAATAAATAACTTCTATTTTCTGAGATGTTTATCCTAGTAGCACTAGGGATTTACATGGATGTGTTAAGCATGGGATCAGATTAAAAACTATCGTGTAACAGTACGGTTCTTTTTCATGGATATTGGCATAACTTTTGAGTCTGCCTATAAGCTCCACATTATGTGAACCTGTGGGATGAAGTAGTAGCAGAGCAGTAGCTCCTTGGATACACTAGCCATTTCCTCTCAGAAATACTTGGCACATTAGGAGAGGAGCTCAATCACTGATTTAAACATAAGGCAGGTGTGGTTTCATGATATCACTATGGCCACAGGGCTTTCTTTGTCAAACCCTAGTGCTCTGGTTTGGTTTAAAATAAAGGTATAGGTATTTGCAAGTGGTCATACGCCTTGGAGATAAAAACACTGGGACAGTAGGCTTGTGTTAGACCAACATAATGATCAGATGTCAGATCTGGAGCATGAATGTCCTCAGCTGAGTGAGAGTATGAAGGAGGGAACACAGCTTGGAAGATTTAGAGAAAGAATTGCTTCACTGTTTATGATAGCCCTACAAATACACAGCTTATATAGTAGACTGACAGAGAGGAGAAGGGAGATTGGCTCCTTAATCCAGGATCTCTGAAAGAGGATGGAAACAACAATCTGAACATGTTACAACAATTCAAATCCCTGTAAATACTCTGTTGAATACTGAAAACCATGTAAAATTATTATTGCTCCCAAGGCAGCCTATAAATACTGTTATTGTATTGGCTGAATCCAAACATAAAATATTTTCTCCCTTGTAAAACAGTTGACAGATATAATAGACACTACTAGCCAACTCTTAATCTTGGTTTTAAGATTTAGATTTGTTCTAGATGTTAGAATTAACCCTGGTTAGAATACATGATAGATTTCTATTCTACAAGAGAAATATCCCCTCTTCAGAAGAAATCCCCTTCTTAAATCATCTAGTCTGTGACATCCCCTTAATCCCTTTATTTTTCTCAAATTTAGCATAAATACTTCCCTTTTTTACACCTCCATCTGTTTGTTCTACTTTTATGCCTTGGTTCCTGTCTATGATGCAATTGAGCTCTGTTTTCAGTCATAAGGGCATTAGCTAAAGCAGTAGTTTCCCAGAGTTGGTGCCAGACTGAATGTCTTGAGAATGGTGAAAGACATAAATATACAGAGACACATATTGATCTGTATGCGTGCAGGAGTGGGGACGGATGGATGGGTAGATGGACATACACACAAATAAATAATACGGCCAGTGAATGTACATAATGCATCTATCAGAAAAGTTGTAGAATTCTAAAATGCTCTCACTAATAGTCTGGTTAATGAATACAAATGCAGTCCAAACTCAAGCAAGCTTAATACTTACAATGGTTTGTTCCCAGGCATCTACGGAGTGGTAAGGAGGAGAATTAACATAGGATTATCATATTTTACACATAGACATACTTGCCAATCCTTTTAAGAATACTTTAAGGACAGATCTAGAGTCTAAGTATTTGGAAGTAAGAATCGCTAAATATAGATTGTGCAAACCACTTAGCTATAATTCTTTTGAATTACTTGATGAATGACACAACTGCATGTTCAGTTGACTTCTATATAATGAAATAAGCCATTTTAATTTTTAGATGTGGGAAGATAGCAGTCCATAAGCTATCCTAAATATTTAGCAAGCTTTCATTTGATTAACTAAGCCATGTTTGGCACTATGAGAAACTATCCACAACTTCAATGCTATAAAAAAATCTGTTCTGAAAGTGAATGGTAAAAGATATGCATGTTTTCCTGAGTTTCAGGATTCAGCTCATGTGTAAGGCACATTCCACAGAAGTTGGATGTTTTATGCAGGTACAGTCAAGTATCTATAAGATCACCTGGCTGCCTTATGCAGTTGTCTGACAATGTGGGCTGTGGCTTCATGATTGTTCATATCCAATCTATGTGCTATCAGAGCACTCAGGGTGTAAATTTGATCTGGATAAAGGGAAGGCACGTGACTACATTTCTGTATACTTGGGTTAGCTTACAATATGCAGTTTGTGCTGGCTGCAGTAGGACAAACAATGTCTAATCTGGCATAAAGGCTGCTGATTTTTTTTTTTTTTTGGAATGTGCTACAAAAATAAGATGGCAGAGTGAGTTTTTTCCACAATGTCTGTTTGCAGCTTGTGACCACAGTGCTTTTTATTTGGTATTAGTGATCTAAAATCAAGGGTTTAGTGTATTGTAGAATGGATCCTCAGATGCATCTACTGTTAAAAATATATAACAAAACCCCTATTCAAACATTCTTAATATTGTTTTTGTTGAGCTGGTGAGAACACTTGCTTCATTTTCCTAATTTTTTATACTACCTAAGTGACTTACTTGCATAATTTACGGGAATGCTCTTCAGATATGTTTCAGAGTGGCTTTTGGCATAGGAAAAAGTAAGTTTAGAACACACAGGTAAGTGAAAAAGTCTTGTTTCTTCAAAGTTTTTAAACTGTATTGTGGATGAAGAGTTGTTTAGGGATGCTGTGTCTTGGAGGATTTTGCTGTGTGTCATTTCTCACCTTTCTACCTCTTCTATGTGGAAGAGAGCAAGATGAGTGGTTAGGAAAGGGCAGAGCCAAACTGCTCAGTGGCAGACAGTCTGGCAAGGGGCAGCAACCACAAGAAGTGCCTTGGGAAGATTCGAAGTGGATGTAAGGAGAACCATTTCCCCCAAGAAGGTATGGCAATACTAGAAGAGGTTGGCCAGAGACCCTTGGAGGTTTTCAAGAGCTGGCTAGACAAAGTCATGGCTCATCTATTGTTCAGGACATTTCTGGCGTAGATGGGAGCAGAAACCTTAGAGTTCCCTTCCACTAATATTTCTGTGATTGTGTTAGTCTGTGCCTACATTGCAGAGGTATCAACAAGTAATTTATTTAGGTGGGATTTTCACTGCAGGCGTGTTTTCTCTGTGGGTGATTTTTTTCAGTGGGATTTCAATGATTTTGTACTGGGGCCATAACGCAGCTGTGAGATAAACTCCATGATTCTAGTACAAAGGCCACATATTGTGTAACAATCACACTTCCCACAACACAATCATACCAAATGTTAAAAATCTTGTTTTCTTTGAAATCCACCATTAAAACCCATTGTCTATATATGCTTGAAAGTCCACTTTTATATAGGCATCCTATCAGCTTTATTAAAAAAAACAAAACAACCCCTCAGACTACAGCAGAGCAGTTTCTACTCTTTCTGCAGCAAGACTAGACTGAAATTCTGTATTCTTTCCCATGTTCATCTTCAGAGTTTAGCTTTAAAAGTCATTATTGATAATTTTCAGACATTTTGAAAGGTAATGAATACCATACAGGGTCATACCAGATGTCCTTCTGTTGTATTCTGCTATCTGACTTTAGCTAGCAGTGAATGCTTATCAGTGTAAGAACAGTGCGTCATCCTTTCTCTGGTATATCTTTCCAATAATCAGTGGTTCACTCTTCACTGAACTAGGTGGGATCTGAGAATGCATCTCACAGCAGTGTTCAGCACTTTGCATGTTTAAACCCATTGAAACCTACTATTAATTGTGGTGGTGCATCTAATGGTGCTGTCATTACCCTCTGATGGATTTTTCCAGATAACCCAGCGACCAGATGTTCATTTGGTCAATTTCCAAAAGAAATATGCTTCTCTATACATCTTTCATTTGGCATTTAGTGATGTTTTCACAGCAATGTGCTTGCAATTAAGAATCTTTTAGTTGAGTTATTGTTTGGGGTTGGGTTTTTTTGGAGGGGGGGTGTTAACACAACTATGAGCTCAACTGTGTTTACAATTGAATGGTTTGAAATTGCATCAGGCAATGACTCAGTCTCGGTCTAGTCTTCAGCTGCTCTGAGTTCTCACCCAAATGTTTGTTAAGTCAGTTTTGGTCACTTTTGATTTATGGAGGCATGATTAAATAAGGAGACTGCAGCAGCAGAAAGTATCTGCTGCTGTTTGGGAAGCTGGCGGATGTGGGCTCTGCAGCAGATCAACCTAGCTGGAGCAAAGGTCATCCTCTAATGGAAAGAAAAACAAAAATAAAACACTCCCATTCCACAATGAGGAGATACTGGGCTACCAGGGGGAGGGAGAGCTCCTGTAATACACCACCATGCCACCTGTGCTGTACAGTTCTTTATGGTTCTTCACTCCTCTTTCCTCCCACAGACAAATTACGAAGTCTGAAAAGGGCCTGTGACAGGCCTAAGCAATAATGAAATGGGCTACTGCTCAGCCTCTGCCCACGCTGTGATCCAGGACCCTCCCCATTCAGCATGGTTCCCTCCAGTCTTAGTCTCCTCCTGTGATACCAGCTAGTGCCCTGACCCATAATGGGCAGCCTGCATCAACGAGAGGTCTGTAAATGACCCTCTGTTCAGTTCAGTCTGGAGAGCTCAAGATAAGCTTTGGTGTGCACAGAGACACAGGAGGGGGCAGACCTGCCCGCCTCCGGCCATGCTTTTCTGTTTGATGGAATCAATATGTCACGGCCAATGTTAAACTCGGTATTTTCTTGATCGCTTTTGTCCAGCTGTGGCACTGGGTCTGGCTCTGCTGTTCCTACACTGTTTCTGTACGTCAGGCAGACAGCAGAGTGCTGTGTATGCTTTCTCGACACAAGAAGCTTCCTGGAGAGCTGTCTGTGGCTGGTTCTAGCATGGGTCCAAATTCTAAAACCTGGAAACTTGAATTATTAAGCCTTGAAGTAGTCCTTCACTGCTTACTGATATACAGAGTGACATCAATGACATTAAATTCCTGGCTTATCAAGCTATGTGTATTTTCATTATCTTATGCTTTCAGGATGATCTGGAAGAGTGACCAATTCTGTACTAGAGAAGCTATACAAATCGACTTTCCCTGTGTCCTCTGAGACTGGGAAATGAGGGCAAAGAAAAGTCTGGTGCTTTGAAACTAGGAGGTATTACCAAGGCACTCCATCTGACCTCTTGCACAGCTCAGGAAAGGGCAATGCCGTGTTGTAAATGGTAGCTGGCGCTGGATGAAAGAGTTTTTTTCTGGAAAACCCGGGTTCAAATGACAGGAACAACTGATTTGCAGTACCAAGGATCTGAACATCACACTTTATTGTCAAGGAAGCATATCTTTTAGGATCTGTTTGTTTGGGGTTCTTTTGGTTTGGTGGGGTTTTTTGTTGTTTTTTTTTTCCTTTGTGGTTCACTTAGCTTTCATTTTTATAACTACTGTTCTAAATACAGGGCTTAAAATTTCCAGTTTTGTGTGGCTATGAAGTTGGGGGGCAGGGAGTTTGTTCAATTTTTGTAGAGAAATCTTTTCTATTGACTGAGTGAAGAATTAGTCTTGGCCAGCTGTACCTTTGCTGCATGGGTCCAGCATTTTAAATGATCTTCTTCATTTCCATTTTGTGGTAATTCTGTTGTCACACAAATGTCATTTACAGAGTAAATCTAATGTGTGTTCTTCTGTTGTGTGGCTCCAGTATTGTGCAACACTTTTGTTGCGCTTGTTTAAGACCATAGTGCCTGTGTTCACATTATGGAAGCAGAAGGAAATGCTCAGGCATGCTTAGGTGTATGCTCGCAGTGAAACTTCTATATGTAATGAAATGAGAAAGACCACGTGTTCAGTTTACACCTGCATTGCAGGGTATAGGAAAAAGGGATTCCCCATTTATTGATAACTGTGAGTCCTGAGAGAACTTGTTTTTTTGGTTAAAGTCGACAGAGTAGCAAATTGCACTCCTTGTTGTCCTCATTAAAAGGGTGCTGTTATGCAACCTCAGTCACAGTGGTTGCCAATCACATGCATTTCCATCATAGTTCTTGTCTTTGCTTTCTGTAACTCTGCTTCTTCCAAAATCCCAGTGATTAGTATGCAAAATTTCCCTGTCTTTGAAGCTAAAGACATACTCCTGAGTATTGTCATCAGTTATAGCTTTGGTGTTCTGTTCAGCATCTTAAGGATAAAATCCCTAGCTAAATTCTTACCCTCTTATAAAGGACCTAAAGGAGCTAACTAAAAGAAGCATGCAAATTGTGAAACATTTCTTTTTTTTTTTTTTTGTTAGTTTTTGCCAGTACCACTTACTTCAGGAAAGCTAGTGGCAGCTTTTAAGCACGGACAAGTTGTACAATACATGGGGGTGTGTCTGTCCACATAAATTTCACTTCTTTAAATTAAAAACCCAGTAAATGAAAACTGTCCGGATGCATTGGTAATAAATGAAAGGCTGACTCAATGTCTGCTATGGCCATTAATGAGCCTTTCTTACACTCCCTAATCATCTTGATTGCCTTCTTGAATGAAACGTGTGACACAAACCTTGTGCAGAATCTCAGTGGTGCTCAAGCACTTTAGTTCTTTGTAGAGTAAGTGGCGATTTACTTCTGGCACCTTTTCAAATGGCAGCTCTTTAAATTTGTGGTCTTCAGTTGAATCTTCTACCTATACACTTAGTTTCTCAGAGCACCAGTTATTTTCAAGTTGTCAATATCCTAGCAGGTGTTAATATCAGAAAAGCCATGCCAAGCCCTTGGTCAGCATACCATTTTGCCGGTCCAACATGAACTCAACATACTTCCCTCAAGAGGGAATTGGCTGAAGTGGAAAACAGCTGCACAAGTTCCTACTTCTACAGCCTTTTGAAAAAAGGATCTGCACGTTTTTAGCCAAAATATTCATTATCTCTATTTGATAAAAGTTTTATTAGTAAATACCCCAGGTTTTAATCATCCCAAAGTTATTTGGGTAGCCCATTTAAACTAAGTTTGTGGCCCTATTTTGTATCTAGTGAAGAAGTATTGTACTGCATGAGTACTATGAGTTTCCTGTTGATGTTTGCAGTCTCAGGAAAAAGTTGAAGTTCACAATGTGGAAAGGGAAATGATTGAATAAGCTTTGAAAACTAAACTACTCTTCCTCCTTCAAACAGATCCTTTTGGGCATGGCCAGAAAGACATGGAGTACAATGGCAAGGAAGTCTACTAAACTTGAACTTCTGGTGTTCTCATACTTGTTACTAGCTATGTACATGTTTAGTGGAATTCATTCAAGCTCATTAAAAATGAGAATGTTAACTAGTAGTTAACTACATTGTCAACAACTTGTAGTTTCTAGTATTCTGGTTTGGGTTGGCTTTATCTGGTTTTGTGCAAATTTAATCCATATCGATGAAGCAGATTTTTCTGAATGCTGTTCCTTTAATAGGCTTGACAGTTTTTAAATTGTAAACTTTTACTATATGCTTTCAGTACTTTCAAATGTTTGCTTGTCCTTATTCTTTCATTTTAGATCTTACTGAAGAAAAAGGTAACTGCTCTTGCAAATGCAAAGTAATAACTGTTTGGCTTGGCTTTCCATCCTAGTCCTGCTTCTGTATCACCATTTCCACACGGTGCATGTCTCATCAGCCCATGGGGTGCTAACATGGAGAGCTCTCGTAGCCTATCTGATATTCTGGAAAGGACAATCTATACGAACGGTTTTTCTTATCAACAGTATTTCCATTTCAAAAGATCAACACATTTTGTAATGTAATGAACTATAATATGTGGGTGAGAGGGTGTGTTGCACATGGAAGCTCCAATCAGGAATTGGGCTTTGTACGTACCTGTCAACCTTCAAGAGGCTGCAGTGTAAGCAAGACATGGGGAGAGGAAAATAAGGGATGTTGGGGTACAACAGTGAGCCGTACAAAGGGAGTAGAGAAACTGTAAGAGAGACAGAAGGTTAAGGGGAAAAAACACCACCAAACCTAAAAACAACAGAAGAGGAGAAAGAGAGAACTAGGGAAGGGGGAGGACAGGGAAAAGAACGCAAGATGCAAAATGAAAACAATGGGATGAGCAAACTGTGCACCACAAACAGAAGAAAATAACATTGGAGAGAGAACTTTATTGTCTGGAGAAGTCCATGATACATCTAGAGCATACCTGAACCATTTGTATTCTTCTTAAGTGTCCTGTGTAGATTTCTAGCCTGCTTCTCTAAATGCTTTAAAATGTTAAATGCATTTCATGCAGTTGAATGAAAACAGGGCTTTATTTTGATACATATTTATTTTTTCTTTCCTAATGTTGCAATATACACAGAAGAAGAATAGGATGTGTATTAGTTCAACAGGAACTCAGGACAACCTGTTTTATGTGAATGAGGGTGTTAGGTATTGTGAACTATAAAAACATTTCATTGTTAGACTAGAAGAGTTAAATGTATCACTTTTAGCAATCTTCCAAATTAAACAGCCAAGTTTTGCTCTTCCCTCTGTCAATATGACATCATTTTGTTTATACTGAAAAAACTATTTTAGAGGTACATCTTGAGTTGGAACAGGTTATTCAGTGTGGCAAGAATTCATAAAACGTTCTTAGAAGTTTTCATTTTTGTTTCAGTAAGAGGAAGTCAAAACAAACATTTTCAGGCATATAAACCATATACTTTAAACATTGCTCCCAGCATTGCATTTTTGGTTTTTGGTTTGTTTGGGGTTTTTTTGCCAAAAGCGCAAAAACATTAATCAAATACATTAGTACACAGGGGAAAAATGTATGAGGAAGAAGCTGTACATCTGTACAGAAGGGTTGTCTACATTCTGTGTTTATTCCAGTGGTGAACTCCAGCATTCTGTCTCTCAGTACTTCAGTAATTTTATTTAAGCTTAGTTTTGCAGTTCCTTTAAAAGAAGCAGTTAACAATCACTGTCAGTTGAGGACTAGATTACATGGATTACATTCTCATTTTGTTTCCTCCTGATAGGACATTTCTGGTCATTTTGTCCTGTTCTGCCGAAACCTGAGTGCCCCTGAATGATGCCCATTGGTGTTGGGATGGGGAGGGCCGTCCAGACCAAAGATGCCACAGCACCAATTTTCTAAGTCAAGTTGCTATCATGAGGTTAAAGCATAAAGCAGCAACATGACAAAGTGCTTCTGTAGCTAGAGCTTTAGGTGGCATCTTAATACCTTTAGGAAGCAGGCAGACCTGGCTCCACACATATGAGTTATAAAGGACTCTGTCTGTGCAGATGATGCCGTGATGTCTGGTAATGGTAACCAGCAAGGCAGTGAAGTCACTTCTAAAAGTATCGCGTTGCAGCACGGAGCTTCCTGGCGTGATGTCAGGCAGCTCTTGTGAACCCTGACTGCTCCACAGCAGCTACGGTTATTTTTAGAGACACTTCCCATTCCTTAGGAAAAGCTACTGTGAGAGGCTTAGTTGGCTTTTATCTTTAGAAGCGAGCATTTAAATGTTGGACTAATTTGTAGCTCATTCGCAGCTCAGCTGCAGCCCTGCCAGCTGCGCTGGGATCAGTGACAAGCCTTTCTTCCACCTCCAAAGCACACTTGCAGACAGATCCACGGCCTAGGAGTGCATTGCCCCAGAGGCAACTCAGCTTTTTCACAAGCATATAGCTGCCTGGGGGAGTTTTCCAGAACAAGTAGCATATTAGACATTCCTGAGCAAAGAGAGACCTTACATGAATGTAGAAACCTTGCTGGCTTCATGAGCATTGGACTGGCGTTGGTGGGCACCACTCTGTTGTGTTTGGAGATGGAGAGGGGCTGGCGACCATGAAGTTAGGTATTGCCCCAGCAGGGCCATGCAGCTTAGAGGCAGAGGTGTGAGCTGCCCAGCCACATGGCAGAAGGGGTCGAGAGGAAAAACCTCTATCTCCTCAAGGGATGTTGATTCAGAATGGTAGGAGCAATGTATATTTAACCAAAACATCATTTCTCTCAGTTGGATGGCCACCTGTGACCCTGGGAGAGCATTCTTGCAGGACTTAGCAGAACAGTTGAATTCGAGACAGCCTGTCTTGTGGGTTGGACCACAAGGAATAAAAGTTCATTTTTGGGTGGAGATCAGAAAATTAGTTAATGAGACTGAGGTAGGAATTAGTAATAACTATACTGGGAGGCATCTGGCTGTGCAGCTTAGCAGTCATTTATTTGGCAGTATGGAGCATTGCTCCCACACTTACAGAGAAGCCTGTTGTATTCCTCATTCTTGTCCCACCCATCTCTTCTGTTTTTGGGGAATGAGGTTGGGGTGTTTGCCCTCCCAGATTTGGAAAGTTGGTCTGTCCATTCTTTCAGTCTAATGAATAATAAATACACTTACTCAGAAGCCCAGCAGCCTCCCCTTTTCAAGCCCCCACTGCCAGCCATGCTTGGGCTGGTTGCAGACTTCACCTATATTTTGGAGAAGTGTGTGGTGGCAGCTGGGCAAGCCTTGGGGCAGCAATTCCAGGCATAGGCCTCCCTGGGCTGTGACACCCTTGACTGGCAGAAGGCAGGAAAAGGCAATGGGTCCATCCCTGACCTGGCGGTGGGATCAGCCACCACCCTGACAGTTTTACTTCACTGCAAAAATAAATAAATCTTACTTTCATAGACGCATGTTCACATGGGGCTCCCCATCTGAGGGAACAGAAATGAACTAGCACCTCTCTCTCTTGGCACAATCCATTTAGCCTGGACAGCAAATAAAGATATATTTAAGAGAATAATATTTCTCTTAAATTTGCTAAGCTTTTTTTTTTTTAGTTAAGGAGATTCCTCCTTGTTTACCCCACTGTTAACTTTAATCCCTCTTATAGGCACAGAAGGTGCTTCTTTTCAATCTCATTCTTCTTTTAAGACAAGAAGAGTTGAAGAAGATCCAAGAAAGTGTGAAGGAGTAAAAACAATCAATCACTCACTGTTAACATGAGCTGCTGGAGTGATTATATTAGTTCACGATAACTGTCCAGATGCTCTGAGCACTGGGGTCTACTGCCGGCTGGGAGATTCCCATAGCAAGCGTCAGTAATAGATAGTGTGAGAAAAAGAAACATGATCAGGGCTCTTCTTAAAGAGAGTAAAATACACACCCAGCAGGGATGAGAATATCCTAGAAGCAAACAGCAGGGAGCTGAAACAAGGAAGAAACAGTGCAGGAAATGGAGCTATAATTCTGATTTCATCAGATTAGCGGAAGCCGAACAGGGGCGAAACCAGAGGATTTCTGTGAAAGCAGGAGAGTGCTGTGTTAGATTCACCCTTGACCAGTAAACCCAGTTTTCATACTGGGTCTGTGTGAAAGGCCAGAAGAGGTGTAGAAGTTACAAGTGAGGTGTCAGCTCATCATGAAATGCTTGGTTTCTTTCTTATTTAATTTTTCTTTTCTAAACAGTCATTTTTTTTTCAACTTCAGTTTTTTAAACTAAGAAACTGCTCTTTAGAACTGAACCTGCAAAAGAAGTTGTTTGCTAAACTGACCCAGTTTCATTAATAGCTTTGGTCTTTCCTAAGCAATGTTTTTGAACAATTTTTTTACTGAAACATAGTTCTGGCAGCCCTGTATTGTCTTGTAGTGACACTTTTTGGCTTTTATTAATTATTGCAATTCAAATGCAACAAATACAGAACTAAGTAATTGGGCCTTTAAAAGCATATTACTCTTAATTAAATGGAAACTTTGAAGACACTGGTTGAACTGGGTGAGATTCACCAAGGGCAATAAATACATTATATCTACTTAGTGTTTTAAGCAAATTTTAATTCTGGCTTTAACAAAATTAATTTGATTTTCAAAATGAGGAAAGGGGGTGGAAGTAATGGGAGTGTAAGGTCAATGAGTGATCTTCTAAGAGCCTTGAATTGGCAGGCGGAGTGGAGCAAATCGTGAGATGGAAAGGAAAGGGAGATTTCTCATTAGGGTGTCATGTTAGTTAACCTGAAGTGATTAAAGTGTGAGGCCTTGTAGGAGCTGGTTTTTCATTTGTCCAGAAATCAGAGCTTCTACAGAAAACTGGGAGAAGGAATCAAAATAACAGAGCACTCTGAGGCCTACTGTGTCATGGGTCTTAGAAACTTGGCAGAGTCGAGTTTCCTGAATAAAAGATGGAAATTGGTCCTTAGTATGTTTAATTAAAGAGGAGATTGAGGATTTTTTAAATATAATTTAAAGTGATTTAATGAAAACCAATACTTGAATATAAAGTTTAATTTCCCTGAAAATAAACAATGGCTAAGGATGAGAGACTTTACATGTAAATCCAGTGATTTGGAGAGCCCTGCATGGAAGGGGAGCTCAGATGCACTGCATCTGTTGCAGCCCTCGGAGGACTGGCCCTGATGGCTGGTGTGCTGGATGTGCGTGCTGGATGCGTACAATGCTGCGTCCGCTGAGCTGTACAAGAGTGGAGCAATATTACAGGCTGTGTAATAGCAAGCAAGACTTCCATTTTCCCTGGGAGAACGAGGAATCTGTGACATATAGTTGATTGCTGATTAGGGAATAACATCAATGCTATTGAGTTGAGGAAGCATTTGGTTTAAGAATGGTTACTTAAAATGTGTTACTTTTCTCTGCATTTTTATTTTATTCTTTTAATTCTCTGGTTTAGACTACTTTTTTTTCTGGCCTCCAACTTTCATAAGAGATGACTAGAAAAAGTATATTAAAAAAATTTTAGAATGCATTTTAGTTGAATTTTAGATAAACAGAAATTTTCACAAGAAATATTTTGAAACATTTTTTCCCACAAGTTACATTTAAGAAAAATATTAAACATTAAAACAAGTAGAATATATGATATGTCATATTTTATAGAATTAATGGACACAAGTTTCACAAGGTAGGCTTTTTGTGGACTGAAGACAGGTTCTGCTGGCTGTGCTGGGCTCAGGAGTCTGGATTCAGCAAATTCCCTTTGGCTGTCTTTGGTCTGCTGCTGTTACAAAACTTTGGGAACTCTTGTTCTTAGCACTTCTGTGAATGTTTTAGGAAATGTGTTTGTTGTTTCAGAGTAAAGATGAGGAAGGCAATTCTTTTTTCAACAGCTTCACTGAACGGTAGGGAATCACAGTCACTTATAGATAGGGAACTCAGATAAATAAAGGGAAGACTGTATCCACATGCCACTGCAAGGTAGAAGACACCTGTGCTAACATTTCTTCTTTCAGAAAAAGCAGGATAAATTAACCAAGCAGGGAGTTAGCCAGGAGAGTTGTGCTATTAGCACTCTCCAGCTTCTGGTGCCTGAGCAAGCTGGCTTGGATACCTCTGTGCAGTACAGTACTGTGTCGTGTACGTGCATTTCTGCAGTCATAATTTGAGTTAAGCTACAGTTCCTACATCCACACTAGCCTTCTAACTTCCCGACTGTCATATTTGTCTCCTATTTTGTTTTACCCATTGATATTTGTCGTGGTTTAACCCCAGCCAGCAACTAAGCACCACACAGCCACTCACTCACTCTCCCCACCCTGAAGTGGGACAGGGAGAGAACTGGGGGGAAAAAAACAAAACAAATGGGTTGAGATAAAGACAGTTTAATGGGACAGAAAAGGAAGGGAAAATAATAATAATAATAATAAATAATAAATAATAATAATAATAATAATAATAATAATAATAATAATAATAATAGAATATACAGCACAAGTGATGCACAATACAATTGCTTCACCACCCACTGACCAAGCCCCGAGCCATGGTGCCCCTTGGCCAACTCCCCCCAGTTTATGTACTAGGCATGACATCCCATGGTATGGAATGCCCCTTTGGCCAGTTTGGGTCAGCTGTCCTGGCTGTGTTCCCTCCCAGCTTCTTGTGCACCCCCAGCCTCTTCTGGCAGGGTGGTATGAAAAGCTGAAAAGTCCTTGACTTGCTGTAAACACTGCTCAGCAACAACTAAAACCTCAGCGTGTTATCAATATTATTCTCATCCTAAATCCAAAACACAGCACTATACCAGCTACTAAGAGGAAAAGTGACTTTATTCCAGCTGAAACCAGGACAATATTAAACGTTCCTTCTGGCAAAAAATGCAATAGAAGGCCAAGTTACCTGTGGTATAGGTGTTGAGTTTCTGACCTAGAACAGCACATAAGGAAGGAAAGCCTTTAAAGTCTGCTGTGTTTGAGGGAGCCAGTACCTGTTGGTTTTAGCCATTCAAAGTTCCTTTTGTTCTGAAAATACTCACATTTAAATACCATGAGGGAGGACTAGCATAAACACAAGAAAACATTTTGTGTGGTAATATGAAGCATTTCAAAAGAAACCTGCAGTGTGTAATTCTTCGCCAAGTAGAAGCTGGGCTAGAACTTTCTGCTCATCATAAATGTGAAATTAGTTCACATCTTTTCTTTCTTTTATGGTGTTGGCAATTATTCAGTGCACCATAAGCCCTGTGTCCTAAATTTCTTGATTCATGTCTAAACATTGTTTGCATTAGCTGTACTCTAATTAATCCTTTTGTGCCACAAGTTGAATTTGCCCAGCATGCTTTTCATTGCCAGGAATGGATGCACCAAATCTGCTGATGCCAAAGAGGTAATGTGTATTTAACACGCATCAGCACTCGCTCTCCCTTTTATAATTGCTGATCCTCCCGTACTTAATAACACACTACTAAGTTAAGGTTATACACAGCTCAAGTAGTGCTAACTATCAGGGTGTGTGGTTATTCTACAATAACCACATTTTAGGGTGTGTTTCAATTTTACAGGGCAGTCATTTACTTCAAATTACTTTGTCGTTTCTTAAAGTCATTGTGTAATTCCTTTATTAAAGGAAGAGAAAAATATAATTTGATTTTTAAAGATGCATTAAATAACACTAATTATAATGCTTAGCTCTTAGCACATTTTTCATCCTCAGTTCTTTATAGCCATTTTGCTAATTAATTTTTACAGCATCCTTGTGGTAAGCAACTAGCTGTACCTCTGCCTGAAAGTTAGAAACGCTGAGGCAGGGAAGTCAAGCGGTTTGCCCAAGATTACTGTGATTTGCCCAGGAGCTGGTTTTAGAACCAGTACTAGTATTTGGTTGTTTCTGACTGCTGGCTCAGCTGTCACAAATGTTTCTTTCCTCCAAACCATATAAGTAGTCTCAAGAATTATTTTGTCTTTAAAACAGGTAAGAACAGAGCCTTAAAATGGCACAAGGCAGCTCTGTGATCAACAGAATCCTGTCTGTGTGAAGGAAGATTTGCTTTTAAATAGCTCCACTTGAAAAATAAAATTCCCGTACACCACTGGTCTTTGGAGGCAGCAAAAATTCACGTAAATGTCCGCCAGTTCCTTTCTTGAAGTTTCATCAACTAATTAGTGGTTGTGAGGCAGTAATCCATGTTTCCGTTGCCTCCTTTAAGGCCTTTTCAAGCTTCAATCTAACTACTAGCTCTCAGTCTGTGATTAAATTTCTGAGCTGCCTTTAGTCCCAAGAGTGTTCAGTGCAGTAAAAAGAAATGTCTTCAGCTGCGGGCTTCTAACAGGTTAGGTATAAAGGAAGAGAAGATGTTTCCTGTGTCATTTGTAGGTGCACCATCCTTAGTGGATGAGAGAAAGGAGAGGTAGTAAACAGAATGTGAAATGGCCAAAATGGGAGCAGCTAGATGCTGAGGACTTCTGAAATAGCAGGCCATCATATTTAGGCAAACATAGAGAGTACAAAGCCTTTTTAAAATCAGTTTATCCAGACAGCAACTTGAAGAAAAGCTTACTGGAACAGTTTTATCAATATTGTCAATTTTCTTGGAGTGTTGATAATACTGGGATATATTAATATGTGCGTGTGTGTGTATATATATATATATATAGTATTACTTTCCAATAGTGTAATATAATACAATGTATCTATGAAATCATGTGGTTTTATAAGACTCAATTTCCATTTATTAAAAAAATCCATCTGAAAATGTGTCTTAAACATGCAAGAGCTTAACAATGCTGGAAGGCAAGTTAGAACTACTCACAATTTTTAAATGCTTATGTTTGACAGTGTTGTGGATATATTTATTTTCAGAATGTGGACTGGATATACTATACCCATGTTTATCACAACTGGGTCATTTTCAACTGCTTGATCTTTCTTGTTTCTTTATTGTAACTTTGGTTCCAGCACTCAGGACATTCAAACTGAATCCTTCTGTTTCCCCAAATTTTAAAGTTAATTACTCTTAAGCTTCCAGTGCAGTTATCTTTGACTTAAGTATTACATTCACACTGCAAATACTAAACAATCCTTTAAAAGGAAAAGCTGAGTCTTGCCATTTTCCTAAAGGTCCTAATCCTCCCATGGGATCATGTTGCAACACTTAACTAACATGCTGCAGTTGGCTTCAGAGGAGCTTCATGCAGGAGCGAGGTCCGAGACAAGCCTCCTTCAGGAGCACAGCCTTAAAAATACCGGGATTTGATACTAAGAGGGTTTTTTTGTCAGGGCTTCCTCACTAATGGTAGTTTGCGACAACATAAACCTCAAGGACTTTATGGTAAGACAACACAAAAACCATAAAATATTGGTGGCATTGTCTTGCTGAAAGACTGTACTTTGTGTTTATTTGCCATAAACAAGAAGAAATATTTACTTAACACCAGCATCTTAAAGGGTGATGCTGTTTCCTTCAGTTCAAATAGAGCCTCACCAGAGGGTACCTTGTTGAAATCTGCTCAACCGACCTTTCTTTAAAAACACTGCTTACTGTAGCTCAGTTTCTGGCCTACCCTACAAAACTGCAGTCTCTAGTAAAGTTAAAAGGATGATTCATACACCTGGAGAAGGAATTGAATATTCAAGTCACTTGTCAGGCTGGCAGGTTTAAATTATATAACAGGAAGCTTTCTATTCATATGTAATGTAACTGAATCACCACTTCTTTATTGATAATTCATTATATGTTGCTACTATCACTCTGCAGCTCTGAAATGCTTTTTGCTATAATGATTTTATACCGTACTAGTATAATGGCCTTCTGACTGTGTCAATCAGCACTACTTGCGTGTACAATAATATTATTCTGCAATCTGTCTTGGGAGAATGCTTAAAAGCTTTCCCTCATTTTCTCCATTTAACTCATGTATTATCTGAGTTTTTACATTAAATGGCCATACTTAATATCCCATGACATGTCACCTATTTTCTAGGGAGGATACTGATACAGTACTTACCAATTCCAGAATCTATACTAATCAAATTACACCTGCCCACCTCAGCCAAGAGCAGTTAGTTCAGTGCATCAGCATTTAATCTGTAGAAAGAACTTATGAGAAGGAACAAAAACAATGTGAACTGTGGTTGGCTAAATGTGGGCATGGTTGATGCAATTTGTTTTGTAAAGAGGGATTAGAAGATACCGAAGTCAAGCTGAGGTACAGGGGTCAGTTCATATACAGATCTATTGCCAGATCTCAGCCTACACTGGTAGCACATTTGTAAAGACAAGGCCTAAACCAGCAAATATTTATGCTATTTCTGATATGCACTTTGTGGTAGGTACTTCTGCTGAATGACACTTCTTGGCTCTAAAATTAAATGTGTGTGCAAAAGTAACAAACTCGGTTAGGCTTTACAAAGAGCGCGCTCCCAGTGCAGGTAACAATCATAGTTTTGCATTGAAAGACTGCCTGAAGTACCAAATAGTTATCCTAAACCCCTTCCACAGGAAGGTTAATGTACTGGAAATTTTAAGACTTGAAATGCCAGCTGCTAAACACAAAATCCTGCATTGGAACCAGTGCCAAGGCATTTAATCTGTTTGACATAGACGTTTTCCCTAAAAATACTGGATACACTTAAATCTTATTTGTTGTCTGATTCTGTCCATGCCATGGTGTAACTGACTTCTATGTTACTGAATAAAAGACTGTTTACCAAACAGTTCTGAAAATTTAATGTTTCAAGGGCAGCAGGTGTCCATTTACATTAATGTTTGCTTATAATATAATGCCATCTACTCTGCATACGAGAACTTCAGGCAAAGTTAATGCAGCAGGCGTGCAGTCTCCAAGTACAGGCAGAATTAATTTGCTCAGCCACACAAGAAGAATGGCAAGGTGGAAAAGCAGTGGTTTAATTAGACCACAGGCTTATTAACTCATAGGACAATAAATTGTACAGTTCACATTGTAATTCTTTCCTCAGTCTGTTTTTAAGCCAGCTCTCCTTGGGAATTGGATATTCCTGCCTGGGCACTTGCAACTGTAAATGGAGGAGACGTTCAGTTGTAGAGCTCATACGAAGGTGCAGAAGACCCTAAACATTCAGGCAATGATTTAAGTATTTTTGTGACTTGTGAATAAGAGTATGCATAATAATGTATAGGTAAATGGCTTTTCTTCCTTTTGCTGACAAAATGGCACCCCCTTGGGCCTCTCCTAACTCCTGCCGGCACCAGCACATTGGCAAAAATCATAAGGAATTTCCTGTACTAGTGTACATTTGGCAGGAAAAAAGTCCATAGGCAGACTGTATAGTTCCGTATTTAAAAGTTGAGAAATTGTCGTAGAAACCTCTCATGGTTTGTTTTCGTCTGCTGTTGTTTCCTCTGCTGTGTTAACCTGCCAGCCTTGCTTCTGTAGCCCCTCACAGGCCCTCAGAAGCTCTCAGCACAGAGCGCTGCCCAGGTGGCATAGGCATCATCACATCACAGGTCCACAACCTGTCCTACTCTGGGTTTCTGTTTTTACATGGGCACAAAATTCAACCTAAATGATTTTGATTTCTTCCAGCAATAGCAGTGATAACACTGAACAGAGAGCACCCTCTACACTGCAGTCTCCTGGAGGTTTGCTGAAGCGAGGAAGCAGCGTTACCCTGTAACCGGAGTAAATGATTTATACAGCCTCAGAAGGCTGTAGCAGCAGTGAGACCAAAGTATAAAGTTTAGTGGATGTGGGCAGCTTGTCATGATGGGTGCCCCAACTCCACCTGCAGCGTTCAGACCTCCTGAAGGCAACTGCTGGTCTTTCACTCCACGCCAGAAGGCAGTAGGACCTGCCACCACCCTCCTCCCAGTGCTTCGCTCAAATCCTTGCAGGACATTGTCTCCTGGAAATACAGCGAGTGTCTCTTGCTTCTAAAGTACGCTGTAATTATTCATTTTACAGTTTCATTGTAACACACAGTATGTGTTTGATTGCCTTGGTATTAGTATCACTAATAATCCAAAGAGGAAATAATGCTTACTTCTGGACAAGTTAAATGTAAAAATGTAAAATAAAGGGATAAGGGACTCCAGGCAGAAAGTTCTTAGGAAAAAAAATGACTGGTTTTCTTTGAATGTGTTTGTTTTGTAATTCCATAGAAATAAACAGTTACTATGGCAACTGTCGTATCACAGGCGACACACCACACGGAGCAAGGGAGATACAGTATACTTGCCAATTAGTGGAATGAGTTTTAGTATTTTTAAAGAGACGTTTTGCCTGCTAATGTGACGATCCATCTTACCTTGGCCTTCAAGGGAAGTTAGAGTTTGCTCCTGCACATCCTCTTGGCAGTTGTTGCACCCCTTTTTCTGGTGTCGTCCTCTTTGAAGCTTCTCGCTGCTCCTCGGCAGCCAGCAGCTCACAGGGAATGTCGTGGGGAAGCCACCCCGTCCGCGGGGATGGCGGCCCAGGGCTGGCAGGCACAGCTCACCAGAAGGTGACACCCAAAGATGCTCAAAGCGCATTACTGGTGTTAATTAATCCTTGCAATAGTCCGATGAGGTAGGTAAGCATTATTACCCTAGGATTTTTAATTTTTTTTATTTAAACTAGTTTTAATACATGAGGTAACTGAAGTTTGTTTAAGTGTTTTCAAGGCCAGGCACAAGTGGAAGTAAAGAGTTCCTGGTGTCCAGCCCGGCGTCCTGGCCACTATTCAGCTCTCCCAGTTTTTATTTGCTGGACTCCTCTCATATCCCTTTTTATTATTATAAGCATGTTGTTAGTATGGTCTTGAAAAAGCAAAATGCTTTAGTGCACCAGGGATTGTTTCCGTTTTATTTTACTTTTTGTTTTCAGAGGACTTGGAAATACAGCAGCACAGCAGCTCTCATGCATATACAAATTATAGTCATACATATCCATGCTTTCAAGGTTTGGGGTTTTCTTCCTTCTTCTGTATTTTCTTTCAGGAAGAAGGGGGGCATTTTGGTTGCTCTGCAGACAGCTTGTGTATGTGTAATATTATCCTCATACAGCAGAGTAGTTCCGAGTGTCATGTTTAATCTGTGTATTCCTGTGTTGTATAATTTTCATATATACATGCATACACACACATGCATCTACTTTAAATTTTTTGCATATATATATTTATTTGTATATATTTTACACAAATGCACATACACATGTATTATTTCCATCACTGGCCATAGCACATAGGACTATTGACTGTGCTCTTTTTCTTCCTTTTAAAGAGCATTAGCACCAGTGAATTTTATTTATTTATGTCATCTCTGCAAGAGACAACCTTTACCAATATGATTTTTACTCTAGCACCACATTCACAGAAGGTTGTGTTTCAAAGCTGACATATTCCCCCTCCCTTAAAGAAGAAACATGGTGCTGCAATTTGTCTTTTTAACTAAGCTATGTGGGTCTGGGTAGCATTAAAAAAAAAAAAAAAAGTGTTGTCCTTGTCACCTGCCATTTTTCTAGCTGACTTGACACCCCCAGGCTTCCCAACAGCTCTTTCCAGCAGGAGCTGTCTCGGAGCTCTTAGCATCACCAAATAATTGAGGTTGTCACATCTCTTGTTCATTGTTTTTTCCAGGCCTGGAAAAAATGCAAATATTTCATTGTAGTCATTAATTTTCCCATCCTTTTCTTCAAGCATCTCATTGGTTTGATCTGATGAAAAGGGCTGAAGGCATTATTGCAAACACAGTGGCATCCAGGTTCTGCCTATAGTGGGGAAGAATCTCATCAGATAAAGTCTCAGGGAGGTCATCAATCACAGTTGCTGACAACCATTTTGCCTTCGTTTGTTACAGATGTGAACATGCTTAATTATTTGTAGTGTAATTAGTTCATGAAATGTCAGGAAATGTCAAACTGTGTTCACAGCACAGATTTTTGCAGCAAAGAGCAATGAGAGCAAGTGTCAGTGGGAGACGTGGAGGACTGATGGGGGAACTGTGTCTGCAGGCAAATGAGGGAAATGGCTTGGGGGACAAATGAGGGTCAAAATACAAAGATTAAAGTTTTGAGAGGGAGACCTTCAAGGGA
>JANZLQ010000092.1:25009231-25018725 GCA_026212715.1 Elanus axillaris
AGATTTCTTTTTCCGATGCTTTCTTCTTGCTGGTTCTACAGCAAGTAAGATTTTCTTAAACCAGGATATTGTGTTATTTTTATTTTAATAATACATCTTCTGGACACATTTGCTTTCCTATGATAATTTAATATAGGAGCTAAGCTCCCAATTAAAAGCAAATTATTAGGATTTGCAGTTAATCCAGAAATGAAGCAGAACACTCGCAGAATTTGCCTGTGAGTTAGGCCGTACATTTATGTTGAAGAACCAACTCCTCTCTCCTCGTTAATACGCATATTGGAAATAGCCTGTTATTTCCATTTATCATTAGGTGAAGATTATGTTCATGTTTGTACTTATAATTGTTCCTACTTCTGTAAAACACAGGCACGCTGTGTGTATTCTGTATGGGAAATGGTGAGTTTGTGTGTGGAAGAACAGCTGAAGTACATCAGGGCCTGCGTATCTTTAATTCTGCATTTCACGAATATGGTATATATTTAACCTAATTTATTAGCCACCATCAAATTTAGCCACAATTTCTCTATTGTCTTTTCAAAAGTAGAGATGCATACAATAGTTTAATTTTCTGCTGTTTAATTTCTTCTCTGTTTTCTGAAGAGGGAAAGAAGAAATACAGAAACATAAAAATTATGTGCTCTCTAGAAAACAAAATAGACACTATTTATGTAAAGTCTAGTCTCCCAGAAGTACTGTTTTGCTTAGGTGCAAGTCCAACACTGAATTTATACTGGTTCAAATACCTGGCCTTTCTAGTTTTGCAAATTGCATTGTAAAGCCTACACTAAATTATGATCATGGTAGAAAGCATCAACTGAAAATTCCAGAAGCTAATAAATATTCAGATACCCTGATTTTATGGTCAACCAGGTTTTTTCCAATTACATATTTCTCCAAGAATTTATATTGACTTTGTGAAACTAGAAACTTTTCAGATATGTAAATCAATCTTAGTGTTACTATGCAGTATTCTTTAAATTAAATTACAGTACAGATATCAGATTCTAGCAGTTCTTTTGCTGCAATGAGATAATTTCTGGAGGCAAGACACCTGGCGAAGCTAGAGTGGTGATTAATTTTATGTGTTTAGGGTGCAATCATCACTCAGAAAAAGGCTTAGGGTTTGGATGATGGATGACGGGTAAAGTGCAGGCTGATAGGACATGGCCCATGAATCTGTTCTACATCATCAGTTCCTTTGATCACTGGCAGAAGTTCAGAGATACTTCTTTGCATCTGTCCAAAATAAACAAGGCTACCATATACCTTTTGCAATATCACTTTTAAATACAGGCTTATGTGTGGGGGAGAAAACACCTTTTATTTTTGCAACAATGGCCGAGGAAAATAAAAGCAAACACTTTGGCTTGCATTTACATGCACATTTACAGACAAAATATGTGAGAGTGTGTGTGTGTGTGTGTGTGTATTTGTACACACATCTATTTTAATGAAGGGTGGTAGTATAAAAGCAATTTT
The DNA here is from genome assembly GCA_026212715.1 of Elanus axillaris. Lineage (NCBI taxonomy): Eukaryota > Metazoa > Chordata > Aves > Accipitriformes > Accipitridae > Elanus > Elanus axillaris. The sequence continues at coordinate 25,010,714 of JANZLQ010000092.1, forward strand.
TTTTCCCCTGTAAACTGATACCTATGTTGACACCATAGAGGGGGATTCAGCATAGCTGCTGAAAAAGTGTTACACAGCCTGTCATAAGAAGAAAGTCCTAAGCTGAGCAATACTATGCAGCATTTCTTCTTCCTTAGTAATGCTGGTAACTACAAATTGTTGGGAATCTTTCTCACTACAGATAGTAGAGTGAACTATGTAACCAAATAGTTTTGATTAATAATTCAGAGGACTTTAAGGGTGAAGAGATAGAGCGGATTTGTGCCAACCTAAAAAAAAAAAAAAAAAAAAAAAGAATACTTTTTTGTGTCTCAATTAACAAAGTACAATTTGATAATTGAAAGCAAATGCTGCTTTATCATATGATTTCTACTTTTCTTTACCCAATGCTGTCCCCTGCAGGGTGTAAGAAATCAGATCACAGAAGTACTCAGAGGCTAAGAAAAAAAAAATTATTTTTTTTTAATCCAAGAGTAAAAGAGAAAGGAATAGCTGAATTAACATCATGTCCTCTATCAGAATTCATTATCAAGCCAGCATGGTTTATAATGAATAATCCTTTCAGAAGCTTGACTGGGTGCTGAAAGGGGCATTCCTTGAAAATATTCTCTCATATCTCATTGCAAATATATGCAACACTTCTTTCCATAGGTGTTACGAATTCCTAGTGCTCATGTTGATATTCTGTCTGTGGGCAATAAGACGTTAGCCATTTCTTTTATACGTCTCATCAGCTGCACTCGAACATGGAAATCAAACAGAACACGTAAATTATCAAATCATTGTACATCTCAATGGACTTTCTTACCATTTTATAGAATGGGAAGTAAAAAGTATGCAAGGCTATGCTCTGTATATGTAGAAAATCTAAAACTACTACTCTGCTTAAAAGACAGGTGACCCTCATAAAAGAACTACAGCTTCTGTCAAAAAGGACATTTAAAAAAGTAAAGAAGGGAAGCATACAGATGGGAGAATTTAGTAGATTTCATTAACAAGGTCATCTTTGCACCAAACAAAAACAAAACATGGGGCTTAAAAAACTCTAAGAGCATTTGTTATCACATAGGAATCATCCTCACACGATTGCAGTCTCCTTGCTCAACTGGAAAACACTGCCCTATCTGACTAAGTGCAAATACCAAAATGTTCATTAGCTCTCTTGAAACACCTTGGCTTGTCTTTATTGAGTTGCATTTCATCTATAGCCTTTGCACCTGGGGGCACACAATAAATTTTTCTACACAAAGGGTTTCTCAAGAGTAGTATGACTGTTCCTTTTCTCCCCAGAGTCTGAATGCATTGCATCATCTTCTATCATACTTACAAGCCCAGGGCCCAGGATGAAGAATTGTTTAGTATCTCCAGACGAAAGCTTGCCACGTAGCAGATCAAATTGTTGTTGCTCTGCCACTGAGCTGACTCAGTACTTGCTTGTTTGATTTAAGGCACAGTTCCACTGTGAAAAGTTATTGTGAAAATGGTATTTTCTTCTGCAGCAGAGCTAGTTCCTATGTGTATGAAGAATTATATGTGCTGACTCAAGTGACAAAACATAAGTATTTACTGCTTCTGCTCTTGCCAGCTCTGCAGAGCAAAGACAGAGGAGAGAAAGCAGGCTGGAGTCCATTTAATCTGTATACGTTAATACTCTTCCAGGCTTCTGTGTGTTTACCCCCATGCAAATTCAGGGAGCCTGATAGCATCACAGAGCTGTTCACAGGAGTATAACTTGGCCTCTATTGCTAGTGAGTAGCCATGGAAAGGAACCATCTTGGTCTCTCAGATCCTACAGTTCATGTGGAGACACCACAGACAAAAAAAAAACCAAAACATAATGAAATAGTCATTTGAAACAAAGTAAATTAATACTTCATTCTTTTCCATGCTTACATTTTACTTGTAGAGACTTAAAGAGGTTTTGGCTGTAGTAGATTATTTTGTGGCATTCTGGCTTTGTAAATTTGTCTTTTGGATTAACATCATCTCTGGCTACACAAAGGTAGTGGGAAAATACTATGGCTTTTATTGTTGGTTACCACTTCTTTAAGAATAAAGCAGAGTGCCAATTTCTTTGTATTGTCCAGCTAGCTATCATACTTTTGGAGCTGTCTTCTGCCTCGATTTTGTGAACTGTTAGCGCGTGGCACTGCCCTTCAGTGACTGGTCTGTTCCCACTGAGCTGTTTTAAGGGTTAGTGAAGGCTTCCCCCTTTGGCTGTCTTACACAGTCTGTATATGAAACTATGAAGGGAGTTCACAAGGAGTCATGGGCTGAGTGTTGGTTTTAGCATGTTCACAGTGTCTGGCTTTATTGCTTTAGCTTGGCTAACCCAGAGAGAGAAGTTCTCTCTCGTTCTCAGTTTCAAGGTGACACTGATGCTTGCACAAGAATGACTGAGGCTTATGTTTCATCCAAAAAAGGCAGTGGTTAGAGCAAGCAAAGGAGCAAGAAGATTTGCTTGAGTATTTCAGCTACTTAAAAGAGAAGTTTTAGCTATCCTCTTAAATTCCTAATTGCTGCTGGTTACTTTCATTGTCTTTTTGTGCTGAAATTGTCCCCTTTTCAGACCTGTTTGTGGGGCTACATTTTAAATCCAGTACAACTGAAGTTGGTAGGAATACGGCAGCCTGCTTAATTAGTCCAATACCTTACTGTGTGTCTTTGAAGCAGTAGAAGTTTAAATAGAATTTATGGTTACTGAATACCCAAAGACTGTCCTACCCAAAAGACAGTGGCTATCAACAAATCACACTGTGGTACTTGAAATAAATACCAGCCCCTCTGCTGAAACATCCTTAGCACTGGGAAGAGAAGGACCAGCTTCTCTTGGCAGCTTTGGAATTCTCTGCCCACACTAGTCCAAAAAGTTATATTGTATTGGCCTCAGAATATGCTTGTTCTTCACCTGGGAACTAGAACTAGTTTTTTTCTTTAAGGGAGTACAGTGTTAACTAATGGTGAAGCTGACAGCACTTACCTTTGGTATATGCAGTTCAATTCTGAAGTAAGTATCTATAAATAAAAGCAAAACCTCATAATTATACTTTACATGATCCATACTATTTCTTCTGAAGAAAACTTCAGTTTCTCTAATCAATTGTTAGAAATGGCTTGATTTCCTCATACTGGAAGGGTAAGAGCTCTCTGTCCAACCTACACAGAGGGAAAAAGATGTATAGGAGGCAACTATATGGAGCTTATATCCAAGTAAAGGATAACTTACCTCCTAGGTCCCAGCACTTAGAAGATGACTAACTCTACACAGTATGAGATTTACGAAAAATCCTTGGGGAAAAAGGAGGATTGAAAAAGGCCTTGACTTGTCTTAAAATAGAAACTAAAAGTTTTTAAGCTTCCTTCTAACATGAAGCTAAACTACAAAATATCAGACAATTCTTTGAATTTGTCTTTTAAATAAACCTTTAACTATTGTAGTCTGAGCAACAAATATTTTATTGATTTGTGTGTCTGGATGTATTGTGCTTAAATATATCTGGTTAATATTTCTTCATAATTTTTCTGAAAATTTAGATATCCTTGTAAACTCTGAGTCTGGTTTAGCTTGTTCAGTAGTCTATCAAAAAATTGTTATACATTTCTATTAGAACAAAGAATACTGCCAGCAGGAGCCAGGTGACTCCCAACACTCACCATTTTGTTCTCATGTGTAGCAATTGAAGAGCCATATCTGTAGGCTTTATTTGTTCCTAAAATGTCTGAACACATAAGCCAAGATGGAGACTGAGTGCAAATTCACTTCCTGTTGCTTAATAGCTGTTATGTCCAAGGACCATGAGGAGAGTCCCTAATTCCACTAGAATTTTACCTTAATCTTGAAACCCTTTTGTTGGGAGTAGGCCTGGCTCAAGGGGATAATAGGAACTTGAAATACAAATAAATCTGAAAAATGCACATGTACACTACAGACACAGAAGCTTGACAATCTTTAGAAGCTGTGTGATAACTTTCTACAAAGCAGCTTGACCCCCTACTGTTATTTTTTTATTTGTGTTTACTTTAGCACACAGAAAACCAATCATGTTACTCTGTCATACTGGTTATTTTATAAAAGACAGAGGTATGTAGCAGCTCAGAAGACCTTACAGCCCCATGAAAACACATAGCTCTTTCTTCCCTTGAGGTCTGAAGTTATTGGGACAACTGACATGCTTAGACTTTATTCTTTAACAGAATCTGGGTCTAAAACTGAAACTAGAATACTCTTGGAAAGGTCTGGTGCCTAAATATGTCCTTCTTGAAAAAATATCATCAGAAGTTTATAAAAGCACCTATATTAAAAGTTCAACAGCATGTTACGCAGAAGAGACTTTACTTGAGAGTATATAACTATTTAAATTCTTGCATAAATTATTGCAAAACTACTCAGTTAAACCAATATAAAATTATCTTCCATGTTGCTGTTGGGGATCACTCTGCTGCATTCATTTGGATGTCAAAGTGACAGGCCATTAGCCTAAGGGTAAGCTAATTATTTAAGGAACTTTCCTGGTTTTGTACAATGAAGAAGTATTCTTGAAAATACAACACAAACATAGATATCTGTGTCAGGTGGTGACAGTCCATTTCTTTTAAATATGAAAGTGTAATTTTAGCATTCAAAGTCAAGACAGTGGTAATTTAAAATAAAACAAGAACAACAGTCATTAAACGGCTGTGTTTCTGGACTTAGATTGATGCTTAACACATTGATCTTCTTCAATAGAAGCTTTCCATATTCCATCTGTTAGAATCTTTGACCTTTTCTTAACACCATTAAAAGATAAAATGTTAATCTACTGAAAAAAGATGCATGACCTTTTAAAAGTGAACTGTACCACTTTACAGTCTGCCATCATTAAAGAACTTTATGCTCAGGAGCCATGCATTATGTGTATCATAGCAATATAATTGTTTAGAATAATGTAATTGTTCAACCAAGAAGATATATACCACGCATAACATAAATTAGAACTAGAACTACGTGAACTTTGAAAACCCAATCAAAATAACATGTCAGATCAAGGCTTACTTTCAGTTTTAATCAGCCTCAACCTCAAATTTATTTTTTATTAATATGCCAAGATGCATGCCTAGAAGATACCATTTTAACAAAGAAAAAGGATTGTACTTTGGGACAAATGAAACCACGTCACTGGCAAAGGAAGATGCTTAACTTCCTTTGGTTTAATTACCTATACTTATATTTATTTATACTTATATTTTCAGTATGAGGAGATAAACGTGGCACTATTTTAAATAGTAGTAAAGAATTTCAGTAGCAAGAAAATTCTTGAAAATTGACTTAACTTGTTTGTGCTAAATCTGAATTGTCTTAAACTAGACTTCTTAATAGCAATGGCCACAATTCAGAACAGTATTGAAACATGGTTTAAACCCAGTTCAGTAAAGTGTTTCAGGAGCATTTAGGTTTGAGTACGGGCTAATTTGATTCCACTTCAAATTAAGCCTTGGTTCTGAATCTTGACTACAGAGAACAAACTGAGTACATGGTACAGGCTCATATAACCTAATCTTATCTTCTGGTGGGTTCCAAGTTTTATATGAAGCCCTTCAAACTGATTTGAGAGCATAGCTATATAATAATGTGTCTACTTACTTAATAACTACATAACAGAGGATAATAGAAAGTCCAAATATATTCTACATTGAATGTGATGTTCTGCTAGTACTTGTTATTATATAGGACAAAAAGCTTTTCTACAGAGGAAGGGTCATATTCTTCTAATTTCAACCTAAATTCCGCTGAAGTCCCTAATTTGATCCATTTTCTCCAGTAAAATCAGTGAGCTTAGGCTGGATGATTCTGGGTTGGAGCATCTTCTCTCTGAATATCTGTATGTTTTTCAGTGGAATTTACAACATAAGGTAAGTGGCTGCATGCAAAATAGAAATACAAGGGTTCTAAGATGACATGAATTTAGGTCCTTCTATTAACATTATTTGCTCATAATAACATAAGTATCTTTAGCAATGCCACTGTGGTGGGTGCAATGGGTGCATTTAAATTAGGAATTTAGGGCACAGGAGGGGTTTCTTCCTTCATGAATTTGCCCTGCACCTATACTTGAAGGCTGGTGTGGTGCACACAAAGCTGTTTCCGACCTCATGAAACAGGCTGAAGTCATGCTGGTTTACCGTCTTGAATGACCCGCTTGCAGTGGGGATGTATGGTCCTGCAGAAGTTAGCTCTCTACACATGTACTGCATGCTTAGGGCTGGAAACTAGCTTGAACTTCATTATTAGAAGTTACATCATGCACTTAATGATGCAGAAAACATAGGAGAAAGCACAGGGTTTGCTAAGAGTTTTGACAAGTAGAAAGACTTTCACTTCTGTAAATGTCAGCTTTTTAACTCCATTTAAAACTTTGTATTCTGCTTTCTGATCACATTCTGGCACTAGCCCGGTCTATTTATATTTTGTTCCTGTTAAATAAGCAGCACCCCATTTTGTATAGGCCAAGCATTTCATCTTTGAAGTTAGTAGTCAATTTTTGTCAAGCTCTGTCATTGTTTAGACCTGCTTCCCAGTCCCAGCCCCAGTTTATCACCGCAAATTTCCTCTCTTGCATATTCTTCCCTCTAGGTCATTGATAGTGAAAGCAAGCAATATGTTTCCTGGTGTTCAACCATGTGGCACTTCACTAGTCACATAATACACTAGATAAGCAGATGACAGTCTGTGCTGCTCTGAATAGCATATGTGCATGCCATCTGAAAGCCAGGAGCTGGAGGACATAGATACAGCCAACAGAGGGAGTCAATGGCAGCAAAGCACTGTCCATTCAAGCCCTGAGTTGGAGAAAAGAAAAATGGACAGCTTTGCATTTATGGTCAAAGAGTTGAAGATTTCAGCCTGTTTCCCATTAGTCCCTGGGCATCACTTAGAGGCCATGTGCTCTTCTGCTTTCAAGCTGCAGGTTGCCTACCTGACAGAAGTTTAGTTCCAGCTCGGTAGGAGGAGGTGGTGCCCTACCAGAACGTCAGCTGTTTTGAGGAACGTTTGGCCCTTCTTACATTTTTTTATGTGGACATGGAAGATCTGATCTGGAGCACTTGCCTTTTTGTCTGCTAAGTATAACTATCAAGTAACATACAGAAGCTGTAATTACTATCTCATTAGCATTACGAAATAAAACCTACATTGTGGAGAACACCTGCTTACTATTTCTTTTACAGTATAGTGGTAATGTTTGTTTAAAATCTCTCCTGCCTACTCATAACTTGGTACCCAACGTAGTGAAAATGACATAGACCTCATCAACCAAACTGCCGTTCCTTTCAGACTAAGAAAGTCCTAGATCTCAGCATTGGTAAATATAATAAAGAGAAAGTCTTTTCTCTTTGACAGAAGCAAGCTGTCACAGTAATAGTGAAATGAGATACAGAAGAAAAAAAATTTCAAAAAATGTTCTTAAACACATTCAGGCAACATGTAAATAGAATAATAAATCTGGGAAGAAAGATCTGTTTATTTTTTGCACAAAAGGACTTAAGAAGGTTGGGGTTTTTTTCCGTTTTAAAGCATGGATTTCTTTTTCTTCCACCTGAAGCCTGCACAGTATTCCACAGAGCAGCTGTCCACAGCAAGAAACTCATCATTCACTCTCTGATCAGCACATACAGTAAGTGACATGAAACTCTGCTTAATTCTCTTGTGTCTTCATGAAATAATTTCTTCACCAACCAAAGAAATCTGCTGTTTACCATAATCTCAATTTAACACCTACTCTCAGTGTTCAAAAGTAACTGTCTGCATTTGAATGGGGTTTGCAAAGCAGAAGTAACTGCCAGGGAAAACTAAACAAGTCTTGTCTCTTCCTTGAAAGTTGGAAAAGTCTTTAGGTTTTTATCCCAGTGACAGGTTACATGGTAAATAAAGTTTGAGATCTTTGCTTTGGCCATTTAAGACAAGAATTGGTTAGAAGTGAACAAAGCTGAAGGGTGCAAAACTTGAATTAAGCCCAAGTTAAACATTAAGACGGTTG
>JANZLQ010000092.1:25018763-25051263 GCA_026212715.1 Elanus axillaris
GGTGGGAGGGGTCGGGGTCTGTAGTGTGCCAGATAGAGGACGTTACTCCCAACTTACTGAGGAAGCCCCTTGAAACCAATGAGTTTTCAGTAAATTAGTAGTATGGGCAAGAGGCCTTGGAAAACATTCCACTTCTTAGAAGCTAATTTATTTCTTTTGCATTATGTAGAAAACAGCCGGGAGGATCTCAACCCAGCAAAGCTGGGAATGGTCCCACCTTGCCTCGGATTACCACACATAACAGAGGATCATCTTAAAAAGATTTCCTTTTTCACATTAGAATCAGATATCATATCTTTTAATCAGCAATCAAAACAAAAGCCTGTTAGTATTGTTAGATTAGCTAGATTTCTACAGACTGAAGTTAACAAAATTGCATCCAAATAAGAAGTGAGCGATATGAAATGTTCTGTAGGAGACCAAAGTCTGCAACTGCAGCTTCGTTCCACCGCAGTGTATAAAAGCCTTGTCAGCACTGCTCTGGGAACCAGCGACTGCTCTTGAGGGAAGTCGCCCCTGCAGTTCTTGTCCCCTAACTCATAAGGTTATGATCTGGGGAAACTCACATTTGAAAATTTAGAAATATAATGCACAATGTTTTCATGTCATAGCTGGATTGAAGTAAGAATAAGTTTACAGGCAGGGTGTATTTTGTGATTAAGCATTGTGTTGGAGGGTTGGAATTTCTTTTTGTTAGGATTTCTGTTTATAACACAGTGTTGATTTACTGTGGGTAAAAAAACGGCAATGTAAAATCCTTGTGTAATTTTTTCTGAAACAGGATGAGTTTTCACATCATGTGAATAGCATTGTACTGCTAACTGCAAAATACTTACAGGAAACTAAAATAAGTTGAAGGAATTAATATTCCATCAAAGAGTCGGTACTTGCCTCAATAAGATATTTTTAGCATTTTTGGATTTTGATATATGTGAGTGTCTTTTTTTTCCTGAGAGAACAGGAAAAATACTTCTCCTCTCCTCTCCCCGCTTCTTTTATATCGGGTTGTTTATTGCAGACCATTGCATTAGGTCATGTTGCATTTGATCTGCTGGAAAATGAACAGCGTTTTGAATTATCTATACGTTTCATTTGCTGCCTCTCTTTGGTCAGGTGAAAAGATAAAAGTGTTTCACTGTGTAACTTTGCTACCAGTACCCAGGTATGTACCAGAGCTGCAAGGTTTTGGATAAACTGTATGTACCCAATCAGAATGATCTTGCCCAGGCATTGCTTTTGCTGCTAGAAATAATGCTTTTTAAAGCATATTGACATATGCATTAAATGAAAAACACACATGGTATTGAAGTGCTCCATTACCCTAGAAGAGGAAGAGAATAAGTCTTAATTTTCCTTTGGGGCAAAGCTTTAATAGAATCGCTGCTAGTTCATAGTCCTCCAGTTATTGTTTAAACCCCATAAGATACTTAAGGCTTTGAGTGTTTGTACCAAGGAAAGAAAAATATGAATTCATTCTCGAGCTCAGATTTGGCAGCTAATAAAGTTATTCTGGCTTCTATTACATTTCTTGCCCACCAGCATTACCATGTTGCTATTATTTAGTGTTTTAGTGTCTTGAGCCCCTTGTACCTTATGGAAGTTGAGAAGGAAAATTGAAGGTCACAAGGAACATGGGAAAAGGAAATTAAATAAATGCAACAGAGAAAACATAGAAAAAAGAAATGGAACAGGTGGTCTGCCAATATTGTTAGTGCTGTCATTTAGGTGTGTTTATGTGGTTGAGTGATTGTGCTTGCTAATCTGCTTATTTTGTTGGTTTTACAGTTCCTGGTGAGATAGGCAGGAGTTGTCTCTGGTTGATGGTTTCTGAATTTTTCTTAGGTTCTCCCCATGCACTCCAAGATGGACACAGTTTATCATGTTTCCATTATCCATCCCCAGTGATTCAAGGACTTCTGCATTTTCTTAGCAAACTCGCCAACTTACCACATGAAACTACATGTACTTGGAATTAGATCTCATTTCCCCTCTCTCATGGCTACCAGGCATTGTATTCCAAAGTGGGACCCTCAGCAGCTGACTTTTCTGTTCCACAGTGCGCAGTACAAATAAATTGCAATATCCCGAGGCCTGACTGGAATCCCACTTTATCAGGATGACATTACCATGTTGTGCAATGTGCAAGCATGTGCCAAGCTGGGCAGAAGGGAGGAAAGCCTGCAGCCATTTTAGCAGCTTCTATCTCCTCCCTGACTGAATTGAAGATGAAAGAGAATTTTGTGATAAAATTATATGTGTCACTTGTAATTTGTAATGTGATCAAAGATAGGTATATAGTATAGCTAAATAAACAGAAGATTGCTTACACCTTTAATTCTGTGAATCTTAGGATGCTATCAAGTTCGGCTGGTCTGTATTTTTATCTGCAGTTATCTGGTGAAAAAAAATCTGGATTTTAGAGGCTCAGACTTTCAGACAACGTTGGTGTGCAACAGATACCTCAGACTGTAGTTACCCAGTTTGAAAACAAAAGATGAGTACTGCGTGAAGAGGCAGATAGAAGTGACTCTTTCTATGCATAAATACATCCTTTCTACTTATCAGCCTTCCTAAACAGTTTGCAAATCTCTCCTTAAATTGACTACAAAATGTTTTGTTCAGTGGCCAAAACGAGCGGCAATTAAGCGTCAGTGTTTTGGTCCATCTCTTTTTGCTGTTTTCAAGAATTCAACGGAAGATACTATTCTTTGCATTGTCTTTGTTTATTACATGACTAGGCTTTATAGAAATTGTGAAAATGTTTGGGCTCTCTATTTGATTTCTAAATTTTGAACATGAGGTTATGCAAATATAAAGCTTATGAGAAGAGCCAGGCTGACAGCAGAGGGATTGATCTCCTTTGAGGACCATGTACAGCATGTTGCCTTGTTACCTTGTCAATGCACTTCAGTCTCAACATACTCTCAGCAGTGAGTGTCCCAGTTTGTTTCCCACATCCTCCTGACCTTAGCATCTGGGCTGGGCTGGGCAGCCCGAGTTCCAGTTCTAGCTGAGGGTGGAAACCTGCAAAATAAGCAAAGTAACTCATTGCATGTAGACAAATAAAATTCTGTCTTGGGCACTTTGCAAGGCCTCCTGAATCTCCTTCTGCAAATAAAGCTCCCTCATTTTCAGCTTCATTGAAAAATGCAATGAAATGAGGCTTTAATCAGGGGAAATGACACATTCTTGTACATATATCAGGATCTTAAATTCAAAGCTATTTTTTTAAAGAAGAAAATTAAATGCTATTTCAGATTTCTTGTTACCGCTGACCCTTTAGGACTGTACTGAGCTCCTGCCACCTACCAGCATGCTCGCCAGGCAGTCTGTACAAATATTATTATTACTTAAATAGAGTCTGAATCATTACCTTGTGTTTTCACTTTGTAGTGAAGTGATTTAAATATAGTTTTCTTATGTTGGGATCCTCTGACAAATGCATAAATAGTTAGCGCATTGTTAGCAACAGTGAAAAGGAAATGGATGCCTGGCAGGAGGAAGGGCAAATAATTTTCTCATGCTTGCTGTGCTCTTTCTGTAGTGTAAATCAACTCTTCTCCTCTGAAAGTAAAATCTTATTCCAAGATGTCAACAAAGTAAAGTAATTAGGAAAGGAAATGTAATTCCTCCCTGCCGCTGCTCCCTCGCACCCATTAGTAAATGAAAGCTATTTAAAGATACGAGGTGAGGTAGACTAATTGGAGGAGATGAGTCATTTGGGACCTGATCCTGGAAATGCTTACTCAAATGAGTAGCCCTTTGATTGTTTGCCTGGGTCAATTCTGACTGCACGTGCATGCTTCAGGATCAGGGAGAAGAAGGTTCAGTCCTGCAGGGTCCCGAGTAGACTGCTCCCAGACTGAAAGACATGCACTCAAGCTCCTCAGTCCTCCAGTCGGTCTCAGTGGGAAGACATGTGCGCTTAGAGTTAACTGTTTTATTGGATCACAGCCAGTTTGGTCAGTGTCTCCCAGGACTAAACCCTGAATGCCTAACTTTTAATAGAATAGGAATATTAGGAGGCTACACTGATTAATTAATCTCATTGGGAAAAAAAAGAAACAACTAGAAAACCAAAACACACCATACAACTTTCCCACATTTGCTTGCGCCTCTGGTTCATGTCTGTCATAAAATTAACTACTGTAATACGCTTTTTCCACAATTTAGTTCTCAAATCCTTTGCTGCAAAGGAAGCTGTAAAGCTCAAAGGCGTATTTTTTTCTTAGTGTTAGCAATTAATATGCCACTAGTCTTTGCATAAATAAGTTGTCTATTTTAAAGCAACTCAAATGGGCTATTTCATTTTATATGACTGTTAATTAAGATGTTGATTAGCCCTGCTATTGAAGCATTGAAACCCTTTCTAAAAGAAATGGCCACTGTTTCAATTTTATTTTAATTAGTTGGACTTTGAGGTTATTTAGTACAGTGTCAGCTATCAAAGTAAAGCTATTTAATTTGATGTTCAGTCTGAGGCAGGTAGTGCACAGAATTCCACATTTGCCTGTAACGACTGCCATTAACAGCAGTATGATTTAAGGTCATTTAAGAGTCATCAACCTCACAGATGGTAAAATGAAAAGTATCTGAAAGGGAAAATAACAATTGTTGTCTTGTCAAATAAAATCCGAACATTGTATTTTTTGTGAACACCCACTAGCTTCCAGCAATTTTATACAGAATGTGTTTCCCTTTGGGCGGAGAGTGTTAGGTCTTCCCTTTTATGCATCCTTCCATTGAGACATGCTAACCCCCTTGGGAGGTGAAACCCACCCAGATATTTGTGATTTTAAAACTTCATTTGCGTCACTTGCAACAGAGATGGATCATTATTCTGGGATAAAATCACATCCTGCACAATGAAAATAACAGGCAACATTTGACCTGAAAAGGGAAAGAGGAAAAAAAAAACCCAACATCTTTGAAGTGTTAAAAGAAACAGACAGTGTTAAAGCTGCTTCAGGAAACAAATTCTCCCTGTAATGCAGTGTAATTACGATCTTTTCTAAGCTAAGTATAGTACCCTAGAGATTACTATAAGTAACTTATAATAGAATTTTTATTAGTGGTAGTAATTTTTTATGATAATTAGCGTAATCTGCAGCCAATAAAATCGGAAGATATATAGTTATCTCTTTTACACCAGAAAACTATTCTTCAGACAGCTGAAACATTAAGAAAGAAAAATGTATTATTTTATGGTCATTATACACTTTTATGTTCTGATTATTTGGTATTTTTTTTATTAGGTCTTTCCATTTAATGGTGAAAAATGTGAGGCATACTCAAGAGCCAGTATAAAGCGGCCAATTTGGGATAAGCAGCTGGCATTTAGTTTCCTTGGCAATCTTTATTCCATCCCATCTGAAACGTCATCCTTTGTGGAAGTTAGCAAGCTTTAAATATTTCTCCTAGATGATGGGTTATTCTTGCGTCAGCCTTGTACTTGCAGTGAGATTGCCTTTCCTTGTTGACTAGAGGGAGAGCCATAACTGTTGAAAGAAGATTCTGCTGTTAGTATTCAGGATTATACTTGGAGTTTTTAATTTGCTTCTCTACATATCTTGCTGGCACTAGTAAGCAAAAGCTTTGCCCAAGTAAAAAAAGAGAAGGCAAGGCATGAGTCTTGGGTTTAGCATATTTTCAAAAAAAAAGCAACTGAATTGAAAGCTGGACCATTTAGTCATTTTGTTTTATACTGAAGACAGGGTATATTCCCTCAGTTGGAGAGGTTGGATTTCACTTCTTGAAGGAAAAAAAAGGAGAGAATACTCTAAGACAATACTGAATCCTTAGAGATTTCTGATGGAAGGAGACTATTGTTTCATGTTATCTATTGCCCGATAGACTGCTATTTTCTTTTCTCAGTTAGTGGCACAGTAACCCCTAAATGACCCTCTTAATCTGTATTATTGTAATTCATTGGCAGCAGTTATAGGATAAAAATAAAAAATTCAAAAGACATGACCTAAGAGGAACCAAAGAAGGTTTTCATCATCTTTCTCCAGCTTTATGATGTCATGCTCAAAAGTTATGCCAGGAACTAAAGAGGCTAGTAAAACCAAGTTTGCATTTTCTACATGGTGAGCAATATTCAGTCTGCTTTGGAGAAAGAATCACTCCGATTTGGTATGGGACAGACGCAATGTCATAATCGTCCAGGTTGCATGGAGGAGATGGATGTCTCACATAGTCTGTGCAGATGTTGAAGCGGGGATTGTTCATGCCTGGAATTCCTTGGGCTTGGACTTCACTCAGGGCTGTCTGAATATATGTAAGGGCTATGAAGAGTGCCTGCTGGCTTCCACTCATGGAATGGTATGGATTCTCCTGGATCTTTTGAAAATTACTCCTGCAGAATGAGATCAGAGGTCTGTTGCATTCTCCTAGGCTTTTTAGACTTGGTTTGTCCTAAATTAGGACATGAAAGGGGAAGAGATGGTGGCATCACTCCTTGGAGTGCTAAAATGAAATCAGTACTCCCAGCAACTGTACAGATATTCATAATCCAGTCCTACTGTGTTCTGTGCCCTGATTATGGGCAGACATATTTTGAGAGCTGTCCCACTGATCAAAACTAATGCAGACATAGGGTGTATTGACCCAGCTTATGTGTTAGTGTCTAATTCCTAGACCTGTTTAGACAGTCTGTGAACAGAGGCATGTTCATCTAAAGACCTAAAGAAGGCATTGGTTAGGTTTCTAAAAAAGACGTTCTAATGGTGTTTCCTTACCTACATTGTCAGTGGCTTTTGTGTGGAAATATGATAACTGGCCAACTGTTAAATAGGTGGTTGTTCCCTTCATGTCCAAGAAACCCTCACTTTGTGATGAAAATGGCAAGAGTCTTGCCTTGCCTCTTGATTCCCCCATCGCTTTTTGGCAAAGGTAGCACTGTGCAAACCTTCGACCTTCAGGCATGTTGAAGCCCTGTTCAGCCTGGGCGCACACAGGCTGTGAAAACAGCACCCTGCCAGTGGAGCAAGCATCAAGTAGCCATGCTTGATTCTACTGGATTCCTGTGTGCCAGCACTTAGAGACTGTTGACTGTGAAGTTTCTTTCTGACACTCTTGTGAACCCTCACAGGGACAGATGGGTTTGCTCTTGAATGGCTCCATTCTTTTCTCTTCGTGAATAGAGCAGGCAACTGTTAATTTGCCCCAACTGCTGTCATGCACTGCAGGCTTCTGCTTTGTCACCCCTCCTGCTGACCACAGCTTCAAGGCCAGGAGGTCTCATATTCTGAAAATGTGTGTACTTACTGTATGAGTCCAGAAGGTCTTTTGGGAGGAGGGGTATCACAGCTGAGCACAGATGGTGCACCTCCCCTTGTTGTGCTTCAACCTGAGACTTGAAAGAGGTTTCCAGCAAGCTGTCTTGGTAGAAGCAACTGATGGAAGTTAGAGAAATTAAATTCCTGTTCCCCCTGTGCTGAGGAATCTTACCAAAAGCCCTGTGAGCAAAAGTGATCACCCTTAGATTTTGCAGTGTTTTGAATTCATGTATGAGCCATTATAAAATTATTCATGAGTTCGTTCACTTTTGCGTTGGATTACTGAAATGCATCGTACCCAAGGCAACATCTGAAGAATATCTGGAAACTTTCTATAAGAGGGCAAAACAGTTTTTTGGTCTCTTCAGGGTACACTTTGCTTGCAGGCTGCTCTCAAAGTTCTCAAACTGTGCACCACCTGCATTTCCAGGTACAAATAAAAGTGGCGTTCTCAGTTACCAGCCCCAATAATACATCCTTCCTCCATTCTTTGTTACATCTCTGCAGAACTGATCAGCTAGTATTCTTCATTTATTATTATTTAGTTAAAGGTCTCTATTCTTTTACTGCCCTCAAACCCCCACTGTATGTTCTTCCTCCAGCTTGCTGACCTTTTGAGTTATGCAGCAGAGCTGTTTTCCAGGACTAGTTTCTAAGGGTTGATAGGTCTGAAGGATTTTAGGCAAAAGGGGTTATATTTTCAGTTTCAGAGTCTGTGAATACCTTATTAGCAGACACTGGATTATGTGGTAATTTGTCTAGAGGTTAGAACAGGTGCATAGCATACTCGCAGATAAATAAAGCTTAAATTGTAGTTTCCACCTCAGACAGATCAATCTATGTAGTTTAGGTGATGGAACTTTTATAGTTGGTGTGCAAAGAAAATACCTTTTTAGAACAGTAACTGTAAATTGACAGCTTAGTTTGTGTTGTGAGAATTGGTCACTGTATTCAGTTGGATGTCAAAAAGTACAGTCTTTTGAACTGCACCCACAAGATGCACAAGATGCAAAAAATTAAAAATTCAAACATTCACATCTTTCCTTTCTATGGCCAGTATTAGACTTCAGAGGTTGTTTTCCTTGTTTTTCCAGGAATTTCGCGTGTGCCACATCACCACACCTGGTAAAGGTTTAACTGAAAAATTACTTATTTCTAAATGCAAATAATTTTTTTTTCCAGTTAAAATGTATATCCTATGGCTCATGGTCTTCATCCATTCTGGCACCAGGCAGGTAACAAATTATATTTCTTGCCTATTGAGATGAATATCAGAGTAATTCACTGTGCTATGTACAACACTACCTAGAAGCCACAACGCAAGTGATAAATAGTAGTAGGTTGGCAGAGGAGGGAGGTTCTTCAAAGAAAAATTGTACTAAAAAGATGTAACATTAGTGGCATCATTGTCAAAAATGTGAACTCTGGATCCCCACTGGAAAGTCATTGGTAAGTAGACCCTGAGGAGAAGGCAAAATAGGAGCCGAAAGCAGTCTGTGGCCCCAGCTGAGAAATACAGGTCACATCCGACACCCACTGAAATCCACTCATGAATCCAGTGGTCATTAGGTTGGATTCTTAATCACCAGAAAAATGATTTAATTCAACATTCATCTCAAGGGAAGGGGCAGAAGAGATCTGAAGGGGAAACAGAGGCAAATGATTCTCTCTTCACTTTAGGTAATGTCAAATACAGGAGAAGCTCCCTATGCACTGCACTGGAGTCCAACAGGTAACACCAGTTGCTTTAGTCTCACTAGTAAACACCTGAAAGGTAAAGCAGTTTCAATGGCTATAATTTCAATGCTGAATGGAACCAATATAAAATGCTATAAATTAATTGATCTCAGCATTAAATTTCACTTAACACAATTTTATTTGAATTTTAAAGAATTAAATGCAATCAGAACCTACTAGATGTTTTTCTGAAAAGGCAAATTGCATGAATAAAGTGTTTTCTTTTTCCCATGATTGTCAATAATGTTTTTATTTTTCAGTGACAGAAATGCTCAAAAAACTACATTTCTGCAAAATGAAATATTTTCAGTTTGGGTTTTTCCCCTTCTTTCTCCCCAGTTCCCATTCTCCACTCTTGGAACAGGCAGAAGACAAACCACAGTTTTTCTTATTAATATTTCTTGCTTTTGTTCAGCATTTCTTCCAGCTCCCCTACAACACCACTCAAAACATTAATGGAATACTTTTGTAATGAGGCTGTATCCAGAAAAAATGTCAAGGAATTCTAGAAATAAGGATCTATTACTATTTGTGATGCTAGAGACCAGGCTCGTTTGGCAAATTGGATGCAGTATAAGCCTGCGGTTTCAACACAGTGGAGAAGTTATCAATAGAATAATTGGTAGCAAACAAGGAGTCTTGCACGTGTGTTTTTCTCTGGGTGGTTTCCAGATTTCACAGACTGAGTGTAACACTGTGTTTCTGTCTAGCAGGAGGAAAGACTAGCTCAAGGCCAACAGTCAAGCTCCTTATGAAAAGAACAAGGAAGGCTGCTCCTGTAATAGGGTGTGAGGAAAAACTGACCTTCTAGAATAGCAGTTTTAAGTAGCTTTGGGGTTTTGTTCAGCTGCAGTAAGGAAAGTGCAATTGTGCTGCACGGTTCTGTTTGAACAAGTGAGTTGTGCACTTCACTGGAGGAATGTATGGAGTGTGTTGAAAGGACAGATAGGGAAGTGTGGCCAGGAATGTGATGGAGTGGATATAAAATGAGTGAAGACAAGTGTCCTCAGGCTGGCTGCAGTGGTGACGTGCATTATCTCAACACGTTATCAGGAGATAGATGTTTGCATTCCCATGGGTCAGTACAAGTTGTCACAGTTTCAACTTCCAGGTTTTTCTTATGGAAATAACATCACGAGGCAAATAATGCACAAAAAGTCCTCTGCTTGCTTGCACCTCCACATGTGATGGTACAATCTTGAAAGTTCTCTAGAGGACTTACAGTGCAGCGTGAAAGTACGTCAGTTGGTTTTTCAATGGTTCTTTACTTCTATTTATAGCAACAATGCTGATTAAAACATTTTACTTCACTCCTTTTCCTACTCATTAAATCTCTTTGCTAGTGAGACTGCTTAGAATATTTTCAAGGAGGAGCCAGATTTCTTATATATATATATATATATATGGGGGGTTTTACCCTTTCATTAAAAAAAAAAATTGGTTTTGATGACCAGTGTGGACACTGTCTCTGTAGGAAGACATCCTGGAATGGCAAACAGATCAAAACCTGGCACTTTCCATCCCAGCCCAACCATTTGAAGCTAGTTAATTTTGCAAGACCACTTAACCGGTTTTGTTATCATTCCAGTGTGAAACAAAAGCAAATAGCAGAACTTCAGAAGGTTTTGCAAAATGTAGTTAAGCAGTTGCCATCATTTCTGATCTGCTAATCAGTTATTAGTATTAATTAAAGGATCCCTGTAGATCTGTTCCTTAGGTCCATAACAGGCAATAAGAAAAGGAATGTGTGGCATGGAATCTCAAATCCTGTATTTACTAGGTGTTATATCTGTTCCTTGGTATGTGAATATACCATCTGATAAGGTGAAACACCCTGTATATACTAGCAATTAGTCATAATTTCTTGTAATTATTACAGCAATTTCTCTGGCAGCTATTATGTGTCCCAGGCATCTGTACTTTATGAGCCAAATTTATAATTTTTGATTAATATATAGTTAGCTAGTTGAAGTATGTTACATACCTTTTTCTAATCTCAGCTTTTTTGAGCTCTGTTGTATCTGCTATGTCTGCAAAGACAGTAAGAAAAGGAATGAATTTCCAAAGTTCTATATTTGTCCTAGTAAATTATTTATGTTGCAACTCTTTTTTTTGGTAAGGTGTCATAAGTGTTCCAATGTTTCTATCTCTTTTTTTCTTGAACTGTATACTTTTCTGTGTTTTCCTCTAAATAGAGTGTTAGCCTGTAAATACAGCACTCAGGAAAGTGAGGGGCAAGCAGCACTGCCTCAAGTCAAGCATGCTGTGGGCAGGTTTTCTAAGATTTTCCACACGCCTGCGTTAAAGTTTTAACATTCAGCACCCATCCTGATTTTTTCAGTCTGAGGTATCTTTTAAGACAGAAATTGTTTATTGTGCCAATCTAATCTGCAGGATTGTTTTGTCGTGTGAATGAAAGGAGAATGGGATACATTTATTTTCACTTACAGCTAAAATCAAATATGAACACCAGTCTGAAAATATAACTGAGGTGCCTTGGGGGTGGGGTTTGTTGTTTTTTAAGAAAGCCTGGTTTAAAGAAAAAAACTAACAAACAGTAAAAATGAGTGGACCTTGATAGCAATTTTTAAAAAAGGAGAAAACTCCAAAACAGGAGAAGCAGCACAGAAGTGCTGCCAGAATTGACTTCACGGTTTTCCGAATCTCTTAAGGTTGCAGGCTTAGAATTATCAACCTGTAGCCCACCAGTTTCACTGTAAGAAATGACTGTCATTTAATTGTGCGTAGTGATAGCATCATATCGCTTCATGCACTGGCAACTGGGACTTACTTTAATTTCCTTTGATAGATTTAGCCTAGAGATTCCTAGATTAAACAAACATAAACAATCCAAATGGCTTTAAACTAATTCCCATATAAAACAAGTTTTGAAAAACCTGCATTGGGAAGTAATGTAAGCATTTTGCTTATGAGTTTTTCATTTTAAAATTGTAATAAATCTTTGCAGCTAAAAAAGGCTCTCTAACTGACACTCAGTACACCAGATGTTTGGGTGCTCCAGTACCATTGCAGGACCCACACAGTGAAAGCGGTGCAGATGTTTGGCAGCCGTGCCAACCAGCAAATAAGTGAACCCTGAAAAAATGTTTTTTCAGTTCCCTATATACTCCCAGATTGCTTTTCACATCTCAGTATTTATTGATGTGCAACATAATTTTTCCTGTGGAAAAAATTAGTATTTACCCATGCTTCTTCTACTGTGATATTTGAAATAATAGAACATCATTACTTGCTATGCTTAGAGTAGGAAATAACTATGACAACTCCAATACCATGGCTTGATTAATATTGGATTCTTAATAACAATCTCCACACATAGATTTTTGGTAGCAAGATGAGTCATTTGCGCAGACAGAGTTGATTCCAGGTGAGCCAATGACTCCATGGCAACTCAGAGAAAAGCATCTGCAGGGAAACGAGCTGGTGTTGCCTCCTTATGTGCAGGTAGGGCCTCTGTTTTGAAGATCGAGTCTGGCATAGCCAAAACCTTACACACAACTTTAAAGTAACACAAGCCAACCGCTTCTGAAAATTAAACTACAGGGTAAATACATGGGTATGAATTGTCTGCAGAAGCTGGAATTAAGAGGCCACGTTTCTCCAGCATACCTCCCACTACCACTAGCGGTATGAAAAAAAGACAACTCGTAGTAGTGGAATTGATGGAAAGATCCCCTTGAAAGCTCAACAGGAACTTTGCTGGAGTGAGGGCTGCAGAATTTGGCTGCTAATCAGTAAAAACACATTTCCACCTCTGATACTGCAGGAGACCTCCATACAACATGCTTTACTACAGAAAGCAGCTAAGAGTAATTCACATCACTCCCTCATGCATCATATTGGCTAAGGACACACAGGCCTTCTCCGATTCATCAAGATCTTAAAAAGAATCATCAAAACTGTGTGTTCTGCATGGACATGAAAAGTCATGTGATTATTACATTTTGCCTCCAAGTGGCACTCTCCAGCGCTCTCAGCCCATGTCCGATGCAGCCAGCATCCTGCAGTAGGTTGTGTATTCCAGGCAGTTAGGGGAGCGGCAGACAGAAGTTTACTACACTGGCCATTCATTTCCTTCAAAGTAGAGACAGAAAGTCAGATCCAATCTTCAGAAGCTTATCTTTATGTTTTGCATTTTATTGAACCCTATTTTACCAATTCCTCCTGATTCTACATTGGCCATTAGGCCTAATGGGTTCTTTATTGGTGTACTATTTAATAACATGCTAATTGATGACTATCACAGCATAAGAACCAGGGGACAGTCAGTACTTCAAATGCTGGAAATCCTAAAGCAATGGTCCATCACTAACTGCAGCATGCCAGAAATATGAATGTTTATGATCTATGCCCAACCTCGGTTTCTGTACCACTCACGCCTGGGTTCCGTACAGGCGAGTTTATGAAGAGCTGTTTGAGTGATGGTGGGTGGGGAAGGTGAATGGTACAAGGTTGTACAAGGCTTGTAGCCGCTTTGAAAGCCATTTCATGACAGGTGGTGCTATGGAGGCTCACTGAGTTTGCTTGTATTTGGCACTCTAAAGCTAGCCAGCACCAGGGTAACAACATGTTCAGCTATTTGTAAACCAAGCAGGGGCCTAAAAAACATTCCACTCACAAGGAAAAAATTGATTTAAAGAGGCTTGGAGTGGAGCTTGAGCATCAATGAACACTGAAGAGCCTTCTTAAACTGACACAATAAATTAGTTCAAAACAGATGACAGCCCTACAGATTACCCACCTCTTAACAAAGGAGGGGCATTCTGGTCCCCTTCACGAAAACATAGATAAAAATTTGGTTCTTCTACTCTAATGAGGCAAGCTCAGATATAAGTCAATAGAGCAATTCATTAACAAATCTAGTGAAATCCCCTGGGTTACCAGTGAGATGACAGTGAAAGTGGATGTGCTGTGAAAACTCTCCTTTGGTAGAGATGTCCATATGCTAAGGGTCAGAGAGCTGAGTGGTTTGCTCTGTTTACTATTCACCATACACATATGGCAGTTAAGGTCACTGTTATCAGACACTTTCTCTGTACACAAAACAAAATTTCCATATGGTCCATGAAAATGGATATGCTTTGCTCCTGTGCAGCTTCCCACGGCTCTCTCTTTGTGCGGCACCGGTTAGAAGTGTAAAAGAAGGGTGCGAGGGGTTACCTCGTCAGTCAATTGCGCTCCCTGCTTTGTGCATCAGTCCAATTTAGGGCAAATCTGCATCACTTTTTTCCCCCTGTCTTTCAGGCACAAATGCTCATGTCAGTCTATTAGAACGTGATAGAAGTACTGATCACTGCCTCTGCATCTAAATCCTTTTGAAACCAGGATGACCTGCTGAAGAGGATTTTGAGTGGAAGGCCCTTCACAAGACTCTTTCAAATCCACATAAATAAAGCCCTTTACTGGCTTAAAATGGCCCCTCAGATTTAGCACTACAGAGCCCCTAAAAAGCACAACACGATTGTCATGGATATTACATGATGGTAACAACAACAGGCCAAGAAGACAAGTCTCCATGCTGAACAAAACTAGGCCAGACTTTTTCATGATTTGGGATACAGATTGCTGACAGCCCTGTAAATAGGCTGTTTAACCCTTTGAAAGTGAATAAAGAGTGTGGAGACAAATGCTTTCTGATAGACTTTGTGTATGTAATGGGCAAAAAAGTGTACTGTAGCATTCTGGGATTTCTGGTGCAAGATTAATACCAAAATATCCGAGAGTAATTACTGCAGACCTTTTGCTCCTGCAAAACCAGCTGAGCTAAATAACCGGTTGCAGGTGAATATCTTCTTGCACAGAGGAGCTAGAGGGAATGCTTTTACATTTTCATGTTTTAGGTACAATGTACGTTTCTCTCTCTCTCTTAGAATAGTTAGAATTTGGTGCTTCTGAAAAAATATGAATGACAGGCACACGTAACCAGCTAATGACATCTCTTCTACCATAAAAATATAACAAACTGAAGGGCATTTCATTTATTTGCTGTTCCTAGCTTACAAATACATTTTTAATCTCTCTTTCTCCCTAGGAAAGCAACTTGATAAAAATCAAATTTTAAGAATCAGTATATTACCCAGGTTCTAAGATGGCAAAACTGCTGACAAAACCATCTCCTAGAAATTAAGAATTATGTATACTGCCTGCAATTTTACAAAGCTGTTTGTGTTACTACTTGAATGGCTCCCTTGTTACACACAATTTCTGAGGTTTGGCAGCCACATGATTTTCATAAATCCAGATACTACTGTTTCTAACCTCTGACCATGTTTTAACTGTGCAGGGCTGTTTTAATTCATTTAACTCATTTTAATTGTCTTTCAGGGGAAGAGCGCTTTCTTTGGCCAGCTTAACTGGCAGGGAAAGCTGCCTGCTTGAGTACTTGCTGCCATTCAAAGAGACCTCTCATGAAAATGCATGCTTGTCCTCGCAACTCCTTCAGTAACTGTAATATTTCTCCCTTACTGTTTATGTCAGAGAGTCATTACTGGAAGCTGCTGACATTTTTGACATTCAGTAGCATCAAGGCACATTAGGTGGTCCTTAGATAATTTTTTAGACAAAATTTACTTGTATCGTGTGCTCAGGCCATTACAAGCAACAGAAGTAATACATTTCTGTGCAAAGATGTATCAGTCAGTACACATTTTTGTGGGCCTTCCTATATTATTCTATAGCTGAACAATTTTAACCATGTGGTGCATAATGCATAATACACTGCCTACCCAGGCTGTGGATGCTTTGGTTTTGGCTTTTGTGGAAGATCAATCTCTATTAGGAAATCTATTATCATCAGTTATGTTTTACTACAATGAAATAAATAGGCAGCTGCAGTTGTTTGGCCTAATAGCTCTTAGTTTGATTGCTGGAAGTAGGAAATCAATGCAGGGTGAAAGGAAGAAACATTTTTAATAACTTACACTTCAGATATGAGATCCCCAAGTTATTACAAATTATAAGGTTAAGACCTCTTGAAAGAATCCTAGCTAGTTAAATATTTAAAACTCCTGGGTGAGAACACATGCACTAATGAGCTTCAGGCTACTAAATACTAGAATCTAGGGGGAGACATCTTGTTTTATATTAGAAAGTATTAGTGAGTATAAACTGGCCATAAGAAGTGTTTAATTAAGAATTATATTGATATGGGGAAAGCAGAGAAAGAAACAGACTGCCGAATCTACTGTTCATCACTGTTAAAAGCTGGATTTATCTGTGCAGGAAGAGGAACAAATGAAAGCGGCTCTAGATCAAACCAAGGGATAGATGGTGTGGTACCCCGACTCTCCCAGTGGCCCTTTCCGCAGCCCTGGGGGAGATGCCAGACACCTCTAGACAGAATGTGGGTAGAGCTTCCTACAGAGGTTTCCTTTTAACACACATCAGGCAGCAAGTTGCCTTAGACTTTTCATCAATTCTGCCTATTTAATAATAGTTGTTCCTGGGTGAAAAATATAATGAAAGTGCCAGGCTGGTGTGCATCTTGCAATTCTCCCAACCGAAACAAGAAAAGAAAGAACTTCAGAAATCTTTGAATCTCTTCCCTTGTGGTCTTTTAATTCAGACATTTAAGAACACAAGAAACTGGTTAATTGTACCTGGCCGCGTTAAGTTTGCTATCTTAACAAGAAATGAAATGTTGTGATTCGAATGGTAAGAAGTAAAGAAGGGAGTCAAGATTGACAGTAAAAACTGGCTTGACATGATTAAGCACCAAGTAATATTAAGTCTTGTCACACAAATATTGTAAGGGAAGGTTTGCTGCATTGTGTGCACACATATGTATTTTATGTAAAATAGCCTCAGTCTGTCTCCTCTCTGAAACCAGGGAGTGCGAGTGGGTAAACAGCTCATAGCAACAGATGAAAGGCTGACGAAGTTCAGACTCCCAGTTCAAAGGTTTCAGCAGTATGTGAAATGACAATCTCGGGTTATTTGTGTTTCTGAGCTCCTGTGTATTTCAATTGTTTGCTCATCTATGGAGGCTCTCCATTATCTTATTCCTGGTTGTGTTCATCAGCTGAGTGAGCTGGCTGGCTGCAGACATATTTCATAAGACAACTTCAGTAAAATTTATTTTGCCTGTCTCATAATGCCTTGCCTATGCCCCCAAGAAGATCAGAAATATTTTGTTATTAATTGCCAAGGCTAAATTACAGCAACGCAAAGCTAGCATCCTGCTCGCTCCATGTGCATCTCCTGCTGCTCGGTCAGCACAGGTCCACAATTCCATTTTTAAATCAAATTATGCTTGTGATAATATTGTCTTGAGCTTACAGTTGCTGACATGGATATTGACAAAGGCTTAGCCAGTATTTTAATAAGAAAACAAAATACAGGAAATACTCTAGAGTTTCCAGGTGGATCATTAACAAGACGCCTTGGAGGGCTGAGACTGCCAGCCAGCACAGGGAATGCATCACAGTTCGTCATACAACTTAAACTTCTTTTGACATCTAGTTATGTCGAAATGTGACTGATCACCTAGGGGTCCAGGCTCCTGTGAGGGAAAAGTTCACTGACAGACAGCGAACGAAGCTGATCTTAAATGAGAATCAAGAGAAAGCAGCATTCCAGCGTCTGACAGTCTGCAGCTGCTACCTGGGTCTGCCTAACGAAGACGAGCCTGCTCTGCTGAACAGTTATATTAGCATCTGTATGCTTCTGTCTCATTATCACACATCTGCCCACCTTTATTCGAATGAAGCTTCTTCTGATCTGACAGCTCAGGCGTTGTCAGTGAATAGATATTATGGGAGCCGGGTACAGCAGCTTAGGGTGTTAGCTTTTATTTTCTAAAGACTGTTGTACAGTTTGACAGTATAATGCCACAGAGGTAAAGAAGATAATTAACATATTGGGCAGTTTCTAAACAAAGCTGAGACAGTTATACTGGCAAAAGTGCTGCTGCTGGAACAGTATTGTTTGCACTCTAGAAACATCAAAGGCTTGCAAGATCTGCCTTTAAAAAAGAGCGTGAACAGGTACAGCGTGGTCCCCATGCCACAGTCAGGAAGTTTCGGGGGGTTTGGCCCACACCTAATAACGGCAAAAACCCTTGGTGCACTTGAAGTGCCTGTCACACGCATTCAAAATCTCCTCTTGTGCAGGCAAAATCTCTCTCAGCATTTGAGAAGACATGAAAAGGTATGTGCAGAGAGGAGGAGGTTGTGGGTCTTTTTGCTTTCTTGAATATATTTTTACCCCACAGCACAAAGCTAAGCGCTTGTGTGAGCTTCACAGAGCTCATATTTGGATGGAGATTTAAGCCTTCTAAGTTGGAGATCACATGTTGGATTTTCTGGAAGTGCCAAAAAACCCATGACTGAAGTTTCATCATTTGTCTGCTCAGTAGTAAACTGGAAAGGCTTGCTTAAAAGAAACAAGCAAACAAAGGGGGAAAGAGTATTTTGAGCCCACGATGTAGATGGACTAAGCTTTGATGACTGAGGAAGGAGGCGTTCATACTCTCTGCAGCTCTGAGAAAAGAAATATAGTACTGCAGTGGATTACTACACAGTTTGCCTTCATTTTCACCAGCTGCTACAGTCTGTATAGTTTGGGCAGTCATAGACTTGAATTGCAACTTGGCTTCATAAATATTTTGGATATGAAGCTCTTTAGAAAAATATAGCCTTTAAAAGTTTGCATGCTTCTTTACATTGTTGAGAAAAATAGCAAATGGGATGCACTGCAGCAAGAGCATCCCTGAAACTGTTGTCTGTTTGAGTCTTGGTTTATGTTTTAAATGGCATAAATAACCCAGAGCCCCCTGCCCACAAGCTGTGTTGTAGCCAAAGACCACATCCTCAGCTGGTTTGAATGAGTTGCTCATTTACAGCCAAAACACTCTTTCCTGTTCCTGTGGCAATATGCAGCTTTACCCTGCAGAGAATTTTTAGCCCTAAATTCCTAAGAAAGAAATTACGGACTTTCCTCATTTCATTTGTGGCTTTCCGGTCGCTGCTTATTTTCTTTGTTCTTGAGAGCACAGGGTTTCCACGAGTTAATGTCGAAATTACTGCTATTTTGCAACCACGCAAGCAAAGTCATTTCAGCATCTGCACTGATAAAAGTGAGAATAGCTCATTCAGATTGGCTTCTAAGACCTGCTCTCACCATTGCAAAGCTGGAATACAAAATAAGAGATTCATTTAAAAAAAAAAAGAAAAAGATAGAATCCATTGTCATTCATTCTAAAAAGGCATTACAGACTGCCGACACTGTACAGAAAAATAGGAGATGTTGACCTTTTTATTATAGACTTTTCTGTAGTGTTGCCCTCCTTTCACAGGCACACCCCCCTGCAGCCTCGCACACCCACACGCACCCGCACACATACACGCGCTCTTCAGCTCTATGTTATCTCAAATAATTACCCTGCGCTTCTGGCTGTCCCTAGTGACTTCTGCTGCTAAAAAAGCTACTCATTGTTGGTGAGTGAAGAGGGATTTCAAACCTGCTTCTTGTGGCCCAGCAACAGCTCTTAATTAACCACTCAGGTATTGAGCCGCCTCCTCACCCGGCTCCCATCCATATGGCAGGAACATGTCCACAGTGATAATCACTGAAGGAAATATTGTATCAAAAAAAGGGCTCGCAGAACAGAAAGCTCGTGCAAATTATTTTTAATGATTCTCCTCTTGCGAGCCGATTATTTGTTGTTTCAGGCAGGGCTGGGGCAGGACATGCCCATCCTTGACCCTCTCTCCCCTTCACCCAGATCCTCAGCCCTGCCACAGAGCAAGAGCCTCGGGTACCAGAGGAGGCCCTTCAGGCGGTCTAAAAAGCTTTAGTTCCCTATGATTTTGATAATCCTTTGTTTCTAGTGCGACTTGCTTTTCTACACGCTGGATGTGTGTGTTTCCTGCGAGCCAGGTACTTGAAAAAACTTGCAGCCTTGACACAGACCTGCACTTTTTCTTTCCCTCTTGGTTTATAGAAAAGAAAACAGTGATTTGAGTTTATAAATCTAATTAAAAATGAAGTTGCATTTACATTTTAAAACCTTGCATATACGAGCATACTGTGTCAAAAGATATTATGTATGATTTTACTTTGTGACAGAAACCATTACATTTAAAAATTCATTACAGCAAGGTTAGTTAGACACATGATGGATGCAGCTTTAATCCTGCCATATATTATTACAGTTAAAATGTAAATGATGAAAAATATTTTGTGCTTATCAGCATTTATGTGGAAATGTGTTTTACAGTGATATATGGTGTTATATTTCTATTATTATGATGAGAAAGAATGAAATACAAAAAGACTAAGTGTTTATTAAAACATGGTTACTTGTGATAAAATATTCTTGTTGTACATGACTTTAAACATATTTACGGAGGGCATTTGTCCAAAACAACTGTGAAATGTGTTTGCTATGCAAATCATTTTTTGTAATTTTTCCCCCTCTGTTATACTGACTATAGCTTTTTAATAGCTTAATGTTGAAGCTATGTAAATATATTTTTATTATTTTTCATTTCAGACACAGGGGGTTGGGGACTGGCTCTGTTTACACACATGCATGTATTCAAATAGATGGAAGCATACACAGAGATAGACAGAAAATTGATCCCAGCAAAAATCCTTTTCCCTTTCTATCTCCTCTCGTTTCAGCCTCTCAAAGCCAACCTTGATCACAGGGAACCGAGCCCTTCGCCAGCACAGCCTTTCAGCACATGCTGATCTGCAAGCATACACATGGTCCTGTTGACACCGGAGTGATTTAACACCTTGCACAACTGAACCTTTAACTCAGGCTTGGTTTACACCTTCCTCCCTCACATATGGGTAGTGCATCGTTGCATGGGAGATTCACCCCCTGGCCAGGGAACTGAACTTGTGTCCCCAAGGAAGCTGAGTTCTAAAGTGCAAGTGCAATTGAAAAGACCCCTGCCAAGGAAATCTGTACAGCGTCCTCCTAATTTGAAGGGTAACAAGTTTTGAGGTCAGTATTGCATGTTGCAAATCCCTAGGCTAAGTAAGTTTTTTAAGAATTTATACTTCAACTGTGACCCTTCAAGAAGGGCTTCTGGTACCAAGGGCCTGGTCTCCACAGGCAAAATCCAGTATAATCTTGAGCAGAACAATACAGAGGCGTAAAAGCCATTAAGTGACTTGCCCAGCATCCCACAGGAAGTCTGTGGCAGAAAAGAAAATAAAAGCTTGAAGGTCCTGAAACTTAGGAATTTAACTGTTCTATATATGTGTTCCCACACGTGCTCTGTCCACTGGGTTTTCAGTGTATTTCAGGTTTGCCCTCCTGGTCCTTCCACTGGGCCTGGCTGACCACCGTGTTTTTCCAGTATTAAGTAACCCGATGACCCAGAATGTAATAATCTTACATCCCACGTTACCCTGACTTGCTGTTGCTTCCACTGTATTCCCCCTCTTTATTTTCTGGATGTATCGACTACAAGTTTATACTGTTGTTTGTGGGTTTACCTTTTAAGCAGCTTATATTTAAGAAAAGAGTCAATAAACAAATATATTACATGTTTTTCATATTATTCCTGTAATTCCTCCAGTTTATATTGCAATCTCTTAAAACAATTCAATTGCTTTGAGTTTGGCTTTATGCAGTAATCAGGCTGAGGTTGCTTCTAGTTATGTGAAGCTCAGCCCACCTTTAGCAAGTCAAATGCACTTACTAAAAAAACCAACAAACTAATTCAAATTTATTTGTTTGTGATCAACAGTATATGTGCCCATCGGTCCTTAATGCCTTTCTTTTGATATGAACAGAAGCAGGAGACCTAGTGCTTGTAGTTCACTAAAGTGGCTATTTCCTTATAACCTTCCTCTTGTAACAATGTTTATTCAGTTATCAGGGAAGAAATATCATTTGTCCGTGCAGCTACAATTACCCAATTTGTTGTATAAGTTATTACTTTTTTTTCTCATCTCATGTTGATGACAGAATCATTTAATAGACTTTCAGTTGCTCAAGCCTGAAAATTGGTTCCACATTCTCCCTTTTTTAGTTTTCCTCCCTAGGGTGAGTGCAATGCAGTCTAAATACAATTTCCATCCCCCTCCTTTTTTTTTTTTTAAAAAAAACCATCTGCTTGTATGAGGATGTTGTTGTGTACATTAGCACTGTACAGTTTAGCACCCTTTAGGACTACCTTTGGCTCTCGGCTTCCTCGTTCCCGGGGCCAATCATAATATATCAGGAACTGTAGATATTTCCTATCTCAGCACTCTCCATAACTCTTTTGCTCAGCTGTCTGAAGCTGTTTTCTTTAGGAAGTCCAAAGTGAGGGGGGCTGGTTGACCTGGCATCAGTCCTATTTATAAGAATAAAACCTCTTCCCTGTACACCTTTGGAGCTTTGTCATGTAGGGGTCACATCCGTTTAAATTAATAGCTATAGCGCCCGTGACGGAACATGGCCACCTAACCTTTATTGTCCCATCTACCCTTTTGTCTGAAGTTATCCAACCTACTCAGCTGATTTTCTTCAAAGCTAAGGTTACAGGATTTGCAACTGTCTTTGCACACATAATTAATTAGGAAGGAAAAAACAGCTATTGTCACATGTACCAAATTT
Organism: Elanus axillaris; assembly: GCA_026212715.1. Taxonomy (NCBI): domain Eukaryota; kingdom Metazoa; phylum Chordata; class Aves; order Accipitriformes; family Accipitridae; genus Elanus; species Elanus axillaris. The sequence continues at coordinate 25,041,363 of JANZLQ010000092.1, forward strand.
TTTTAAATGTGATATGTTTGTTTAAAATAAGCATTTGCTTTTAAATTTTTCCTCCCCTGCTGTTGCTGCTGAAATACACGCCAGTCAGGCTTGTTTGCTTAGTATAGGAGTTACTGTGTGGTTGTAGGAAGAAATGATGTATGGAGCAGCCATCTCCTTTCCAGGCTGCAATCTAAGGGCTTTTCTTAGAAGTAATGCCATTTCTGCTTCCGTGGTGCTGGAGATGTCACAAAGTTATGATCTTGCCACTCATGAATCTACTTGTTGCCTATGAAATCTATTTATTTTAGTTTTAAGTCTAAGAATATTTGCTGAAAGCAGGATTATCACTTTGTAGACCACCAACAGCTGTTGAAAAGCAGGGCATAAAAGTTTGTTTATGTCTTTAATAACCCACTTAATGATGGAGCAAGCACATTATTCATAATAAAATAGCCTGGCAGAATCTTACTCCAGCGCATGGTGTCAGGGAATTAAAAAACATCTGCTATGCCATAAAATAACATTGTATATACTATGTACATTAAAAACATGTGTATACGCATATGTATATTATATACATTATTTAAAATGTCTCAGTGGAATTCTACTCTTTAATTACATTTAGAAAACAGTGAAATGGTTAAACAATGGTATTTTTACTTCTGAATCTGAGTTTTATATAACATTTGTGACTATGGCTAGTTATAATTGCAAGGGACAGAATACGGTATCAGAGTACATTTAAGACATAAAAGCAAAGTTTTGAGTCTTGAAATTGGGGTTCGATATCTATGTTTAGCCTCCAAAAGTGACCCAATTTTCCAAAGCACAAAGCATTCATGGGTTCTTGACTTAATGAGAGTGTTGGTTGCTCAGCAACTCTGAAAAAGTCAGGCCAGTATTTCAGTGCCTAAATGGAGAATTTTATTTACAACTAAGGCATCTGAATTTTGCAGCTTTTATCCATAAGAATTACTTGCATTACTCCTGCACTCAGAATGGAGAACCCACTGTGCTGCTGCTGTACATGCAAGGAGAGCCACTGCCTCTGCTTTGGAGAACTTAGAGTCAGAGAGACCAAATATTCTTTCCCCTCATTCTGCCATTAGGATCTTGGAGTCAGTGGGAGTAATGCACTTCACCCTGGAAGTGGCTGAGCATTGTGGCTCCCAACCAGCAAAGCATGTAAACATGTCTTTAAATTTAAGCGTGTGAGATGTAAGTGGAACTACTTGCATCTTAAAATTAAATACATGTTTCAGTAGACCAGGCCAGATGGTTTTACATGCTCAAAAGTGACATTTACAAGGTCACATAGGAAGTGTTTGACAGAGCCAGGAACTGAAACCAGATCTCCAGAGTGCCAACCCAGTGCCTTAATTTTGCTCCCCACCCGCCTTTTTTTTTTTTTGCTGGTATGTTTCTCTTCAGTGCAAACAAAATGGGGGGAAAAAAATTTTCATCCAGTAAGATGACAGCTAAGGGGTTTTATTCTGTTTTTTTTAGAAGGGCTGCGAACCTACGTGCCACTGTTTAAGAAATTAGCACTTTCATCTTTTCAGAAAGGCATATATTTTTACACACTTTTTAAAAATTTTGTTTCTTCTATCTTAAAAGAACATAAGCAATCTGTTTTCATTTTGTAGGTGGCCCACCAAATAAAAAAAGTTATAAGTTAATAAAATTTCTATGCAGATTTATGTGAACTGGATGAACTCTCCCAGTATCTGAATGTTAATCTGTTGGAAAATAGCTGCCGTGGTACTGAAATAACTCAACGTCATACAGCAGGACACGCTATAACAGTAGTTCTCTCATAGACATTTTCCCCCACAAGTGCCAAAATAAACATGGGAACCTACTATAGGGAAAAAAACCAATGAACTACTGGAAAGGCAACTGTGAGATATTTAGGACCATCTCTTCAGATTCACCTAAATCTCAGCTTTCACTAATGTATATATTTTTCTTGGTAGCCCTATCCTTGTGAATTATCTTGGATGAATTTGGTTAGTCCATCTTACTTTGCAAAGAACATAGGTGTACACCAAGAACAGAGGTAGCAACCTCCCATTCTGCCTTAGGCTTTAATGTCTCTTTAGCCTTTCTGTCCTTGTCTAGCTCAAACCCAGACCTCAGCACCATGAGAAAGTCCTCTAGATTAAGTATTTCTTTAACATTCTCTGGCCAAGGTCTCACCCTGTGTATGAAAAGGAAAGAAGCAACAGCCTCATCTTCTCATAGGCCCCTACTACTACACCAGCAAACTGCAAAAAGGTAAAATATGAGCATGGGGGTGTAGGTTTTATGTAGCGACCTCTCATTTTGTCTGGCCTCTGTATCCCACTATCTAGTGTGTTTAACGGACTTTGACACAGTTTGCATATCTGTGACCAGTTCACAAAAACACTCTTAAAAATTAGCATAATTTAAATAAGATTCTTTTAAATGAATGCACCCACTCCTCTGTGGGGTCTGAGGAGCAGACTCCATTTATTCCTCTTGAGGGTATTTAAGCATCATCACTTCAAGTTGTCCAGCTCCACCAAACCTGCATGGGGACCTTTGTCCAAGGCCCTGCAGCTCATGAGCTGGCAGGAGAGGATGGAGCTTGCAAGGGCACCCAGCACAGGGCTGCCTTGCAGCCTGGATGGGGGCTTATGAGCTGCAGCCAGTAACTGCTGGCAATGGGCAACGCACAAACACTGGGGCACTGGTGGTTCAGGCTCCCTCAGCTGCCCAAGTCCCAGGCATGGGTCACCCCATGCAGCCTGTGAATGCTTTGTTGTGGGAGAGTTTTTTGTTACAGCAGTGCAATTTGGTGTCCAGACAAATGCCTACCTCTCCATCTCACTGTGTGTCTGTACCACACTTGGCACAAGTGGGCCCTGAAGGGCTTACAGTTACCCAGCACAGATAAGTCCATCACATGGCGCATCTCAACTTTTGATAAAATCGTATTTTGCTAGAAAATAGTTTTTATGTGCTTTAGAGCTTAAAGTCTTCACAGAGATTTAGTCTTGATGTAGATCCTCTAATTTGTTGGACTGGTTTCTCCTGCAGTAAAGACCAACTGGCTCATTAAGAACATTAAGGATCCCTGCAGAAGGATCTCATGCTAAGCAGCATAATAGAGTTCACTTTCAAGGTATGCTTAACATCAGCTTCTCACTCAGGACAAACACACATCTTCCCTTGTCAGAAGAGCCGGCACAGAATCTGTTAATAAGGTATGTATCTGTGCTTTTCTGGTTTTCTCATGGCTTTTTTTTTTTTGTTAAATCTGAACTTGAGCCTACACTGTACATGAGAACAGCTGTACAAGGATGAGAGCAAATGTCCTGTTTAGGGAAGGTATTGTTCCTTCTCCACCAGCAGCAGACACTTAGGAAAGAGACCAGAAAAGGGTGTCCAGATGCTGTTGCTTCCATAGCACAGCGTCCCAGCTTTCTCCATCCAGCAGTTCTGATTAGCTGAGCCAGAGCTGGTATCTTGTTTGCTTTTTATTGCTCTTGATAGATTTTTCCCCACCTCTCCATACATTATTTTGCATAATCACTTTTTAAAGCCATATACACGATATCCACAACATCCTGAGGCACAGAATTCCACAATTTCGTTATGTATTGTGTGAACATACACAGAGTTCTTAAATTCTTGTTCCTCATAATTTTTTCCATGACACCGTTGATCCTCTAAACCTTTATTGTGCCCACTTTTCATCCTCTGCATTTTCTTCAGGCTGTGGAATCATCCTGTATTTAGATGCTCCTCAGAAGCAGTCCTGTATCTTTAAAATGTACCAAATCTCAATTGGTAAATTGTCAAATAGTATTTATGTTTAGGATAAAATGGGCACACGCTACTACCTTTAACGATACACAATACAAGCTCAAGAAATACCAGTAGAAGTGGAAATATACAGAGCAGATTAAATTCCAGTTCCCTTCAAAGGGTGAGGAACACAGAGCTGAGATGAAGGCATTGATGCCTTCCTGGGTTCCCCATATAGCTGCAGAAACCCAGAATCAGGCCACAGGAGGGTTCCCTTCCTATGTGCTCCCCTGCATCTGGTGGATTGGGTTGAAGGCTCTTTAAATATCACATGAAGAAATTCTTGGGCATAAAATCAAGATCTGAATCTGTCAGGCAAGAGATTGAATTGCAAGCTTTAAAAATATTAACATACTTAATTTTATGTGGTTCTAGCCAGCTCCTTTATTTGTGGGCTTCTTCGTTCCTGCATACTGGCACTTACTGGGAGAACCAGAAAGCTATACCAGTGTAAGCACCTATCGCAGCTTATTACACAGGGTAAACAGCCAACGTTATTAGTAGATGAGCAGGAGAGGTAGATCAATATAAAGAAATACTGCTCTCATTCACTATTCCCTTTGTCACTGCCAGGCCTCAGAATTTTTCAGTTCATTGATGTCAGTAAGGATTTACTTCCCTGCCCAAGGAGCTGGGGCCAGATTATTCCCAGGCTGCTGCAGATACTGATCAGCATGTAAGCTGGCTTGGGCAGCTGTGTAAGAAAATAAAATTTAAGATCACAGCAACTTAAATACTGTTTGAGTTTATAACATCCACACTGGTATTAGGCAACTTGGCAACAAGAGTGGCCAAAACACATGTCTCCTTTCACTGCAATGCTTGGTGAATACATCAGGTTGGTTAGACAGAGGGGGTATAATGTTTTCATTAGCTGAATGAACACCTAGCTCAGGCCAAGTCTGTTAAGGCTTCTGGAAGCATTTTATTCACAGGGGGCAGCTCAGGGGTTAAACTCTGTTTAGCATATTCACTTCCCCACTAACATGCCATTATGTCATTTGGGAGCAGCTTCCTCACTAGCAGTACCTAGAGCCTATCCTTGCATACCCTAATGGTCTAATGCCTTCAGCAAGCTGTGGCTTACACCACACATACCTTCTCCTTGCTGTTATCACCAATGGTTTCCTCAATGGAAATAATCATTCACGTTGTAACTGTTGCCAAAACCCTCTGGCACCAGAAGTGCTCTTGGAATGAAAGCCTGAAGGCATGTGAGAGCCTGAACAGCTGTAGCAGCAGCACAGCCGGTCAGCGAGCTGGGTTTGAACCATGCGAGGGGGAAAAGACACAAAACTTTCCTAGAGAAACATTATACTTTGCTTTATGTGCACACACACAATCACATTTTGTGTTTAATAGCAACCAGAGGTAGGTGTCGAGATCTGCCTGGGCCTTGCAGACAAGTTCAGCCGCGTGTTGAAACACTCTTTTTACATGTATTAATACACAGGGACGTAAGTGTCTCTGTGTGCGTATGCTAATCTTTGCTTAGTGTTTGTACACCTTGAGGACCTCACTCCCTGAATGCAGGCTAGGAGTTACCCACAGTTAAAGTTATAAGCAGAGATAGTGAAATGAGAAAAGATTTTCTTGTCACCAGTGACATGACACCACCTACCCAGTCATAGAATAAGATACAGAAAATTGGTCTGAGTTTTAAACAAAGTCACAGTATAACAACATTATAAATCCATATAGTCATTTCCTTTACCTTGCACCCCTGCAGTGCTCCCACCTTCTCCAGGAGACTGGGCAGAGAAGCATTTCTAAAGGCTACAGCAAGCAGCACATGAGGACTTCTTATTGTGGGGCTTGCAGCTTTATTGAAATGGGCACATATGAATATAATCCACTGGGATGGTGATTAACCAATGCACACCTGTTAGTGATACAGGCCTGCCTTTCTGCCTCCTGTCCCCAGCTGGGCAGCACTGTCTAGGATGGGCATGACGGAAGAAACAAAGATTTTACTTATGTCTAGGATTTCAAAATGAAACCTGAATTTTTGCCTTTCTGTGCTTATGGTTTCATGTCCACGTACCTGCAAATAATCCATAGTACAGTCCCATCACTGCATTTGCCTGCGTACATGGAACCTGTAAAGGTTTTGAATGAGTTCAAATACTTCATGCAAAAATATCATTTTTCACACATTCCAGCTTCAAAGATGGCTGTAAATATTCTAAGTAGGTTCAAACATTTTTAATGAGTTAAAACAAACAAACTGCATCCGTTACTTTTGTACAGTTAAATTGTGTAACTTGATTACCTGACAAAGTATCAGCAGCGTGAGGACCTTTACAGGTCACAGCTGAACTGGATTTTATGCCTAAGATTTTCCCCATTTTTGACCAGAAGAAGAGAATTATTCTTCTGGGCAACACCCATCAACTGAAGTCTGGAAAAAAAGAATGTGAAATGCAGCCAGACAGCCCCAAAAGAGCCTGCTTGTCCCTTCTGTCCCTTTTGGCATAGGGCCACTCATCCCACACCGAGACCCTCAGCCACAGCCCGGGTGGCCAGTTCCTTGCTCCGATGTCTCAGGCCAGCATCACCCCACTGCAGGGAGGTGGTGGGGGCTGGACCCCCAGGCACCATGCGATGGGTGAACAGCCCCAAGCACAGTGCAGGTGTGCAACCCAGCAGGTAGCAGCACGCTCCCACGTGCACCAACATCTCTCTCCCCAAGAGCCGCTGCAGAACTGGGGGGCTGCACACCCCCAGGCAGGCTTCCACCTGGGAACAGGGCTTGGCTCCGTAGGGCTTGGGGCAGAGTGACGCACTATAAAACTGCGCCTCAGAAAAGATAGCCCAGCTCCTTGTTAGCACTGAAGAATGCTCCGCAGCATCCAAACCCTGTGGTGCTCCCAGCCCGCGCTGACGGGCGAGTTAATTGTCGGCGTGCCACTGCCTCTGCTCCCTGTGTGGTCCTGCACAATGAGCCATCGTGATGGCTGCCAGTAATGAGGAAAACTGGTCTGTTTTTGTTTTGTTTCTTTTCAAATAAACTTGCAGTCCTTAATCTAGCAGGCTGGAGTCCAGACTTGACAGCCCAATGAGTAACGAGGTGCAAGGAAAGACAGGATGTAGAATTAGGAGGTCAGGGCTGAAGGTTGCCCCAGATTTAATCTCTAGGCTGGGCACATTACATCTCTTCCCCACCTCTCCTCCTCCTCCTCCTCCCCCATGCCATCATTCTTAGACATGGGGCGTAGGTGCACGCTTAGTGGGGCTATGTCCCGCATGACATGCCTGGGGAGCCAGAGAGGGCGAGAGCCCAGCGGGACATAACCCACTGGTCCCCCCTGGCCCTGTCTGGGGCCATCGCAGGAGGCTCTTGGGCTGAGGCACCCCGAGCTTCCCACAGCTCTGCCCTGGGCACCTCGCACCCACCTCTGCTTTGTCACCTCGCCTTGCAGAGAAGTGTCGTTCTGTTGTTCAGCTCGTTCAGAGGCAGGTATATGAATGATACGTGCATATCTATAGATACCTCTATAGGCTGATAGAGACAAATACTGTTATTTGAAAACAGCAATGTCTCTTCCAAATAAAGTCAAAATACTCTTCTATATCTTTTCCTATTTTATACTTGCCCAGTTCCTCCTTGTACCCCTTTCTGTCCGAAGGCAGCTGATCGGGCAACTAATTTTCTTCACCTGCAAACTGCATTTTTGCAGTTCTACTATTCACTAGAAAAATGCAACACCCCACACAAAATGTTTGCTTTCATTAGACTGATACATCACAAATTTGTTTTCTGATTTATCCCTTTTGAGTAGATGTACACAGACTAATGATAGGGGGTTCGTTTGCCTTCACTTTTATTTACTATTCTGTATCTTGAGTATTTACAGTTGTAGCACCACAGAACAGGGTTTTTTTTTGTGGATCGGTGCATCAGAAGTGGACCAAAACCCAGACTGTGGGGGTTTTTTTGTTGGTTTGTTGGTTTCTATGTGTTGCTGCCAAAAGCCTGAGCTCTAGCCTTTTATTTGTTGAGCCCCTGAGCTCTGACCTCTGGGCTCCAGATGACCCCACACCCCAGTTATGTACTATCTTAACTCAAGAAAGTACCGAAGCACTAAATGTGACTAAAAGAGGCCCATTTTATATAGTAGGATAGCCCCTGCCAGAGCACACGGTCTGTCCCAGACCTGGTGCCCTTGCACCCATCTGACACACGCTGGGGCTGCACGGCCGCGCCAGCCCTGCACCTCGGGTCTGGGTGCCAGGGCGAGAGCAGAGCCTCCCTCTTTGGTATGGCAGTCCTAGCAGTTTATAGCAAAGGCTTCTATCAGTTTCCACATAAAGCAGTTCAAGAAGCAAAAGGGAAATCAGGTTCACCCAGTGACTCCAGTGACATTTTGTGTTACATTGCTGAGATGGTCTTTGCTTTGGTACCTATCAGTAAGCATTCTTTTCCTTTGGATACCTTTTCTAACCTTTCAGCCTAGCTCAAACCAGATTTTAGCATGAGAAAACCAGACTTATTACCACATACTAAAGGTAATAAATAATTTTTTCTGCTGCATGTAGTATTGGCAAAGTTTGTGACCACAGCTGAATTACAGCCGTGCATGTGCTACGCATGCATTTATTCATCATCTAAATTACTTTTGGCAGCAAATAAGAAAGTGCACTGATTAAAATTTAAGAGTTATCTCAACTAGTTTGAGACTCTCTAATCAGCTCACCTTGGCTCAGGTGTCCCTCCGCTTGCCAATAGTCTTTAGCATGCATCAAGGAAAAGAAAATAGTCAGCAAATCATGTTGTTTCCATGGTGACCGCAGGTGGCCCTGTGCTCGCCTCCTCTGCAAATGAACAGATAAAAGGTCATTGGTATTGATGGCACCAGGAAGAAATAAGTGCACGCTATTTTGTGGACTTCTGTGCTAACACAGGACAGGGATGAAGTCAGCACTTCGGCAATGTTTGAATCCCTTTGGCTTGATGCCAGTGCAACTTCAACCACATGTTTAAGTGCATTTTTGGATGGACGCACTTTTGTGGTCCATAGCTCTGGCAGCAGTGAGAACAACTCTGTGTTTTCAGATGGGCAGCCATAAAGTAGATTAAAATACTCAGAAGAAGCATGGCTTCACCTCTGGAGGGCTGGTAAACATGATGAGGAGGTCTGTATTTTTAAGGCGGCACTTTGAAAGAGGGGCAAGTGTAAAAGTTTAATTATAGGTTTTTCCTTACAGTGAAACAACTCTCTAGTCTGTGTGTGTGTGTGTTGTCAAACTGCAAACCCAAAACCAGCAAAACAAGCAAAGGAAAGGAAAAGAACTTCATGCTGGCTCACATTCAGTGCTGTTCTGACAAAATATTTTCAGCTGTTTAGTATAATGTCTGGTGTATATTGATGTGTATTGATTTTTCAATCCAGCACTTTAATTAGGCTCTGGTTGTTCAACCTTGCACCTTTGCTGCATTAGAGAATGAAAACAGGCAGCATTTCTTCTCTAGGAGCCTTGGACCTGAGACAGAGAAGCAGAGCAAGGCTGGAGGAAAAGCCTGCAGAATATTGACAGGGAATCTAAATATCTCGAAGGCAAAAAGTTGCAAATATATGTTTATCATTTTTTAACAAGAGAGGCAAAACATTGCAATACTAATCTTAAAATCTATGTTAAGGTCAGTTGGAAGTGAAAGAAATTAACACTCCACTGACAACCGAACTGTTGTTTCTTTGAATGGCTGATGACCCTGTCTAGTCTACAATGTTGTTAAAAATTTATTAACTAGCTCAAATGCCTATTGACTAGAAATGAAATACACATTGGAGACGCAGCACAGCTTCTGCATGACACAATCATATTTAACAATGTGCTGAGAGTACACTTTTCTATAGGTATTCCGTGAATAGAAAATCTTTCTTGAAGAAATGTTTACTTTTCCATACTTCAAGAGATCTTTCTTTAGATGAAAAGCCAAAAAATGTAAATTTTATTGAGTAAACTTGAAATTGCATGAAGACGCAGTGTCACTTTCTCTTACTGAGGGACAGAGCTTTCAGTTTCTCATCACTAAAATATGAAACCACAGCATCAGAAATGAGAAAATAAGTAGCTAAATGTA
>JANZLQ010000092.1:25053763-25056840 GCA_026212715.1 Elanus axillaris
CAGTGTGCATGGGGGCAGGGCTTGGGTAAAAAATTGCTTTCTAGAAGTAAAAGGTCTATTCACTAAAGTGTTTGATACATCTAGGCACTTCTCATCCTTTAACACATGCAGAAGAGGAATATGACACTTTAACTGGGCACTGCATTCCCACAGCTTCCCAGTGTCCATCTTTGCAGCCAAAATAAGATCTGTGATCTAGGTGATGCGGTTCAGAAAAGTGGCCAAAAAAAGGATGCTTAAAAGTTCCCTTTTCACAGCTCCCTGGATGTTTTAAAACTGTATTTGCAAAGAAAACCATTTACAGGAGGGGGTGAAAGCCATTTTGAAAAACCAGCTCAGTTTAGCTAACTTGATTGACACCACAGTTTAACAAAAACAGAATTCAGCCATAGTGGGACTTCATGTTACTCGCTCTCGCTGCTATGAAAAGGGCTAAAAGCAGAGATTTCAATATGAGCAGCAGTATCGCATTTCCATGTGCTTTACTGTATTCCACAAGGTGATCAGGATTCCAGCTGGCCATTTTGCTTTCACAGTCTTGAACAAACCTCATATGAGTCCTGGTGCATAAGATTAGCAAGACCTGAATAGCTGGTACCTAAAGGCTCTGCAAGGGGCTCAATAACCCGGTCATGAGCCCACACTTAATGGATGCTTTTTCTGAAAAGTCCAGTGGCCCCTCTATTGGGACTTCAGGCAGGATTTCTTTTGTTCCCTTCAGGTGGGAAAAAGCTGCCCACAATGCCACTGACACCAGGCAACCAGTTGCCTTGAAGTTTTGCCATTGATGTTACTGAGGCCAGAGTTTGACTATCAGAGTCAATTAATAGTTGGTGGAAAAAATGGCATGCTCATTTTGTCGCTGCCCTTCCGCAGCCGATGGGTCAGTCATTCCTAGGCTGCAGTAGAGTACTTTCTGTGTAAGCAAGTTACAATATTCACATTGTATTTGTAAACCTGGATTGTCATTTTAGACCCAAGTAAGTTCATAGGTAACTGGAAACTTGCACAACTAATCGCAGCCAGGAGGAAATTAAAACCCAGCTGGTCACAACCGTTGCAAACAACCCAAGGAGTCTCGTCCTGGCTCTAATGTACTCGAGGTTGGAGACAGCTGCAACCTGCGGAAGAACAGCTTCTGGTATGTGATTTGAAGCCCATGCTGTGTATAGCAGGCGGTTCTCATAGGGACTACACTGCCACTGTCCTCTTCATCTCTTGGCAAACTCTACCTCATAGTCTTTTCACACTGGGCTGTCAACAAAGTCTAAGAGAATTAGCCGTCTACTGCTATCAGAAGCCAAGAGGATTTGGATACCCAGCACTGCTTGGCTCCTTTGCAACGCTCAACTTCAAACAGTTTCTCAATATTTCATGGCATTCTTTGCTAGAAAAAATAATCCCTACAACCAAAAAGAAAATCAATTTGTAAAAAAAAAGAAATAAGGCAGACAGCCTTTTCATGCCCTGCTATCCATGCAGAAACTAACCAGGTTGCTAAGGGTTAAATCTCATCCTGAACTGGCCCAATCACGTTCATTTTTGCCATCTTATTAGGTTAAATAAATAGAAACTTCTTGCAATATCCATCCATAACGATAAGCAATTCCCACTATAATGGATGGCTAATATATAAATTCAGCCCACATCAGTTTTGTGTCAACTAGCAAAAACAGAAACAATGGAAACTAGACAGTCATGGCTCTGCATAGGTCAACAACCAAGGTTATCTGTATTCAATTACTGGTATCTGCAAACTTGCATACTGTCAGCTGATCATAGACTAAATGAAAACTTATCATGCACAGAGGCAGCAAATACATTTATTTGAAGCAGGCATCATATTAGTTCACTGGTTTGACTGTGGTTAAGGGAAAAAAAGGGGTTATCAGTCTTTTGGGAAATTCTTTCAAATATAACCTGCAGCAAATATCTAAAATTGGGGATTATCTATGTTATAAATCTTTGTTCAAAAAGTAGAAAAGGAACAGAAATTGCTCCGTAGCCCTCCAAGACGATAAATTATATTATTTAACAATAGATAAACTTAGGGCACCTTTCCTGTGGTACAGCCCTATTGTGAATTAAGCTTTAATCTGCTTCACCTCAACATCTGTTCGGTGGAACCAAAGATCTGGCTGTATTGGACACAGACAATAATTTGTTTGTTAACCGCTTCTCCGGAACAATATATCATTTCAGAAAACAAAGCCTACTAACACTATGCATATTTATCTGTTTCCTCTATCTGTGTTCCTTTTTCCATAAGTGCAAGTTCAGGCTTTTGAAATGTTTTCCTAGCGATAATTTGTGATGCTGTTAGATTCATAACCCTGGAAAAAAAGATTTCTTTTTTTTCAAGGTTTTTTTCATCTTTGACCAACAGATGTTCTGTTCAAAATCTGAAAGTACTCATGATGTATGTACTAGCAAATTATAATTGTTAACGCCCCTGTGGAAGGAAAATGTCAATAAATATTTGCTATCACTAGACTGTTTGGAAACAAAGGTATTTGCTTTGCAGAAGTTCATGTGCTCAACCTTCCTATTCGGCTTTTCCAACAGTCTATTCAATTAGACAGTTAACGTTTTGTTTTCAGAAGAGGAAGTGAAAAATAACTTCACAGAAACAAAAATAAAACATAAAAGCCTGCGGGCATCCTGTATTCCATTGTAAAATAACACTTCAACTCATTTCGGTGATACAAAGGTGACCACAGAAACAAGCTGTGATCCAGCTCCAGCATTTTACCACTGCACACCAAAGTGGCAATCGAGGAATAAAAACATCTGGGATTGTGATGCAGATAAATGTCCAAACATCTGTCTTCTAATGCGAGCTATCCATTCCTGTGGATAGTCTCCCTGGCTGGACAACTTCACTAAAAACCGTATTTACCTGCAAGTCTCCACCTCTAGTATGAGATACAGTGTTTGGTTGGTTCATACTTCCCACTAATATTTTTAAAGGTCATCCCTCCATTGAGGGGGCTAAAACTTTTTCTTTCTTTCTTTCTTTCTTTCTTTCTTTCTTTCTTTCTTTCTTTCTTTCTTTCTTTCTTTCTTTCTTTCTTCCT
>JANZLQ010000092.1:25056940-25130326 GCA_026212715.1 Elanus axillaris
TTCTTTCTTTCTTTCTTTCTTTCTTTCTTTCTTTCTTTCTTTCTTTCTTTCTTTCTGTCTTTCTTTCTTTCTTTCTTCCTTCCTTTCTTTTTTCTTTCTTTCAGCTTGAAACAAGCACATCACTATAATTTTCAACAACAGGGTGGTGAGCTGATGTAGCCTATCAGAACTATGCTGCAAAAATATCATAAAGCCATATCCTGCCAGTTCAGTGAAGAGCTCTACACCACCCTTGTATTGCATTATATTGTATTGTGTTGTGTGCAGTCTATTCTATATCTCATTGCATTCTTTTATCTCCCTCATTGTATCACTGGGTGTGTCTGAACCCGTATAGTACTATACAAAAGGACTAATGTCTAACATATGCCGTGATGATTTGGGGAATCGATCTCCATACCACTAAAATTAATTCTGTTTTATAGCGTGGACTGCACTGCATCTGTTTCAGACAGCAAACCGCATATGGACTGGAGTTTCCTGGCCATCTCTGCAGCCTTTTGTCCTCTCACTGATGCAATGACCACAGGAGATGCAAGATACATCCTTTTACCTGGCTACAGGGCCAACAGTGGAGCATCATTAAAATGGGAAAAATCAGCCATGCAAATCAGACAGAGAAATGGCTGCCACCCAAGGCAGAGGAACTTTTCCAAGTCTGAACCCTATGCAGGCAGCAACTTAGTAACTATTTGTCTTATGGATTCACTTGAAGAGCTGATAAAGCTGATAAGAGGGCACCTGAGGTGTTACACAAATCAGGAGAGATGGTGAATCCATGTTTCTGAGAAGTCAGAGGCAGGAATTTGTGTCTAGAAGAAGAATTGTGACCTACTTAGAAGAATCTGACTTAAGCCCCAAATAATGCTCTTGCTCAAGCATGAATTACAAGCAGCTGAAGAAAGATGAGCTTTTGCACTTGTGCTCCAGCCAAGTTTGCCCACATCTAATGAGGAAAAGTACGACTCGGTGCCATTTTGTATTCCCATGACATGGTGCAGATGGAGAAGCTGCTCTGAGTATGGGTCCAGAAGCCATTCACCCATTCCTCCAGGCACTCCATGCGTCCTGCCTCGTGTCTCCTTGCAGAGCCTGGAGCTGGAAAGCATCAGGTTCAAGAGTGGAGTGCTACAGCAGTAGCTGTGAGAAGCTGCCTTACAAATGGGAACCGGAGCTGGCAGCAGCACTGGTGCATCAGGTATGGACCAGGCTGGAGAAAAAGAACTAAAAGCTCCATGGCCAGAAGCCTGGAGAGTTGAGAGCACCGGTCACCATGGAGGGAGGGGAAATGCTAAGCTATCCCACCTAAACACGGGTATAATACTCTTGGTATGATAAAATTCCCAGGGGCAAAGAAGATGGTGAAAATATGGGTTCCATTTCACCCCCATGCTGGGCGGATGCCTCACTGTGTGTCGAGTCTGGGCGGATGCCTTATGTGTTGTGTTGTTTGGGCCAAAGTCCCACAGAAGAAAAAAGCGAGTCCAAATTGAAAGATGCTATGAGTCAGTCTTCTGATGAAAGAGAAGAACGTGATGTTGGAGCTGGCAAACATGATAGTGCTGTGGGATTAAAAAAAAAAAAAAAAAAAGAAAAAAAGAAAAAGCCCTCAGAGAAAGGGAATGCAATTGATGGGAGAAAGAGCACAATAGAATGTATTCTCCAGGGATGCTTCGGACTGATCGGTCGAGATGTTTGTGGATGTGAGGAACCAAGGAGACATCCCCTTCATCACGCAGCCTGAGCTGGGCTTCATGCAGCCTGCAGAGCGGGGCCGGGGCAGCCCCTCTGCTCACTGCATGACCTGCCTTTGGCAGGCAGGGGCCGAGCAGAAGGGAGGTCCCAGTTGCTGCCTGGCCGCTGTCTCACAATTTGCGGTGCCAGGGACTTAAAGTATGTGTATATTATGGAAGTGCAAAGTAGAAAGTGTTACCTAAGTTACAGATCCTACTGCCTAGCTAAATTTGGGACTTACTGGTTTATGAGCACTGTTCAATATAAAACCATTTTAAAATTAACTTGGAAAATCTTTATGTTTCTCTCATCCCCTGTGAGGCTTCCCCTTTCCTGAAAGGTGAATACCAGGCACTGCAGCTTTCACTGCATGGCTGTGACTCCAGAAGCTGCCGGTGCCTTTAAGCAAACAGTAACTCGACTCTAACCACCAGCCAGAAAGGCTGATTACAAATGTGCTGTCCAGCTGCACCTCAGATGTGTGCAACCCTGGCCCTGGGCGAGAGCATCACCAGCCTCACAACTTCAAACGAGGGTTGCGGTGGGAAAAGTCGTTCCCTAACACCCTTTCTTTTCTGCTCCTGCTTCTGTGCTGTAGCTTTCCTTCTTCAGGGGTGTCATCCAACCCTAGATACGGCTTTTTGTTCGCCTAGTCATCAAACCCTGAGCAGTTCCCCCCCCTTGGTTTGTGTCCGTTCTCACCTCGGCACGCTGCCAGCTGGTGCCTGGCTGGCTTTTCAATGCCACATCCCTGCCTCCCCTTTTCCTGCAGTGTCGTGGCTTTGGCAGTGAGTGAGCTCTTCCAGTTAGGATCCAGAAGTCAGAAAGATGCAAAGAATAATAACTGAAGCATCGTGCCGACCTTCACAATAAAGGTGTCTTAGGGTGTTTTTAAGGCTACCTGGGATCCTGACATAACCACATCCCCTGAAGGTGGGAAAGCACTGCGTATGGCACAGCCTGTTTGGGCTTGCTGAGAGCCATGAGGCATGGCCTAAAATTCACACAGTAATCACTTTGGCCCACACGGGCAACGCAGGCAGGTCTGCAAGCTGGCGCTTCCCAGGACCACAGTTTTAACTGGGACTAACTTGAGTTAAAGCTCAATTTTTAACCATCTCGTATTATCTGCAAAAGCAAAAATGAACGCTGGCATTGGTACTGCCTGGCGATGGCAAGGGGGAAGCAGGAATTGTATGGAGGGCACAGAACGGAGTAAAAAACTGACTGTGAAGGATAGCTGAACTCTACCTGGTTTCAGTTAGCAAGAGAAGAGTTTTCTACAGAAAAGGCCCCGGGTTCAAAGACACCATTTTAACTTAGCCACGGCAGCGCTGGCAATCCAGGCAGGGTAAAAGGAATAGTAGAAGAGGCGGCTGTTGTCAGAAACCAGTTTCTGGAAAAAATTAAAGTTCTCTTGAGGCATGTAGAAAAATTCCAGGATACTGTATTATTATTGTTGTTATTATTATTACCCTTGATCTTTTGGAAGGTGGGGAGGGAGCACATGCAGTCTTAAAGAAAGAAGACAAGACATCTGTAGCCTTTAAAAAGAAAAGCACGAAGGCTGCTAGGCTCTCCTTACAACATTTTTAATTATCTTCCTTAAGTTTTCCAAATAAAAACACATTGCATTGAGCCTCACCCAATAAAACTATGTGGGTAAATACAATACCCATTGTCTAATCAATATCATACTGCTCATGGCTTTAGCTTGTTCAATAGCTGAGATCGCTGACTCCTGAGTTGCACCTAAGGATGCCAATATCTGCTTAATGTTGGACAAACTGCAGTTGTCATTCCCTGTAACTGAGTTCTTTAATCTCATTAATAACCCACAGATACTAAAATACAGCTTCAGATAAACTGGCTGGAATATGCCACTTTTCCTGTATGCACTTTTAGCTCAGGGGGTGATGTGTTGTGTGTTAAACGGGCTCCCTGGCCCTGCCGAGGCTGCAGCCCTCCTGCCCCACCGCTCCTGAGCTCGGACACCCGTAAATGGCAGAACGTGTAAAAAACTACAACCCAAGAGAAGGTGTCAGATGCAAAGCATTAGAGGCCGTGCAAGATAAGAGACACCCTGGATTGTATCTGTATTATTTGCACTAGAGACCCCATACCACGTTGTCTGTTAGCTCAGCGCCTGCAGTAGTGACCTTAGCCCGACGTGCCAGCGAGGCAGGGGACACCTCCTTGCTCCCCACGCCTCGTCTCCCTGGGCTCGCCTGCATATGGCAGCAAAGCCGCATACTCCACTGTTAGAAGTATGCATCAATAAATTATCTTCATTGGAAACACATTGCAAACAAAATGCAAATGGCAAGAAAGTGCTTGTTCTCAAAAGCCTGTCTTGAGAGTTCATCTGCCCAGATTATAAACACTTGATAAGTATCCTGGTTTTCAGGCTAACTGTCTGTACAGCAGATCCCAGGACTAGGCTCCTGGGATTTCAAAATGTATCATGAAATAAAAACAGCTGCAAGGGAAACTCATATGACTAGGATAGGTGCCATATAGCAATTAACAGCCAGAAGTTTTGATCTGGAAAATCACATTTATTTTAATTGCTTCACTGTTGTATTCATAAAGAATTTGGCTCATTTGATTATTTTCCTTATTAGATATACTACTTAACTTTGGAACAATGTAGTCATTAGTTCCGTTGTTCCAGGTTTTTCATTGCAGTGAAATGAATGACAGAGACATGTTCTGCAAGGAAGATTGTTTATAAATATTTATCATAGCCTTAACAGATATTTGTGTAATCCATCCTAATTTTTCTAGCACATAATTCACCAGTTATTTAATCTGTTGTGTGATGAGTGGCAGGTTTCTTAACCTGCAAGTTCAATAAGGTACTTAAAGCGTGTGATCTCTTTCTTACCACAGGAACAGAACAGGAGAGTAATGCTTCTTTTTTTTATATATTCCTTTGAAAGCTTGTATTCTCTCCTTTTTCCTTTTGTGCTCTGTTCAGAGAAGACACACGTGTCCAACGGCTTTCACCTCCGTCATTTGTTTATTGTTTGACGCAGCAAAGCAGCACAGACAAACCCAACCTTCGGAAGCCCCTACCCCGCTCCCCTGGTGCCAGCGGGTGCAGGATGGGGCCGTGCGTGGGCAGGCATGGCCGGCAGCGAGGCCTGCAGCGAGGCGAGGGCACGCGTGCCCGGGCGCTCGCAGCGGGCGGCCCTGACGCTGCGAGCGCGCCTGAGAGAGGGAGGGAGCTGAGGCCTACCTTCCGGACTATAAAATATGCATACGCCCTTCTGCGGCAAACGAATCCACTTAATTGAAAGGAATCGGGAGGTGAAAAATGAAATTTGGCAGTTCAGCTTCGCTCCGCCATTTGGTGGTTGTTGTGGGACTCCAGCGAAAGGGAGCTATCACTGCGGGCATAATTTACTTGATTTTAAGGATCTGTATGAATTCTGGCGACATACCAAGTAGCCATTAGCTACGAGGAGTGTTTCCCGATGCTCATTTGTTTTCCATGTGTGAATTTTCGCTCTTCCAAACTTTCTTTAGAAAAAAGAGTATTTTTTTTCTTCGTCAATTCCATGTGGAAAATACAACAAAAATCCAGATAATAAATTATTCAAGAAACACAAAAGATTTTTTTTTAAATGGAAAAATACCAGTTCTGGATTCAAACTGTCAGCTTGCTTTGATTTCAATATTTTAAGTATTATAAAATGATATGCTTGTTCACATGCTCAAGGATAGTCTTTCTGGGCAAATTATCCTAAACAGGGTAACTCAATAGCAAAGTAGGCAGGCTTTTAATGCTATTACTATTAGGAAAATACCATTAATATGAGACACATGGAGGATGCTATTACATCACTAGGCTGCATTTATTTAGTCAGTATGCAGGAACAGTCTTATGGATCGGAGTGGAGATGCTGGGCCTTTAACATATGTAGCTTGGCTTAGTCTCGAGGTCAAAATCTGTTAATGCAATTTTCTGTATAAGAACAAGAATTTAAAATCCATGTGGTTTTAATGACACATTCCAAGATTGGGGGAGGTGGGGTTCTTGATTTGTTGTTTTTTTTTTTTTTTATTTGTCCTACTCACATTAAATGTGAACTTCTTTGAAATGTGTGTGTGTGTGTGTGTGTGTCAGACACTGAAACTAATTTGTGAAATAAGGCAAACTTTAAAAAAAAGTCTCTTTCCATTTATTTGTTTGAAAAGTTTGATTTTGGTCAAGTTATGTTTTGAATTAAAAAGATCATTATTGGTAATTTGCATTTACTTATTGAAGCATTACATAATAAACCAAAACCATGTGTCAAAATGTAACTCTCATAAGTGCACTGAGATAAAGGGGCTTCAGAGATTTAAAAAATGAATGTGACACTTAAATAAGACATCTAAAAAGGGTGCCTGTCTTTAAAAAGAGAGTGTTTCTATTTCAAATAATTAATATGTTTTGGTTTCTTCATTTTTGTGGTCTCATAGCACAACTTATATATAAAGCACTATGTTGAACATGCATATTTTGGACCGAGCTCTTGTTTGTGTCTATTTAACAGCTACTCACAGCTGTCTCTGCTTTAAAAGTATTGGGATAAAATTTCATCACAAGCTTCAGTCAATACGAAGCACTAACATTATTTTAAGTGGCCCTGGCCAGGCTGTGCAGCCGTGGCTGAAGGGATGCTGGTGCAGGCAGGGTTCAGGCAGCTGCTTGCCCACTGGGCTCCCTGCCCCTCCTCTCACCCAGGTGTCCCTACACGCTGCACCACTGCTGAGTAGCACACCTTGGGTAGGTTTTTCCTTCTGAACAGAGAGCCTGCAGCTTATCTGATTAATATAGAGATTTGTATTTCAAGATTTGCTGCTAATTTACCTGTGCAAAACAAACACCCCTGCCTCGCTGAAATGTTAGCAAGTAATGGGGAAAGCAGAAGTGGAATTTGCATTTTTCTTGGTGTACTCAGAAGAAAGAGAAGGCAAGTGTTGCTAACTGGGTCTGCAAAGCTTTTATTGGTGTGAAAAGGAGCCACAGAACAGGGGAAGATTTTGTGATTTCACTTAAAAAGTTAAGGAAATGTTGTACTAAAGGAAAACTTCTCCTTTCCCGAGATCACAGACTTTGACCCCTTTTGCTACTCAAAATTCAAGGGGTAAAAGCTTCTGATGGCACACCAGCATGACTCCCTTGAGAAGATGAAGCACAAATGAGCACACACCGACATGTCTCCACCCCTCAGGGCAGGATGCGGCCATGGCTGGGGGCTCTTGTTGGAGTGACAAAGCAGCATGGCAATCAGGTGCTCTGCTCAGAATGGAAACAGTTTATTGCTGTAACAAGCAAGAAGAAAAAGCATATATTGAAAGCAAGAGGCCGCATATATTGACAAAAGGGTGTAAGTCCCCTTTGCGGCAGAACTCCAAGCATTGGCTACCACCCAACTCCATCTCAGGGGAGCACACCACGACCTGAGCAGTCATTCACCAATATCTGTAGGAGACTGTATTTTTAATGTGAAATACCTGCTAAAGAGCTCTGCTGACCATGTCTCTTTTTCACGTGAGCATTCTCTCTAATTTAATTTTCATAGGGCTTTTCTTTGACCTCACTAGTCTCCATGAATCCTGGCCAGATTTTATGGCCAAACAGCCCCATCAGCTCTCCTTTGGAAAGCTCACTGAAGGCTGATGGGTGTGCATGCGCAGAGTGTGAGCTGAGCAGCAGCTTACGTTACAACACAGATGATGACACGTGAGGTCATCAGCTAAATTGCCAGATGCTAATAAATTGGGTGCTGGGTCACGCCATACTGCTCAGCTCTCTCACAGGGACATTTCTCACCTTACTCTTCATGTTCATCCTACTTATGTTTCTGTGTCCTGCTGCTACCAGCAGAGCTGAGTGATAAAACTGAGGTTAGAAAAGTCACTTATGGTATGTGAACTTTAACATTTGCCTTGACCTGCTTCAGCCATCCCCACCAGGCATGTATATGGTGGGACCCCACTGGGTCTTACCGTCCCTCTCCCCACACTGGCTGCGGTGGCTGATGCCACCTGTGCCCTTTGAGGTCTTGCAGACCAGGTTCAACACCTGTGCATAAAACTTCTACTTGGGACAAGCCCCTTGGAGCGTTAGGACCTGATGTGTTTTAAACCCATTTGTGTGATGCTGGTGTAGCCAGTTTTTTGTGCTGCATGAGGACCTGAAGTGATGGCACGGTTGTGCTGGCAGCACCAAGGTCCCTCCACAATGTCACTTGCACGACCGACCAGTGGGGAGCAACCTCTTCCCTTTCTGACTGTTCGTAAGTTAAAATGGCTAAGAATTTTTTTCATGATCTCCAAGTATGGGGTTCTCATTTCCATTCCTATTTATAAAATAGAACAAAAAGATCTCATGTAATGGTCTTGTGTTTAGCCTCCTTCTGCCCACAGAACATCAGCACTTAGATACATCCCTCAAAACCTTTTGCTGTTTATATACGTTTGTCAAGCATTGGTTTACATCATTTTTCACGCATTAGATTAATTAGCAGTACCTGAAATGCGACATGTCATGTGAAGCACAGGGTTTTGTTTGGTGTGCCCGGCGGGGTGGTTGAGGCCTGCCCCTTTCCTGCCTGCAGGGCGGCGGGACACAGCGACTGCGGCCTGGCTTCCAGCTCGGCCACCACTGGCCACCCCAGGCCAGCAGCTCAGTGCCAGGCTTTCAGTGCCCAGCACCAGGCAATGTTCCACCCTGCAGGCGGAAAGCCATGGTATGCTGCAGTTAGGAGGCCAAACTGTCGAGATGGTTCAATGGAAGTTGTGAAAGATGCAGCGAGCACCAGCTGGGTATCATTTTCCCAACCGGTCAAGCTATATTAACTTGGTGGTCCCCGCTACCCAATGTGGCACAGCTCGGCAGCCGCCACGGCCACTGGTGGTACTGTCCTTTGAGAAATCTTACTCTTTCTCACCGCCATTCCCCTCAGCACACACCGCAATCGTTTTGTCCTCCATTTGTGGGTTCCTCCAGTGTGGCCACATCTCCATCCCCAGCACTCACTGGTCTCTGCTCCCTCCCTTGCGGGACTCCACTGCACGCACAGTTCCCCTCTTACCAGTGCACAGGCCAGGCTGGCACCCAGCGAGGCAGCCAGCCACTCCGGCTGCTTAGATTTGATAATTTAGTCTTAGTAGATACGCTACATAGCTACATATGCTATATGTGTGTGTGTATATGTACACTTATATATACATATAATGTCCATATAGCACGTATACCTATGGGGGGGCTGTCAGTGTGCATGCATATATGTATGTATACACACAATTTACTATGCATACATATATACATTTGCATCATATCCCTACTTGGGCTGTTGTTTCAGTCCTGGCACTGTTGTACCACATTCTGCTTGAGCCTGTGATGATGAAGCAGTCTTCCATGAGGCTAGCTGTATGTTTTGGGTTTTTTTTAAACCCACCTGGTCCTGGAGAATATCCCTTGAGCGTTACACCTGACAAAGGCCTCTGGGCTTTACTGTGATTCAAACGGTACATTCATAAACTTAAGATTAGCTTTGCTAAGCATTTTTTTGATGCTTTTAATGTGAACAGCTCTCATTTCATTGACTCTAGCTGCAGAATACTTGTACAAAATTTTAATTAGAAACCTAGTAATTATGATATTAACTTAAATTATTATGTATTAACTTATAATCTTAATGTGTCTTAATGACAACAACCACACAGACAGACATGCATAAGCAATTACAGTGAATTGCTCCATAGTACAGATGACATGCTCTTTCAAGAAGTGAGTGAGCTGGTGCTGGGAGAGGCAGACTCATTCCCAGCAGGCAGAACTTTTATACAAAGAAAATAAAACTCTTTTTTTTTTTTTTTAAACAACTGCTCCTTTTCACTTTCTCAGTGAACTCCATGTCTCTGTTTTATGGTGCAGCAGGCCTGGCTTTGCAAAGTTTCATTCTTCTGGTTTGCAATACCAGAACCATACTACTATCTGTGTGAATAAGGCATTTTCTCCAAGAACATGCCTAATGGTTAGAGTCAGTCTACCAGATGGGTTGTAAAACACTTTGAAACAACTCCACTCAAAGGATATTATAGTCCTGAAGCTGTATGTTTGTTTTATTATAAACAGATCTTTCTAAGTAAAAAACATGGAGATGCTGTCTACTTCTGAAGCAAACTGACATGTGGAGCCATGCTAGATCCCTGCTGAAACAGAACAATTTATCGCTCCCCTAAATATCAAAGGGGCTTGAGGAGGAGCTGTATCACTTTTGGTCTTTTTAACTGAAAGACGTTGTGGGTCACTGAGAAGCCCACTTAGTTTTAACTTATCATCTGATTGATGGGCATTAGATGGTGTCCCTCCAGCAAGCTGATTTTAGGCCTTCCCTGGTCTAGCTCCTGCAACCTCAGTAGCAGCCATGTGGGTGTGAGGAGCGCCTTTGTAGCTGATCTTTCCCTTTCATTCTCAGGACAGAGGGCCCTGCAAACAGGGGACGGCTGAACCACTGGCCACAGACACGGAGGCTCCCACATATTCACCCGTGCCAGGACTTACTGCTAATGCTGCCAACAGACGTCGCGTCGAGCCCGTTTCAGACTGCACCTTATCAGCCATATCCATTCACGATAGCCTTTAATTATAACATGGTCCTTTGTACAATTTCTGTGCTGCGCAAGATGATGTAAGGCCAAGAGGTCTGCTTGACTATGGCAAACTGGTAGGTCTAATAGTTCTCCCAAGTAGGGAGAAAAGTCAACACATTTCTGCACCGCAGAAGTAACATCAGCCCTTTGGTGGGGATGGCACTCGTGGCACTATTGGCCTTCTCCTCTTCCAGGGTGTGATTTTGCTGCCTGAAGTCAGTAATAAAAGTTCCCCCCAAGAACTCACACTTGATCTGACTTCCAAAATGTGCCATGCATATGAAAGATGGATGCTCAGAAGAATCCACAGGCAAGATGGGAAGAGAACCACAGTCTGCAGTCACCATTTTATTTCTCCAAAACCTGAGGAATTGGAATTGTCCCTGTAAAACACAATCAGCGTCCACATTATGATTCGTCAAACACCACCCATAAGAGAAAAGCTAAGCGGATTTTTTAATCTGAATTTGTACAGGCTTTTCTGTCATTCTTTAAGCAGCTTCATTATTATTTTTTCCCATAATTTGTATAAAGTACTTAGCATTCAAAACAGATCCTTTTTAACCTTTTGCCCAACTTGGCTTTTTGTACTTTAAAAAAAAAGGGGGGAGGGAGATGGAAAGGGAGAGAAACCCTTTAAGTACCCTGGGCCTGGGTTCCTTCAGTCTGCAGGCTGTAAATGTTTTACTTTGATTTGAGATACATGACAATAAATTAGGGGACATTTATCAAAGCTGCTTTGTTGCATTGCTGACAAAAGCTGCTTTTTGCATAAATTACTGCATTATACAAATACACTTAGCAGGATCCTGTTTCTTTGATGTTAGTGGAGGAGATTTATGTCCAATGGAGTTTTTATTTATCTGCCCTGTTCACCTCAACAAGGGCAGGACATATTCCTCAATTAGTTCCATACTCCTAGAAATGACATATATATCTCACAACTAGAAGCAGAGAAATTTAAACAAAACAAATAAAAAAGCAAGTGCACTTTTTCTGGCAAGTCTAAACTACTGTACAGTGTAAAAAGTAAATATTAGGCTGGCGCTGTAGCTTTGAAATCTTTGTTCTCAGACTGCTTTGAAAACTATTTAAGTAAGCTAATTTTGACAAAACTATATTCCCTTTGCAGAAAAGCAGCTTTTCTAGACTTCATTAAGAGACTAAGTAAATATGAGTCCATTTCAACAATTACTCCATAGCAGAATAAGTAGGTTAAAAGAATAGATTCTCTGGGTGGTAATCCTCTCTGGAACTGTATTTATGCTAAGATCTCTTTCGATGAATATCTAATAAACTAATGAAGGCCATCTTAGGCTAAATGGTGAATTAGGATGGTTAAAAAGGAACTTGTCAAATGAATAAATTGGGTAAACGGTTACATTACTTAAATGAATACAGAATCTCTTGAAAACCATTTCTGAGTGCTATTCTTCTGTCACTCACCATCTCCATACCTCAGCCTACACATAATTTATTTTGTTCCTAGGTCAGTGGTTCAAATGCAGCCCTACGTGGCAACTCAGAGCTGTCGCTATACAACGGCCTGAAATCATTCTGGAGAACTCTTTTCTGCCCCAGATCTAAAAAGAAAAAGAAACAAAAAGCAGAAATTTGCTATTGCCCTCCCCTTCATATATATATATATATATATATACACACACACATATATATAGTGATGTCTGTCAGTCTCCAGTGTGTTTTTTAATCAATGCCAGCATATCACTGAGCAAGACCATGCAGAGGAGATGGTCTGTATTGGCAACTACTAGTTAGAGCCCAAATGTTATCAGGACCTGTGTTAACTTTAAAGCTATGCCAATGAAATTAAAAACAGGATGATGAGAGGGCTGAATCAGCTCAGGCAGATAGTTTGGAGCATCGTCCTCCCCATCCTCGGATAGTCTTTCCCCTAAACTGGATAGAAGTCGCTACATCTCCAGAGCGCTCCGCTAAAGCTAAAAGGCCTATAATTGGTTCCTCTCATATTTCACACTTTCTTTACTGGCCTTTTCTGGGCACATTTTTGATCAAAATATTTCTGTCGCAATGACTTTGAGCTTTTTTTCATTCACGTCTATGAAGTTATTGAAGGTTTTTCAACTTATAATAAAAAAAATCTTTTTCTAAAATATTTATAAAATTTCATTAGCAAACTCTTGTTTTGTTTGAAGGAAAAGATGTTCTTACACGAGAATAATTAGGGGGGGGGTTTAATCAGAACACAACCTTTTTCAAAAATTCTAGAAAAAAGCTCTCTGTCCTTTCGCCTCCATCCACCCCAAAGGAAAAAAGGAAAAAAAGAGAGAAAGAGAGCCTTGGAACATTTAATGAAGATAGGAAAACAATAAAATTATACAAAAATAGATTGTCATTATTCAGGCGGCTCTGGGGAACAGATTCCACACAGTGCATTTCAATGATCCCAGACAATGGATTACTATCATAATTTGTTCTTAAAGTCTGTTTAATTGGCTTACTTAGCCACCTGTTCAGAATAGTTACCATGAAAACAGTGGTTTTGCTGAATTTCTGAGTGCCAAACTTTCATCCTTCATCCTGCCTCCTTCTCCCATTCTGGCCTTTATAAAATATCAAGCAATGCTTAGCACAGATTTAAAAATAATCTCATACTCATAAAACATATATTTTAACAAATCAGGAAGGAACTGCAAAGTTATAACAATAACATGCTAATCGGGGCATTTACTCACTGTCAGCTCTGTCTGTTCCTGGGTGACTGTCAATTTATTACATCCCACTGCACATATAATAATAGGGGGGAAAAATGTAAAGAATGATATGCATGTTTAATGTATGTAAATAGACAGATAGATACTGTGCACCCCTCTAGGTTAATTACATCAGCCAAATTCACATTAAGAAGTTGCATAAAAAGCAATAAAATTGCAAGAGGAAATTCAGCCAAGGACTTTGAAAACGTTGTCCTTTCCTTGAAGAAAAAAAAAAAGGCAAGCAGAGTTAAAGGCATGAACTTCCATTTAGTGCCGCTTACCACATTAAAAAAACACCCCAGTTATAAAGCACTGGGGCACCCTTTGTTGCCTGCCGCGAGTCAGATGATTGCTTTCCCCAAGACTGATGTAAAGTATTTTTGCAGGACAGCAGATTCTGAGAAATAGAGGGGTTCAGCAGTAGAGCGTAATTAGCACTCTCTAAAACTGGAGCTACAATGTAAACAGCTCGAGTCTTCACTGCAAAAAGCAAACAAACAATCCCAGCTGAGAATTCCCTGGCAGGGCTCGAGCAAATACGGCCCTCGCTGCTGACTGCTGTTATTGCGATGGTTGCTTAATCTAAACAGACAGCAGCATGTAAAAATGTAAATATTTGATATTTGTTAATACAGACCTAAGTTATTGCTCTAGCCGGTTGGTTTGGTTTTCATGCATAGGGACGCCTATGTGTAACCCGCTCTTCATAGATAGAGGAGTATTTTTAAGAAGCCATTATCTAAACTGCTGATGTAATAAGGCACCGGTATATGAAATACACTTAATAATTCAACTTTAGTTATTTATTGTGAACGAGGGTGCATTCTCCTTGATTCCATTTCCCAGCGAAATATAAGTGGAGCTTTCATCATGAGTGCTTGAATTTATGGCAAGCAGACCAAGTGACATTAAGAAAGCCACACAATCCCTTCATTCAGGCTTTAATAAGGAAGCCAAGGAAAAATTATCCAAGCTGGTTTGCGGGTGACAGCACAAGAACTTTTTGGAGTCAGAAAGTTAGCACGGAGGCTCCCTGTCAGCCCATTAAAAAGCAAGGTTGGCATTCCCAGATATTGGAACCATGTGTGCAGAGGAATTTTTCTTCTGGTAAGACATTCCAAATATTGTCCCAGAGCCAAACACTTCGGTGTTAGACTAATTTAAGCAGTATGTTGGAATCAGCTCTCAGGACTTTGATCATATGGAGATCGTTTGTTACAAATTGAACTAACCCAGTCTCTATTTCTGGTGGATCAGAACTATGGATTTGTTGAATTAAATGCCTCATTTAATGCAGTTTGCACATGAAAAGAAAGCTGCACTCAGGAATCTGATAGTGAATTTTTCACCTAACCAACAGGTCTACTTTTTTATTACTTTTAAACCTAATCCATACTCAGTCCACACTGTTCTTAATAAGCCCGAGGCTGTTTGGAGTAAAGGTTTAAATCAGCTCGTATGTTATGGGGGGAAAGCATCACTGAATTATCAAACCGTGTAATAAGGAACACATTTGAATCCAATTCAAGAAATAATTTTATGAAGAAAAATAAATTAGTCCTCAGTTGTTATTTACCATCCAAATAGCGCAGTGCTCTTTCATGACAGCAGTGGAGGGAAAGCTGAAAAATGATTTTTGCAGACATATGATTTTTCTCCCTGCCTCTTGTTGCTGTCCCCATTTTTGCAGCTGAACTATTGTGAGGGTTAAAAGTGCACAAAATAAAGCATTTCCACATATGGCTGCACTTTCTTTTCATTTCTTGAAGTTATAATGTCTTTAACTGTTGATAATGATATTATAAACTGTCATTTAGTGCATTTTGAGTATATTAAATACATGAAACAAAGATGTGTAGTTCCAGCTGGACCCTCATCAGAAACACTGAGATCTGATTCACTAAAACTGCAGATAGATAGCTACGTGCAGGGCTTGTGAGGAGTGCTGTGGAACAGGTAGTAGTCGCAACAGTAACAGAATAAAATAAAAGAATAAAATAAAAGAACCTGGCGTCAATTATTACTCCAGGAGTGGGGCAAAACTGAAAAAAGGGTACCCAAATGACAACTAATAGACGAGTCACTGGCATGCTGCTACACAGTGGACTGATACAGGACTCAAGTATATCGCAGTTCTCTGCCTTGAGGAACTCAGAATTTACACCGTTTTCAACACATTTTTATCTGGACTCTCACACAAAATAAAAACAGGAATGCCAGCAATTCCCAGGAATCTTTCCTCTTGGTCCCATGGGAATCTACACAGCAGAGCTTATTTTGAAGGAAATGGGAATGCTGGTTTCTGCCCAGAAGGTGCAAAATCAATGTCTCCAAATTCACTGCTTTGAAAAGACCCCCTAGCTGAGTTGAAAACCTCTGATATATGGATATAATTTTTGAAGACCAGTCTTACTATTTGACTGGTTTAGCAAAGAGATAATATGCCTTGGTATTAATAGCCTCAGCCCCTTGGTGCCGTTACAGGCATATCTGGCCACTGCAGCTGGAAAAGGAATGAAACTGAAGAGTTAGTTAAAAGAAAAAAAAAAATCTTAAAAATCACTGTCCAGATATAAACCCTGAGCAAGACCCTTCCTTCTGAATAATCAAGACTTTCATTCAGTCTTAGAGACAGGAATGGAAAACAGTGACATGCAAATAGCATGGAAATACCCTAAGCTTGACCAAGGCAAGCTCAGGCCTCAGCTCATGCGGGTCACAGTATTTCCAATGTCTTAACACAAGTGCTAAGGAAACTGGCCTGAGCCTACGCCATCCTTAACCAGGCCATGAAGAGATGATCGTGAGACTGCCACAACAGATGCAGGACACAAGTCCGATGAGGGAAGCAGTAAGTGTCCCGTGTGCTCCAGATCCCAGCCTGGGGGTGGGTAGGAAGGGTCTCCTGTGGATTGTTCCTTCTATCTCTCATTGCATGCACAGAGCAGAGTTCATCCTTCATAAAGAAACGGGACACTGTTCCTTTAAAAAAAAAATAGTTATATAGCAAATACTGATTTATACACACACACACACATACACACATATTTTATTGGCAAATAAAGAAAGATCAGATCTTTAATGAAATCAGGATGGGTTTGGGAGGTGAACTTGAGCTGAACTCCCCAGATTTTCATGGAACTTCAATTAAAAGAGTTTCAGAGGAGCTGCTGAAAGCCAAGCACTTGCCATTGAAAGCTTAATTTAAAATGAGAAGCTTTTTTACACCACATTTCCCAGTGAAATTCCAGCCCTGATCCTAATTATGTATTTTTTTTCATGAATTATAAGTTTTTTTCTTTTTCAAATAAGCCATGTAGCAATGTTTGTAAGTTTTACCCCCAGGTATTAATGACCACTGCACACATAGTGGCTACACTGACTGAAGAGCCCATCATTACTGTGCAGAAAATTAATCTGCCCTCTCCACTCTAAAATCAGTGGTGAAATTTCAGTCAACTCTTGTTATCAATCACGTGCAATATATAAGGATTTTGATGACTGATAAATGCTATGACTAGCAGAAAATGTGGGTTTGGGGAAAGGAGTGAAATCTAGCTTCAGAAAACAAAATAGAACAAAATAATTGAAAATAAAGATGGTGGTTTAATTTCTTCTTACCAGCTTATTCTTATACAATCCTAGGAATACAAGGTTAATACAAAGCCTCACTGTAGGGCCCTTTTGAATACCAGTGGAGTCATGCAACTCAATCCTGGAGCTTTGCTCTGAAAATGTATCCCTTGCTTGATCGGATGTACTCCAATTCAACCTGAGCATCAGCTTCTGGGCATAGAAAGGGGAAAGTAACAGTGTTTGTAGACTGACCAAAACTGGACAGTGGATCATGGAGTATCAATGGCCTGAAAGCATTAAGGGAAATTATCTTGTTTTAACCAGGTACCAGGAAATAAATTACTTTGGAAACCATTTAAATAAATAATACTTTACTGTATAATGAAACATGATGGAATAGAAACTATTCTGGAACTGTTTTAAGTAATGAGGGGAGGACATGTGCCTAAAATAACAAAATCCAGCACTGTGTCAGGGACACAGTTACCAAGACAAACTTTATGTGCTGTGGGGTTGAACCTCTCCCTGCCCAAGTTATCTGCAGTGTGGTTGAATAATAACAGATCCGCAAAGTATAGCTGAGCTCTTGGTGCTGTCACATAAGGAGCAAGTACTGTAGTTTCATGGTCTCACAAGCAAATGGCAATATTAAATAGACTGAAGGGCCTCGTTCTGATTAAAACATTAATTTCTCGTATTTCTTCTAGTTTTTGTTTTACTCTGATCATTTCTTCTGCCCTCACTGTAGACCAAAGACTTTTAACTAACTTAAGAAAAGGTAAAACCAAATTGTCCTCAAAGGCTCCCCAGTCTCCTTCCCTTTCCAGATGCTTTGTGAGGAGCCTCAAGAGGAGGTCTTCCTTCTTTCACCCCTTTTGGGAGATCAGCCATGTCCTAGTACCTTCTCTGACCAAATTGCATTCAACAGCCATGGGGAGTAAACTCCAAAACTGTGCATTTTTGTAGTCTGGGAGATGAGCTAAAAGCTCAGATTGCCAAACACAGATGCTAGTAAAGTCAGTGTGCCAGGTTGTCTCTTTGGGACTGAAGTATGGTCTTAAAACTGTCGAATACTCAGAATATTCAACCTTCTCATTGTCCATCCCCCATGAGATCCTCCTTATTTATTCCACAGGGGTGGATCCTGCCCTGCTGAAATGTCACAGTATGAGAGCATCAGGGGGCAGCCAGCCATTTCCAGGTCGGTATATCGTGTGACTTGGTTGGTGATGAATGAGAAGCTCCTACCAGAGCCTAGGACCAAAAGGTGTCCTGTTAATGTTCATAGCCATCTGTGCATGACCAGATATCCAGTAGGACAAATGTGATGAGGGTCTGCAGAGGGGTATGGCTGCGGCTTTGCTGGGTCAGCCACAGCACTCAGTTTACACTGGCTGGATGTCTGCTGCTGGAGCAGTGGACAGCTAGTGCGGCATGGACAGGCAGCATCCGATCTTGCATACGGACTGCCCAACAACAATTTTTATACTTGCAGAGTGGTGGTATACCAGATCAGATCTCTGCAGCGTATGTTCAAGAGATTTTGGGTTGGTACCAGAGGCCCCACCACTGGGATTGACATACCATTGAACCATGTACTCTTGGACAAGCGTTTGATACAGAAACAGATAACCTGGTATGAGTTAGAGGAAACAGCTTGTGAGCTAGTGCCTCCCCCTCGGTCTGCTGCACAGGCCTGAGCTAACACCAGCTAAACCAGGCTGGTCCCAAGATGTCCAGGATTTCACAGATAATGAGAACCTTCCAATTGTTTTCAGCCTGCTACAGTGCAGCAAGGGGAAAATCAAAGCAGATTTTTCTCTCTGCTCATACCTTCAATTCACAGAGTTTCATATTTTACAGAGACTGACGCTATTTTAAATGCCAGATCCATTAAATCTTTTGTTTTCTCTAAATAAGAAAGAAAATGGTTGCTCACAGTTTTATGGGAAGCCATCAATCTTTCCCAAAGCAACTTACTGTACTGAAGAAAATAAACATTGCTGTGTATGTAAAGCAGAGCAGAAAGGCTGCAGTCATGGGCAAAGCACTGCTTTCTTTAGCAGTAGCAACATATTAAAGACAAATGTAGTCCACTGAAAGTGACATAAATAAGTGGATTTCCCATCTGAAACATTGTTTTTAGCAAGAGAAGCTTTTAATCCCCTTAAGTTCATTTCTAATCTGTCTTGGAAGTGCTTGTCTAAAGAATATTACATTGATATAAAGGATTTAATTTATTAAAACTAAACAGCAGCCAGCATACTACTGAAGAATATCTTGTACGCAGTACTCTCCCAAATGAATAACGCTGCTACAGGTAGAAAAAAAAAATGCACAAACACTTGGCACAGCATTCATTAAAAATTCACACATTATGTTCCTGTGCTCTCCTGCTCGCTGTGCTTTTCCCAATAAAGGAAACACTTTAGAATTCATAATACCTCTTTATCCCATGTGCACAAGTGACCTCCTCTCCTTTATGCACCTAGCAAATGAACAAGTACAAAAGGGAATAGAGTAAGCAGAAAACTAAACATGCCCTCTCCTACCCAAGAGCATAAAACGAGGGCAAGCAGAGGTTCTCTGAAGAGTTTAGAGCAACCTCTACCAAGATGCCAGTGCTCTCACTACCCATCAGTTTTGCCCGGTGCACACTGCATAGACAGCATCAATTATACACTTCGTCAGTCGATTAATTTTAAGGGATCTTTCTTAAAATAGCAGTTGAAGGAAACAAAAGCTGCCTTCAAACTACATTTAAATCAATCATTAGGCACAAGTTTGGCAGACTATTTAATAAGAAGCAAGAATCCAACCACCAAGTGACAAAATGGCCTTCTTGTCTCTTCCTGAGGACATGAAAATTTCTCCATGTTTCTAGATGCCCTGAGGCATCTCCCTCATTTCTCCATGAGTGCTTTCAGTATGTAAGGTGGTGACCAAACACAGCAGTTTCAAACAAGGCCCCAGAGATCTTTTACTCCTACACCCCAATCATGGAAAAGACTTGCAGAAGTTTTGTGAAAATGAGTGACCAACAGTCTTAAGGGAAGATTTAGTCCACAAGGAACAACCTACACGTTCAAAAATGTACTCTTATGTGTAAGGCCTCTTTCCTGAACTGTGCAGTTCAATACAGTATAGATTTTTCAGGCTTTTTTCCCTGTGTCTTGCCAAAAGAGACATTATTTATGGAGAAAATTCTATGGCACAGTGTATGGGTTGTGACTCATCTTACGTTACACCCATTGATTTGTTCTGAAGTCACAACGGAAGCATACTGTTGCAGATGAGATCAGTATTTGGTCGCATATTGTTATCTCACTGGATCTTAGATGAAATTATACTTGACATAATTTCCGTTCATTTTAATAATGGCCAGCAGCCATACTGCCTCCATTTCAAGCCCACATACCTTAAGTCAAATAGGGTCAAGACTGGCCAGTGCTGGAAGGTGTCCAAAGAAAAACACGAGGCAGGTGGAGGTATTATTCAGGGATTAAGATTTTAAACCTGCAGAGAAACATGTTCCTGAGGAGTCAGTGTATTAATAGGTGTTTTTCACAAGGCAGTCTTCGATCAGTGCTGATGCTGACTAAACACCCCTAACCAGTCTGACCAAAAAAAAGCGTCAGCAAATCATGCTGGCTTTCGCCCTACTACATGATACCAAAGTAAAGCTATTCTCATACTGTTGCATACATGCAGCCATGGCAGTTCTAGCAGTATTGGCACATGGCTGTGTGAGTAGGAGGACTGGCTTTCCTGAACTCTTGCAAAAGAAAAAGTGTCCATGAAACTGGGGGTCTTTCACAGGAAACCATTTTTCTCTGGGTGTTATATAGGTGCACATTTTAAAGCAATAAGCAAGGGCAATGACAAAAAGGCCCTCTTCTTTAAGGAAAATACTAATTAGCACAGACAGTAAAGGCTTCTGTCTAATAGGAAATCCCTTTTTTTTCCCTGCATTCTTCCCACCATTTTAGATGGTGCTGTAGCACAGTCAAGTGGTACTTACTGACTTTTTTATTTTGGGTAAAAGCCCATGAAAATATTAAAGCATGAACAAGTCATCAAGTCAGTTTATGAATCAATATACAGATTTCCTCCATGCCCATAGCTGATTTCCATAACCATGAGCGTGCTGAAATCCTGTCTAGATGCCAAATCAATTTTTCTTATATATGAACATCACAGCTACTTGAGAAAGGGAAGCTGTGCCAAAAACCTCACGCTCTTAACTAATTATTTCTGTGACTCCCTCCTTGCAAAGCACAATGACTGCCACATAAATACACACAACATTTATTAGGAACAGGCATACTTCCCACAGGTTCAGCCTGAGTGCAGCAGCATCCCTGACAAGCTCATCTTCCTGAACTGTGCAGCCAGCCTTTATCACAAGAAATAGTCCTGCTTTGCCCAGGACTTTTGTGCTGTGAAGTACTCAAACACTTATCGTCTCAGGCAGGACAGCCAGGAGGGTATGGAAATTTGCAGCTCTCTGTAGAAACATCCTGCAAAGAGAACTGGTGTCTGGCATTTGCTTTTGCTGGTCATTGCTATTGGTCTTGCCTAGTGTCATTGTGCCCTCCCTCCCCTTGTGTAACAACCAGCAAGATATGTCTCCTCAAAGGTGAAAAACCTGTTAGATCGCCTCCTGGACCCATATGTATTGATAACATCAATTTGCACTTAGTTTGTCCTGAAGATTTTAGCCCCTAACTTTAGCCCTGAAGACTTTAGCCTGGATTATGGGAAGGAAGCAGTAGGGCTGCTGGGAAACCCTGCTGTAACCCCTTTGCCACAGCCTCATCCTGGGGCAGGGGTGCACTGCTGACGGGACATCCCGGTGTTCGCAGGAGCTGAGCTGCTCCCTGAATCCATTGCAGGGTCTCCCTCTCACCCTGTCTGGAGCTACTGTCTGTGGCAGTGACAGGAGCACAATACGTCACGTAAATAATTTCCAAGTGGAGGTACTCGTTATTAATGCAGACAGTTCTGAAAGTAAAAGCAAACAGCATTTGGCAGCAAGAACTATTAATGAGAGTGTCATTAGGGACCACACAGCAATTTGCAGGGCATTTCCTTGCAAAGCATCTCAGAGCACATGTTGTGCATGTACAGCTGACGCAGTGCAGGCAAAAAGCGGGGTTAAAGTACCGAGCCAGTGCAGAGGACCAAGTAGAGATGAAAACAAGAGGTTGTCAGGACAGCAGGGCCTGAGGAGATGTGGGTTGGTATCGGCAGACTAAAGGTATGCTGATGTAAGGAACTACCCTTGCACAACAGGGAGGGTGCTGGGGTAGGTGATGGTTAGGTCTTGGTTCCAGCCTCCAGGCATTGTTGGGCTTTCTGGACTTCAGGCACCATGATGCATCTGTGTGCACATGTGCACTTGTGTATGTGCACGCGTGTGTAGGCGTGAGGAGCAACATCTAGGCTTACCCTTTGTCCTGGTTTCAGCTGGGATGGAGTTAAGTTTTTTTCCTTAGACACCTTATTCTATACCATTGACATCACCTTCAGTTCCCATACCTTCAGTTACATCCTGGTCAATCATCATCACCTTTTCTGTCCCTTTGAGACACATAAACAATGATACATATATATATATATATGTATACACACACATAGTTTACGACATCCTTCTAGGCCACCCTTGAAGCAGCAAGTCTTGTTAAAAGAGCATGAGGTCAGTGATGGACTAATGACTCCTGTGAGGTGCCCCAGATATTTGTTTCTCAGTATTCATATTTTGACAGTTTCCAGCCATCAGAAAAAAGAGAAATAAAAATTATAACTACAAATTGACACACATTATAATAGAGAATGTAATAAATAAAATTAGACAATAAATTTAGCTAATAAGTTAATTTAATTAGATAATAAATAAAATACATGATATAATAATTATAAATAACAGGATATAAAAAATGCCCTAAACCGAAGGAGGTAAAGACGGCAGAAGCCCTTTGCTCCTGCTGGGAGGGCAGGAACAAAACTCATCTCAGACCATCCCCCTCCCCAGCAGGCCCTGTGGAAGCATGTAAAACAGCCACCTAAACTGACTCACCTATAACATGAAGGTTTTGAAGGGAAAAGGGAGCCTGTTCAAAAAAATACTACTCCTGTCATTCAAAGGCAGCTTCTATCATCAAAAAATAAAGCAGGTGCAGAAAAGCCAAAAAAATCCCTCCCCTGTGTTCCACATTAATATATAGTTTTGTTGACCATACTGCTGGCCCCCACAGTCCTGCCACCCACAGCCTGAGCTCTTGGCTCCCTTTCGCCATGTACTTCATTTGAGAAAGAATAACTTTTCATCATTTCAAGCACTAGCGGTAACAAGAAAAGGAAATGTCCTACTCAAATGTCTCCCAAACTACCACATACATAAGTTACAAATTAAACATACTATGCAAAAATCTGAATCACTTATATAATGCAAGAGGACAGAGTGCATCCCAGGCTGCCTGATAATGGTTATCTGGGTATCTGAAGAGGTCCAAGGGAAAACTGCTTCCCTCATTACTAAGGCTTGGGGAACATTGTGCAACGTCCTTCACCAGTGCACTTACAGGAGAGGAAACCACCCCAGGGGAGGTTGACCCCGGGTGCTGTATTCACTGCCTGAGTTGGGACTGGAGTCCAAGTTCCCCAAAAAATGAGCTGAGAGCAGCCTGTAGCTGTGCCATGGCCACAGGACGAGGCATCGGGTATCAAAGCACAAATTCTGTGGTACCTTCTAGTGGTCCAGGGCCTTGGACCAGCACCCAGGACAAATGTTGGTGCCCTGAGCATCAGTTGACCTCTGAGGATTTTTCTGAGCACATGTCAACAGGCACTCTCACGCTCTCTCCTAATTCATACTGACATTTCACCTCACTGATGCCAAAGTTTCCGGGCAGTGTCGCTCTGTCCCCTGGCATAATCCCCACTACCAGCTAGGTGCTAAATGCTGGCATGAAAGGGATTATCCCTTTCCCTCCCTGCCCTGCCCCAGCTGAGCGGCGGTGCAGGAAATGCCACAGCCATCACATACCGGAAAGCAAAGCTTCTGCAGATTCCTGTTGGGGAGAGAGTCGGAAAAGTGGGGTTTGAGCTAGTGCTTTCTGCTGCAACAAGGCTGAGCCCTTCCCAGAGGTCCCGTGGAAACTGTCCATGTTCCTGGCAGGGCAAGCAGCCCAGGACACTGCTGGGGGACAAAAGGCAGCCAAGTGCTCGCTAAAAAACTTCAAGAGTACTGCAAAAGTCATAATACTCAAGCACTGCAATGCTGCAAGCAGTATGCGTCTTACCCAGATGAGACCTTTTTAAACCCTTTCTTTCAGATCAAGCACATATGGTCCCAAGGTCCGTACAAGTGCATCAACCCATGGCACCTCTGAGAAGGAAAAAACTGAGTGATTGTTTCCAACACACAGGCAGTGCCATTTTGTAACGTCATCTTGCCATTAGCAAATATAATCTAAATACCTAAATAGAAATAAAAGCTACAGACAGGACAAAGCGGGCCTATGTAACAAATCCATAGCTTTTCTAGGTGCTTGGCGCATCAGTATCCTAATCAGCATCCTAATTCCATTATAGTGTAACGGCTAATTCTTGACCTAATTGTTAATGCTAATGATATCAACAGTCATTTCTTAATGATTTAAAACTTGGGGAGAAAAATATCCACCCTATTCTTCTTTTTTGTGGATGTTTGGTTTTGGTCTTAGAGCTGCAAAACTAAAATGCTTACTATGGCTCAGAATTTACTATATTCTACCTCTATCCTCTAGTTTATATAAAGAGATCATAACCTCCTCTGGCACCATAAATAACCATGCCTCTACAGCAGCAGAGCCAGGCACAACGGACAAAAATCATCAAAATTGCTAACCAAACAAGCAGAAGGAGTTATTAAAGAGCGCTTAAGCTCCCACATGTTTATTTTCAATGATTTCCACTGCGAGCACTGCCTTGGCTCTCCCAAAGAGCCAGGACACTGATTGTGCTCTCATTAAACAATTCCCTGTCATCAAGCCGAGACGCTGGATAAAAATGAATGATTATTAATTCCTTCAATGTAATTATAGATGACAAGAAAAAAGTGGGGAGACTGCATCAGTGGAACAACTTTGCTCACAAGAAGAGAGAACAAATAAGCATGATGGCAGAATTTATAAATGTTTCTAATTCAGCTAGGCTGTAATTTTTTTTTTCCCAGTAGCATCCATTGGGTTTCACCAACAACTATATATTTGGTCAATAAGTTTGGAATTCTAATAAATATAGAAGAAAGCAGTGTTTTTCTTAAAAACAGAATTAATTAGCCTTTACTTCATCAGCAAAATTAGTTTTTACTTCAACAAAAAGACAAACCTTCAGTCAGAGCTTGGCTAATAACCTGGTGACCCAACTCCAACGGACGGTTTCCATCCACATTTTGTGAAACCATGGTTATGTCTTTGGCTGTCTTTCATTACATCTTGTGGGTGGAGAAGCCAGGCACAGTCACAGCGGGTGGTGTGTTGACGACCAGGACAATGGTTTTCAGCTGAGAAGAGGAGTGGTTTGATACGAAACAATTTTCTCTGACCTTTTTGCAAGAGGCTGTGGAGACAACATGTATGAAGGGAGGCAAAGTTATGGACTTCTCCAAGGAGAAGGCGGCATGTGTCAACAACCTCTGATTTCTTATGCTGTCTACAGCAAAGGGTGAGAGGTTCAGGAATTGTTTACAAAGCTTGTGTGACTTACTGGACTGCTGAGTCCAGGATGAAGTGACTTGGTGTGTCTGGGAAAAGACGTGCCCGAGCTACAGAAGAGGTGTTGGGTGAGTTGGGGAGATGGCAGAGGAGCAGGGCTACGGCAGAACTGTGATAAATGAGTTACAAGAGGGGAGCGGGAGCTCTGGGAACACGTGAAGGTCTGCAGCTATGGAGCCTTCGCTCCACAAGAATTGATACCAGATGACTCAGGCGTACAAATCTGATACAGATCACACTATGGACATGTGACTGCTTCTACAAAATAAGATACAGCACATGATGTGAGCTTGTGCCAGCTTCACTCAGGCTGTTGAAAGACAGACAATAAGGATGAATAATCTTAAAGACAGCGTGGAGCATTCAACCACCATCTATTCAAAGAGAGATCTTCTCCCCAGACTTTACCACTCCAAAATGGTGAACAAGCTTAAACCTGTGATGTTAGGACATACTAGATCAGTGCTTTGCATCACAGGGCTGGAAACTTAGAGCCAGATGAGCTGTGTCACCACCAGCAGTGAGAGCTGCACCAAGTGCAGTCCCAGGAAGATGTGCAGCGCAGTCCTGTGGTGCAGGGGCCATGCTCTAGCAGCTAGGAAAAGAAAGAAAGGGGAATAATTTCCACCTGAGACCCAAGACAGCAGATGATATTGAAAAGTCTGACTTTCGCATGGGCCTGCTATAGAAAATAGGTCTAAAACTCAGACTCTGCTTTTTGCAGCATCCCTGGAACTCTGATTTGCAAAATGCTGAAGAAAACAAAAACACCACCAAAAAAAAAAAAACCCCAACCAAGCAAAAAACCCAGAACATCAACAACAACAACAAAACCCAACCCAGCAACCCAGACCCCAAACCCAAACCCTCTGAATAGTTCATTCAAGGTTATTTTTCATTCTTCTTACCACTGCCACCAACATTTTGCTTAGTCTTGAAGAAAACATTGTCATTCCACAGATGTTTTTACATGTACATCCATCATCGCCTGATATATCCTGACCTTAGTTAAAACTTATGTTTTCTAAATTGTACGTTTACGTTGAGCAAGCCCTTAGGCTACACTGTTAAAAGTTTACATTGAAAAATCATTTATAATTGGTTTGTTTGAGTTATGCTTGTTGCGAAGCCATCAGAAAGGGCAGCATTAATTAGCAATGGCTTACATATAGTCTAGACAATAAAAAAGTAAATCATTTTACCTTTTTAAAAAGCTTTCAGTATTTTACCATTTCTAACAAA
This sequence comes from Elanus axillaris, assembly GCA_026212715.1. Classification (NCBI taxonomy): domain Eukaryota; kingdom Metazoa; phylum Chordata; class Aves; order Accipitriformes; family Accipitridae; genus Elanus; species Elanus axillaris. The sequence continues at coordinate 25,083,642 of JANZLQ010000092.1, forward strand.
TGATACTGATATAAATTACATTTAAGAAAAAAAATTGCAGTATGATTTACAACAAAGCTGCTCCATTTGAATAATTTATTTTTCCTTGAAATATTCTCATGATATGCACACATTGCTCAAATAAAAATATGTTTATTGTGAAATTGAGACAGCCAACAAAAAAATCTTAATTAATTCCATTTGCTGTGTAATAGCTTGGTTGGAGGATTAAACAATAAATTTCAGTTTATTGCATAATGTCCTAAGTTTCACTATAAAAGATTTGTTTTCATTTCGGGTACATAATGATGACAATTGCACAGAATATTTAAATGGCACATACAACAAAAAACTTTCCAGAGCTCTAGCAAACGCTTAGCTGCATGTATTGTTTCAGCAAAATTGAGGAGGTCGTTCATCTGGGTTAGACACTGAAGGATTGAGCCTTTATTTCCAAACATCCTCTCTAAATGCCTGACATAACCGTGTGAAGTCTTATTAAACATGTATTAGTGAATCATTGGAGTTGATATTATTTATTCACAATGTCACTGCAAAGAGGCATAGGAGTTTTGGATCACGACACTTTGCAGCAGATGATGTTATTTTAGTCCATAATTGGTGGTGACAAAGCCACAAAACAGTAATAGCGTCTGGTTAATGCCAAGAAAAACATAATAGCAGTCAAAGAATTTATCTTACATCTACCTTCATTTGGAAACAGATTGCTTCATCATCCTTGAGGAGATTGACAACAGATCACAATTTCTGTATCAGTCTGGATCATAACTTGCTTTCTGCCCAGGACCACATATGTTGCAGTTTATCCTACTGTCACCTGATACCATGGAGGTCAGCATGGCGGGGGGTGAGGAGGAAGAACTGACAATACAAAAATGACTGCAAGCAAAAGGCATTCTTCGGGGCTGATTCTGATCTCGGAGCAACCAAAGAGCAGCATGTATTTAAACAGATAGGGTTACTTTAAATAAATGTACAGTAGCAAAAATTCCAGGAAACCCTAAGGCAAAGTGGAAAAAATAATCTGCTCTGTTTCCTTGTAGTTCTTCCCTATTTTTGTATTAGAAAAAAAGAAGGTTTATTTTTTTCCCAACACACAGAACAGCTGAAATGAAGGAAGGAGGGAGGACTAACATGCTTCTACCCCAGGGCTTCGCTCAGCCCGAAGACAACCACTAACTCAAGAGCCATTCCCTTCTTTCAACTCTCCCATTTTTCACTGACAAAGGCAACAGACTGTAGGCAAACAAGGGCAAGAAATACAAGGCTCCATCCTTGAGCTGTTTCTTGATCCCCTTCCTAGTCTTACCTCCCATCCTCTGTTCTTCTTTTACAGACCCATCCTTTCCCAACAGCTCCAGGCACATATTTTTGAAGTAAATGGAGCTGATCAAGATCTTGCTGACCCAGGTTAAATACAGATTCATGTCATGGAAGTCAGAGGAGCTGTATCAATATCAAACCAGTGTGAGCAAAAGTAGAATCAGACCCAGTGGTATAAAGGTATGGAAACATATATGTCCCAGTCGCCTTTTATTCACATCAGTTTAATGTTAATGAGGTGCCATTGGCTTCGGTGGAACGGTTCCTGACTTACAGAAGCAGAAGTAATTGGAGATGCCAACGGCGCATGTGTTGTTTGGCACCGCTCTCCCTGCGCAGCACAGGAGCAGAAAGCCAGGAATGCCTTTCCCTGCCTGCCCCGGCCCCGAGCCATCTCCCTCGCTCCCGGCTGAGGTGATTCTTGCCCACCTGCTCTGGCAAGAAGCTCCTGCACATGTGCTTGGTATCAAGCGCGGCCATGGGGGTTCTCTCCATCCTTCGGCACCGCTTTTGGGTACGCGGCCGAGGTATAGCGGATGGGCTCTGTGGCACAGCCCCATTTCCATGCACAGCGTATATCCCCTCGAGTCAGTCTCCAGAGCCTATTTGTACCCCATCTCACTGCCAGGTTAAAGAGCAGTTACCGCAGGCAGAGGGAAAGAAATATTTTACAGGTTTGTAATTCATTAAAGCACTGGACATGTTCCAATATGAGTCTACTGTTGGGTAGGAAAGAAGGGAGACATGTTCAGACTGTGGTCTACAGCAACACACCTGTAGAATTTGGGAGCATTTCTACCGATAAAAACTCTATTTTCTGGGTGTTCTGCCTCTGCCAAGAGACTCAAGCACATAAATCCAAGGTAGTGCCCTTTTGCTTGCATGATTCAGGCTTGTGTCATTTCAAGTTTTAACAGCAGATTTTAAGAGGGTCATTTCAACCATGCCCTATTAGACAAACACTCGTGACACAAAAAAATTCCAGCATAGCACAAACAACAAAATTACCTTAGATCTTCTCAGGTGTGGTACTTTGGTGCTTTATACTTAAGGGACTTCTATGCATGTGAAGGAAAACACTTCAAGGATCCTTCTACTACTATTATAGTCACACATTTACCTAGTCAGAGAAAAGAGTTCTTGTCTTTTCTCCTTTAGAAAACTTGTAAAATATAATTTACAAGACTTCAGAGTCTTTGGCCAAGATCCAGAAATCAGCACATATCTTTGTATTAATCAGAAATGAAAAGTTTAAGTAGAAGGCGGTAAAATTCTGTCCTCTGAGAAAACTGACGACCATCTAGTAGGATCTGACAGCATTGGCCTTCAGAGGTCAACCTCAGCTGCCTGTTAATTTCCATAACAGCTCTAACCAAGGTTTTTCATGATAGAAATAAGAACTTTTTTGTTTTTAAAGTTCACAGAAAGCTTTAAATTCCTCCTCTGTTTTCAAGAGAAGGCAACATATGTGTGACACCAGAGGAAAACTTAAAAAAAAAAAAAAGTATGTGCAAAGTAAACATTCACAAAATGTCATGCAGATTCAAAACTGTTGCATGTTCTAATTTTCCTTGCAATACTTTACCTGCTACAGTCAAAATATCCCTCCAGTCCACCCAGTGTCAATTTGTACACACCTATCCAGTGATTTGTACAACTTACCACAAATAATTATGCTCAGCGGCGAATGTGTTTTTCAGAATAATAGCCAAATTAGTATCCTAAATGATAGAAAGGTTGGGGCTAAAGTAAGGGGAAAGAAAAAATATGAATTGAAAAATAGGATTCTCTTGCTTTGCCCGGGCTGTAGCTAAATGCACAGAGTGGAAATAAGTCTCCCAGGAATATGTCAAACCAAGCAATATAAATGCAGCCTAAATGCACAAAGAGGCAGCAGCAGTGCTGCCAACCTCAAATAGTCACAAGTCAGAAATGATGCCCTAGAAAACCAGGAGATGTTAAAGCTCAATGAATGTAAAGGTTTATTTTGTTTGTATGTGAAAGTTTGCATTTGAAATTCATGTTTAGAAGCTTTTTTATATCCCTACGAAACCTAAACACTTTTAGTAATAGCTAAGCTTCTCATAAGACTCCAGGAGCTGGGGAGTTTGTAGAAAACATCAAACACAGAAAGCTCAAACGGGCAAACTCAACAATTCTGCAGGGCAAAACTAAACAGGGCACGAAAGACATGCCAGCATGGCTGGAGGTACCCTGCAGACCTGGTGAGAAATGATCCCAATGGGACGGAGTGCCAGTCTTGGGCCAGCTGTGCAAAATCATGCTCCCTGCATGCAGTCACAGGACAGCCAACACTTTCAGTCCTGGCCTTGGAGTGATGCTTCTCCTTTTGGTTCAGAAAATTTGGGCAAGTTTCTTATGGGTAAATACAGGCCAGGCAAGTACATTCTGCTTGGAAGGAGGGCATTTCCAAATAAACATGCTCCATTTATAACTTTACCTGGGGTGAATTGTATGTTGTTTTCCTTACCAAAACAACCAGCACCACTAAAAGAAACACACCTTCAACTAGTGCAATAAAATCTACAGAGCAGCCAAAACATTAGGACTAGCAGCCTTGGTCTCTCTGCCTTTCATTTAAAACAAAAAAGGCTTTTTTTTTTTTTTTTAATGCACATCAGGCTATATATTTCCTTTGAACAAGTTTCAGGAACAAGCACTGTTTATTACAGTTCCTTTCGTGAAGACAGCCAGGAAGCAACAGAAACTCACTTCAGAAAGCTAGCCAGGTCAGCCACCAGCCTTCACAGAGACATGTGTTGGACATATCAAAATTGCTGGGATAAACTTTTTTCTACACTGATGCAGCATCATTGATTTCACAGGGGTCACAGTGCTGCAATGAGTGAAATTTTCCCCAGTTACAAAATCACAGCAGGTATTACTGGCCTATAGTAGTTTACCAAAACCCTCTAAAACAGACCTGTTTTTTATTGAGAGAGGAAATGTCAGTTGAGATGCCAGTGTTATTCCATTTCTTGTCCAAAAAAGGGTTCAGTGATCTCTAAGTGCAGTCATTCTAACATACCACAGAAGCGAGCACAGTGGGAAATCAGAGCATAAGACATGAAAATGGAAAGTTAACTTGTGCTTGTGTGATTTTGAAAATATACCTCAAAGCCTCTGAACACCCACCCCACGCCCATTTTATTCTGGTATCTTAATGACTTTATTAACAATTTCATGAAAAATAAGAGAAAAGTGTAAAGGCATGCACTTTTTCTGAGGATTATGGCCATACAGTCAGCACTTGCCTTGTGGCAATAACTGCATCAGCTGAACAGGGGTGACTCTCATATGGGAACAGGCAAAGGGACCCGAGGGCTTTAGCACTGGCTGAGAACAGTGTGGTCAGCACGCCTGGTCGGGGCTTGCCTCTAATTCCCAGGGCTGCCACGAGAAGAAACTTTTCCCCCAGGGCCATCCAAGCAGGGCAGAGGGTCCCCCGAGAGCCTGTGAAGTCCCCATCTGTGGAGGTGTCCATGGCTGGATCAAGCCCTGAGCTACCTGGTCTGATGTTCCTTTCTGCTCCAGAAGACTCAGGATCTCCTGAGGTCCCTTCCAATACAAATTACACTCCGATTCTGTATTATAACAGTAACCACCCTAACTGAGAACAAACTGTTGTCCTCTACCACATTTCACATGATAAAGCATAAATAAACAAACCCAAACATAAGCAAATAACTCAAAGATTACATATTAAAACCCTTATGCCACTCAAGGGACCTCTTTTTAGGCAGCGTTTGCATGGCGAAGTGATGCTCTCCATCTCCACTCCCTCCCAGATGCCCCCTCCCTCCAGCACACATGATATCCTCCAGGTTGCTGCCCTTCTCATGGTTTCAGTGCTCCAGCTCAGCTCACACTCTCCCACGTCTCCCACTCTCCCATGTCAGTATACACCATCCAGTGATGAAATCCGCTGTCACCAAACGCCACAGCAAAACCCCAAGCAGAAGTGAGGCCGGGTTTCACTCCCATTGCAGGTCGGAAGCCCTCACACTCAGCCTGGAATGACTTAGGAGCTGCAGTCTTGAGTGGAGCCTCTATCGGTGAGGCTCTTGGGTGAGATAATGCCCTTAATTTTCAGCCTTCACCGTGGGCAACACGAACAGTATTGGGAGTTTCTCACATTAATGTCAGATGGAAGTTCCCCGCAGCATCCCATTGCAATGCCCTGGCACAGAAGAGCTGAGAGTGTTTTTATGACAGTCAGTCTTCCCTGTCGCCAGATCCGTAAGGTACACCAGCAGGTCTCTCAGCAGCTCCCAGCAGCAGATAGACATAAATAGATATATAGCTATAAAGAATAAAACAAATTTTATTTTCTACTTCAGAGGCCAGTAGAGTTATGCAAAAATTGACATCCTTTTAAGTTGGAAATTACACAGACGGCATAACCACAAACATAAATATGTTCCTATCATCTTGAAAACAAGTTTGCTTTCAATTAAGCAGTTGTTAAAAGTATGTCTCTTTTTAAAGAACTGGCTTATTATGATATGGGATATTTCTTGGTTGGCATTTTTAGTACGTAGGAGCTTAAATTTAGGTTACAAAACAACCAGCCTGACCTTTTCCCAGAGCTTTAAAACCTAGACAATTTCCATGGCACTCTGAGGTTTCTCAGTGCTTTTGAAAACTGGACCAGTTCTTTGAAATTTTAAGAACCTAACTTCCAGGTTCCAGTCCTGACAATCCTGAACTACTAAGTTTCAGAAAACAGTAGTTTTCCTTCATTAAATACAGACAATTATAGACAAACCTTACTGGAGTCAGATATACAGTCAAAAGTTTGAAATGCTTTGTGTCAGTAACACTTCAACAAACTGTATAGGCAAGAAGCAGCAGCTATCAGAAAGAGTTTTAAAAAACACAGATCATCTATTTTTCCATCTCTCCAAATGGAATTCTGAAATGTCATCAGTTTAAGGTTTCAGATGAGAAGATATTTTTATCCATTTAAGAAAAAAAATCCATTTCCCATGCATTAGATTCATGCGAAACTCTAATGTTAGAGGATATGTCCATTCTGCTCACTGATATAAATTGTACCCTGACAATCCCAGTGATGGGATTGGAAGTGGGTTGAGCACCACAGCATCTCATAAGACTCCTCAGTGCTATTCCTGCAGATAAGATATAATTCGTGCTCCCCTCAGGCACCAAAGGCAATGTACCAGTGCAATAATCTTCTGAGTATCCCAACATTTACAAATAATTGTAAAGACCTGCTAATATGGTTTAGTTCAGCAACTCTTCACAGTGCTGAGTGCTGACAGAAATGTCAACTAAGAGGGTATTAAACAGCCTTAAGGATGCCTTGAAGGAGAAGGCCTGTGAAGCAGTTATTCTAAGGAACAAGTACTGAGAAGCATGTTGAACATTTCATAATTGTGGCTTCTCCAGCCCCATGTTTTGTTCATAGACCGTACAAAAGCCAATCTTTTGGGTTTTTGTAAAACTCGCTAACGAATGGTCCAGGAAGTGCAATGGTGAAGTTACAGCACAGTCATAGATGTGTTGTTTGTTCACTCACGTTCAAATTCTGTTTCTAAACTGATATTTAGCTTGAATAATGGAAGTGTCAGTGAAACTGGTGTGTATACATCTGAACAAAGTGACTATTCATATTTTCTCAACCACTCATTCACGCCTTCTGAACACTCCTACAGATACAACCCTGACTAAATAGCTCGTCTGAAGTAAGGTATTAATAACAAAGAAATATGTTACACTTCTGCAGTATTTACCCCTGTTCTTCCCATCCTCCCTAAATAACACATATTTTCCCTTGTAATTTTGTAATTCACAAAATTAGTTGAACAATTATGAGACAAAACAAGTCAAGGCACAGGTATATTTTAAATGTACTTAATCATAGGGGCACAGAAAGAACAAGGCAAAATTTCATCATCATTAATAAAAATGGACTTTCTGATACACTAGGCGGGCAGTGGTTCTTGAGCTCCAAGCTGCATGGCCTCATACGCGTCTGGTCCAAACTGCTGGCTCTCAGCAGTCACACACAAAGCAGGTGGCAGTGACTTCTGTTAATAGTTTTTTTGAAAGTTTAAAGGGCTTAAAGAGTCCTATAGGACAAATTAAGGAGTTTGATAGAAGTACTTAGAATAGCAGTTGATAGAAGTACTCTAGAATAGCAATTATTATAGGAAAGACTGCTTTCACCAATGGAACGACAAGTGCCACTGAAGCCAGAAGTACTGAGGTTTGAAGTCCAGCAGAAAACCAGAAAACAACAACAAAAAAATCCAGCTATATTGATTCAGATGCCCCCTGTGTTAAATGCACTAGAATTAATGATGTGAAGCGATCAAAGGAATCAATTCTTGATGTCAGCTGAGACAACGTTTTGTCCCATCTCCCTCATGTCAGAGGCAGGGTGTGCTGTGCCTCCTGATGCCTCCAGCAGAACTCTGGATCTCCACCTCTCTCGCCATGCTGAGCTGCACAGCAGGACAAAGTTATTTGGTACCAATGCCTTCCAGTGAAATGCTCGGGAAGGCATTCCAGAGCTGGTGCCTACAGACTCACCATGAAGGCGTGGAAGTCCCTGCCAGACTTCAAGAGGTATTCAAGATCATGCCTCAAATTTGCTGTGGAGTTGTGACCACCTGTAGCAATGCTTCCAAGACACCTCAGCAGAGAAGCAGTTGCAATTTTTGCACTAAGAAAGAAAATTTAAAGCTTCCATTCATTTTACTTCTGGAGTTGGATAGGAGGAGTTAGAACAGTAAATAATTAACTTTCTGTGTTTTGCCACAGATTTCTTTTAACTGAGTCTGCTTCAAGTATCCCATCCATTAAATGGTGTTACCATTAATTCCACTCTTCACGTGAGCATCTTAAAAGTAAATCCATAAAAACTGTTAAACACTCAAACCACAATAAGGAGACATTTAAGTACCAGAGGAAGATGACAAGCTCCTCTGTTGCTTAACATAAACCAGAAAAAAGCCACGGTTTTCAGGGGTTTTTTGTAATTATGACTGAGAATACATTCATCTTCCATAAAAGTGTCAGTTTATATCCTTGCATTAAATTTATCAGAGTTTTTCATATAGTCCATATTTCTGAGAAAAATGCATGCCTACAACAACAAATGAGAGTCAACTAGGAGACAGTCACCCATATTTTATTCTTCTGGAAGTGGAAAATCCAAGCACATAAATCAAAGTGACCCTAAAGCAGTGACCAGCATGCCCTGAGCAGATCAACAGTGGTTTCATTGACCTCCAGACTCATACAGGGTCATATTTTCACACAGATGAACTGGTCTTGAACTGCTTTGCCATTGCATTGTGCACAAAGAGACCCCAGCTGAAATGTGTCTCTGCTTTCTGTTAGGGTAATCTGGATCGCTTCCCAAAACAAAAAAAAAATCAAACCCACATTCCATTTTAGAAAGTGTTTCTCTGTCCTACCATTTTTCTGGATCCTTTTCTTCTAGTCTTGATTTTCATAAATATCTTTGTATGAATTTACGGTTGATATTCTTATTTTAAAAAATTAATAAATAAAAAGAACAAAACCAACCCTCAGAATTTGTTAATAAAGCTTATTGTTTGTTTCTGAAGATTTTTTCCAGGGCACTTTTTCATGCTTGTGAGACTCAAACTATTCAGTAAGTGCACAAACTCTGGGCAGCTCATTTGAAAGGCTTTCCTTCTCATAGACATACACTTATGTGTCCCTCGCATTACAGTAGGGTTTCACAAATGTTAATGTGATTAACCTTGCAGTTTTCCTGCTTGGCTGGAGGGAGCACTGAGGCACTGACTATAAACAAGAGGTTCAGCCCTCTGCTGAAGGACACCACAAAGCGTACATGCCGTTAGAGTTTTCTAAATATACTTGTATAATGTTCAACCAGTGGGTAAGTCTTGTTTGTCTCCCTGGATAGGATGGCATCCAAGCCTCTAGCTGGCTCTCAGCACAGGGATGAATTTCATCAAAAACAGAGCGTGCCATGGCCACACATAACATCTGTGCACAGGCAGGAGCTGAGTCCAAACCAGCTAACTCCCAGTTTAATGCTTTAATCACAAACTCGGCCTCATCATTATCCTGTAACATCTCTCTACGCGCTTTTGGGAGAGCAAGATGGAGAAGCAGCAAGAAAAGGCAGGAGCAGACAGAAACGGGTGGCTGTGCAGGCTAGGTCACCTCCTGGAGAGGTGGCTTCTAGTCCCTGCCCCAAGGGTTTTCCATGGATTTTATAAAATAATTATGGCAGCTTTGGGGGTGAATGCTCTGGCAGAGCAAATAGAGGCAAAATTTGCCTCTTTCACAGGCCCACACTTTGTTTCTAATTTCAGTGCCACTGTTCATATTAATGACAAATGCACAATGGTTTTGTTGCCTTCTTTTTTGCAATGGAAGTGATTTCTCTCTGTCAAAATCAATCATCATATCAGTTTTAATCAGATAAAGCTTTTGGCTTCTACTATCTAAATTGCCCTTCCCACAGTGCCTAAGACAAGCATCAGTACTCCATCACAAAATAAATGTGTTGATATTTGATAGCTCATTTGAACACGATGGTATTTACATCTTAGTTGGTTAGATTTTCATTTAACACAAGTTATGGGTTCACATTGAAAATAAAAACAATACTTCTCTGTTCCTCTTGCCATTCATGTCTACTTTTGTTTCAGCCTAAAATAACACATTGCTGGAGGGTATTTTCTTAACACTGCCAAGCCTGAATGCAAGCCCTGTGGAAAATGTTTGTGTTGGGCTTGCCATGGTCCAGGCTAATAACAACGTGATGATGTATAGGTGAATTCCTGCTCCTCAAGTCCTCTGTGACATATGGATTAGGCCTGCCCTTATCTTCTAAGACATCTGGATGAGTGTCTGGGTTTTAATTTCACAATGAAATCACTGGGGACTAGAGTTATGTTATGTGCTTATGAACAAAGTGGAATATCCCTGGTAAGGGCAAGAGTGGATTACCTTAGATAACTCTACTTAAACCAGGGAACATTTGAGAATGTTGAAGAAAGGAAAGAGGTTCCACCAATAAAAACAAACACAGGCTTAAATTTGTGTTCTGTGTACTAAACATTTTAAAGCTCCCGGAGGTTGAAATATGGCCACATGTAAATGGACTGATAAAGCTAAGGGAACTCTTGAAAGACCAGATCAGGCTTCCCAGGACAACTACCAGCACTAAATCCTAATGGCATGCATAAATCATTTGGAGACAGATTTATTCAGAAGATGCCACTTTAAAGTCAAAATACTCTGCTTTAATCACCAGAAATAGTACGTGCATGCTAACATTTGCAGAAAATGCTCTAGGGCAACATGAAATTAGTATCCTAAAATTCCTAAATACATGCTTTTCCTAAAATGAAGATTTTTTTAATCTATTTATGCCCATAAAACTGTCAGGAAAAAAAAAAGACTTGTGAGAACATAAAAAGGTCAGTCCTGCCTACTACAGGACAGCAATGGACAACATTAAAAACATCAAAGTTCATACAATGTTCATGGTTGGGCTCTGAGTGTTATAGAGCTGAATAATCAGGTTGCCAGCCCCAAATCCTGTGGTCTGGGACTACTGCAGCTTCACTGTAGCCCTGAGACTCTCTTCCCTTTTTGCAGCCTTTGTAGAAATTTCCTCCACACTCTCAGCCCCCAGTCAGGCTATAATCCCAAGTGTCTGAGCCTGCCTTGCTTACTTGTGGTCATGTTAACCTGTGTTTGGGTTTGGCCTGCAAGACAGCCCAGGCTTGGCAACTTGGAGATGTGCTCTTCCATTGCCCTTATTTAGCAACACACAGGAGAAATGGGAGGGAATCAGACTGAAAGTCTGAAGGATCCACCTTATATTCCAGTATTGGCTGCAAAGTGTTCCCCATCTCCTTGTGTGTTGAAGTTGCAGAAGTGCTGAACACTCGCAGTGTGGAAAAAAAGGAAGACACAAATAGTAGCATTGAGAGTAAAACTACCAAAATGCCATTTTGTTTAGCGTATTAACTACATGTCTTCTAACCTGTTCATTAAGTTAAAAGCAACCCAGACATATTGAAAGCTTTTTGTAAACCACAGAGATTAATATATACTTAGGAAGGTTTCAGTTAATACACTATTTTAGTTAATAAATGTGCAACCAGCTATTCCATTTTAAATAAGTAACAATATAACCTGCAGAAGTTGGGGGTTTTTTTCCCTTAAATATCAATAGGAAATACAGTAGGTTTCACTGAAAACCATGGAAAAACATATTGACTTTGGTGGGCTCAAGATTTCACTCCATAATTTTTCATTTTTCTTCACCACAATCAAATAAAACATTTCCCCCCTCCTTACTTACATACTCTAGTCACAGTTTCTCTGCCTAGATAGGAAAATATTTTAAAAATTAAGTGTCTGTGCTGTTCCCATATAGACAAGTTGTTCTATTTAGGCTAATCTAGTCATGAAAAGAGCTAAATGAGATGTCAAGCTTTCTTTTTGATCCTCGGTTTAACAAGAGTTTTAATCAGTAATAGATCTAACATACATGTGACGCTCTGCAAGTAACACAAGAAAAGTATATCAGTTTCTTTTCTGAGCACTTCACCTGCTTACTTTGCTTTACAAGAAATCAAAACACAGATCCTGTCTTTATTGTTCATATGTTAGATACAGAGGGGGAAGCTCCATGCAGCTGAACATTCTCTAAATTTGTATGTGTGAATGCAGACTACAGACTGAAATATTTCAGGGGGAATATGCTAACTTTGCCCTCCGTGGTGCACCTGGGGCACTGGCCCTGGAAAAATGAATGTAGGACACAAGACATCATTATATGTCTTTCTTCTGTATTATTCACAGCTGTTTCTTAACAAAGTAAAACATCTAATGTCCCACCAAAGAGCCTCAGGCCAGCCTTGTGAGCACAGATGTCCTCCTGCTTGGCTAGAAAGCTGGTGGGGTCCTTTAGTATATGAAATTATATATCACTCTGATCCATTTGGAAGACACTAGAGAGATGGCTGAGATTTGGTTTCCTTTCCATTTTGCATGGAGAGCCCACAGCTCTGGGCAAGGCACACAACAGCCACCGAGGTTTGTAGTCTGTCTCATTGAAGTTATTGGCAGCACCGGGTGCCTGCTGCACTCCCCCAGCAGCAGGTACACCTCCCTACTGCAGGGTGGAAGCGGATGCTCTCAGCACCTCAACTTTACAGACCAATGTATTAGCTTAGACCACTGGTAAAATGCTGGAGTAGTCCTTCCAGTTGTGCCATAAGGGCAAACAGCTGGGTGGCAGCTGCGTTTCCAAATTGTACATTTATCACTGGGAGCTGTTGCCAAATGGAAACTGAGTCAGAGCCCTAAAATCAGATCAGAGGTTTTAGCATGTGGATAGGAGCCAGGTCAAGTGCCTAAAGAGTCTGGGCTTAACCTCACACCTTCTGGAAGACAGTAGAATGGTGAGAAGGAGTTTCCTCATCTTTGACAAGCTAACAGGTGTGCCTGGGGATGGGGGCAAAGCTCCAGGTTGCCAGAGTAAAGCAGGAAAGCTTCCAAGACCAAGCAGATTTGTGTCTCCTGTCTCCAACAACCATGGCTAGGCTGAGAAAATTTGATTTCAGTGTCCAAAGGAAGGCACCAGAGTTGAGAACAGCAGTGGTACCCTACCCACCAAACAGACTCGGTCTCAGCTTTCCTCCACAAGCGTGTGTGGGCCCACCTCAGCTACACATCTCTCCTGTTGTTCTGCGGTCACCTGGCATGTTCGGTCTTGCCAACGCATGTACACCTGGAAGGGCCAATCTTGCAATCGTTTACTCAGGCACACGGGTTGCACATAAGTAATGAGTTGCTAGCATCCTAGCATGTTAGACAATATGCTGACAATGTCATAACATTATTTCACCCTTCTTAAGAGATAAGACCCAGCCTGTTCTAACCTGCTCAGGTCATTATCTTGTTACCACAATATCCCCTGTCACTAACCAGTTTAGACTATGTAAAGCTATAATTTGCACTAAAATGAATTATGTATTGTTTACAGTTTACCATTAAATTACAATGAAAAAAACCAAGCACCTAGGATGCCTCTTTCAAAGTCTTCCAGATGAGTTTAAATGTACACAGAAACAAAAGTCCTGATGTAATAACATTAGAAGTAGGCTGGAGCTGGCTTGGCTAATTTTCACACTAACTTACTTAAAAGCAAGAAAGAAAACAGTGAAGATCTTTATACAGGCCATCAAAAAGCACTGACTGCAAGTGGTTCCAATTTGCTTTAGTAATTAAATCGAAAGGAGTTTAAGGGTTTTTCACCCAGGTCATTTACTACTTTGGAATTTTACTGCTTGCTTTGCAAAGAAAACAAACTGGAATGAGTCACTAGTGAGTATAAAGAGTGGATGAACACTGCTAAACAAACTAAACAGTGAGCTCAAGTGGATACAGAAAACACAAGTCAGAATTCTAAATATGGATCTGAGAATAGTGTAAAAGGATTAGACGTCTTTGTCACATGAAGAGCAAACCCGCATGCCAGCATGCCTTTCCAGTGCAAGCAGCCACTGATCAAAGTAACATCTACCAGTTTGTAAATATGCTAATCTTCATGTTTACACAAAAGTGTCAGCACTTGCTTTACATCACAAAGAGCCTCATACAGTTGAAGATTAATTACTTCCAACACTGAGATAGTGTGTAAATACTGGTTTCACCAGAACCCTACTTTTGCTGTATTTGCACAGCTCAGCAGAGGTGTATGTTGCTAAGACAGATAATTCAGGGACACTTACAAAGTGTCAACTATCTCCAGCTTTATACAGATAGATGGACTTTTGACAGGTATTTTTTGGTGATTAAGTGGAGCAGGGATTAGGCAGGTTTAGGCTCCACATTGTAAGTGCTGGATAGAAAAATATTTTTGCCTTTTTGTACGAATTTTAGCTCTGAATAGCACTATCTCCTCTAAACCTGATTTGTGCCTTCAGCTTTTACACTTACATGTGATTACAAACATTAAAAGCTAATTTTTCCACTCACTGGGTTAATATCACTTTCCTGCATTATAATGGCTTAGAGCCATCTCACAGTCTAGTGGGCTCTTGACAGCTTCCATATTTGCTTGCTGTTCTAACTCCTGTTTAGAGGAGGATGAAAACTATGCCAGGGACAAACAAGCACATCATTTTCTAACAGTGAACCTCAAGAACTTTCAACTGTGCTATAAAACAGGGAGAATACATACAAAACGCATTGAGACTGAGAGATCAGTACCTACTGTTGCACTGTTGCAACAGGGAATGACAATAAGAAGATGAAGCCAAGGTAAGACTGGATTTCCAAGGTTCAGGTGCTTGAGTCACAGCTTGCAATGTCTTTAAAGATATTTGACATTTTCATTTCCATTACTGTGCAAAAAGCATGGTGACAGTTCCAAAACTAAAGGGCCACCAGCAATAATTAAAACACAAAAAGGGATTGCTTTCAAGTGGGAATTCTCAATCCTCTTCACCTCTCCCTTGCTGTTAGTGCTCAGCACAATGATGGCCACAAGAATATCATCACTTGCCAATAAACACTCACACATTTGTTTCCTATTCTAAGCTAAGAAAAAAAAAGTGGGATGTGGGATGTTGGCAAATACTAGCATTACAAGATTGCCAGAGTAAACAAGAGTGACTAGATGAGGATAATTTGGGGATTTAAAGAAAAGAGAATCAAAGGCAATGTTCAGAAAGTGCGAAAGAAATGGCTTCCATGTGAAACACCAAACTGGAGTAGAAATGCTTCCATATTAAATACTCAACAATGTGTTTCACAGGAGTACTTGGTGTCCAAGTCAGCCAGTCTTGCATTTTCCTCTTTACTGTGCACGCAACAAGACAGCATCAGCACCAAGAGGAGCTCTCAAAGCAAAGGGGCTGACAGCAGCCAGGCGAGGACCTCGGGGTGACACCTGGTCTGCTCCATCCCCAGTCCCCGTCCCCATGCGGGCACCTCCCGGCAGCAGCCCCAGCCCAGCTGGCTGCAGGGGCAGCAAGGGCTGCAGGCAGCACCGTGCCAGCTTGGTGCACATGGCAGCAGTGACGTGTGGAGCAGAGACCGAGGCTGGTGTGGTCAAATCAACATGCTCCATCTCACGTTTGCATAGGGCAACACAATCATCAGATTAATTACTAATTACAGTGGATCGCTCGTAAGTAGGTTCATAGCAATAATAGTAATAAAAAGACTGAAAGAGGCATTATTAGCATAGTTAATTATATGACCATTGGCGAGATTATTGATGGAGATACAAAATGCTGTTAAACAAGAAAGATATGTTTGACATTGCTTAAGAGAAGCTTCATTATTGCTTCATATCTTTTGGGGTTTTTCTAATCATCTCATCTGTGTTCCAAAAGTGCAAAAAAACAGTAATTATCTCTGTTTGATCTTTGACTAACAATTGTTTATGAATCTAATGGAACAACAGTGTTTCTATAATGTAAGTAAATGCAGTAATCTTCATCAGCAGAAAACCTTCAGCCACACCGGACTAGGTTATGGGAATCTGTTGTGTGATGAAAGCAGACAATAGTAATTTATTGGTTTACTCATAATCCTTTCAGTAGTCCAGACTGCTGTTGCAAATTTGTTAAAAATCTGCTACCATTCACTGAGCAAGAGTACAACGCCTGAAGCAATAAGATGGGTGGGGAATGTAAAGGAGCACTCAGATATTCATGTGTAGCGTGAGTTAGACAAGGCCATAGAAAAGGAGCTGAGAACAATGTTGCATAAACCAGAGGGAGACTGCTGTTCTCCCACAGCATATATTTAATTTAATCTCCAGATAGAGATTCAGTTTAGCTTTTCAAATGCTTCAAAAGTACGAAAAAGAGTTATTCACTCAGCAGTTATTTCTTATCCTTTACAGAGGGGGGCCACGTGCTCCTGTGGAAGAGCTACTGCAAGGAGACACCATCTTATGGAGATACCATAAAACCACACTCCCATTTGAAAAGTATTTACCTTAACACACACTATTTTCTCTTTAATTTTTTTTTATTTTGTGCACTTGGCAATACATTGCTCACTGTTCAGTCAGCCAGTTGGCCCATTGTTTAACATGGCAACTTCAAGAATAAATATTAGGATTTTTAATCATCTAGCTTGGCAAAGGAACTGAGGAGCAGCTGCTGTATGTACGGCTACCTTTAATTCATGTTCTGAAATAGGCTGGACTTGACTGCCCCCCTTTAAAAATATCCTAGAAGGCAAACCCCTGTTGGAGTCTAACTTTGGCGGCGGATACAATTACAGACTCTCATCGAAAGGGAGACAGAACTGTGACCAAGAGATATAAATCTGTTTTCAGAGCAACACTCAGCAAACAAACAATCCTCCAAAGCGCTTCAAGGAAACATGGCACAGTACAAATGGTTGTATTGGCATGTTTCCTCCAACATTATATTTTGGTTATGTTCTGATCACTTAATGCTAGTTATCACATTTTATGAACCTTGCCCATGAAAACTAACATGTGAACTGAAATTTAGGACTCCTGACCTTTAACACAAAATGGCCATAGGTGTTCCCACAGCTGTTAAATAAACCTATGTTTATGGAGTCATAAATGTAGTGCAGGTGAAGTTTCCAGTGATGTAATAACAACTTCCATCGCCGCGCAGTTTGTCATTTATACAGCAGTGTACCATCACTGGTGAATATTGTTTTACAATAACAGCACAGGTTCCTTGGATTAAATCACTCTTTCTTCATTTATGAGTCATTCGACCTTTAACCTTCCAGAGGAAGATCAAACCACTTCTGAAGGCCCCACTCTTTTAACCGAGGAGCATAACAGTTGGTTAGATAACTAAGGAGGTTGGTATGTGCCCCCAGGGTTTCACAAACAACTGTCCTAGATCTTTTATAAGATAATCTTAACATAATCATGTAGCCACAAATTGTCGTGTAAATTCCCAATTAAAAACACCAAATAGGAGCTGTAAATCATGACACAACTGCCACTTTTCAGGACTGAAATACAGTTTGAAAAGCAGTAGAGAAGCTCTTGTTTGTGCTTGTTCTAGCACTCAACAAGCCAACAGCAAAACAGCCCACTTGATTTACATGGGAGTGACAAAGTGACAGGACAACAGAAGCTGCTCAAAATTTAAGCTAAGCACAAACGGAGAACACGGAACTTACAGAACTGCTCCATCCTCCATTGTAACAATGAGCATTTGTGTTGGCACGGTTCCACAGCCTGTCCTTGTCCCAATTCAGATTAAATGGTAGCGCACTCCTGTTGGAAGGATTGATGACACCTTGGGGGGTGGGAGATTCTGTTTTGAAAAATGGCGGCTTAATTACAATACAAAACGTTAGACAAATAAATAGTTGTTAAAGCCCTTCATTCATGGCTGATTGGCTTCTTTCAACAAACTTTAGTGAAGTTTGGATCAGACCTGAGCTGAAGACATTATCCCGAGCCTACTCACAGAGGGAAACACCCCGTCTGTGCAGTGGTTCGGCAGGGATCCAGCTGAGCTGCAGGTAACGACTTATGGTGGGTGCAAAGTGTTCATCAGGACATAGACTTCCAGCCTAGCTCACAGTACCATAGGTGTCTCAATCTGAGACATCTGCTCTTCCCCTGCCATCATCAAAAGTCAATCTCTGTTTCCTTTGCAAAGATCATTCTGTAGCCTAAATTATTTCAAGATCAGGCTTTAGTACTGAGCATCTTGGCTGCTTTCTCTTTACATGCACACTCGCTCACAGATGCACACAAACACACCCCTTCTCTGTAACATCCTTCCCCACTCTGGCAGCCAGAAGCATGATCAGAATGGGTTTTATAGGTTGTGCACAAACAATCCCAACAATTAATTAAAAAACTTTTAAAACATTCTGCAAATGTCTTACTCAGTTGCTGTCAACAAGCAGTCAACAAATGCAGATCAAGTTTTTCTCCTCCTACTTCACACTTTCCGTATTTCCCAACACTTGCCAGAATGTTGTGGTGACAGATGCAGACAATAGATGCTTTACTAAACACGTCCTTGATATCTGCATAATCTCCTTTAATATATATCATTAACTTGGGCCAGTCCCATGTTATTGCTACCCTAACACTGCTAGCACATCATGATCTGGAAGGAGCTATTTATTGCTCCAAGAATGTGACTCTCTTACCCAACTAGTCAGGCCTCAAAATTTTACTTACTCAACCATTTTAGCTTCTGTTCCTTCCAGTACCTAATACAGAAAGGACTAAAATGAGAACTTGCAGCCACCATCTTGCAATATTATATTCCTCCCAAATGCTTCTCCACGCTGCTAAAATCTGGGCATCTGCAAGTCCAAAGTTATGCAAAGGTATTGTGGTCATTGACACACATTGACACATCCTCCTCTAATCAAATTTTTCAAGAGCAAAATATAGTCATTCATGCTTGTGAGGTGCACAGGATTTGAATCCTCTGAAGGGAACCTCAGACACCTCAGGATAGAAGAGTTTCAGAATTGTACAGGGGACACCGTCCTCTGTGTTATCTGGTAAAAATTTGCACTTGGGACACATGATAGAAACAAATTGCATTGGCAGGAATGTGGAGAAGTCAGTAGTAAGAGGCTGAAGAAACAGCATGCTGAAGTGATGGGCAAGGCCAGATTCGTAGCCTGGGCAACCCAGACTGAAGTAGAGCTCAGGGAGTCACAGCTACTTCTCCTACCCGATTTACTGAGTCAGCCCAGACACCACCAGAGGCCCTAAGCAAATACCCTCAGATGGGGCAGCCTGCAGTGAGGAAATGCTTGCATGTCTATCTAGGGTCCACATCTCGCAAAGGAAAAACAAACCTGGCTAAAGGCTCCCTTGCTGTGACACAGCGAGAGTTTGTGGTCCCTCAAAGCCAGCTGGAATGACCTGGCTCCTGAGTCCCGAAGCTGCTCTGATAACCTACTGCTGTGCTGTGCTCAGCAGGGTACCATCCTGCTGGCCACAAAGGCAAGCCTGAGGCTGAACTCATCAGAAACGCTCTCATGTGCGGCATGGCCGGCTCCACCGCACTGCTCTGAGCCATCCTCCTCCCAGAGGCTCCCACACATCACTGTACCACAACAACCCCTCCTTCATTCTCCCAGGCATGCAGCACATTTCATGTTCGCAAAATAGTCTTTCTTTATCTTGACACCTCTGTGTTTCTTCCCTTACCTTTTTTTTTAATTCATTTTTCCTTTATGAGAACAGCTGTCAACTTACCAGTGGATGATACCAGCAGCCTCTCCTTTCTTCTCTGCCTTCTCCCCATGGCCAGCAATACAGATCCTGTGGGAACAATGGTGACACCTCACCCTATCTCTGGCACTTTTGCCCAGCATGGTTCTATGGCCAAATGTACCAACCTTCCCAGTGTTCTGCATACATACCTCCATAAGGCTCTTGTCATCCTTTCTTTTGGATAAATCCACTCAGATTTGGACATCTTCTACATACTTCTTAAGAGTGGCTGATTCAGGAGGTACTATGGATCCATACTTTGTGCTCTTTTGTCAGGCATTGGAACCGTCTGCCCAGGGAGGTGGTGGTGTCACCATCCCTGGAGGTGTTCAAAAAATGTGTAGACAAGGCACTTCAGGACATGGTTTAGTGGGCATGGTAGTGTTGGCTTGACAGTTGGACTCGATGATCTTAAAGGTCTTTTCCAACCTAAACGATTCTATGATTCTTTTTAGCAGTACCTGAAGGCCATGGGAAAAACTGCACAGGGTATAGTATCTAGCCTGCTTCATTTGTAAGGCACTTTTCAGGTGCTAAAGATTTAATGCCCACTCCGTGCCAACAGACTATTCTGCTTGAGGCCACAGGGAATATCTAGAATCATGCCACTGAGAGTCAATGGTAGACATCTAAAATACAAGCACTGTTATCTGAACTACACAGATATTTATACAGGCTTTGCAAACCTTTCCCAAAAGGCACAGAGTTCAGTCCACTGCAACCTAGGAAGACTGGTCTGGGACCAATTTGATTTTGGATTGTTCATAAGTCCTGAGTAGGAGTCTAGAAGTTTTGCTCCTAGGACCTTAAATTTGGTGCAGACTGTAGGCATGTTTGTTCTACAGAAACAGAAGCCGGGACACACAGCCCGTGTCCTCCCAGAGGGACGCAGTCAGATACGGCCCCTTCCTTTTTTTCCCAAATGCCACATCAGCCGCTGCTGCTCCCCAGACAGTCCTGAGCAAAGGCAATTCATCTTGCAAGCAGAGGCCAGCAGGTTCACTGACGTAACTAATAGGCATGCTACAGGAACCCTAGAATATGTACAGATGACAGCCTTTTCAATTTTGGGTAAATGCACATGCCCGTGTTTGGGATTTCCTACCCCTTGTATTCTCCTGCCAAATTCAGTGCTTACTCTTTGCCCACCTTTGATGGGCTTTAAGTCCTTATATCCCATATCACTGTAGCAGTCCACTATAAGTCTGATGTTTTCCCTGGCAAGCTCTGCTAAAATCATGACAGAACTTACACAAATATAAAATGGAGGCATGCAGGAGCAATTTTCTCCTTTGCTTTGAACAAAGCTACCAGCAGTTGTGATAGAAACAAAGCAACCACGTTCAGTGGCCAACCAAAAAAGCCAGGAAGGAGATAAAACGTTACCCACCCTGAGTTCCATTGATACCTATATTTTTTTAAATCTTCAGCTGTTATTAAGATTTCAGTACTAGACTGGCATTATACAGGACCTGATTCTCATTAATTATGAAGATGAACATTACTGAAAACAAGCACAACAGGAGCATATTGCTCTTTAGCTTTTGGTTTTTTGATAAGCCATTGCCATTGTGAAATCTATCCAACTGCGCATGAAACTCTGGCAAACTGAAACTAGATCCTTTTGCCCGAGCCCCGTAACACAGAACCTTGTGCCAGATGACTGTATTTCTTGCATGCGTAAAATTCGCTTCAATCGGTTGACAGAAGGTTTGGGGTTTTCCAAATGTTGTGAACCTGGTTGAGATTATTGAAATCCTCAACTATAGGAGTGTTGGGTTACTGTTCTTTTAAAGCATGCTTCCTCTGACAACAAAATGTAATTAAGGAGGCCATCGCTGTCATGTTACGGTCTCTTTTTAGAAGGTCTGGAAGAATGTAAAAAGGGCATAGCAAAAGTTGCTTAACCTTCTTAGGAATAAACGTCCTGAACATTTTTACATCTTTCCTTTGGTCCATATTGGTCACAATGATGAAACAATTTAAAGGAGAAAAGGTCACGGCAAAGCAGTGAACTTTACATGCTCTTCACTGCAATAAAAATTTCTTAATGTATTAGCATGGGAAAGGCATGCCTAGCAATGTGAGAGAAGAGGATGGATTTCAGATTCTCGGTAGGCTGTTCAGAGAAGAAAGGGTTTGGGTATCTGTGTGAATCAAACACCAAAAAAATGAAATGCTTGCAAATTTTCCCTCTTATCTATTTTCAGCAAAAAGAAGAAAAACTAGATTCAACCCTTCCATCCAATATTCAACACATATGCAGTATCATGGAAAACCAGCTACCTTGCTTCCAACGTATGTGCTGTACTGAGGGTAGGTTCAAAAACTGGCATGGTTAAAATTGTCTCTAATTTGTGCCAGCACCTACAGGCAAAAAAAGATAAATTTGAGCCAGGAGAATTATTTTAGGTTCTACCTTGAAAATTAAAATCATACCTATTTTTTTATCATATGTATTTACTGTTTTCTTTATATGCAGCCAGAGTATTCAGGAAAATTCTTAAATCACCTCCAAGTTGTTCAGAAAGCACCATGTGCTAGAAAATTCACTTCTTCCTCCTTGTTCTTATGCTGCCAACACAAACACAACTCCTAATAATGCAAATGTCAAACCTTTCAAATCTTTTTTTCTATTAAAGCCAAAGATTCTGCAGAAAATTTAAAACAAACAGGAACTAAAATCCACACATCTCTGTTCATTTTTTATTATTATTTTTCTTTTAAAAGTGGCCAGAGTTAATTATCTTCCAATGGCAATCATGTTTGCTCCCTAATTTTAGAAACTGCACTGGGGGTGAGAGTGGTTTTATTTTTATATATTATTTCCCAGAGCATGTCTTCCTCAAGATCTCCACATAAATCCTTTTCAAAGCATACTCTTGTTTTCACCATTCTGGAGGTTCACTTTTTTATGTATTTCTGGCCAGTGTCAAAAGAATTTATTTTTTTTCAAGCATGATATTTTACAAAGTTTTTTACAAAAAGGATCCTTTTTACAAAAGGATATTTGCATTAGGTCTCACAAGTATTCACAACATCAACTGATTCTAAAAATTGCACTGATTCTGTCAAGAAATGAATATATTGTACTGTGTGACCAAACAAAATCAATCCAAACTTTAAGTCCTGAATATTCAAAACTTCCATGAGTAAACTTTAACCAAGAAGAATCCATTATAATAATTAGAAAAATGAGAAACTTGTATCTGTTTGTGAACAATTCATGAGCACAGAACGAGGCACAATTCATGGAATGAATTATTCTTTGTGAATTATTGGCCCAGTATTATCCTCGTAACCAATGAGACACATGATTTACATTTCTCTTACAGGCGCTAGTAGCTAATTGATGTCCTGGTGTGATATGGAATGAAGCACAGTCATATAAATAAATTGTTTCCTAAATTCTTCACAAAAACACATTAATATCTTAGACACCATGCAATTGTATGCAGTGAACACTGCTAAGACAGTAATCGTGTCATCAAGAGTTAATTTATTCTCAGCAAGTCCATGTAATGCAGATATTAATCTCCCGGAGCACACACTGTTGTTCAGGGTTAAAACATTCACAGTTTCTGAAACATAAACAAGTCTCACATACGCAGCTGTTCTCGAATAGCCAAACTGAGCTGCTGCTCGATGAGGATTTGTCACTTAGCTGCCTTTTTAGAAGAATGAGTAAAGACACTCAGAACACAAAGGGAGCGGGAGCTTGTTCATATGTCCAGAGATGCTTCTGCTACCTATAGGTTACAGCTACTGAGTTATGGGTGCATATGAATTCTTAAAAAGTGAGCAAAGTGACTCTTGGCAAGCGGCGGGGCTACACGCAAGACTCAGACGGCTCAGAAGAAACACTCTTTCCAGAAGGCAGTTTGAATGTAAACATGACTTTAAAACCCCAAATTGCTTCCTAAATCCATCTTGCTGCGTACGACCTTAGTTTGCCACCATACAATGAAAAAATGAACAAATACATACACCAGAGCAAAGCTAACGATGACACAGGGCTAGCCATTAGCTTGCTTTTCCAGGCAGCCAGGACCAGGACATGTACAGGGCCACCGCTTGAGTAACGCCAAAATGACCCTTGCCACATCCAGCGCAGGACGAGAAGAGACGTGGCCTCTGAAGAGGTGCCCACCGCCAACCCCAGATGCCTTTAAGCCTCCAAAATAAGGCCAGGGTAACCCCACCTGCCCTGTGTCTCAGGCAGCTGCGTGCCGGGCAGGATCTGGCCCTTCATTCTCCATGCTGCCGCCTCTGGGGAAAGCTGCGAATGAGAAGATTTGATACACTTCCCTGAGGTGGGTTTTTTTCTTTCTTTCTTTCTTTCTTTCTTTCTTTTTCTACAGTTGGCTGCCTTTAATATGGGCTCGGCACAACTGCTATATGATATCTTCATCAACTGTTTGAAAGCTCTGGGTCAGAAGCTCTGAGATTTGACGGTAGAACTGCGCTAATTGGCTGAATGGCCCTTTTGACCATAGTCAATTTCTACTAATTAGAAAAAAGAATAATTAGCTAATATTGGTGAAGAGCTTTGAAGATGACTAAGCTATGGGGAAAGCACTAGGCATTATTAGTGGGAAAAAGTTTGATCCTTTTTTAAATTTGTATTTAAGTAGCTCAAAGTGATTATAAATGGACCAAATGTAATGGCTAACCACCATAAGATTAATACAATGTCTT
The DNA here is from genome assembly GCA_026212715.1 of Elanus axillaris. NCBI lineage: Eukaryota > Metazoa > Chordata > Aves > Accipitriformes > Accipitridae > Elanus > Elanus axillaris. The sequence goes on from JANZLQ010000092.1 coordinate 25,107,949, forward strand.
TGGGGAAATTACAGTTTATATTATACAATTAAATATTATACAATCGCTTTATTTTAAGGACTCCTCCTTGGAATTTTCTATTTAGTTCCGGTCAGTATGCTTTTTATATGTCATTTAATCCTTCCTCTTACCCAGCTAATTTGTACGGCTAAATTATAATTACTATATAATAATAATGGCAATGGTTAGACAAGTAAATGTGAGTCTGCACCTGAGATATGTCATATTATAAAACAGTCTAGTATAAATGACTCAAGCACACTGCTTTCCATTCACCAGGTGCTTTGTTTACTTATAACTCTTTCAGAACAGCACTGTAAACACCTTCACAGAGTGGATATGATGGGCCACATCCTGAGCTGGTTAGATCAGCACAGCCCCATTCTTTACCATAGTCTAAAGCCATAGTTACCCCTCTTTGAAATGGCATGAAAATGGCAAAGCATTTGAAGCTCTCCTTTCTTCTTGCTGAATTCTGGGGGTATTTGATATGAAAACTTGTATTTTATAAGTCTCTTTTCTTTGCAAAAAAGCATGGTGCACACTATCCAGGACTGAAACATTGCTGGGGCCCCAAGTGAGAGTACTCTTTTTGGAACAAAAATATTCCCTCCATTTCCAGCTCCTGTAAAAAAGGTCCATCTTTTCTGTTACCACTAGTACAGAGCCTGTTCCCATCTGGGTATGGGATCCAACAGCATGACCAGAATTCCAGCATGAGTAACAGGCTGTACTTCTCCTGCAGGAAGGACTGTACTTTAGCTTACCAAACCAGCCACTCCTCAGAGACACCCCTGTAGCATGAGGTACGTGTTTGTATATATTAGTGTACGTTGCTTTTCTCCCCTCCCTTTTAAAACTGCCACTCAGAAATAATTTAGCCTCTGTTAGCTGGAATGATAAATGGAAGATATATCTGGCAACATGCATACCTGGTTTCCTTCTTGAGCCCTCCTCTTGCTTGTAAAACTCAAGATGAAATTACCATCCCACTGTCATTACTACTCCATTGCCAAAAACCATCTGGATAATTTATTTATGGGGTAGAGAGAAGAAAGGAGTGAAATAAGCTCTGGATATTTATGTTGATTCCTACCCTGCTTTGCAGACCCATGATACAAAGCCCTCAGGTCCAATAGCATACCGTTTTGTGCGGGAGTAAACTAAACGAGGTGTCATGACATGAAGAATCAAGGCTTAAGCATCTTTTGGCATCTCAAGTTCAAATAAAAGTAAGAGGAATGTAGCTTCTTTCTGAGATGGGTATGCTGGATTGATCTACTGTGCTGTGTGGGCTTCAGAAACTTAAAAACAGGGAGTCTCTGTCTTCTGCATGTGGCAATAAAAACTAATTATATTCTTTGTAAGAAAAAGAAATTGTTCAGTGTACTTGGCTGCTGTGTGACCTACTGTTCATTGGACTATTGAACTGGTCTTTAAGACACTTTCTTGAAGTGGGAAAAAGAGTATGAATATATATACATAAGTGTATGAATACATGTGTGAATATATATATTATATATTAATACTTTTTTATTTGTCTGTTTTTAAAAAAAGGAACAAGTTGTAGGTAAGTTCAGGAACAAATATTTTCAGCCAAAATCTGCCCCAAGCCTTAAACAGATGATTATAACTTTAGAGAAGGTTGACAGTCTGCCAGGCAAAGCAAGGCAAATCACAAGGGATCAGCATGAAGAACCTGTTGTTCTCCCAAACCCCCAAGTTTAGTTTCAAGGAACTGCAACCATGACAAATCATGAGTTTGTGGACATCAGTACACCAGGGATGGGTCATTCTCATGTACTACTGATCCCAAGGGGAAGGGAAGCCCAGAGGGAAGGTACCTGAGTGACATTTTAGCTTTCATGTCAAAACAGAGGACAGTGAGCAGCTGTGTGGAGTGTGGCTGGGTGGATGGAGCACCGCATTTCCTTAGCAGTTCTGCTGTCCGTCCTCCCAACTTCTGGTGGGGGTCTGGGCAGTGAACTCATTCAAAGCAGCAGGATGGGAATACTGTAATGAAAAAACATCAGGCAAAAGCTGCTTATTTTCCCAAATAACCAAGGTATTCTCTTTGTTTCCCCAGACATTTACTCTTACCCCACTCTGTAGCTAGAAAATTACATATACGTAGCTCCCTAACATAAAAATAGCAACAAAAGAAAGTGATACTCCAAACCAGTCTACTAGGAACAAGTCTTTTCTTAGAAGTAGGAAAAAAGCCTACAAAACAGACAAAGCATGTGAATTAACTAGCACCAGTGTTTCCAGAACCACTGAAGGCAAAGGAAGATCCAAGAAAACAGTTATTTATATATCTGGGGTTTTCTATCAGATCTCGCAATGTGACAACAACACATGTCAGTATCAGCACAGGTCCTGCTGGCAACACCTTGAAAACTGCGTGGATGTATAGAAAATAAACAGCACAAGCTGTGATTTCCGTGACAAAATACGAATGTAAGGAAAGCCTCTTGGGATCCATAATCTGGAATTGTCACGGGATACAGATTGTCTGTCTTTCTGATAAAAGATGTCAGTTCCTTTTCTGGGTTTTAAACAGAAGGGAGCACTTGTGATTATTAGGCTGGCTGTATACCATGAGGTCTGTTGACAGAATCGCTACACACAGCAGATATGCCTGCTTCACCATCAACGTTCCTAAAATTTCTGTATCAAAAGAACAGTGCAGCCCAGTCTCCGCCATAGAAAACCCAATTCCCTGGCTCCAGAACTCCTAATACCCCTTAGTACACATGGTGGAACAAGACTAAAATTTGTTGGTATCTACACAGATCAAAAAGCTTCCATTAGGTTATCCCACACTAGGCATTCATAATTTAAAAAAGCAGCTGATTAATTAAGCTTGATGAAAGATCAGGTTGTTGTTGCCATTTTGCAGAGCTGGAAGCTCACACCGTGAGGTGTGCAACCTTTCGTCAGGGAAGGATGTGCATCCTGAGCTAGCACAGGCTCACATCATTTGTGGGAAGTACTGCCTGGCATTCGGAAGGGGAGCCCAAGCTGCATTATGCTGCATTTAAAATTAATTAAGAAGAAGTGCATTCCACACTGACAATTATTATACTCAAGTACCTTTAATACTCCAAAGAAGGCCAAAGACTGAAATATTGACCTTTCTGCTGCCAGCATCAACTCTGCTGCCAACCCAGTGAATGGAGAAGTAAACCCTAAACAAAACAGGTTTGTTGTTCAACATTCATTTTAAAGCATAGGACTGAAAAACGTTTTTCCAAGTGCCAGTAATAAAGCAGAACCCACATGAGCTCTCTGAAAACAAGTCTTTGGGCTGAATCAGCAGCAGCTCTTGTTTTCCACAGCACAGCCTGGCTGGTGAAGAGTCCCCTGGTTTGTGCTGCAAGACACCAGGACCTGCACTTCTGCGAATCCCTACTAAAGATGACTGATAGAACCACACTGTGTTTGGAGACATCACTCCAAAGCCTGAAATGGCTCTTCCCAGAGCACAGTGCTGGGAGTGAATGGTTCTGTCACTGAGGGTGAATCTGAATGACGATGCTCTCCTAATGTCAGATATCCTGCAAAAGCAAAGCAAAGAGGGACAGCAAATAGGCTCTTTTCTTGCCTGATGTTTGCCCAGCTGAAATTGCACAGCTCTCAGCCAATCCACTCCCCAGATTTCCTAACGCCCTCAACTCAGTATAAACTGGGTTGCTCTCCAGCTTCTTACACGGAACCAACCACATGTGCAAACAGTAAAATCTAGAGCGTCACACACTGACCCAGTGAGTCATCCATTTCTGCGCTGATTTCAGGTGTACATCACTACACCACAGGAACGTGACTGGTTTCCCTCCTGCACTAGTTATAACCCAGACTAACTCCACTCAGATCAGCACTGCACCTGGGTATCCAAGAGAAAGAGAGCTTTTATCTCTCAGCATTACAACTGCAAGCCTTAAAGTGTGGATTTCTGCATTAAATTCTTCCAAAACACCATTCCCACCCACACTGCTGTTTGTGATTCACATCTGCTTCCCTACCAAGTGTGGGAGAAGTGCCTCAGCCCTGCCTGTTCACCTTAACACTCCTCCTGCAATTGTTTCCGCTGCCCACAAGGTCAGTGCATCATCCACCAAGGGTAATGCAGACACCCATGAAGCCAATACTTACCCTGACATACGGACTCCCTCCAGACTGCCACACAGCAACATGATCATCCAAAAATTCTTCCTCGCTCTCTTTATGACTTGAACGGTCATCCAGAAAAAGAAAAAACACCCAGTTCACAACAACCACCGGTCTTCTACTGCAGACCACCAGTAAGAGGACACAGGAAAGAAAGAGGAAACTCAAACATAAGTGGACACTTGCTGACACTGAATAATAAATTCCCTATAGTTTATGCCCACTGCAAGGGCAAAAAGAAGAGTTAGAGCTTGTGAAAATATACCTCCTGTAAAGCTGCCAATGTTAATGTCACTGACAGCTTCAGCTTATTAGCAACACAAATGCTGTTCACGCAAATCCAAGTTACGCAGTTTGAAAAAAACATTCCTGCAATCATGAATCGATATTCATGATATTTCTTACCCTGTGTTCTCCTCTCTCTTCCCTACATCTCCACCCACTTCTGAACTTCTCTCTCACCCCTTCCCTAGAGCATACCAGCTAAATGCCTAGCATGTAATCTATGTTGATGAGCAAGTAATTCTATTAATTAATCCAGGAAGCTGGGTATTTCAATATTTTTCGGGCAATTTCTTTCATCGGAAGCCTGGCTTTCAGTTGATTTTCTGCATGTGTGTGAAGTCAGTGATGTACAGGGGAATACAGTGAAGAAACAAGTCAGCTTCGTTGGAGGGTAAATGCTTCTTGTCCAAAGCAAGCAGCTCCCAACAGCCAGATCCAAACCACTGAAAGCAAAAGAAATACTCTTTTTTCACTGACTTCAGTGGGCTTTGGATCAAATCTGTAAGCTTTTCTAACTCTGCAGTGTTATAAAACTCAGTTTTGCAGAATCAGAGTGAATGAATTACTGATGCCCACTCCCACTTTAATATTTGTCCTAGTCCGATAAAAACATCGTGTCACGTGATTTTTTTTCTGTTTACTTTTTTTGCCTTTTCTTCTTTTTTGAAAATACATTTTGATTATGTCAAAAGGGCAAATGGCCAGTTTAACTGACTTGAGCCTTTGATCCTCATGAGTTACTTGTCTCTTCAGCAAGGTTCTCATTTGAAGTGCTTTCAGCACCTGATTTATTAACAGTCAGGTGGAGTTAGGCTGTTTTGCAACTCCTGAGAAGCTGATAATAAATCTGATGCTCGTATCACAGGTGGTGCTGATATTTTAGCTGGATTGCAAAAAAGTTCATAAACTGAAACAAATGTTTCTATATTGATGCTTCCATCCTGGAGTCCAGAAAGTGACTTGTGTTGTCCATTCTGGTGGACTTTTTGCCCTTCATAGATTTCCTCTCTGATTACTCCACAATTCAATCTTTTAAATGTCTTCCCTTCATATTATACTCATAAATTTTATTTTAATAAAAATAGGTGTCTAATAGGCATGAACAAAAATGCCAAAAAAAACCCTTAATTCTTTTTCAAACCTTTTGCACATTTTGTTTAAACCAGATGTTTCCCCGACTTGTCATTGTGATGAAAGGAAACCCAATATCCCCTCTGCTTTCCAGTGCAGAGCTGCAGAAACAAGGAATGACAGAGGAAGAGCAAGAACCATCTTAACTGGAGGTGATTATTACAGCTAGAAGAGAAAGAGGGAGGACACATGCTGATGGTGGGAGTTCACATATTTGAACATTCTTGTTACCTTTTTTCTCACAGTCTAAAATAATTTTAAAGACTGCATCTGTGTGATTCAATACTCCAGCTGAAACAAAGTCAAATAAACTCCACCCACCTGTTAGGCAATGTTCTGCAAATCCAGTATTAATGTCACGTTCCTAATTATATTTCACTTCTCCTGTTACATTTTTGCTATGATCCTGTCTTCACTGAAAGCAGCTTTCATCTTAACCACAGTTTTTCTCTCTCTCAACTCCCCATTTACCGACCCCAACCACCACTCATTATGCACAGCCGGGTAATAGTTCCAATTTTCATGGATAATCTTACTCCCAAATCATCTACAGTAAAATATTAATTACATGTTTTCTTTCAGGCTGACTCACCCTCAACTCTCTCAAACTATGCTTCGTTTATAAAGCCATCACAAATGGTATGATACACTTGAACGAGAGCTGAGAGCCTCGTAAAACTACTTTACTGCCTGGAACAAACCAAAAATGTATTTCTTCTTCAACAAATTGCCATGTTGTCTCAATATGAAGGCAATGTGAGGCAAAAGAGACAATGTACATAATCAATAAATATTTCATTCCTTTATCCAGGAGGTGTTTTCTGCCTGGTCAGTGCAAAACCTGGATCCTCCATAGATCCAGCTGCTCATTCAGCAACGGATACAAGTCTGTGCTTAAAATTATGTAGCTGTTAAAAGGATCTTATATCAAAACAAATCAGGTATTTATTAGAAGAAGCCTTCCGATAGGTTGACAGTCCCATATTATGCATTTCTAAAGGGTCTTTTTCTTTTAGGGCACTGGTGATTTCCTTCTCCAGTACCACTCTCCCATTATTTTGAGAGTAAATACACCACAGATGCAGGAGCAAGAGGCACAACTGATGAGAATCGTCACTCCTCTTGAGGAAGCAGAGTCCCTAGTTCCAACTTTTCCCACTCTTTTATCCTGTCTTTGTCCTATACTATACTCAAGGAATCAAGAAAAATAGCTATATTGGTTTTCTTTTTCAGATAACCAGTGCTACATGGATGCACTTTTAATGTGAAACACAAAATTTGCCGCGAAGGCATAGGATCATTTTCTAAGCATGATGTTTAAATGGAAAATAGAATGCTTGGGGAAACCAGTCCAAATTCCTTTCCCCAGATTTAGCCTGCTGATGTAGAATTCAGACTTAACCAGAGGAGGAGACCTTCTCCTGCACTGTAGACATAAATCTTTTCTCAGAGTTGCTGGAAAAGGCTCTGTGGCTTACATAGGTGAGACAGCTGTGAGGAAATACAGGGGGATTTGCTGTGGGTGAGCTCGTCCAGCTTCCTGCCTGCAAAAAAGATAAGACTTCAAATTGATGGGCATCTTACTGCACAGATGGCAATGAAACCATTACGTTCTCCTTCCACGCTAATCTCCTGTGTACCAGAAACACAGGAAGAGACAGGATCACCCAGTATATGCTTCTTTACGTTTCTTTCTCCTCAGTCTTTTTCAGTTTGGTTTGGTTTTGCTTTGGTAGCCAACTGCATCTCCATGGATAGTTAAGATACTCAAGGCATTTCCTAACATTGAGCTCCTCTCTTCTTAGCACTAAGCCATAGCTAAACCTCTTCTTTCCACTTTGCAAAGTTGCATGTAGCTGATGGTTTGAGAAATCTTAAATCTCATTCTCACTAATCACTAATGGGTTCCAGGCTAAGAACGTCAGTCTCACTGATTTGGCAAAAATTTTACCTTACACCAGCGATTTAGTCCCCAGCTGTCATCATCTTGTTACCCAGGAGCTGCATGAATCTATTATAGCTGTCCTCAGTAGCAGATAATTTGTGCCTCTGTATCAACGCCCAGATGCCAAAATAAGGCCAAAGTGTTCTCAATGAGTGAACTGCACTTGCATCTGCAGATGTGGGACCAACCAGCCTTTCCAGAGCACGCCAGTGCAGCCCCTGACCTGTTGTGACGGGCTCGTACCTTTATAGTGCAAGGGACCAAGACTGTAGGCAAAGATTATTCAGATAAGCATGTCCTGGCTGTAGTCCGAACATAGTTGTAGGGATGTGACACAGGAGTTCCAATGGCACTTATCTCCTACCCTAGGCTCTCCTATTAGGGAGAAAGTCTCTGGGGACCAGCTAATCTGGCTTGAGGACAGATCTGCACCAACAGAGCAGGAACCAGCAATCCAGAATGAAAATGTACACCTCCTCTTTAACCTGTGTGCTTGTGCTAATGTAAATGCAGGCCCTAGGATATGGGTGATCTAACACTTCCCATGCACTGCTACCCAGCTTGGGACAAGAAGGCAGCTTTGAATGAAATTGCCGCTGAATTCACCAACTCCAAACCGTACTGTTTTTTCTAGAAGGGAGTTTGAGTTACGTGATTTTCACTGTTTTGTTAACAGTTGTAAAGAGAAGCGGGAAGTGTCTGAGAGCTGACATGACAGAATGCAACAGCCTTTCAGTGTCTCAGTGGTCGGCTGTGTAAATTAGTAGCTAGACCATTTTACAAATGTATATTATTTACCCAGCAGATGCTGTTACGGTCTCTTGTGTAAATTCATAATTAGACTACGTACTGCTTTGTGAAAATCCTTTAATAACAAAGGTGCCACTGGGTGCTGAAATAATTAAATCAGCCCATTTGAAACAACACTAGTTCGCTACTTCGACTTGGGTGATATAATATTACACATTCCTGTAAAAACAGCCAGAGAAATTGAGAATGATCGGCTACAAAACATCAGATACAAGAGATAATGTTACCCATTCAGTAGCTTTGGGTTTGGCATGAGTCTAGCGTCACAGTTGAAAAAGTTGCAGCCAACATACCAACAGCACAGACAAAGAACAGATGATCCATCTCCTCTGCCATCTATCATGCACAGCATTGCCAACTCCAGGGCTTTACCAGCACTGACATTTAAAACAAAGTATGTGTCAACCATATTAAATAATATACCAAGCTGTGGGTTATTAAGTGTGGGGTAATTTGACCACAGCAATTAAACTGAGATTAAAGAATGATAAAGGCAATGTTATATGCACTGTTCAGTGGGGTTTTTGGAACATATGGAGTCCTGAATATTTCCAAGTGTGAAAGCCACATCAGATACTAAGGCGCATGTCAGTCGCAATCAACATCCTCCTCCTGCGCCCTCCCTCCTCCCCTTCCCCCCCATGAGATGACACTTTCAAATGGCAATAGTTTTCATTCTGCATATATTCAACCAAGGAAATATCTTCTGACTTGCGTCTCCAGACTGCAGCTCAAGGGACATGTTAGCAATGCAATGCTTTAACATGGCAGCACACTAAAAACACGTGATTTGTCAGACTCTTTTGTAAGGCAACAGCGAGTGGGTAATCCATGGACAGCCACTGTGCACGCAGGCCACAGACTCATAGGCAAACAGTTAATTTTCAGACCAATAAGCCTAGTGAAGTATCTACCCTTTCCTCCTCAAAAGGTTTTGTGGTTGGAGTCTAATGGGGAATTTGCACATAACCATTTTTTCTTCACACATGAAATCAACTGTATTCAGTCCAGTCACATTAAATCCACAGAAAACTAAAACCTAAAGGGCACAAGGCAGCTCCTGAGCAATCTGCTCTCACATCATGTCTGCAGGCATTTCCCCCTTCCAACAGGGTGGCCAGACAGAGAAGTAGTCAAGACCCTAGGTCTACAACAGCCAACCAAAGGGGCACTGGAAAATCAGGGATGGAATTTCCTATGTATGACCATATTCCTGGAAGTATTTTATTATTTAGAAGAAACGAAAAACTTATAATTGAAGGTGAACTCACATTCCCAAATTACACAGTTACCAAGCATGCTGTGAAAATGTCCCCAGGTAGCTAGGGACAGACTTGCTCAGCAATTGCAGTAACTATCGGTCAATTATAACACACCTAGCTTTAATGTGCACAAATAAAAATCCTAATAAAATGATTGAAGCTCATAATCCATTTATAAACAATATCTCTTAGGATGATCCTGGTGGAGAGAGCCACTGTGGTGCTCCTCATAAATACCTTAGCCTTCCCTCTTTAATATGTCCAGGTGCCTGCCTTTGGGACACCTTTGAAAATTTCAAGTAAACAACATTTCTCTAGTGTTTGCTCACCACAAACCAGAACACTTCAGGTATAGTAAATGGAGATTTTTTAATACCTACCTGTATTTTAAAAGCTGTCTTTCCCAGAAAAAAAAAGCAGCAGAATAGTAAGGAAAATTTAAAAATTAGCTACAGCATTAAAGAAAAATAAAGCAACATTCTAGCAAAACATATATGCGGAGAAATACATACATTGAGATAAGAGAACCTCCATTTAGTAATGTCAAAAGAACACTTAAAATACTCCCAGGACTCAATGAAGCATAAATGAGGGAAAAAAATAAAATCCCCTGGAAATGACTGTGATATGAAACAGTCCACAATTGCTTAAAAAAAAAAAAAGGCAACATGCCCAGAGCTGATAGGATATTGACATTACTAAAAATGTAAACAGCTTACCTCTTATTTGAAGGCCTTTATACATATTAAAAAGAAGGCAATCCTTGCATACCTTTCCCTACTTGCTTGTCTGTAAGCACCTAAATAGTTTTGTTGCAATAAATGATGCTGCTCATATTCTTAAAGATGAGCACATATTTCATTCAAAAGGAAAGGAAAAAGGGGAGAAAACAGACAAGGTTATTGAAATATGGAAGATAGTTCCATTGCAGTGATCCCAAAGGAAGGAACTGTCAACACAAACCCAGCCTCTGTACTAAAAAGAATTTCAAAAAGTTAATGAAATTGTTAAAATTACAGATTTGTATGTCTTTATGTTCTTATCCAATGTATAACACAAAATGTACATCCTCTGCATTCAATCTCTCTTGTTATTTTCATTGTCCTTCGATGTTAAGTTAATATAATTCTTTTTGTAATAATATCCATTTCATCTTCTGAATGTAACTTCTCTTCTCTGGATCTCTGAATACATCCCCAATACTACACACCACTATTATCCCCAAATGGAATTGTGAACAACTTATAAATTTGCTTTAAAAGAGGTGATCCTAATGTGGAATAAACTGTATTTACCCCTACTGAAGACAAAATCTGTTCTAAGAGAAGAGCACAGAGACCTCTACAGTTTGGGTCAGACAACCAGACAATTTCTTCATCTTTTAAAAGTCTCCTCTGGGTTAAGCCACAGCATGAATCTACTGTGATACAATGAGTCTTATTAATAAAAGGCATCAATCATGAGTGAGACCTTCTCAAAGGAAAAAACAAACAGACGAAATGGTCTTGGAAGTGAAGTTGACTCATCATCATTCACAAGAATTTCTGACACCTCCAGGGATGTCCAAGCCCTAGTGCTGGTCTTAGACCTCGGACTCTATGACACCCAGGCCATCTCAGGGCCACAACAGCCAAACCCACAAGGGCATGTTATGCAGTACTGGCTTTCTGCTTGTCTGCTGTGTAATGGGCTCAAAGTTGCCCAAAGGGCAGCTCTTTCAAGACCTGCACAGTAATTTTTATTCTGCTCTGTTATAAACTATTTATCCACCTTTGCCATTTACCACTAGCACGGGCACATATTTTTTCTCATTATTTATCGTTTCTATGCCCATAAACCATGAGAATGAAATAGAATACAGTAAAATAAACCAGACTTAAATACTGGACTCAGAAAAACTTCCCTCTACTGTAATAACAAATGCCAAATTTCACGGCACCTTCTTTTTAATAACTGAGCTATAAACCTTTCAATAATGAGTCTTGTAATGGAAACTCTAAGTCTCCCTTTACTGCTGTGGCCTGAACTTGCTGCTATAATCAGCTATTTTTATCAGTTAGTTGATTACACCTTAGAAAAATGACTGCTGGCAGCATAAGTCCTGTTTCCTTAGAGACACTCTTAAATACTCTAATATATCATAACTGAGAAGTAAAAGAAAGAAGAGTGAAAGAGTTAAAGAAAGAACTATAAAAGAGTAAAACTAAGGGGCGAGTAGAAGGAAGAGAGAGAGATAGATGACAATCTCCAGACTTGCCATTTCCAGCTCTCCATGGCAATGCAAAAGGCTGCTAACATGCAGCCCCTGCTCAGGCAGGGTTGGTTTTGGCCCTGGGATCTCTCTGCCAGTGTCCTGTGCCACCCTGGAAATGTCAGCAGCTTCTGGGCTCTCCTGGGTAGCTGTCTCCCCACGTAGCCTTGGAGTCCTGAGCTCTGCAGGTCGAAGTCTACCACCACCATTACAGGCATTTTAAGTTTTCCTTCTTGTTCTAGAAGCCTTGCAGATTCCTAGCCTTTTCAGAGGGTTTTTTCTTCTCCTTGGTTTCCCTGAAGACTTCAGCTGGTATATGTTCACCCCGTGTACTGAGGCTGCAGATTCCTAAAGCTTTCTGTGACCCAGTTTGAGGTGTAAGTGGTATATATTATGTACCAGTTTAGCCTATATAGTCTACTCCCTTTCCTAAGCAAGTCATGAGTTTCTTTTACTGTTTTAACTGTGTCCATGGCATGTCGAAAGCCTGCATGATTTCCTGCATGAGTAACACCTAACTGACTTCCAGCTATGTTCTCTAGGGAAGCAGAAGAGGACACAGGGAAAACTTCAGTAGCTGGTCTTTTCCTGACAGATCCTTTAGAAATACAAGGTGCAATGCAAACCAGAAATACTGTATCTATTTTCTTCCCTTTCAAGAGTAAACTTAAAGCCTTTAAAACTTTATATTAAAATGCTACTAACAGTATTATCTGTGCAGGTGCAGCTACATACTGAGTGTCCCAAGAACACACGGGCATGCTTTCCATCCTTACGTTAGTCAGTGGGAGCTGGGCCCATTTCTACAAAAATCCTGCATTTCAACAAGCACTTTCACTTAACAGCAATGTTATGGTGTTGCTCAACAGTGAGATATGATAAAGGGAATCCATAAGGCACATATAATACACCGTATGACTAATTATTGAAATATGCAGACATAATCCTTTGACTTTGAAAAAAGTACAAGTATTTGTAAATATAGTTATGAAGGGCACATGGTTGCAACACGATGACAATATTAAACATGCAAAAGGAAGGACATTCAAAGAGGTTTTTTTGCACGTGCAGAAATTGTACATTGTTTTCCTTGTTAGCGTCCCAGGCAGCATCATGCATATGCAGTTAATCATGTCTTTCTTTATACAGACACACTACAATTACATTCAAGTTTTCCAAACTCTTCCACATTTAAATAAGAAGCACAATGTTGACCATAAGAGCGTCAAATGCTGTCCTGTAAGGACAGAAAACACAAATCCTGTGGATTTTGTCTCAGCTACAAGATGAGGAGGCATTAATTACATGACTTTATAACGCTAATGTCTCAAAAAAACTTTTTAGCACTGTTCCCTCAAAACCCTCAGAATTTAGCCCACTTGCCCCTCAAACTGCTTAGAAATCCTAAAATCTTTTGTGATCCTGCACTGTAGGTAACTTCCTCCTGATTTAAGCAGAGCCAAGATTAGACCCAAAGCAAGCTCTGTCCTTAGCCTTTGCATACAGATCACACTGCATTTCTTCCAGTCTTCAGGGACCAAAAGCTAGCAAGATCCATACCCTTTAAAGATAAGCACTCATCTTCCCAAAGGACTCCTTTGTAGCCCAAAGATGCTGGGAAAGTAGGAAAGAACACTAAAGAGACAAGAAGTAGAAATGAGATGACCATTTTATGTATTCAATCTCTACCAAATTTCCTGCCCCAGGTCTCTAATCCCCTTAGAAAAGACCTCAAGAATTATTTCTGCCAGGAAACATGTCTTCATGAAAGGGGAATGAGCTTTTCACACACCCACACTGACAGAATACATACTTGTGTGGTTGTCCCTCTGGCAGAGTACCACTTTGGCACAGGTTTAAAAAAAAAAAAAAAGAAAGAAAAAAAAAGAAAATACTTTTTTTTTCCTTGCAAACTAATAGAGTAAATTAATCAATTACATAAGAAGGTCTATGCAAAAACGCTTTCAGCAAGATGCATGTTGCATCCCTCAATCAGGCAGCCCCATTAATATGAGTGAAGGTGAGCCATCTGCGAAGGTGAGCCATTGCCTCAGAGTTTCACAGTAAGTATGAGCATCACATCCTTAGCCACAAGGCAAGTATATCACAGGTGTATTCTAGGGCAAGAGCACTGAAGCAGAGAATAGAATAGCATCACTCTTAAACAAAGCTTTTGTCATTACAGAAAAATTATAAGAGCTTTCATAAAACTGCATTATTTTATTAAGCAGAAAAAGTCTCCTCCACAATGTTGTAGAACAGCAGTTCCCACAAGTGACTGAAGTATAGCCACAACCTTTTCCTTTTTTTCCTTTTTTTTTTTTTGATAGCTTTAATTTGCTTGTTCTTTATGTTCATTGGCAGCCCTGCTAAAATGTATCTTTACAACCTATTGTCTTAGGTAAGATTATATCAACAGCTCCAGATGGACCACTTTTAAAAATAAATTCTGCTTTCCCTTATCATTGACAGAAATCACATTTACATATTCTCCTGGTGGAACTGATAATGCACCAGATGATTAATGTGCCTCGATGTACTGATACCTGTAGACTGTTTGATCAATGTCTCGCAAAGAAAGTGTCTTTCATTCAGTATGCTCAGAGTCCAAAAACACCCTGTGATTAATGTAACTAAATGTTTGGGGTCAGCTGAAGCTACAGTTCTTGTTCCTGATTCAATATCAAACTAAAGATAGGTCACGGGAGAGTGGATTAGTCATGTGAAGAAAAAGTCTGAGCGTACAACTTCAAACTATCTCCTTAAGGGAAGCTATAGAGGAGTTCTAGCATTTTTTAGTTACTACACAGTCATCTGCGCCAGTTTTCACCTCATTGTTAAACAGAACAGCCCAACATGCTAAGCCTTTTAATGCCAGGATATTTTCAGTATAAAAATAAGTGGGTTTGATTCATTCCTTGGCACTGAAGTTTGGATTTATTCAGATTTATTTATTACAGTTAGTGAAACATGAAAATCCAAGCCTCTGAAGTTACTCCCCAAAGAAAGCACTTCTTACAGTTGGAAGATAACGAAATGTCTAACGAACACTAGACCTTTTCCTAGTTTTACTTGATCAGCTGGAGTAACACTGACTATTTCTGCTTGTTCTTACAACAGCTGTTTGGTTTCACATTAAAAATAGATAGGAGATAGAGGAAGCATGGGGACCTGCTGAGGGATGGCTTTCACTTCCACTCATATTCCTTTACTCTTCTCCTCAAATGTGCAGGAAGTATAAGAGCCATTCAGCCAACAAGGGAAAATGTCTCCTCTTGCCACCCTGCCAGCTCTTTTCCCATCTTCATCTCATTCCAACCACACCCCTGACTAGGAGGCAAGAAAGTAGGCTAAGGAGAAAGATTTAGATGTACACTGTCAGCTAGCTCCCTACATAGGGAACTTGGTTGCCTTATGCTGCCTCTATAGTCACAGAAAGCCCTTGGAATTAAGCGAGATGAATCCAGGCCAAAGTAGAGCATGCTGGGAAGATAAAGACACCTTGTAGGACATACACATGTTGGAGCTGGCATGACTGCTGGTTCCCAGGAGAGTAAAGGTGACGTGCAGCTCCCTTAGTCCCACCTGCTGCTGCACCGCACCTCCCTCTCTTCAGCTCAGTACCGGCTTTCCACTCTGTAACTGCAAATGAGCGAATACCATTTCCACTGGTGCTATGACCTTTTCGTGACTCATGTCCTCAGGCTTTTAAATAAGACCTCTGTAACATCAGTTGAGGACTCTTCCCTGAGATTGACTCACATGTGGCTACTGAGATGACCAAAACCTCTCTGCTGTCAGACCAGGTGAAAGTCAAGTGCTGGGCTCCCGTGGAGAAGACAGCACATGAAAAAGCAAACCACAATGCTGTACCAGTAAATATGCCAGGAGAAAGGAAGAAGGAAGAAATCATCACATTTTCTAATCCGAACACAATAATTTATCTCTTCATTAAACAATAAGCTATGTTGATACAGAGATTTAGGGCTGAACTGTACCTACCCTCTATGCTTGGGTAGAGATATAACAGAGAGAGCCTTTCCTCTCCTGCCACACGCTCACCTGGGGAACAGAGAGCTCTGGTTTAGCTGCCACCGCTCCCTGCACCAGGTCCAGCCCGCATCTGCCGGTCAGAGCTGACCTTGGGGACAATTCCCTCCAGCCCTCCCCATTTTCTGCTATGGGTACACCATCGCTGAGAGTGGAAGTGACAGTAAATGTCACTATAGCACCTCAAAAGCCCAACAGATGAATCACCTGACTGCCCTTCACACACCACAGAGACAATGCCTTGTCAGCTTACAGGACATATCTTGAACTATACCCAGCCCCACTGATCCAAAAACCTCCTCCTATGCCATGCTGCCTCTTAGGCTATTGAGTTGCCTCTCCTGCAGCCAGGCTTCGCAAGGCAATTAGTGACAGAGGAGATGACATCATCTCATATGCAACATCTGGCAAAAAAGAAAGAAACGGTGAGATCCACCCTGAAAACTGCTGGTTTGCAATGTAGTTAAACTCATAGACCACAATGATCTCAAGAGTAAGGCGATAAAAGAACAGGTAAGGAAATATATTACTCGGGAATTGTCACTCCTCTCCACACATCCTCAGAACTGCCTAAGACACCACCAGAAGTGTAGCCTAGGCCTCAAATTCCTGTGTTGCAAACGAGCATCTCTGCCAGCAAAACCCAGCTTGCAACTTGCCGAAATTCCCTACTGACAAGGGCTTCAGCCGCTGACTCTTCTGAGCAGCTGATACATTCGCATATTGTATAAAAGAAGATGACAAGCCTGATACCAAGTTTACACTCGTGAAACGTCATCAGCCCTAGCAGCATCGTTTCTGACTTTCCTTACAGCAAACAAAGGTTTCTGAGCTGTGTCTTAAACTGCAGTGATGCACAGGACATTCATTACCCTCTTTCTAATGTTTTCCTTAAACACAGCTTAATAGGTCACTTCATAATTGCACTGTGGACTTACAGCATTATAACTGACAATAGCTTTCAACTTAAAGAAACTATAAGAGGCTCTGAGATGGAATTTATTATTCAAGAAATACTCAAGACTAATAAATGTATCCTTAATACTAACATAGCTGCAAAAGTTAATGCATGAAAAATACTTATTATGAAAAGTATTATCAATAATTTTAGGAATAACGTACACGCATAATGAATGAATTTTGCCCAAGGGTAATAGCTTGCATCTTGGCCTGATTTAGTATGGAGAAACTTTGCATTATAATGAAAGGCAGAATTATCACATAGTATAACTGCTAGCTTTATCACTGCTTGGTAAGATCCTAAAACTGTCATCAAAATGTTAAAATTACACTCACTTAAATGATCTCTATAACACAAAACTATGTGCATGTGGATTTATTGCCCTCAGAATAATGCGAACAACTTCACCATCACTGATTTGCAGAATGTTATTATTCTGCTATAAAGATACACATCAAAATAAAACAAGATGGCACTTTAAAAGAGGGTAGGCTTGAGGAAGAGACTTTACCAAATATGCTGTCTTGATTTTAAGCATGGGTGAAATTATTTATTTGTCATTTGAAAGGTTTGGGGCTTTCCTACTTAATTTCTCTGGTATTTTTGTAAAAGACACTGGCTTAGGCTACTAAAGCATAATGGGTTCTTCATTTCTGAGAACTAGATTTGATTTGTTTTTTAAAGTGCCACAGTAAGAAGTTACAAGTGACTTCTTTGCTTTGGGAAGAAGTTCAAGTCATACACTGCAATTGATCCCTGAAGATTGACTTATCTCTCTTAAGAGAGTAACTCTGCACGTACCCCAATCAAATTGAATAATAAAATGGAGTTGCTTTATAGACAGAATAAATGTGTTGGGAAAACAAGCGAATGTTACATACACACTGTTATACTTAAGTTTAACATAGACGATATATGCTCAGCACAAACCACTACATCTCTAGTGAGGTTCTGCTACTAAGTTAAAACACTTTATTGCAGATTGCCAGTAAATCTGCTTTTCATCATCAAATACCATTTAATTGCATACGAGTCTTATTAATGCACAATATAGCGATGTATTAAATTATATGGGCCCGTAATGGATTACATAAAATACAAACACTGTTGTTCATCAAAACCTTTCTCCTTCTACTTCACACTTACCACCATTATTTAATTAAAACTATTTGTTAGAAAGAATAAATCTAATCTAGCCTTATCTTTAGAGAGACTTCTATGTAGCCTTTAAGGTCCTGATTCTGCAAGGATCACTCTACCCTTTCACATTTCATTTTAAGGTCTTGGGTTTTTAAGATTTTCACACTCACAATTCAGCAAACACAAGCATTTGCAGTTATGAAGACTGGAATAGAAATAATAGCTCATACACTAAGTGCCTTCCTCCATCTGGTGTGTTAACAAATTTAAGTAATTTTCTAACGTTGACAAAACTATAATGCAATATCTATAAAGTGCTGGGAAACTGGGGAAGGAGGCACATGTATGTGCATATAGTTTGCTTGTTAGTGGCAACAAACTAAAATATAAAATTAAAAATATAAAATTAAAATAGCAGTTGACAGGGATTCTCACATTACAAATCTCAGTAAAATTCTGGAGGAAAAGTCAATCTGATAGAATATTACTAATTATTTATTGGTTGTTGTTATTATGACATTGTGGAACCCTCAGATATATTTGCAGGGTACCTGATCCAGAGGCCATGAGGTTGTCTAGTTTTTCCACCAACTTCAAAGGGTTTTCACCTCTTTGCCTTTCATTTATAGGACTAGGATGACTGTGAATCAATGAATAGGTTGTAAACTACTCCTCAACTCCATCCTAGTCCAAGGAGGATTTACCTTATATCCTCTAACAGGAAATATTTTAGCTCCAAAATTAACTCGGTTCTGTTGCAACTCATTAGAAATTATGTGCTCAATTCTGTAAGATCCAACTACATTTCTCTTTAAAAAACAAGAAAAAAGATAAGCATCGCTGCTGTATTCATCTCAGGCAAATTAGTTTCTTCAAAAACACATGAGTATATTGGGAGAAACACTTGGAAATGATTGCTGAAGAGGAAGGTTGCATGGGGTACATCTTCTAAGACATTGAAGAATGGAAGCAAATGGGAGTGAATGAACAAATTAATGATTGAGGAAGATTTTTTTTTTTATTTATTCTGGAAGCTCTGTCCAGCTTGGCCTCCCAGGTTCGAGCAATCTTTCACTGTCAACATATGCCATGAGATTGATTCAATTAAGATTAGCGGCACTGGAGAAAAAAAGTGGCATGGTTTACTTTTGATTAGTATTGTCTTTACTCCCATCTCACAGTGGCTGTGACCCCTACAACCAAGATAGTTTAAATATATTAGATGATGAAAGTAAATCATTTGTCCAGTATGTATAAGCACAAGATGAAACAAGCTTAATTGTCACATATTTTAGATGGTTTTATATCTTTGTAAGGATTCTCTTTTCCATTTCACATATTGAATTTAATTTACTTATGATTAACTCTTACTTGTATCTAAAGTAGTGGCAATGGTACAGCGCTGGAAAAAAGGGGCAGGGTGCTGAATACAGTTTACTGCATGAAGTAGTGTAATTCCCAATATAATTACCTTTGAAGGTGGATTAGTTTCTATCCCTCCTGCATCTGAAGTGCTTTAAGAGTATATAAAGGACACTTAGTTGCCATATCACACATTAGCAGGTAGATTACACTTGAAAATTAGCTAAGTATTCAGGGTGTTCATCTGTGTGCTGTCACTAGCATGGCCTACATTTTCTGCCAGTACAAATGGGATAAACTGTGTTGAAAACAATAGAACCAGACATACTTACAGTAGGGGAGAATTTGACTGAAAGCCTGGGGTTTTTTTTCCTTACATCAGAATGAAGAAGGAAGGTAATTCTCATATTATCCATTCTAGAGAAAAATGGTATGGCATTTTTTCTATTTTTCACAGTCTCCTAGGACACAGAAAGATGAACTCACTTTAATCAGACAGGTATCCTAGGCTTCATGGTAACACACATAATGATAGGTAAAGGAGCACCATGTGCTGGTGTGGTTACATTTTTGCCATTGTATAAAAAGGCTTTATTCAGTTCAACAGAATATACCATAAATTTAGTACACAGTGTACATAGGTACAGTGCCTTTACATTTCAAGAGCTATCTCTAAATTAAAGGTTAACTAATACATTTATTCTAATTAAAAACAAACAGAAAGAACAAAATCTCACCTCTACCATCATAACACAAAAACTCTACAGACCAATACTAACAAACAGCAGCTTTTAGTAACATTGTCTTGGCCAGCAAAGGCCTGGTCCTAACACAGCAGGGAAGTTTCCCCTGACTTATGTTAAGATTTCAATCATGGCACAAAGGTTTACTTAGTAAAAGGTACTTATTTGCACTCCCAGTGTTTTATAGCAACATACATAAATCACAAGTTTTTTTCCTGAGATACCTGGGGCAGGATTCTAGCCTGGATCCAGGCCAAATAATACTGGTCAAGGGTTGGTGGGTAGAGGACATGAACATAGCCTTTTATCTTTGCCCCAAATTCATATTCCAAACCAGTCTCAGCAGTGAGTGTAATGAAATCAGAAGTCTCAGTTCAGTCCCTAGTGGCATTAGTTCACATTATAAAATCATTACACATCATTTGACAATGTTGTGCACTGTTAGCATAGAGAAGAACTTGTTCTGTGTCTCTGGGGGGGGCAGTCCCCACAGAAAAGATCAGGTTTGTGTGTGATGAGGAGGTGCGGCGAGGAGTGCAGCTGGCTGGTTGATAATGAGCACTTTGATGTTTAGCGTTTTGAGTCCCTTAACACTCATCAAGACCAATATTTGTCAGAATACAAAAAGGGAAAAAAGTCAAATTGTTGTTTTCTAAAAGGGCAACTGAGTAACATTTACCTAGTACAAGTTTAAAGGGAAATTCAGATGTTGGAAAATACATGGAATCTATTAAAACACCTTTGTCTGTTGCTATTCAAAACATCTTTGACGCTATGCTGTAACTTCAATGTAGAAATGTGGACGTTTTCCTATTTCTTTTCTTTTTTCCTTTTTAAAGGCAGATTTACAGCATAACATCTGATCTCATATACTTGTCACCCTGATGTTCTCCAAAGGCCCTGACAGACAATGGATCCTTCCAAGTCAAGCTAAAGAGCGAATGTTTGCAGACTTGGTGTCTAACTACGCATTTGGGGGTACAGGAAAACACAGACAGAACATGCCTCAGTTCACAGCCTCCCCAGCAGACAGCGGGCTGTTTGTAGCCCACTTGTACAGCTTGCAACAGCATATCTTTAATTACTAGGGAAGAATCCTACCTTTAATTGTACTTGAAGAAATAAGTCTCTTGCAGGACACAGAGCATGTTCTTTCTCATGTGAGATGAGCTGCAATTGTAATTGGAATATAAAGAACCAAGGACAAATCACTAAGCAGTTAATTAGCTCTGCAGTTTTAGTTAAAAGCTACGTTGGCTTTTCAGTCATGGAAAAATCACTGTTCCCAAGAGCACGGCTGGAACTATCTGGACAGCTGTTGGAAAACCCAGTCCCCAGGGGTCACCAAGAGCATCATGACTGCAAAAACTAAGGATGGTAAAGCTGGGTGGAAGCTGTCGATTATGTATAGCATGAGTACTTTCTCACATGTTGGTCCCATGACAACTTAACTGATGCAAGTCAGGACCAGACAGTTGTCCTGTCTAAGCCCCGAGCTCCTGTCCTGTGCCTCCCTGCTCCTAGTGGGATGAAATGACTCAACAGAGGGTCAGACAGGAGCCAGGGCCAGGACGATGCTGGGGAAAGAGGAGAGGAGAGGAGCACAGCAGCCCCACTTTGACAGGTCTAACTACAGCAGAACCACCATCCTTATTAAGCTACATATTGTACAATCTTGGTTCTGGCCTAACGTAAGCATTATAGCAATTTAAGTGATTTACAGTAGACTGCAAGGCCTGTTGTCATATTCATTGACAGAACAGAGGACTTTGAGTTGGAAAGTGTAAGTTTGGATCTCAGTGGTGGCCACCAGCCTAGGGCCCACAACAGCCATGGCTCAGGCCTTGAACACCATTAGCTTCTGGATTTAGAGGCATTTTTATTAAGCAAGTTGCACTTCCTTCTGGGTCATCCAGTTCTCAAGTTCTCATTTTATTTAGGCTTTTGCCTCATTTTCAATATTTTCTTTCACTTTTATTTTTAAGACTAACGTTCTGATACAGTCTCAGTACTCAAACTGCCTGGGTTTTAGATAGACTACCACTTACACTGATTCAATAAAATCAGGAGACCTGACAATACTAGATGTGCTTTAGGTAATTCTAAGCAGGGTTATCCACTGTTCACTTCAGTGTAAATACTTTCAAAACAAATTAAGGAAACATATTAAAGAAATGATTGTTCCAAATTGTTCCAAGCCTCCACACATTTCTGCTTTAAATTGCTTCTCCGGCAGCTGTAGTCTGGGGGGGGGGGGCAACGCGTCCT
>JANZLQ010000092.1:25137888-25162354 GCA_026212715.1 Elanus axillaris
GGGGGGGGTTAACCTTAGAATAAATTTATTCCTACCAAATCTGTTTACCAAACACAAAGAAGTTGTCAGTGACAAAGTCAGTTGTAGTTCTCTAGTCATTAACTATGGAAATAAGCTGTTTTGAAGAGATTAGTTTTTCCTTATACACGATATTCATGGATTTATAACAGCTATGTAATTACTGACTGGAACTGCAACCAGAAAGGTTGGGCAGGAATATTGATTTCTCCCCGTCTTCTAATGACCGCTTCTCCCCTGCGCTGCTGGCGGGAAGCCTTCTATTAGGTTTTTACCACCTTTCTTGAGAAAGAAAACAAGAAGAAAGAAAGAAAAGAAAAGAAAGCTCGCAGGGGCACCTGTGACAAACAGAGCTTATCCCACTTAGGGACCGTCGGGCGGTGGCATCCGCGGGCGGTGCTGGCCGCTCGGCAGCGCAGTTCGGGGGTGGAGCGAGCGGCACGGCGTGGGGGCAGCCGCGAGTGTGCGCGGGAGGAGGTGATGGATGCCATCCCTAAGCGGGAGGGAGCCGGCAGCCCCTCGGAGAGCTAATCCACTTGGCAGCGGTGAGATGGCTCCTTGAAGGAGCTAAAGTAGACTGACACAATGGCCTGCGAGGCATTAAAATGTAGGAATTAAAAACTGTTAAATTGCACAGAGGGATTCTTAACCTCAGCCCTTTGGCAACACAGTGATGTTTCTCCCCTTTTCTTCTTCTCTCTCGCCCTTCTTGAAAGTGCCATAGGCAGTAGATTTATTTTTTTTTCAGAAGCCTCGCTGAACAGACCTCGCTAATTCTGGATGCCAGTTCCTTGCCGTCCACAAACGCCGTTAATGACGACTATAAAGCGCCTGAACGACTGCCTCCAAAAATAATCTCGCCTTCTGCTCCTTGCCGTGCTGCCCCTCTCCCGCTCCCCTCCCGCCTGCCCTATTCAATAGCCAGGCTGGCCGTATCACTCAAAAGCACATCTGGATTCATAGATTTGAACCTTTTGATCCTGCAAATGTAACAGCTCCAGACAAGTCTTTCTCTGCAACTGGGGCTGTGCGGATTCCCCACCCAATTTGAATGAGAAAGGTGAGGCTCTGTGTTGTTTAAATGGACAAGCAATGTTCAAAACGATTTTAAACTGTGGACCATTATTGTTTGCCCTGGAGCTTAAGTGGATGTGTTTTTTTTTTTTCTTTTTCTTTCCCTGAAACACAAGTTATCCTCAGGCTCAACAAACTGACATGCGGTTCCTGACAATAATAGGGTATCACTCAGCCAGTTTGTAGAGAGCTGCCAAAACAGACTCTTCTTCTTTCCTAGCTGGTGGGTTGGTTTGGGGTTTTTGTTGGTTTTAAACAGCGTGACATTTTAAAAGTTATTAGAGTATTAATGCTGCTTTTTAATGAATAAAGCTTTATAAAACTACTGATATGGAATTAACATAAGTTTACCTCAGAATGCAAGTCTCTTTTTTTTCTATTTTACTATCCATTACCTCATTAAATCAACACTGAAAAAGACTAGCCTTGCCAAATTTCTCACTGCACATTCAACTGTTTGCCCATGACAGTATTTGAATGTGCTTATTATTTCTAGTAAAGCCCTTATCATTTTCACTGTGAAATTTAAATCACCCTGATCCAACTCTTCTTAGCTAAAGTCAGCTTTATCAACCACAAGAGATGTGGGATTTTAAAAAGATCTGAGTAAATTCACATTGTTTGGATAAACTCATTCAGGGGGTTCAGCAAATGAAAGCTGAAATAGATATGTATTCCAAGGAGGTTATGGACTGCTCAAAAACAAAGAAGTTAAAGCATAATTTAAAAAAAAAAAAAAGAAAGAAAGAAAGAAAAAAGTTAATGGTATCAGTATCTTTTTAATGAGGGCATTCAGAGCCCAGGTTTTGAACTAGTATTTCTGTGCCTCCATAATAATTCAGGTGAAAAGTAAAAAAAACATTAAACTGTTTAGACAAAAATAATTTTTTCCTCTACAATCCACTCTGCTGTGTTATCTGGTCAGTGTTGTGCTATCAAAAATGTTAAGGGCTGCATTTATGCGTTATCCTACAATTTAAGTAACTGTATATCATGTATATTTAAAACCATCCCTCTGTAGTTTTAATTATCTCAGTCTGCAGGGACAAAACGCAGCTCCCATGCCTGAGACCGAAATGAAAGTGCTGCACGCTGACAGCTAAGATGTCTGTCCTAGCTTGTTGAGATTTCCTGTAAAATTTGCATTGAAAAGGCAGCTTTAAATATACTTAAAATAAAAAGAGCATTTGCATCTAATTTGCTACACTGCAGTATTAAAGTTTTATCTGAATAAAGACATGTCAAATGGATTTATATAGTTAAGCTGATAGCTTTTAAAGTCAACACAGTAACATCAGCTAAATTCAACAAAGTAATGGCAGCAGCTAATGGCATTTATTAGTTTATCATCATTTACTTAAAAACCATAACACAGATCATTTTATTTTCACATTACTGTTTGTGATTCTTTGACTCAGTTTGTATTGATTCCACAAATTATGGCAGAAACTGACATTTATCTAACAGAGTTTTCCAAGCTATAAATGTTGGCTTTAGTGGGAAGCAATTGAACACTTGCCACACAATGGTTTGAGCCATGCAAGAAACAACCATCTTCAAATAAACACATTTGGCAACCATTTTAAAATACGATTGTTGCTTGTCTGATAATGACAGAAGGGGTTTTGTTACTGATAAGGCTCTTACTACAAACCACTGCCTATGTAATCTACAGCTTGATCACACGAAGTGCTAAGCACATTCACCCCAACTCAGCAAAGGGCTGAAGCATTAAGCTTTGTTTTAAAGATGTGCATAAAAGCAAGCAAGTCTTTTTACAGTACTTCTCTTCCGCAGATGTCAAAACTTCACAAAAGAGACCATCACTGCTTACACAGACAGAAACCAAGGCTGAGAGAATCCAAGTCACACCCGGTGCTGCAGTGGGACTTGATGATGTGCATCCCAATTTAGTGTTCTGCTCATTATGTTTTACTGCCACCTTATGCTCCTGTTGACTTCAAAGTGTCATCATCACTTGCCCAGACTTCAGTGGAGCTACGCCAAAAGCACATGCTTATGATAAAGATTTTTGGAGGGGCCTGAATGTTACAGACAGTATTTTGACTTTAATTCCATGGTAAAAAGCAGGGCTTATGAATTATACTCTCAATTCTGCTATAGCTTCCTGTTTCCCCCTCTTTTTAATAATAATTACTGAGGCCTAAAAATTTACCAGGAAATACTAAGCAATATTTTATTGCCACCAGAAAAACTAGGCACTCACACAGTTTGATCTGTAAATATTTTGGGTGCAGACACCTACGTGTCATCACTCAGTTTTACAACTGCATTTGAAAACAACATCAAAAGTTTCTAATCACAAGATCTACTCTCCTCCTCAGTGACATCTATGCCTGTTCTTCAGTGGAAGAAAAAAAAACCAACTGAGTTAGAGATAGGATTTATTTTCAGAACTATGCACGGAGGTCAACTTTCTTGCTAGTAGGAGGCCCATGTCTAATTCCCCATGTCATATCCTAAACCTTTAATTCCAGAGAGATCACCAGCTTCTCTCTTTTTTTTTTTTTTTTTCTGGTATCAAGGCAGTATTCCCAAGAAAAGTGAAAATCACAAGTCACATTTGGCAAGAATTTGAAATGATCATGCTTTTTTCATGCCATTTATTATAATTCTCCCATACCAATGGGCTTTGTTCTAGTGTGTCCTCACCCTGAACTCTGGCTTCTATTTCAGCACACATTTGTAATTCCCTGTCCCTGCGCTGAAGAGCACAAACCTCTGGCTCACCAGAACAGCCTGAGACAGCTGGAGCGATAGATTCTGAGGCATACCCATCCTTCTTGAATCGCCATCTCACAGCTGGCCAACTTTCTTATGTGTAACTGCTGGATCGGGCAAGAAGGAGCGAGAAGGAACTAAAAATTGTATTGACCTTCACTTGAAGCCCCAGTCTGGCCTCATTCAATTCAATAGGAATTCTGTTCTTAACAGCAGCTGGATCAAGTATTTATAAGGTTTTTATTTTATTGAAGATTACTAATGAAAAACTACTGCAAAAATTTAGTTGGGGGAAAAAAAAAAAAGAGTTGACTAAAAACATTATTTCTTTTGCTGTATAGGCTCTCTTCCTTCAGTTCAAGGAACATAGCTGTAACCTAGTAAAAATGCATACCATATTTTACAGCTATTTCAGTCGTGCTGGACAGAAGGACAATCCCAGAAGCTTCCATTGTGCCACAGAGACAAGATGCATTCTCCTTGGAGCTGGAGGGGAGACAGTGCCTCCCGCAAGACTCCTCCAATGGAGAATATTATGGCATAAGCGTTCTGAAACAATAGACCAGAACCAGGTAGCTACAGCACTGCAAACAGCATCAATGTTTAAGAAGTAGGGCAGCTCTAAGGAGGAGAGAGAGAGATATTCAAAGTCAGAGAGAAAAAAAGCAACCTCTTGGTTTTCATCCAAATGCAAAGAGAAAGCCAACGCAGCTGCTGAAGAACTGGTTCCTGCCAGCTCCACCTGAGAAACAGGGCATTTTGCACAGTAGTGGTTAGAGCCTCCATATGGCTTTGAGGTACAGCCCCTAAGCAGTTCAGTTTGACCTGAAAATCCCAGGGCATGGGAGAAGTTTCCCACCCTGATCACAAACATGGGCTGGAGGAACTGTTCAGAGCACTAATCCCTCTAGAGTAACATGAAGCGGAGCAACCTCACTAAGTTCATGTCCTTTCAGTTGCATCTCACTATGTTATGGTGAGTTTTCCTTTTTATTTCACTCTTCTTATACTTCAAACAGCTCATTCCTAACTTGTGCTAGCAATGGCCGTTCTCCACTTTCATTCTTCCCCTTAAGGCCCTTCCTACCCCACACAGGAATGAAACAACAGCACCCCCAGCACCCCAGCTGGTGTCTATACTGTAGCAGGCATGATAATGTCAACCAGATATAGGGCCACATCCTCAACTGATGCAAATTATCCTAACTTCATTTACTTCAGTGGAGCTCTTGGTGTTTTCTATCAGATAAGGATGTGGACTTTAGCATTAATCATGTGCAGAGCAAAAACCCACCATTTCAAGCTTCATTATGAAACAAGTGCTACATTAGCACTGAGCATGGAAAATCTCAGAATTTCCCTTTAATGATCTTGAAGATTATGTGCAGCAGGAAAGAAGTGGAAAATCTGTCATAAATATCACTGAATATTTTTAATAGCTGAAAGCTAGGCTTTCTTTAACACTCCGGCCTGAAAAAAACCTAGAGACTATTCATTAACTAGGAAACAAGGGAATTGGTTTGTCATTATACTATGCTTGTGAGACAGAACACAGTGAAAAGACAAAGTTCTTAGGCCTGGAGACAGCATAGGCTAGGAAAAAAAGTAGATGGGCAAGCAAAGCCATATTAAAATATAGTATGTATAAATATGGAAATTACTCTGAAAAATCTCAGGATGCACTTATTAAATATTGGCTATTGCAGCCTGTTCTTTTCTCAACCTTGGCAACCCTTTTAGTCACTACACATCATCACCATCTGACAGCAGCAGGAAATACCTGTGATGGTGACTTGCTTTTCAGTATCTCTATGACAGCTGGAGACAGCTTACATGAGTGGAGTCTGCAGTGGACTCCCCCCTGATCACGTGTAGTAGGTGCACAGAACACTGTAGTTCTGAGAAGGCATCAGAGCACTGCTGCTTGAATTGACTGTTACGGCTTTAGCTCTACAATGAAAGAAAACATTCCTCAAATCAACCTTAACCCCATTTTCCAAGCCCTGGTCTATGCTCATGCATTACCCTAGTCTAGTCCAGTACATGTGCATCTCCCAAGAATACTTGAGGTTGGCTTAGTCTTGAAGAAAGACCTTTAACACTGTCCTGACCTCAGAGCAAGAATCCCATTTCCTCTCAAGGCAGCCATGGAGATGGAAGATGTTGCAGCTTTGTACACTGTCTCAGCATGGTCTTATGAGTCTAATCCATACTGACACAAAACCTTGAGAAGTGTCCATGTAATGAGAATAATGCTTGACAGAAGGACATCAAGAACTAGTCAAGAAAGTTGTAGTTGTGATAGTGTTTCCTCAAGGAGATCAACTTACCTCCTTAGATGCAAAGGTTGTGCAAAGCAAAAACATCTCTCTTTCACAGGAACTGGAAGTCTGCTATGGTTTACATGTTATTTGCTAAAAAGAAACAAACAGAAAATATTGTGAATACATGTCTTCTGTGGGAAAGGAATTAACACAGTATGTAGTGCTGCATTTCATGGAAGTTTTTAAGAGAAAGAATACCCTGGAAAGCTTTATCTGAAAAAGGGAATCAGCAAGTACTGCAGCCTTTATAAAAATTATCAATTTTATTTGATTGTTTTGGGTGACAGTTAGAGGAGTTTTTTTGCTTGGCTAAAATTCACTACACTCCCAAATTGTGCTGCCACACATAATTTCACTTGCACTTCTCTACAAAAAATCTTTGTATTTCTATTTCCACAAAATTATACCCACCTTGCATCCTTGCCCCACAGAAATATTTGAATGTAGAGAAAACAGACCTTTTTTCTTTCTTTCGCTTATAATCTGTTAATGGCAAGTTTGCCCTCTTCTTGAAGTCAAACTTTTGCCAAACAAAAAACCCAACAACAAAACCTGTGTGAGAATTAAAAGGAATGAATATGCAACCTATACAACCCCAAACAGCCAAATAGGAAGAATAGCAATAGAATTGTAATTAAAACATTACCAATCACTTTATGGACTGATTGCATGCTCCCCTTCCCTTCCCCCTTCTGAACTAGTCTTTCATTTAGACTTGGAGGGAGCAACAGAAATCTCTTGGACTCAGCTGCTAACCAGTAAGGCCTAAGACTTACAAAGGAAGTAAATTCTGTCCGTATGTGGCTCGTGAGCTCCCATGTATGTGTTTACTGAAGGATGGTTCCCACACAGCCATTACATTGCATTTTTGAATACCAAAGATGCAGGTCTTGAGAAACTGTTTTACTCGCTTATCACCAAATAGCATGCCAAGTTGAAAAAACTATCTTCAGTGATCTGCTAATCAGTCTTTCCTATTATGATCTACTCTATTGTCTACATTTGAGATAATGAATATTAAAATTGCACAATTCATCCCATAGGGTGTTTTTCAAATTATACAGAGCACAGTAGAATCCCTTCTCTTGCTGTTGAAATTCCGCCTTCTTTAGGGTGGAAACATAGGAGATATAGGAACATAACACTATGCAGCAAAGAGGGGAGGATAAACGCATGCCAAATATAGCAGGGCAAACCTATAATCTTACACAAAAATGAAAAGGTTGTTGGATCTTTGCAGCCTAATTTGATACCATCAGCCACTTCACACAAAATCAAACATGTCCGTGTGTAAACCACAGCTGTCCAGATGCAGGCAAACAGAGCAGGTTGCATAAACAGCAATAAGATCAGCATGCAAGTTACTGAGGCTCACACGTGTATTTTGATACATGTGCAAGACAGAAAGGGCTATCTTATACCCACATGAAGGGAACAAGCACATACTTGCATGTTTAGGTCCAAAAGACAATCCTCCCCCTAAACTATAGAATACAGCCCCAGAGAGGTAAAAGGCAATGTTAGCCTGGCTGGGTGCTGACCAGATATCCAGCGCGTCTGGGAATTTCTAACTTTGTGTTTAGATCCCAAAAGGTCTGTTCTCTGGAAACCAGGGAATGACACAGGGTTTCACTGTAGTTTGGTTTTATAATAAAGTTATCTCCATTTATTAAATATCAATTCCTTAGAATGGCAAAAATTCACAAAGGCAGTAAATTTGAACAGAACTTTTTAAAGTGATCCAAGATGGCAAAACTCCTAGTGGGTTTGATGAGAGAACAGGCCCACACTGAAGATATGTTTTCAAAGGTTTCAAAAACTTTACCTCAAGAAACTTTGAACTCCAGAATCAAACAGAAAATCTCTTCCAAAAGCCCATCCTGAATGCCTCATCCATTTGTGATTAGACAGGCAGAATATTTAGCTCACACTTCCATGCCCTTTTCAGACCAGAAGAGAACCTCTAACATTCCATCTCATAGCCAGAAACTGAGGCCATCTGCCAGTGGGGCAGGCATGGAGAGTGGGTATGTCCGCACCCTGCAACTGCAGTGGTGGCTCAGCACCCCCTTCCCTCCCAGACAGAACTTCTCTGCATGTTGCAAGATCAGGCTTTTTAAAAGAAACGGGAAAATACAGTTACCGTGTTAACTTCCCTCCTTCTTTAAGATATACTGTACAGGTCATAACTTATCCTTTTTAATAAAAAAGAAATAAATTTACCTTTTGAGTGTCATTTCTGACCACTGCTGCCCCTTTGCTAAAGCCACAGGGCTTCACAGTAGACAGCCTGATGGAATTCCAGTTCACAGCTTAATTTTCCTCCTGATAAAAGAGACAAAAAGTTCCTTTCAGTAAAAATAAAATTTAATACGGTCCGCAAATTTGATATATTACAACCTCCGACCTCAGCTTAATTGTTCACAAAGGGCTAACGGTACCGCTGGCAAGTAAATGACTTCTACAGAGTGTTGCAACTCTGATAGCTCAAGAGAAGGGGAGCAGCAGTTTGACAGATAATCAAAATTTTTAATGTGAACCATAGTGAGAGAGGTTATTCAGAGCACACCCAGGCTGTAGGAGCCTTCCACAGCTGCCACAGTAGCTCCTTAGGATGAGAAATGCTTAGACATCATCCTCACTCAACTTCGTTAAGTGTTGCTGCTGTTAGTTACCAACCAATACAAAGTCTGACACTTTACAGCAAGAGACAGCAACAATCTGGGATCTACAGAGAAAGAAACATGGTACTTAAATTTCTTTGAGGCCGAACCTGCTCCCAGTTCTGTGGCCCTCAAGGGCTTTTCTTAGAGTGTGACAAGGAACTGAGGGAAAGAGCATGAAGACAAAGAGAAAGGAGTCATGCAAAACCATCCACCACTGGCCCATGGTGGCTGACCTTTTAAAGGCTACTGCAGAGAGCAGGATTTTAGCAAGGCAGCTGGGACTGCCACTGCTTACACAGGTTTGCAAAGGGCCATAGAGGGCAGGGCAAAGGGAGGGTGGAAGAGAGGCAAAGGGGAAGAAGTGGTGTTTGTCCTGGCTGGTTTGATTTGAGAAGTTAGGGAAGGACCAAATTTGTTGCATTGTAACACATACTCCACCTTACTGTCTGGAGAGTGCCAAATCTGAACACTCTACACTCCAGATAGACACAAGAATATTTAATTTATGTTTCTTGGTTAAAGTTAGACAACTCAACTTCAGATCCCTCTTCCTACTGAAACTCATATATTGCTGTGATGGGTTGACCTTAGCCAGATACCCACCCAGCTGCTCTCACTCCTCCTCCTCAACAGGCACAGGAGACAGTAAGATGGAAAAGCTCACAGGTCAGGATAAAGACAGGGAGATCACCTACCAAGTATTGTCACAGACAAAACAGGCTGGACTTGGGGAAAATTAATTTAACTGATTGCCAATTAAAATAGATTTGGATAATGAGAAACAAAAACTAAAACACCTCCCCACACGCCACCCCTTGTTCCCAGGTTCAAATTTGCTCCTTCATTCCAACTCCTCTACCTCTCCCTCACACAAACAGTGCAGAGGGAATGGGGAACAAGGGGTTGCAGTCAGTCCGTAAGAGTTCCTCCCTGCCACTCCTTCCCTATCACACTTCTCCCCTGCTTCAGCATGGATCCTTCCATGGATTGCAGTACTTCAGGACAAATCTGCTCCTGCATGGGCTCTCCATGGAGGCTACAGCTCCTGCCAGAAGAACCTACTCCTGTGTAGGATCTCCACAGGTGGCAGTTTCTTCAGGGAATGTCCACCTGCTCCAGCACGGGGGCCTCCATGGGCTGCACTGTGGACATCTGCTGTGGCATTGTCCTCCATGGGCTGCCAGGAAATACCTGCTCCACTGTGGTCCTCTCCATGGGCGGCAGGGAAATACCTGCTCCAGTGCCTGGAGCACCTCCTCCCCCTCCTTCTTCTCTGACTTTGGTGTTCTCAGTGCTGTTTCTCACACTTTTTTTCCCTCACTCCTCACTGCCTGTGCAGCATTCTGCCCTTTCTTAAATATGTTTTCACAGAGGTGCCACCAGCTTCGCTAGTGGAGTCAGCTGTGCCCTGCAGTGGGTCCATTGCAAGAGACAGTTCTGGCTGTGCCTGGCATGGGGTAGCCCCTGGCCTCTTCTCACAGAGGCCACCCCTGCTACCAACACCTGGCTACAGACACACAGTACAGATGGGCAGTACATGGGCAACTTACCAAGCTGACTCTCCTCCCCACATGCTGTCCTGCTGAAGTCAGCAGAGACCTGTGACACATGGAGCTGGTGTGCAAAGACAATGAACCCATGGAGTTTAAGGGACCATACTAACAATATTACCAAACAGGTCCTTATGTTCTCCTTTTATTGGGAGCACACAGAGCAAGATACTTTGTGGTCAGGAAGACAGCAAGATCTATAAACTGGTTTAGCTCGTTGCCTTTATTATAATGGACAAAAGCGGGGAAATCACATAGCTGTCCCAGCAGTTGATTTGGTGGCTAAAGGAGAGATGGGTCAGTGGCTTACACGGATGAGCAGGTGCTCACCTGCACAGTCTAAAGCAAACTAAAACCAGTACCATTCTTGTTCCTCTGGGACATTGAGAAGCCAGCAGCAACAAAAAGCATTTATTTTCTCACTGTTAAGCTGGGTAGGATTTTGGAGCTGTATAACATCATGAAAAGAGCGTACCTATTAAAAACAGAGTAGCAGTGCGCATGCACATCTATAAAGGGAGGGCACTTTCTGAAGTGCTGAACTGTGCGTACATTTACACCTTACCAGACACGGGTCATTAACAGATGTACTTAAACAGACAGTGCTGAATGCAAGTTTCCTCCTTCCCCTCCTGATTCATTGGGAGGTCAGTGACATCAAACAGCTTCCATAGAAAGCACTCGCAGCCCCCAGAGACCACCGACAATTGCATTTGTTCTGGCAACTGTTGCTCACCCTCAGGGTCTGCTCCACAGTGGGTTGCCACTTGCTGGCTGAGACTCACAGCGCAAAGGAACCCAAACTGTATTCTACTAGAAAAAGGAATCATAAAACCCATGTGAGAGGGTAAATGCCTGACACCTCCTCCCCAAAACATGGAAGACAACATCAACCTCTGCACTACACTGCACAGGTACTCCCCAACCCACAGAAAGATCCAGCTTCTCCAGGATCACCCCTGTGAACGCCACATCCGAGGAGCAGCACCACCACCCCGGCACACTAACTCTGCTAGGCACTGTTAACAACCATGTTGTTTGGCTTCTTGACAGGCAAAAAGGGTGGTGAAAACTGTACCTGTCTTCATGCTAGTAAAAGACAGCTGAGCTACCTACATATGCAAACCAAAGAGAAAGAACATTTTTAGATGAGACGGTATCTGTGGCTAAACATAGCCAAAATCACCAGCCTCTTCCTAAATTAGGGATGCTGATATATCCAGCAGCCACTATTCATACTGGTTGTCTCAGTGTCAGTGGAAAGCAGCTACCAAAGCCTTCGAAGTTCATATTTCAATTTTAAAGCTGAGGCTATTTTAGCTAATGCCCCCAAGGCAATAGTCTGGTCAAATGTCAGAGTTTATATTGCTGAATGAAATCTCTATGTTTGAGCTTCTCAGATTATACTGTGTTGTGGATATCTTCTTTTTTCCCCCCTCTGTTTGGAACATATCTCAAGCTCCTCATATTCCTACAAACCATTGAAAATATCTCTGTCATGTTTGAATATGAGTTTCATTGTTGTGGGATTTTTCCCCACTAATTCACTTATTAAAAAAAAAGAATCTTTTCATGGATTTTGTTTCTGTATGCTTTTGAGTCTAATATCCTGCAAATTGGTAATTTATTTACTTTTTCTTTAGCAAAATGTTGCCTGGATTTTGGTCTCTTAGGACTAATGCCAAACTTCAAACTTCATTTTAACTCTTTGACCCCCCAGAATTCCCCTTCCTTTTTATCTCTCTGAGCTTCTTGGGTTTTTTTCCTAGTCACTGCATTACTGACACCAGGGCTTGGCTCCTTTGTTTTGGCACAAGGACAGTGCAAGTGTTACCTGTTGCTGCAGATTAGCTCTGACAGCTGGCTTCCATGTGAGTTATGCCTTGCCCATGTTCATGAGCTGCCACTGTGCTGATTGCACATTAGTGACCCAGTGCTCATGTAACTGGATCTAAGGCATTTGGAGCCTTACATATCAATTCAAGTAACATGGCTTGAAGGCACTCCTTGATCTGCAAACTTAAAAAAACACCCAAACTTTTTCAACCACTATACTAGAGCACTTGCTCACTCCTCTGCCAGTCCTGAGTCATTAAACATTTTTGCCGTTTTTCCTAGCAGCGTGTTTGTACTTCTGTTTTTAATGTCTCCTCCAGTTTGGGTTCTCTATTTCTGAGTGTCTGGCTCATGACACCTACCAGGCAGTACCAAATTTCATGCACTGTTAATCCAACTGAATTTGTTAGTTCAAAGAGCTTGAGATGGACAGCAAAACTATGGAAATGTGGTTTTTGATGTTTGGTCTTGACAGAGGACTTTTACTTGGCCAGAGAAGATGGACTGCTACACTATATGGAAGAACAGCACTGATGATGGCAATGGACATAAATGTGAATGTTCCTATTGCAGAGAGTTTTCCTACCAAAGCTTTTAACTTACATGCCCTGCACTTTATTTTGTTAATATATAAAGGCCACTGCTAGAGCAGGCTGTATTGAACACTCTCCTGTACAAGACTGAATCTAAATAATACGCTATCTAATGAAAAGCCACCTCTTTAAACACAGAAGAGAGTGAATCCACTTTCCTGTTTCCACAAAATATAGTGGTTAAGACCCTCATTCCTCCCCATCATGTTCCCACTCCCCTGTGCATGGTTATGTGACCTGCAGTGAGACACTGCTGCAGCACCTTGGCGCCAGCTTCACCCACCCATGAGAGCTCCCACCATTCCTCTTGCAACTGCAGCATGTGTCTGCAATAGGACAAAGTAAAAGAAATATTTCAGTTGCGAGAGAGAGTGCAGTAAGGTTCACAGTATACTTTTCCCTTCTATAGTCAAGGTTTAACTTTTTAGCTTTGTTCTCATTTCTGCTAGATCCTCTCCATCCTTGGGAAAGCAATAGGTACCAGACACCGACAAGATAGCACTGAGCTAATCCCAAAGTTAAATTTTCACATTATCTTTCATATAATGAGCATCTGTAGTTTTTCAGTTTATTTGTCTAAGCAAGTTCCTCCATTTCCTTCTGGTATTTTTTTTTTTAAATATTATTGGCTGATACCCAAGTAGGTAAACTATTTCAGTGCCATACTATCTCTAGGTTCAAATAAAAAAAAAGAAAAAAAAAAAAGAAAAACAGTGTAAGGTTGATCACACACTTGTTATTAAGTCAAAGCCGGATTCAAGTGTTTGTGTGAGGTAGAATTATCTCATTCTTTTTGTCTGTGTCTTTCTGTGATCTACCAGTCAAGTATGTGATTGGATTTCAGCTCAACAAAACCTTAAATTACACACCTATTGTGCCTGAGCTAAGCCTAGTTTCACAGCACTGGAGAAGGCTCCTCACTGCTCTTTTGGCACTGTTCGATCTGGCTTCTGCTATCATCCGCAGGTTGATGAATGAGTAATAGGATTAGAAAGTCTCATCTCTGAAATGCTGTAATTGTCACATTTGGTGAATTGACAAAAGGCCTGGGTGATGGAGAGGTGCTCCGTAATGTAAAGTCATACGTTCAACCTGCACTCACCAGCCAACGCCAAGAGAATGGAAGGAATAAAAAGAATCCCTCCAGCTCTCCATTTGCCCAACATACACAAATATCTGCATGCTCTAAATTAACCTTTTATGCATGAGTTTGTTGGAAGGCAGAGTGCTCTGCTTCTTAAAGGATCTTATCTTGCTGCAAGGAAGATGATATATACTTGTTGATCCTTTGGTTAGTGCAGGAGATTAAAAAGTCTAGGAGGGCTGGGAGCAGACTTTCCTGTCCTCCCCAGGAATCTTAAATTCAAAAGACCAGGGGAGAGATTTTTCCCCCAGGCAAGCAGAAAAGCACAGCTCAAGCTGTGAGACAACAGCTGAGGATCTGAGCCTCCATATTCATACAGACTGCCTTTCCACCGACCATCAAGGAAGGTCAGTGGCACACTGGCTCCAACACAGAAATTCCACACTTTTCTCTCCGTTGGCCCACCTGTAATAGCCAAGGTGCATCTGAAAATGGACAAAGTTTTCAGTGACTCCTATTCCAAGTCTTATTTGAAAAGGGCAGATTTCCAAACGGATCTACAAGCCAAACTTGGGTAAATTTGTAAGGTACACTGGGAACCTACTTGCCTAAATAGCTATGGGAACACAATATTGAAAAGCCTAACAGCAGAAAACATGCAGAACAGATAAGTAAAACCTTTCTATTTTTTCTTTCTCCTATTTACTGTTTTAATTTCCACTGTTCACAAGCAATGGCAACATCTCTGTTTTTAAATAGGATGGAAAATTAAAAAATATAGAGGGGTAGTTCTCTATTCTAAAGTTACCATCGTCACTGCCTTCTGCTGAGAAATTGCTTCATGCAGTGCATATAAATTAATACAGAACTTTATTCCTGTTCACCTTTTATTAAAAAAGAATATCAAAAGTCAACATCACTTTTGCTGTAAGACTGTGTCCCCAAATGCTCTACAGATGCAGCATGTGAGGTCAACATTTGCCATCCCCTTTCTCTGTCAGTGTGAGTTTCATTTTAATTACAAGTGCATGTTTTGCACATTGTAAAACTACCCCTGGCTCTGACCACCATAAGAAAAGGAACATTTAGCTCAGGAAACAGTAGCTGACCCTGTCTGCTCTTTTTCTTCCTTGGCATCAGCTTAGACTATTAACACCTTATGTGTGTTGCCTGTGTGTCCCACATATGTGTGCTCTGCATCCATTTCATGTAATACCTGTCCTAAGTGCATACTAAAAGCTTCCTACTGGGAATTCTCTGCTTTTTTTGACTCCTCTTCTTGGCGTCTTGCTTAGCTATTGAATTCATCTGCTTGACAGAGAAACCTTTCTATGTACTAAAAGCTTTGTCCTTGGAAAGCTGTGACATTAGACTTAAACACATAGAGGCCTTTTTCACCTCTCAGTTCACTTCTTAATTATTCATTCCCAACAGAGGAAATCAGGAGAAACCTCAGCAGCCAATGTAAACATTTTGTAGTGGAAGGCAATTTTTTTTATCCCCAAGAGCACAGTGTGACCATGATAGTTGAGTTCCTTACTACAAAATTACTCTGTTTTTTGTACAAGAAACATGGGAAATAAGAATCCTTAATTTTTTTTGTGGGAAAGGACTGAAATTGAGCAAAACACAGCCTATTTGATGGTGGCTATTTTGCTCTGAGAGTCCTTTGCCAAATGATTTCAGAGAAAAGGTCCAAGTCTCCAATGTACATTCCATTTACACTTTTCTTTTTCTTCCACCCCAGCTCAGAGCAGCTGTCCTACAAGCCCAACTAGTCCCTGGTAACACGGGATAAGATCACTCAGTGGCTGTTGCTTTAGAGATTTTCCACCTAATGTGGCTGCTGCTGTAAAGAACCCCTTTCTAGTAAAGCAGTGTCTCCCTGTGGGAGCACCTTCCCCTGTTGCACACACACAATCTGAAACAGCCGCCTTTCAGAGCACAAAGTTATTAACAGCAATAGATGCCCTGTGCAAACAATTTGCAGAACCAGGGCTACAGCCAATATTTTTCCACTCTCACTGTAACCTTAACTGCAACACACAATATTGGCTTGCTCCCAGGAACTGTCAGTGGGAAGCGCATATAGCAATGGGCCACCCACTTACTGTTTTCTTAGAGAAAGTTTGCCAGGAGTGATATGTAGCTTGCACCACCTTCCTAAAACATTTCCACACTCCCCGAGCCTGTGCAGGTCTGCCCCTACCAACATCTCTCACTTCAAACTGTCTTGTTCCACCTCCTGTTCCTTCCACGCAAACCATTCTCCTCTGGTTGCTTCCTTTTTCTTCATCACCTTTTCCTGGCTTCATGCCTTTTTTTGTGCTGTTCCTCATGCCTGGGACAACCTCTGATTAATGTTCAGCAAACAGTCTCCTCCACAGATCAGACCACACCCAACGTGCTCTGTTTCTCTTATTTGGCATTATTCTGACTCGTGCCTTCCACCTTTCCAAAGGGAAGGCTCTGACTTCCTTGACAGTGAACAACAGCACCATTTGTTTCTTCAAAGCTACATAACAGTTAGTAAGCGGGCCACTCACTGTGCAAGTACCACCAGAGCTTCTCACGTGAGCAGTCAATGGGACAGCTACTATCAAAAGGAAAAGTATAGCATCATCCCAGAGCTGTACTGTGCTTTAAGATTACTTGTGTACCTTTTAATGACTATTGATAAACACCACCACATCACCTGGTAAGTATTTTTTTTGAGAACTAGTGGCATGATACTATTTCCCTTCTCCAATTCTCCTAGGAGCCACTAGGAAGTGGAAATACCCTCATAGCTGCTTTGCTAAGGAATAAATAATGCACTTGCAAAGGAGCCAATTTTATGTTCCATTGCTGTATTTTTTTTCTGTCAGTCTTTTTTTTTTTTTTCATTTTAATTTATAGGTAGTTTAACAGGATAGCCTGGTTTGGTACAAGATGCCATATATCTGCTACAGGCCTCTGTAAAATCCATTTCCAGAAATCTTTGTCATTGGTAAGGCAACAGCTAAAATAAACTGAGAACCAAAGGACAGTTTCTTTTAGTAATTGATCATGAACAAATACGGTATCATTTTTAGCTCTCAGACTCCTTTATATATATATTTGACCTTTTGGGGCAAAATTTAACTTTCCCTCTTTGAGAAAAGGTAAAGCTAAAATGGAAAACAGTTGGGTGACTTCTCACTGTATTTAGTTTTCTCAAGAACAGCAATACTCCCAGCATTACACTGTTT
Organism: Elanus axillaris; assembly: GCA_026212715.1. Lineage (NCBI taxonomy): Eukaryota > Metazoa > Chordata > Aves > Accipitriformes > Accipitridae > Elanus > Elanus axillaris. Next base: position 25,155,006 of record JANZLQ010000092.1, read on the forward strand.
CTGTATTAAAATCTAATTCTGAAAGTTTGACAAAGCACACATTTAACACAGGTCAGCAGTATATTGACAGGATGTTAATTTTAAATTGTGTCAGCATTTCCTGTCTTGAGTGTTAATGTCAATTAGCACCTTGCTGCATAACCTCCAAGTCCTCCCTTATTACGGGAAAGTAGCAAAGCACGCAGCAAAAGCACTTCTATTCAAAACACCACTCACTATCAGCCAAACAAAGAGCTGTCATAACAAAACCAGTGAGGTGAAAGTGCCTAAGCTGCTATGGATTTAAGGTTAGAAGCCTTAGTCTTTTTCCTTATTCCTGATATTAAAAGTGTAAGTGTGTCAACTTGGAGCAAAAGGCTAATTACTTTGAGGCTCTTTGAAAAGTGTGTTACTATTCAAAATCTCTAAGCCTGACATAAAGCCCTTGGCTTTAGATTGCACTGTGTATAGCTCACTGTAGGTCATCCGTTGGTATCCTTAACACACTCTGAAATGTGCAGTCTTATTCTGGGAAACAGGAGCATTTCTGCACACTTGATTTTTTCAGTATTTCATACATGCTGTGGAAAGTACATGTTCCAGTCTCCAGCATCTCAGTGAGACCTCACTCCCGGGTGCCCAGTGAATAAGCCTGGTGACTTTCTACATGTTTTCCTAAACCACTGTGTAAGGAGTTCTTTACAAACTTCTCACCCTACTCCATTATTTGACAGCAGCTCACAATGTATATGTGTATACGAAGGTCTAGATGGCTACACATCTGGGCCTGGTACCCTTTCTTGCACTTATCTACTCCATTACGTTCAGCAGTGTAGACACCCAGGGTGAAAAATCTGACTTAAGCAAAAGCTCTACCATGATGTCACTGCCCCCACTGCCTGTTCTCAGAATACAGATGTGTTCTCAGAATGACAGCACAAATCTCAGGACATTTAGCCTAAATCCTGAATAAAGCTAGCTGGTATTGTAGTCTTCTGTGAAAAATAAATTTCAATGGAAAACAGAAAATGTTACAGTCTTTTCCATCAGCTCTAATCCCAGGCCTTGTTTCCTGATTAGGGGTGGGGGAGGAAAAAAAACACAAGGATTTTCACCAACAACTCAATGTAAAAGCCTAGCGCTGAATGTCTGGAAGCTCCTGTTGAAGTCCATGGCTGCTCACATTTTGAACAAAGGTTGCTTACTTTTAAATAAGACCTTAGGCACTTTTGTAATTTATTATAACTAGCTAGTCTTTCCAAGGAAATATTTTGGAAAGTACATTACCATCCATCTTGAGCATCACAGGAAACAAGAATAAAAGAAGCATCACACAAATTTATATATGATTATAATAAATTATTTCTATGCAAATCAAAAGCTCGATGAGCACAGCATTAACAATCTGCAGTGAGCTACACACTATTGCAACAAAAGGTTGTCATTTCATATTGAATTGTGTGTGGCTTTCCATTGAGGTAAAGCTGGGCTTCCTGTGGGTATGATTATTACATGCTGTGGCCCAGGTGACCACAGTCAGTGATGGCAGTGAATGGTATTCATACCGTAACTTACTCTTGCAGCTTAGGCAGTGTGTGTAGAAATCAGTCATTCAAAGTATAAAAAGCATTTTCACACGCACCTTCAACAATCACCTTGTCACTTCAGTTCCTACATTTGCTTCTCCTGAGCACGGACTCAAGGTGTGGCCAGGCATGATGCAGTAAATCTCTTGCTCTTGAGATCTGGTGTAGAGATGACACAGGCATTATGCACAGACATTGCACTGGGTGCCTATGCTCTGCCAGATACTAAACAAATTGGCCAAACAAATTAATGCCACACACCCTAAATTGGCTGAACAAATTAATGCAACACACCCTTTGCACAAGGGTGTCTTTGAAGGCCAAAGACCGTGCAAGTTACAGCGAGATGCATTCTACTGAATAGGGTGTTTCAAACAAATCTCTTTTGAGAGAAGAGAAACAGTGTATTATAGTTTCAAGTTAGAGCAGGGCTTTCACCCAAGAGCTTTTCAGACACCAACACTGTGTGTTGACATTTAATTACTAAACTCTTAAAACAAATAATTTGTATGAGCAAATACTCCTCAATCATTTCATAATAACACAACTAGTGTTTCTTGGCAGTTAGAACAAAACCAGAAGCATGTTGAAATCGCACACACAATGCCTTGTTCTGACATGGGAAGAGGTGCCAGATAGAGCAGTGTGAACCCTCCAGGCTGTGGGAGCTGATGGGATTCAGGAACTGAGTGCTGCAGTTTTGTTCCCAAGGGCTGGCAGCAAATCAGCCCCAGCAGGTTCATTTGGAGGTTGGAGTTTACTGAATTTCATTCTCTAAACAACCCTCCCTCTTTCTGCTAAAGGTCCTTTCTTCCACCAAGCCCCAAACCTCCCAGCAGAGGATTAAGGGAGTGTGCATTCTTGAGGTTCATTGGGCAACAGAGGTAGCTGGAAAGGCAGGAGCCTGGCAGAGGAGCAGCAGGTACATGCTTTTTGTTGCTGTGTGAGTGTCGTGTACCTAAATCAATAGAGCATTTCCTTCCACCTAACTTTCAGTGTGATCTATTGCAACATTTTGCACATCTCTGCTACCAAGCAGATAAGCTCAAAACGAGTTCTAGCCAACGTGTAAAACCCACAACTGGGCTTTCTCACTTCCTCTTTTAGAAGGTCTATCTCAGTGCAGCAGCAAATACTGGAACCGTGCTGGTCTTCTTAAGTCCTTCTTTTTCTTGTGTTATCTATTATGTCCTCATTTTCTCATCTAGCTCTTCAGGACAATGTCTAAGACCTGTCAGGAGATTTTTCATAAAAAAAAGCAATACCAGTCTCCTAAAGCATGCTCCATATTCTGAGACTATCTGCTTACCTGTGTAATCCCCTCTGTATCTGGGACTTTTGTGAAGAGTGATGTTAGAAGGATATTAAAAGAAACAAATCACTGTCTGACGAGACTTAAAATAGCTGCAGTAAAATAGCTTTGCAAGTAGGAATCACAGCTTTGGCTTGCTGTCTTTCTTCAGGTCCAAGCCTCATTAGTATGTTACCATACAGCATCTGCTAGCTAGATTATCCCCATTTCTACCACACATGTGGGTTGGTTTGTTTTGTGGCGTTTTTTTTAAAGAGTCTGGAGTTCCCAAATTTAATGTGAAAAAAGTTTTGTTTTGAGTCATGACACTGGGATCAACTAGGGCTGCTCCTTCCCAGTTCCCCTTTCCTCCTTGCACTTCCACCTGCCTACTTCAAGTCCTCCCTTTACTCACAGTTATAGTCTGATCTTACAACTTTCTCTCCTTTGCACAGTAATCCCACCATTCCCCAAGCATCTTCTTTCATGTGCATAACCATTGACACATCCCCCCTCCATCACTGTAGTGTAGCCCTCCATCACTGTTTCTACAGATCTGTCCTACTGCTCTTAAATTAGTGATTTAGAGCAGAAACACGTGAGAGAAAATCCATCTATATAACCAGTTGCTAGAAGCACGCTGTTTTCGATGGTGCAGGACCAGGCCTGAGTTTGATGTGCAAGCTTTCCTTACAAAGGTTAAACTGGAGAATCCTTGTTTGTGGAAACTTCACCTAAAGTGCCTTCTTAGCCATTAATGCTTTAATAATATTCCAAGCGTGCTTTAGTGGTCTCAGGCTCACTTATGCCTTCAGTGAGTGGATCTCTGAAACGCTAAGATTGTCCCAGCATATTGCCCTCCTCGCTAATTAGGAGCCACCTATTGTGTTCCATTTTTCTCTCTGAAAATTGCCACTGCAACCTTGCTATCAGCTCAGTATCTTACCATTAGTCAGGAGGGCAAATGCGTGGTGTCCTTGACATGTCAGCTAGAAACGTCTGGCCCCTTTTCTCTCTAGGGAGCAAACCTATAAGCTCTGTAATGCATTTAACCTCTATCACCTCAGGGAGTAAGAGTCTCCACAAGCAGTTTGCTGCCGCCCCACCCCTGAGCTAACTCATTTACCTTATTTTTTCTTACAGTGTTGAATAAATTACACTCCACCCTTTAAAAATTATTATAGTTAATATATGACTTGCTAAAGAGATGTTTATAATTCACATAACTCTATGTTACAGCTTTAATCTCATAACATAGAACATTAATAAATGTGGCAAGGCTCTCTGAATTAATAGCCTGACTTGTATTCACATATTTAGACATGCTTGTATTTGCGTACTTCTCTTACCATATTACAACATATAGGCCAGATTCTGATCTCCATGTCAAAAGACGACAAGGAAAAAAAAAAAGAGAGAATTAACATTGTAGGCCATCAAAAGAAATATAATGCTTTGTTAAAATTACTAATTTCTATTGCAAAACACCAAACAGCTGGCTTTCACAATGTATCTACAAGCAAGATTTTGATCCGTTTCTGTTTAGTTTTCATTTGAACAGGCTGATCTTTAAAGACAAGTGTATTCTTTCTGCAGTCCTCAAAGGTTTATTAAATTTGATAAAGGCCATATCCCTTGGTTCTTGATAGTTGGTTCAATAATGAATCCAGCTGCTCAAATGTGAATGTTTAAAGTAAGACCAATTGTTCAGGCAAAAGCAGAGAATGTGCTAGAGCCAGTGCCGAGCAAATACTTGGAAATTCCTTGTAACATTCATTCCCATTTTTATACTTATTAACTTTTCACCTCTTTTTTGTGTTTGCTTTACCAAATATTCAAAGAGCAAACCAGGAATGTTCACCCTAGCATGAAAAATGATGAGGACCCATAGAAAACACATTCCAAGTTTGCAAACCCAAGAACTCACACCAGCAAATGTTATTATTCTTGACAGAGAATTTCTACATCTAAACCAAAAAATATGAAGTGTCGTGAGACTTTCCTTAATTGAGTTATGCCTGAGAGAAATGACAGTTGTTGCCATTTGGAAACCACAAGTTTGAAAACGAATGTGTTTAAAAGAAAAACAAAACACAAGATTAAAAAGCCACCCCAATAATCTTGCAGTTCCCCAAATTATTCACAGCATCAAATAATTTTCATAATTACAGTAAGGAATGCAAAAGCCTGTGATTCTGGACAATGGAAACCACAGTCCTACCACAATTCAGGCCACATCTCCTTTATTAAACCCAACCCTGGAGTCCCAGCTGCATGTTGGTGGCAATGCCTGTGTGCATGAACCCCTTTGCAGCATCAAGCCCACATTTCAAATATTTGGTGCTAGGTAGGCCAACTTCTTACTGTGCAGCACTCCACACATTTCTCAGAAGCATCACCAGCTGGGGAAATAACTTTGGTCATGGCAAGAAATAGAGAGAAATACTTGCAGGTCTACCTATGCAAAGATCAAATTGGGGAGGGGAGTAATATTTCATGATTTTCACTGCACCTTCTTGGATTTTGTTGGTTTAACTTTGTTAAAAAGTTGCAAGCCCTGTAGCCAACTAAGCTTATGTGAGAATCTCAATTAACATGTAAACAAAGGAGGCTTCTGTTAGGGCTCACAGTAGTGGAGAAAAGCCTGAAACATGAAAGCTCCAGAGTCAGAAGGCACACAAAAAAGAATCTCAGCTTTAATCTTTGAGAAATTTATAACCAAATGCTTCATTTTTGTGTGTGTGTGCATAGGGGGAGGGGTCCTAGTTATAACTTTCACATGCTGTCACTGGAAATAATGTAAATTTTTAACTAAACTCTGTGCTATTTATTAATTAATCAGCTCCACCCAATTTACACAATTCTGTATATTAACTGCTGGCTGACTTGGAAACATCAGTAAATGAATAAACTACATTTGAAAGGAAAAAGAGGTGACATGCTCTGAAGACATTATTGACAGTCCTAGGATAAGGATCTGCATCAGATCTTACTTTAAAGCATTTGGCCTCAGGAGGGAGGGTTTAGTAGTTGAAACTCATCCTATTCCATCAGATAGATTAGTCCAGAGCATAGGATTCTTTTAAAGCCACTGTGAGAGTATATTAGCTATATGTAACCTGCTACTGGGAAACGTCCACCCATATCTGGAAGTAACTGTGTTCGTGCTAGTAACCAGCTATAGAGATCTTCTTGGTACATCCTCTGACCATACATTTGCTATCTTACTGCAGACCACAATCACACTGGAGGTAATGGATCGATTCTTCTAAATGCAAACTACAAAGGTAAGAGTGTAACTCTGCTTCAGCCCAAGGGAGGCTTTATCAGTGTACAGGGAAAGCTGGGCATTTTCCACAAGAACAAAGGGACGAACTAGAGATTTGGAAATACTGGTAAAAAATAACAGTCTAAAAAGTGAATGCTTTTAGGGACTAAACTTTGCAGTGAAGTGTGAACATCTCAGCTGGCAGTGACGCTGGATGACCTGGGCATATTTGTCATTCACAAGCTGGCAAGCAAGCTTGGTGATGTGGCCATAAAGAAATGAAACACAATCCTAGAACACGAGTCAAGGCATGTCAGCTGCAGGAAGATGGGGCAATTTTCTGTACCATGCAGGCCTGGAGCATTGGGTATGGATCCCCTTACCTAAGGTATCAGAATTAAGGCAAATTCGAACTGAAACAGGCACAGGAAAAGGAGAGTGGGAAGTTCAGGGGTATAAAGAATCTATTCCAGGACAGGAGGCTAAAAGCATACAGTTTGCTCACATCGGAAAAGGCAGTTGTTGCTTAAATTTATGAGTATGTATATTTAGTAAATATGTACTGACTGCTGCATGCAAACACCCAAAGTATAGCGCAATTATCCTTCTCTGTCAAGGGAAAAAGGGGAAAAAATGATCTGGAGTTGGGAAAGCTGGGAATGACCATTTCCCAGAACAGCCAAGAGGAACAGTACAGGTCATATAATCACAGGACCTTTTTTGGAAAAAAGAATGGTGTAATGTGGATGTTCAAAGTTGGATGAAGCAGATTGCTTCCAAAACTGTGTAGTCCTTCAGGGACTACAAGAACCTTGTAGCCAGCCAGGAAAGACTGGTGCATTAAGATAGATGAAAGCAGAGCTTGTAGGCTTGGCTTGGAATAGGGGGGGTGGGAGGTGGTCATGGCAAGAAGAAAACCAGTGAATTAAAGCTTTTTCTTTCTCCCAAGCTGGTGGGTTCAGACTTGCAATCCCCAAAACAACAGCACCAAGACTTTCAGGACTAACATCCTTTTAGAGTGTCAGAGATAAAGTTCTGACATCTTCCAGTTTTAATGTCCCCACTGAGGCAAGACAAATATTCTGACTATCCACTTCCATTTAAAAATAAAACAAAATAAAAAACAAAATAAAAAACAAAATAAAAAACAAAATAAAAAACAAAATAAAAAAACAAAATTAAAAAACAAAATTAAAAAACAAAATAAAAAAAACAAAATAAAAAA
>JANZLQ010000092.1:25162454-25187607 GCA_026212715.1 Elanus axillaris
CAAAATAAAAAACAAAATAAAAAAACAAAATTAAAAAACAAAATTAAAAAACAAAATAAAAAAAACAAAATAAAAAAACAAAATAAAAAACAAAATAAAAAAAACAAAATAAAAAACAAAATAAAATTAAAAAATTAAAAAAACCTTCTGAGATGCTGAAATGGCCGGTAAATGAACCCCAGGTTCCCAATTTTGTTTTTCCAACTGCTACGATGCATAAGAAGGTGAAGTGCTATTAAGCTAGTTTACAACACCAGACAAATGTGATGTTCTGCTTAATAAGGAAATACCTAGTAACTGGTCATAAGGCAAATGACATGAACAAGCGGGCCACTTGGCTCTAAATGAATGGATCATAACCCAGAGGGTTTTATCTGCATCAGCCTTTGCTCTTCAAGAGGCTTTCACTTCAGGAGTGAATCAGTGCTAAAATTATAAACTAAGGATGAAAGAACACATTGGGAGTAAATTTGGAAGCCAGTCAACTACTGGAATGAAGAATCTTTGTAAACTTTATGCACTGCTTTGGTAAGTCTCAGGACAACCCAGTTCAATTTCCCTGGAATGCCTTGGAACATTCCTTGGATGTTGTGGACAGGAGGGCTGAGTCTCAGAACATGAAATCCCTACAGTCAAGACTGAAGGTAGAGAATGGCAATTCTATAGGCTAAAAGCAGTATAGAAGATAAGAACTGAGGAAACGAGATCTCCATGTGGCATTACTTAGCTAGTGATGGCCAGCATCCAGTGGAAACAAAGATCCAACATAATTTTGTTTTGAAAACAAAATCCATTTAAAAAAAAAACAAAACACTAAAAAACTCAGTTTGCAGCAGTTAAAGTTATTTCAGTTTTGAGCAAGTATAATCCCAAACAGTGAAAAATGTGTCTAGCACATCTATCGATGGGGTTTGCATTGGTGGAAATCTGCTGTTAACTGCCTCTGGAGGATTTGAGCTACCCAGTGTATTTAGTACATTTAAACAAGATCTGGATGCTTTAAAACTCTTGTAGGTAAAGAAAGCATTTCTCAGGTAGCGGTTGACATTCAGATCTCAACTCCTTCAAATCCCTCTGCTCCATTTATGTTGATTTATTTATCTACCAGCTGCATAGATATTTCAGGCTTAAATAATATATTAAGAAAATAATAATAAAAAAACCTCCAAACATTAACCTCACATAGCTCTTTGAGAGTTTCAACTTTACTTTGCTAGTAAATGCCACGGGAAAGTAGAGGGAAACATAATATTTCTGTGTGGCATCTAATCTGCATCTGCTAGTTACCTAAACTATTCCCTGCCACCTCTGTTCAGCCTACGTAGTATAAGCCACAACTGTTTAATTATCATGTGTTCTGCCAAAGGTGCAGTCAAGGGTGTTTATAAGGAAACAGAGACAGTAAGCCAAATTTCGTTTGCAGATCAGACACGCCTGCTAGCGAACAAAGCCAAGGTTTTAGGTACAGATGAGATCAGTAGTTCTGTCCTCCAGGGAAGGCAGCTGCACCTCAAAAATTAATGAGTAATTTTTCAAATTGATGTTGTGAGGTAAACTAGTTATTTTCACAATTAAGTGCTTTACCAAGCATTTAGGAAATGGTAGTTTCTCATTGGACAACCAGTTCTGAGGTCCAACTGGAGGAGATACAATGCAAACCCAAGGTTATATCAAATCTACTTAACCCACTGCATGAATACTTTGAGAAGGACATCTCTTTGCAGGGCAGGGAGAGGACATTCCGTATTATAAAGGCCCTGGAATCCAAGCCAGGTAGTTTTCCTGGCCATAGTAAATCATTTCGCTTGCTCGTTATAAAGCCAACCTTTAAATTATAAATCTTGCTAATAATTATTAGTTACTTTCCTTCTGAGTCCTGTGCTCATTTATAATAATAATCAATACTTCCCCATTCCACTGATGGAGAAATGATGAGGCAACACACAAGACTGGCCTTGATACTAACACAGGGTCAGCAAATACATGCTAGCCTGCTTCTAATCTGCTAGCACACCTCCAAGACAGTCTCTTCTTTCCCTTCCCTCTGTGATGCAGCCATCCCTGTCAAACTTTCCTAAGCAAAAGTCTTCCAGAGCCCCCTACCAGGCTGGCTGTGGTTTTTCTTGCAATGTATCGCACATGCCAGCACAGAGGTCAGGAAAACGCAACATCTCTTCTGGTAATAGAGGTGGTATACATAGACGTGATGAACTGAACTCACAGTATGCTATTTGAATTTAGGTAAGGTTTTATTCTTTGCCCAGCCTTACTGTGTACTACCAGATAATCAGTGCTTACATATGGGCCGATCCTGTAATCCTAATGCAAAGTTCACTTGAAGGCCAGAAGGAACTTTGCCTGCAAAAGAGCTGCACTTCTGCCTACAGATAGGTATTATTAACCAATTCCTATCGGTCTTCACAAACTTCACCACAAACCAGTAGCTTAAAGCAATAACCTCTTGCAGTTACTGTGAGGAGCTTTATACGTTGCTTTCCGCAACATGCGTGTTACACATACCCCAAACAGACATACAGAATGTCCTCCTGCATTTCCTGCAATCAGAGGTGGAACAGTGGGTCCATGCTGGAAACCAGCTGAAGTAAATCTACTCCACTAGAGTAAATGCTAGCTTTGTTGTTACCGCTTCCTGTGCTGTTTATAACAGGAAAGCTTTTGTTGTGTTTTGTTCAGATTTTCTTTTGGGTTTTTTGTTCATCTATATAGCAAAGAAAACACAAAGTTTAAACTGACCTGATTTGGAGTAGATTCAAAGTTTCATGTTAAAAAAAACCTCCAACACACAGAAAACAAATACAGCCCTGGCAAACAGAAATGAAAGGCCAACTATCCTTGTTACACTGAAGACATCCACTTTTATTACATTACATATGATACAAGTCCTAGCTGTCAAAATCCTCAGGAGCACCTAAACAGATAATAAACAATCAGTGAAAGACTTATGGCTACATGTTTTTCATAGTATTGGAAATCACCTGGGAACCATATTTTAATGGAAAATACAGCTTGATGGAGACAAGCTTCATAGATTTATGAAGAAACTGCAGCACAAATCAAGTGGAGGGTTTAGCTTTCCAAAATGATATGGAAGTGCTAGAAAATAGCACCAAAAAAATAAAAAAAAGAAAGGACGAAGAAGGACAAGCAAGGAGGAAAGAAAGAAGTGCCCTTCTAATGATTTATGCTGTAGAGAAGGAATATGCCTACTTGTGATCCTGTTACCCTTGCTGCTCTTTGTGATTGTTATTCTTCCCCTAAGAGAAGCGGTCATGTTACATACTGACAGAAAGTTACACCTCTTCAATGTGATTTGTCCACTTAAAACAACATTTATCATGTTGCCAGTTTATAAATCATTTAGGCCAACTAGATTAAGGCTATAGGAAGCCAGCACCCCTAACTGATCGTCATGCCAGATAATTCACAGACCTGCATTTGTTTACACTAAACCTTATCAGCCAAAATAGTAGAGTCCGGTGCCAGCTGAACTCCGGTTCCTTCATCTGAGTGAGAACACTGGACAAGGTGCAGTTTTAATACATTGACAGAGAGAGACTCCTGCTTTAAATGAAAATGTACCTACATTAGTCCACACCATGCCAATGTCCTGGAAGGCTTCATTAACATGGACAGCTCTTCCACGGCACTTCAGAGGAGCAGAGCCTCTACACAGAAATAGGAGACAAGCTGAAGAGTTTCAAGGTTAGCTCACATATTTTATCTATTTTGTACATGAGGATGTGGAAAATGTCCATTTTTAACCCATGAAAATATGCTGCCCCCTTGTTGAATACACAGACCCAAACCCCACTGCGCTCTTTGCTCCGTGTTCAGCATCAATTCCCATAAACCGAAATTGTCAAACTTGAAATTGGCCTTTTGTCCAACTAAAAATCTTCAGATGTTAAGAGGAGACTGAAATACCAGCTTGGATATTTGATACCATCCGCATCACTGTATACAGTTACTGATACACAGCGAGTGCCAGGCACCCGTTCACAGTATGCTTCACAGACGTACATGCAATGAGACAGCTCATACACAGAATGCATATCCCCCAGCTAAAAGACAGGATTTAAATTAAACTTTGAATAAAGCCCCAAGCCCATACTTCTCTTATAGTGCTAGGAGATTAAAAAAAAGGGTTAAGCATTAAAAAAGGATGAGCTTTGGATCCAGAAGATTTCAAAATAATTGAGAAGCAATTAATAACCTTAGGTCTGATGATCTTTGCGTATGAGACCTAACACAAGGGAAAAGGAACTACCAGGAAAACCTTGGTCGTTTCATGTCCTTTGCCTTAGAGGTGATTTTTTTAAACCCACAAGGAAAGTTGTATTAGTCTGTGTAAAACACCAGCCAGCCAAAGCTCTCCTGAAGAACCTTGTAATCTGAAGCTCTTCGACATTTTGTGATTGTTCTTGGTTTTAAAACAGCAAACCCTTAGAAAGGGAGTTATTCTTAATCCAAACTATAAATGATAGAGAAACCGTATCACCCTATCCACCTTAGAAGATAGAGGGTGCAGACTTAGCACACCAGGCTTACTCTTCTCCACACAGCATCACAGGCCTCACTTCTGGTTTTAATTATAGGCACATGGAACAAGGGAACAGATTAAGATTTAAAGCAGGCCTTTTAGTGATGCTCATGCATAGCTGCCTTTGACAGATCATCCTGGAATACAAAGTAAGCTATGCCTTACTGACATAATACCAATACTGTGGTATTGCCCACAATTACCTTCACGACTAGGGCCTGTGCTATTTTCAGTCATCACCATTGCTCTTCCTTCCACACCTAATTGATTTTAATTCCTCCGTTGCTTTGCTGTCTTTCCTCCCTTTGGCCTCCTGCAGAATCTTCTAAATCCCAGGTGTGAAATTCAGTCTTACGCTCTTCTTGATGACACCTTCTAAAATGCCCAGCAATCAGTGCTAGCACACGCTTTGCCAAGGAGTTTTTCAAAGGTATGGTGATTGCTTCCTGAGGAGATGGCTATACAAAGATACTTGTCTACCTCTAACAGCCTGTCTTGGACAGAAACTAATAGTTAACACTCAACAAGGTTAAAAAGAAGCTGGAAATACACAGCTGATTTTTCAGAAACAAATACTGATGTGGGAGCAGCCAGCTCAAGATGCCCTGGGTCTGTTTTTTTGAGAAGTGCTCAGTATAATGCCTTGGCTTTGTCCCTTAGCTATTAAAGGATATTGAATATTAACATGGGTATTGGGATATTTACTGTTTGGGTTTAACCTTAAATGAGGGCTATCTGTAAAAATGAAAAGAACAGTAATAAATGAGGCAAGATAACTCACTTCTCTGCAGAGTGAGAGAAAGGAACCCAAACAGCTTAATAAGAAATCTTCCCTTCAGCAAGAGTAGCTCTTCTTTGAAGAGTGGTGGTCTGAGACCTGTAACAGCCTAAGAGTTCAGCAAAGGCCTGCCTGGATCACAACAGAGGCAAAAGTGGCCAGTCATCAAAAGAAGACATGCATGAAGTGTTTGATGCTTTAACACTTTCTTCAGCTTCTGTTAAATCAAAGACAAAATGGATTTTAGGATGGATGGATGCCTGGTCACCACGTACAGCTGGTGATGGACTCAAAGAAAACTGGCAGAATGGACTCAAGCAGACAGGCCAGGACCTGATCTCACATGAATGGAAACCCATTTCCAGGGGTGAATGTACATTTGATATCTGAAAGGAGATACTGAGATGAGAGTCGGGACAGAAGTACAGCTCCTCTCTAATCATGACCCTGAGCACTTACAAGCCAGGCAACATGAACAGGAGCCACCAGACACCAATTCCTCCAAAACCAACTTTTGAAACATGAAATATATAGATTCAGTATATTCTTTAGATAAGAATAATTAAAGAATTATTATATTTGATTTTGCAGAATATGAATCCGCTATGTTTGTATAGGCCATACAAATACAACGAGACAAGAAGAACGAGCCCCTGGGCAGCATTTGACAAAATCGTCTCAGATAGTGGGAAAAGCCCTCTCTAGGGAATACTTTCTGGGTAGATGTACCAAAAAAGCCTGCTAAACAAGGTTGTAAAAGTGTTGGTGTTTAAGCAACAAATTAAGGCATCCACAGGTTCTGTGTCATTCTATAAAAAACAGCTTGCAGGTTTTTTACAATGTAGAAGAAAAAACTCAGTTCTAACAAGTTTTATACCAAAAGCAAAACTTCTAACTTTAGAAAACTTTGAATCTAACACATCATTGAAGATCCTCTTGAGCACCGAAGATTTAATGGCACTTTTGACCAGAGCTAGAGCACATAGTAATTTCCATGATGGGAACTCCCCCATTGCTCTTCTTCAGCATAAGATACTTTCTCACTTTACAAACCCAGAACGTTGCACAGAGCCAGCATCTCTGACCCAGTGTGCCACAGCCCAGCCCAGAGGGGCTGCCCTTTGATGGTAGGTAGATAAGAAAATGGAATAAACTGTACAGATTTGGAACTCTGGCTATACCTCTGAAGCGCACAATAAGCGTTACAGAAGTTTTAAAAAATATAAATGAGGGAGAGAAAAGACAGAGGGATAAAATTATCAAAACAAGAGCATAGTGGAGTAACTTTTTTTTTTTTTAGGAGAAATTACTGGATTTCTTTTCACAAAGGAGTCATATAATAAATTCATTAAACAGATGCACTACCCAAGCTGTTTAACATTAAACTCAGCATAACTCCACTGGCTTCATTTACACTCCTCTGTATTCATACCAGCTACAAACAGAACTGAACCCAGGAGTTTAGTAGTTCAAACTCATTGCAAAGAAATGGACAACTGATGTTAGAACAAAAACAAGTGACCAGCAGAAAAGACAAATGCAAGTGAAAGGGGGAGGCACCACTCTCCTGCTGTGACTGCTCAGGGCCCGACACTGAGGCTCCCCTGAAGCCAAGCATATGCCTGCCTGTCCCTCCTGCACCCATGTCCACAGGCAGCCTGGGCCCTCGGGTTTGTGGCTGGAAGCAGACAGAGGTCAGTCATCATAGTGAATCTAAAAAAACAGGGGTTTATTCTGCTCTACTCCAAGCAGCACGGTGATCCAGGAAAAGGGATGCTAAAATCAAGTGGCTTCTAATCAGGCCCACAAGAAAAGAAGTGGTGCATCAGACATACCAACAGAATCGACAGTGCTCAGAAAGATGAAACATGATCAGCAGTGGACAAGAGTTTGTGTAAGGGAGCAAAACTTTTCACCAAGGATCTCTGCATTAGTAACTGAATCTAGTAATTTGAATTTTGATTTATCATGTAATAGGAAAAAATTTCTTGTGAGACCTTCTCCATGGGCAATAATTTCCCAGGAGAAATAAGTAGAGCCCTATTAATGGAGAGATTTAAAAAACAAGACTAGTTAAAGCTCTAGGGAATATATGTACACACATGCACACACATGAAAAATTCTGCTTGGGAATGGCCATTAACAGGTGACCTTCCAGGTCTTTACCATTTCCAATTGCGCTGCTTTTAAGAGCTTGGGTCTGAAATGCTGTACAAAGTGACACCAGTTTTTCCGTTCATAACTGCGCTAGAAAAACTATTTTGCAACAGAATTAAAATTAAACAGACCTCACAGAACAAGAAAAAGGTTTTGTTTTGTTTCATCTTATTTTACCAGGAAGTCACTGCTGCTTGGTTTAACAATAGACAAGCCTTCTCAGGTGATGGGAAGAATGAAAAATGGGAGCAGTTAAGAACTCCTGATCATTGAGGAGATATTTGAGACACAGAGCTCGATTAACCACTAAGAGACAGAGGAGAATATCGTTGCTTTTTGCCACTGTGTTTCAGCATAGCAAAAATACATACAAGATGCCAATCTTGCATCTAGATCTGAATTCCAACAGCCACAGCTAGATAGGGGCTGACATTTAATTTGTCAAGATTTTTTTTTAATTGGTTAATACTAATATCCACTGTAATCCTCAGGCTGCCTTAACGGACCTTAAATTTCCCAGAATATCATGTCACACAGATTAAAATTACTGCAACTACTGTTTCTCTGCTGAAACAACTGCACAGTAAAAATATCACTGTCTAATACAAATTCAGAACTACATCCCACCTATACATGTCCAGAGCAAACACCTGAATTTTGGCTTAATGTTTGCCAGATCAAAGCGCACCAGTTCAGATAATATCTGTTATGGCAAAAAGACATGGAAGAAGACCCTCCTGACCTTGCTCTCCTGTGAGCAGGAGCCCACTCATCTCCACAACACTCATAGGGAGGGAAAAGAGTGAATCACTTTGATTAATCAGACCAAAATCCACCTTGGTCTTTAAGTCAGTGTCTGCACCTAACACAAGTGCCTGAAAATCTGCCAGGTTGGAAACACCAGTGGCAGATCCTATTGCAATCAAAGCTAAAAGCAGGAAGCCTTAGCAAAATTCAGATATCAGTTCAAGCCTTTCCCTCAAATCCTGAATTCTAGGTTTGAGTTTTTGGGTTGGATGCATGTGTACTCCAAAAAGATGAGTGTGAAATGAAAGCTAATGCTTCCCCCTCTTTCCATAGAAGATGATTAAGTATCTGCCACCTGGAAATCATGCCTTTTTGGGACAATCTCTGTCAGGGGAAGCTGTTACAAGTGTCACCTTAGCAGGACTTTGTGCTTGTCGTAAGATTTCTATTAGTACTTATCAGCCTTTGATGTAGCATCTCAGATTTCTGAAACACACAGACCCAGGACAAAGAGAAGAACTGGAAGTTAAGCTAATATTGATGGGAGAAGGTTTAAGAGGTGGGTCCTAATTAGGTGCTACACAGTAGAGACCAGTCGCGCAAAACAGGCTTGAAACGGGTCTTTTTTTCAAATGGATAACCATTGTTTATACAACCTGAATGCAAATGGGAATGAAATGCTCTCCTGTGAGTTAAAACACTCCTCCCAACCTCTTCAACTTTACCTCCCTAAATGTCAAAGTATTCCACATGTTTTAGGCCTCTTGGAGATCTGAGTGCTGACCATGGACCATCGATCAGCCAGAGGGCAGAAATAAGTTACGGAGAAGAACAAAGCCTCTTGCAACAATTAATTTTAATTCAGCCTGAATGCAAACTGTAATGAAGACTTCCAGTAGGGAAAAAAGCACCCAAAGAACTGATGGAATACAAAAATCTTTAATAAATTAGCACTCTGCAAGTACTCTTCAACCCACCAAATCAGAAAAGGATGTGCATTTTGATCACCCCAAAGTTCAGCATTGCTCACTTCAAGGGGCATGGTGTTGGTTCATTATAAGGACTAATTATCACCAAAATTTGAAAATGTCTGGAAACCAGGTTTCTACCCCAAATTCAACTTTCACCTTAACTCAGCAAAACAAGTAACATGTTTAAATGCTTTACTGAAAAACAACCTCTGAAAAGTACAGTGTAATTATTTATGCCTGATAAACCACAAGTGATAAGGGATTGACCAAACATCTTGAATTCATGTCGGAATCAACACAAATAACATTTTCTGAATTAGACATCTCTTCTGGTCCAGCCTTTGTAGAACAGGCTCCCAAGCAGAGCTTTAAAATTTTCCTGCATACAACTGTGTTATAAATGTCACTAAAATAGCCCCTTCACAGTTGTCTCTGTCTGATCCCCACAAAATCTATTAAGATAAAAATCGGTTAAAATGCAAGATAAGTATATAGTTAAGTGAATTAAAATATTCTTATTAATTTCTGTCCTCAGTGAGATTTCAGTTAGAATTAGTCTATCCAAGTTCACCATTTGTTGTTCATCAACCCCAAATGACATGATCTTGAGCCAACTAGGAATCAATGTACATGTTTATTTTCCCTTAGGATTTGTACCCTTGTTCTGTGATGATGATGGAGAGAGAAAGAACCAAGATCATTAGGAGGGTTAAAATGAGAATATTCCAGGAGAACAAGAAAGCGCTCTACTATTAATTTTACTCGTAGTCTTTTAGTACAGTAACATGCTCTGAAGTTAGAGGCACACATACATAACCTGGGAAGTCTTCCAGATTTCTTTTTAAGGAAATGAAGTTCTCAACACTGGCTGCATTAAGAAGGGTATTTTTGGTTTTCCACAATGCCATCAGCAGTGCTGAGTAGGGCTCTGAATACATACTTGGAGGTTGTGCAGTATGTAGCTCTGTCCTTGTAGAGCTAAAAAAGCTGTCATCACCATACCAAGTACACTATGCATCCAGGTTTCCCAACAACTGTGCTACATCACATGTTCGTGCATTGCTCTACAACAAAACCCATCACAGAGCTGGCCACTTGCAGCACAGCTCTAACCCAGGGTGTGAGCTTTCAAAAAATACTGTTGCTTTTGAAGAAAATAAAGCTATTTTTGATAGCTATTTCAGGTATTTTGACTGTGAAAATAATCTTCAAAATGCACATTTATTACATGAAGACACGTGCACTGATAACTACAAAACCTAAAGAATCCCCCAATATTTCCCAATACCTACTTCTCCATTTAGAAGTATTTAGTCAATGTACTAATGCAACAGTCCAAAACTGGTTTGCCTCCCTCAAGTTTCAAAATTCTCATTAGTTCTTCTCTTCAGTGCCCAATCCTCCAGTGTTCCTTACCATAACTGCTATGAGGTATTTCCACAAACTGAGAATGAATATATTAAGTAAACAAATAATAAAAAGTAAATAAACAAACAAATTAGGGCAACTAGAAATCTCCGTACCTTAGGATTGTACCCTTGCTATGTGATGATGGAGACAGAAGGAATAAAGATCATTACAAGAGCTAAATCAAGAATATTGAAAGAGAACAAGAAAATCTCATCTGCTGAATTGTTTAATTGACTTATATGGAATTAAGACTTATTTGCACAGGTAAAGACTGCTTCACTCAGCTGAACTAGCAAAGATCATCATGCCAAATGCAATGTCAAAATACAATATTCAGTACATACTACATTTGCTTACATCAGTTTTGAGAATGTCTCCATTCCAGAATGCAAAGAAGGTATCACTGAATTGCCAGAGTGTCACAGAACCCAGGAATCATGCCACTTGTTCACAGCAGAGTGTTTGGGATTAAAACATTTCTCGTGAATAAATTAATGAAGTAATATAAAAATTGACAGCTCAGCTATAACATCTGCTCATCCATAAAAAAGTCACTCCACCCAGCTGAGTGGGTGAAGTAAATTTTACAAGGTTGAATTAATGTAGGTACTGATGGAAATATGACCTTTTTTAATCAGCATAATTTCAAAATAAATTCTTAAGGAATAAAGAATTAAAACACACACACTATAGCAAGTGGAGTGAGATGATCTGGATTAATCAACCATGGCTGCACTCTGTTAGTGGGCCTGCCCCATTAGTCCCTAGCATTCTTCTCTCCCACCTGCAAAGAAACCTATAGCAAGCTGCATAGAAATTTGGCTTATGCAACAAACAGGTTTTTGAGCCAGTATTCAAATGTGTTTGAAATAATCTGAAAAAGTTCAATCTGTATCAAGTCATTTCACTTTTCAGGACAAAGCTTTCACAAATAACGGGGTGTGGGGGGAGATGGAGACCGAACGAGCCAAATATTTGAACAAAATTTCTGAAAAGAGTATAAAATGAAAAAGATCCATCAAGAAAGCTCAGCCCATTACTAGCATAGGACATAAATGCCAACTCAACAAAATTAAGCACCAGCTGAACTTTAAGCAGAAATTTTCTTTCAAGATGTCAGGTGTCCAAAAGCAAAATTTCTCATCTTTAGTAACATGGAAAAGCAGAGGGAAAAACTGGTAAGAACTCAGAATTTCAAATGTACAAGTGCCATGGGAAAACATGAGTGCTGCATAACTGCAAGGCCCAGTTTAAGAATAAACCCACTTTAAATAAGACAAATACAAAAATACAGAAACACAGTAGTTTACTGTGTAACTCCCTCCTTCAAAGGAGTGTTCTGTGAATCTGCCTGTTCACCTAACGGTTACAGGTATGAGATGTAAATGCTGTTCTGACCTTAGTGCACATAAGCACCTTGATAATAACATTTCTCTGTCATAACCACATTAGAGTTAGTTGCAAGTGTCCATGCATACACGTTACACTGGGGCTATTCAGCTGCAGCAGGATTACAGTGCAAATTGGTTGACCTATGTATGTAATTTTACTATCTTCACAGGGCTGCATTCTCTTCTTGCTGATATGCTCAGTGATTATTTCTTGTCTTTATCTTTGTGCTTGTTTGTTTGCTTATTTAAGTGGTAGCAGCATAGTGACCATGACAAATAGCTTGGAGGATTCCAAACAGTTGTGTATTTTCTCCTTTAGCAGCTTTATAGCAACTCTTTATCAGCAGCTTCTTCACTCCTGTGCCTTGAGAACACTCCCATTGCTTTGAGGTTTTTTCTCCCACTGATACATGTGCATCACTCACCCCAACACCAATTCCTCCAGTCCCTTGATGGATCTGCTCAGGGACTGTCTGAAAGCACATCTGCCAACAAGAGTGGCTGCAGTGGCCTGTTAAGGACTACTCTCCTTTTCATTCATTTACAATTAGCTTTTGGTGATGTGTTTTAAGAATGAAGCTCTGAGCAGACCACACAGAGGAAATCAGACAGGGAAAGACCCTTTGTAAAGATGCTCCAAGTGTCTGTCCTTAGAGGCTTCTAACATAAATCTACACAGTGCTGTGGGGTAACTCCTGCGTTTTGGCTCTCCTAGGCGTAAATTTTTCCACAAGGAAAGTCCCTTGCCTCTCTGACTGGCAGGAGGAGGAAAAATAACTAAACCAAACAACAACAACACATGCTCATAAGGGCTGCTGCATTCAGAGAATAGTGCGCAAGGAGGGTGGGCAAGCATTTTGGTTTAGTTTAAGACGACTGACCTTAGCAATGACACTGAAGCAGCTACACAAATTATGTTTAACACTGCAGCTTCATGTGTATTCAGAAGCCAGCCTGAAGTTAATAGAGTGTATTTGCAAAGTTACTACATGGTGTATGTTTAGAACTCCAAATGGAAGCCATTCCCTTTGCTCAGCATGCGAGAGAAACCTGGTAAATTAGAGATTTGTTCATATTCTGAGCAGGTAACAACAAAACAACATACCTAATGCAGTTCAAGGATTGCTTCTCAAAAGTGGACTACAGTACATTTGTCCTCTGGTATCACATTTGCATTTGTAACTCTAGTATATTCTGCAAGTAGCAGACGTAGTTGCTCTCCAAAGCCTTTTGGTAAAAAGAGTAGCATTTCTACAGTGATTGGACTTGTTTAGATCAGCTTATTAAATTCAGAAATCACAATTCATCTGCAAGCCGCTGCATTTCCCAAAATCTATATGCACTAGGGTTTTGTTGAGAGGCAAAATCTAAATAGGGAAACTAACTTCTGATTTTACAAAGCCTGCTTTGAGCATAATTAGGTTTTCACTAAAGGTACATTAAGCACCTACCAAACTGGGGCCCTTATCCATGGCTGAGGCCTCCAAAAACTGCCCCCATATAAATGATAAATAATCACAACAAAACAAGTTCTCAATGAATATGACTGTAAACTGCTAACTTGGTCAGAATCCAAGGTTACAGAGCGATGCTGAGCCACATCAGCAAGTGCATACAGATTATGGAAGAGATGTAACCTTGTTCTATGGAGAGCATCTCAGTTGTGTTTCATATGTACCTTTCACAATTCTTACAAGGGATAGTTCCAGCTCAGGAACAAAACCAGCCTTGCTCCAAGGGTATTGTATGTAAAGATTAACAGTGTCAAATGGTGACAGCACTATCGTAAATTCCAAGCACACAAAAACTAAGATGTTAAATCCTATCTCTATAACTTCTGTTCCTCTCAATGCGAAATTCAGAAGGTGTTGAATGGAAGTGATCACAGAAAGTAGTAGCTTGATTGATAAAGTCCCTATCTGGTCATTTACGATCTGGCTGAAGGAGAAGCAGCTTTTGCCAGACAGAAAAGCAATTAATCTGCAAACAAGCCGAGGAACAGCAGGGCTGTGCATTGGAGTCTCAGGCTGCTGGGAGCTCATGAGAGGAGATAAGACTGCAGCCTGCTATTTATTGTACATTTTAATTAAGTGCTTGTTAACGGCAGTTATCTTAACAGTCATAAAATTACTGTTGTAATGCATTTTGTTTGAGGAAAAAAAAAAAATTGAGGGAGCCGAAGGACTTTATGAAAGCAGTCACAGATTGCTTTCACTTTAAATCAAAGAATAAATTCTGAAGAGGAGGGATGTTGCAATGATCTAAGCCGAGCCACTAATGGTTATTTAATGTGGCCATCAGTGTTTGTAAGTCCCTAGCATACGGAACATACACAATAGCCTCCAAACCCTCTTTAACACTTATTTGAGATGACAGGAAAAATGAAACCGTTTGTGCTTTCAATGGAAAAGCAATCATTGGTACATTATATTCTGCTTGCCCTATCATGCTAATGCATGGTAAAAATGTCACCAAATGTATTTAAGGACCTGATGGAGTGTTGCTGTTTGATTCCTGTTACCGGGCTGATTAATAAAAATCTTCAATTTGTATGTAAATGCAGTGGGGTTTCATATCATCCGCATACCTGCACCTGGAGAAAATAATAAACTGAAGTTTAATGCAGCAATTATAAGCATTTATGGAACTCTTTAAAGAGGCTGCCTGCCTCCCCTGACCATCAAGATGAGATATTCACAGAGGAATATTACTGATGCTCAGACAAGCAGGGCTGCAGATGGTCCCCAGTGCAAACGCTGCCAATGCAGATTAACTCACTGACTCATACTCACTTTGGTACAACAATGTAAGCTACTTATTGTTAGACAAAAGTGTCATATTTTTCCCTACATCTGAAATAAAAATCAAATTGAACTGTTCTTTGGAGTAGTGGGAAGGGTGGTAATTAACATTTCAAATGAGGTGTGTTTGCATCATTTACACTTTTCCTGACATCACTTAATTCCCTTGTGCATATGTTCCCATGACAACATCATCACCACAGATAAAAATTGCATCGGTACAACAGAAACTCTTCAAGATATATGACAACAGCTGTTTGTTTATTTTTTTTTTTAAATCCCTCTAATGATCTTCAGACTTTTAACCAGTGACCCCCTAATGACTGATCCTTAATAAAACAAAGTATGCAGCTATTTGCATCTTCACAGATGGATATTGGAAAGGGTTTGTGGTTTGGGTACTAATGGAATAATAAGTACCATGTATTGGATATGGTCATGTGGAGGAATACATTACAACATAGATAGATATCAGCTTTGATGTATGCCCATGCACAAGCTCTGCTCACATAGCAATCCATGATTAAGTGCATATGACATAGATGTTCTTAGTTTGTTGTAACCATTTGCTAATCTGCATTTGCAAATTTCAGTGAATGTGCTCAAAATGAGAAACAAACATATTCAACTATAATCCCTGTGAGACACTACACTGGGTAAATTATTGTTCTATTGTTTCAACACTGTATTTTTACTGGAGTGCAATTCTTCACTAACTATTAGCAGGGTACCAATGCGTTTTAATGACTGTGATGCTCCTCACAGATTACAGACAAAGAATGAAATCAGTGAGCTACCAAAAGCACAACTATAATTAGTCTCTTATTTAATAGTCTCAGACAAGGCTTTAACTTATCCCATCCACAACTGAGTGCTCTGCTGACACTGAAGAGCTGTTTTTGTTCTGCTTCCCATGGTGCATGATCAAGCCACTCTCCTTAAAGAAGTTTAGTGGAATCACCCCTTTTTTTCAAGCCAGCCTCCAGCTTGTCACCAAACAATAGTTCTCAGGCCCAGCTGTAGCACATTTAGCTAGCACACAGCAGGTACCACCTGAAAAGCTGTTCCCTGGCTCTTCTGAGGTAAAAGCAAATGTATAACCTGCTCAGACAGTCATTCAGTATTTTAACCAAAAAGCACACCAAGAGTCACTTCTGGGCATGCTTTTTGACAAGTAACTGCTCTAGAGGCAGCTTCACAGCATGTGCATTGACAAACTGAATAAATCCTTACCAAAAAAGCCTTCTCCATCCAGATGTAGCTCTAAATCCAAATTCCAAGCAATATTGTAACTGTCAAGAGAAAAGCATCTGTATTAGAGGTCTCCAAACCCAAAAGGAAGTCAGGATCCATTCTTGGGGAGGGGACTTCAGCAACTACCAGCCAAACTATTGTTTGTTTACCCTCCTAAACAGCAAGTGTAGATTCAGACAACTAACAGCACAATAACATCACACTGCAGAGGAAGAGCTGTACTACCAAAATACTTCACAGAACCATCAGCTACTATATTGACTGTTAGATGCCATGTCAGACAAAGGCAGAAACTAACCAGAAGGTCATTGAAAGGAGCCCAAATTTCGTTACAAGCTCACAGAGATTATCTGCTTTTTAGCCAGGGTTCCATCCAGCCTTGTAAAATGCTGATCTGCTCTTGCACCTGCAGTTAGTGAACTTGCAAGGATTCAGCTCCTGCTGTGGTTTCATGTGTCTCACTAAATACAAGTCCTACTGTTCCTACACACCACTCTGCTTACCCAGGCCCATTCTGGAAGGACAAGGCGAAGAAGAAGAAGCACCACCATCACCAGACTGACACAGTGACTAAGATGATGAGTTGTATCATCAACATTTGATCTGAACTCCATCAGACTAAATGGGAACTCTAATGTCATTGCCAGCAGATTTTGGATTAGAAACCTCAGGTCTCAACCAACTCCAACTATACAGCTCTGCCTGATTCAGGGAAAAATCACCCTGGTACCAATGCCCTGCTAGTGCATGCCTCTTGCAGTCACCCCTGCACAAAGAGAGCTGGTACTGCAGAACCACTGAGCTGTGCAGGAGTAAAACCTGTGATAGTCCACTTTGTGTGTTATCAACAGAACTGGCAGCTAAATTCAGATGATAAAGTCGTTATTGCCAGTCAAAACACAAGCAACTGAAAGCTTGCCAGCCAGTTTTCAGATCCTAAGCAGGCTCTGCAGCAATTAGTAAAAGAATAAGTATATGCCATCAATAATGAAGGATAAATATGGATTTCCACAATGACAGTTAAATAGAAACATTTCTGACTACATTTGAGGGAGACATAAGACTATTAAAGTCAAGAAATTAAGTTTCATTTGCAAACAGGATCATAAAATTTAAAAAAATCTCAGAGGAATTCAGAAGTCAAAGGTATTATAGGTCTTCACTTTCTTCCTCTCCCTTTTTGGCCCAGAATCATGTTGGTTTTTATGTGGTAATATCCTCAAAGAGAAAGGAGATTTCATTTTAATTTTTTTTTCCCTATAGCTCTGCCATCATATTAGGATAATGAATCCATGTATATTGCTTAAATCTTGCACCTTGCCCTGCAGAAGTAGGGAAAAAATGGGAACTTAAAACATGAATAGCCCTTCTTCTTAGAAGAGAAAACTCAAAATGACAGTTGCAAATAGTCATCCACCCAGATCACTACATTCTCTGGAAAATACTTGTTTCAGTGCAAGTCTGTGAATGAAGCAAAAGTTAAACAGCATTTTCAGGATGAAAATACTTTTTTCTTTTTTTTAATAATCTTGCAGGAATGTAATACTGTCTTCAAGTCAAATTCACTTTTAGCATCCTCTGATACTGTTGACCTTGATTTAAATTAGCAAAATACTAAATCTCATTTACACAATAACAACATATATAGAGAATACTTTGTTACCACATTTACGCGTACATGAATTCTGCTCCAACACACACAACTGACACTGATGACTTGTAAACCCCAGTACCTACCACATTATATTCACAACATTATGTCAATAGTAAATACCATAAATATTGAAAATGTGTTCAGACATTCTGAACAATATTTTGTTGTCATTTTTTAACACACAGCTTCAAAAAACTGGCAGCCAGTATCTATGCAGCTTGCTCACAATGACCTTACAGCAACTTCACATTTTGATTTTTTTCATTCTTCCTTAGAAAGCTCCTAAAAAGCCAGTTCAGTCACAAGTAGATTTGCACCAGAGAAGCATGCTGCTTCTTAAGTGTAGTATGTGGCTGGAAGCACAACGGCTCTACAGTTACTGTGCTGTAGCTTCAGCATTGTTGCACCCAATGACGGGAGAATCACCCAATCTGTTAGACAAAATCACGCCTTCATACCAATTTCACAAGTATATGAAGAAGTATGATCGGTCACATTTATAAAGTGACCCAAGAACCTCGGGTGAAGGGGACTGTACTGTTGCTGTTCCCTCTCTCCTTTACAACTGCTTATAAAATGACTAATTGGCTTTAGATTGACCTACAGATTTTTGAACCTGTAGCTACACCCTTGTGCCTACACCTGCACACATCTACACACCACTTACTTGTTTTCTAACTCTATAATCAAGAATCTCACTATTAAGTCTTAAACATGTAGGCTATGAGACTTTGGGCAACAGCCCTAAGCTGTGGTTTGTAGAGCACATTTAAAGCAGTACATGAAATGTTTGTTGTTGGCTTGAAAGAGGCTGGACAGCTACATACACAGTGATGGCATCTCCTTTCTACCTCTTTAGATATTTCACCAGCGCATTACACAAGGAAGTAATATAAAGGGAATTTTAGCGTCATTCAGTTGGTGGGAATCAGGAAAAAGCTAGCTAAAAAGTTCTGACAGGCACCTTAATGTATAGCACATATTGTGAAAAGATCTGTGGTGTCCTGAAGTTCAGTCTCCTATGGCAAAGCTGCTCTGTGAATACAAACAATTTTGTCCAGAAAAAAAGATAACATCCTTAAATAATGTACTTAGATATGCTTTGAATACTTAAAAAACCCTAATATAATACTGGATCCCTGGAGATCTGCTGGACTTTTAGACAGTAAGTCCATTTTGTAGTCATCACTGGTATATTCTACTGTCCTCTTCACTGCTCATTACAGCTACGGACAGCTTCACAGATTTGCATGCTCATCTAGGTACATTTGTTACAGCATAGATATTTGTAACCCAGCGTAATACAAGCTGTAGTGTTGATATAGTAACAGCAGTGTAAACATGCCCTACTTTTGTACAACATAGGGCTGGCCTACATGGTAATGTGACTGTATAATAAGCTGCAGTACTCAGGTATACTATTAACTCCACGCTAATTACTTCATATTAGGTGAGGTAGCTTACTCTTATGCAAAAGAAAGCAAACCACTTCACACAAACACACTCATATTCCTTGCTAAGGCTACATCTAGTAGCATTACCAGTAAAACAAATTAAACATGCTAGGAAATATTCCAGGGCACCAAGGTTGGATGGCTCCAAAGAGCTCATGGCTCTGCACCACCAGAGCAAACTGGCTGCTTGCAAACCCCCAGCCAGCTTGAGCTCCCAGCCATGGGCAGAGGGCTTCAGCACAGGGTGGCTGGTGGTGGTCAAAAGCCCACCAAGAACCCTCCTGAGATCTTCCCAGCATGGTTTTCCACATGCCAGTACTCAGGAATGCTCCTCAACATTTTTTAATTTCCTAGTCTAAATGTAGCCTAAGCGTCTGCATGGGGGAGCAGGGTGAACACCAAAGCTATTTGGCAATCGTTCCTCCATGTGGGTAAGCATTTTTCCACTCCTGTATATGGGAAATATCGGCACATTTGTATCAAATTAATTATCAGCAAAGTTAAAAGTAGTAAAACTTGTGTTTTGACAAGGCTTTAAAACTCCTTTCTTCTCTATTTGGAAAGTTGGTTTTACTGTTCTTCTATAGTATTTCCAACAGTTTCATGTATCATTCCCTGTTGAAGTCCAGGACTCTGCATGGTTTGGTGGAAAAGAATGGGTCTTATTACTCTGAGTTTTATTTTAGTTTTAAATGACCACTGTAAGGATAAATTGCCTCAAAAAATACCTTCAAATCATTAGAAATACTTCCTAACCTTGCCATAAAAATGTCTTTACCACTGCGACCTTAATGAGAATGTTTCCCTTAAGAATTGTGGAGAGTTTTATGAGAAAGCAACAAAAAAACAGCGAGAAACCTTGGCAACATTGAGGGAAAAAAAAAATCAATAAAAGAATAAAATCAAAACAAAAATAAAATAATCTCTCAGAAAAAAGGCCAATACCAACTTTTAAGATGACCACACTCTAATATCCTCTCATTTGTAAGTCTAATTTGTTTTCTGTACTATTTTTATCTCGCTGAACTGCTATTATGTAAAGTACAGAAAAAAAGGTCTTTTACTTAGAAGAATTCTTGACTAGCTTTCTCCTAAATATGATATTCTTGGGAAAACAGGATATCACTTTAATAGATGGAAAGAACAGTCCACAGCCACAATACACAAAACCTGATCTACAGCCTTAGCTAATTCACTGCTTCATGTATGCCTAGTTTTAAGCATGCAACGTATTCCCTAAAAGCCACTGATTCCCATCAAAGACCTCAATGGACCTAAAAGTGAAGCATCAGTTTGAGTACCCTGCCAAACCTATGCCTAGCATACCATACCATAACCTCAGCCTACCTCCAAAAAACCAAGAGTAAATACAGCATCCCAAGGAACAGCAATAAAGGCATAACCCTAAAGATGGTGAGAAGCTCTCACAGCCATGAGAAGAACATTCTAGAGAAAACCTGACCTCACTGATATCCACAGATCTTCTGAAATATCCACAGCCATTCTAAAAAAAAAAAAAAATCATCATGCTCAGTTACACATTTTGAAATTTGGTGCCACAGTCACATGGCTTTTTTTTTTTAAAAAGCAAATGTCATTTCTGTCTTCAGAAATTTGCTTATTATTTAAAGAACAAGTTGTTCATGAAGCAGCAGGAAACTACTGAAACAGCAGAAAAAAACATCAACATTAAAGATTGAAACTCCCCCAATTATATTTTATTCCAAGCCTTTAATCACAGTAATATGTTTCAAAGGGATAGAAAGGAGTGTCATCCTCTACGGCCATAAGCTTCCCACATTGGAAGCCAAAGAATCATGCACTGCAGTGATTCTTCCAATGTTCACAGCATCTTGACCGAGACGACCATCTTTTTTACATCACAGATATAACATGGCATAAAATACTGATCTCTTCCAAGCTGAGTTAAATAAGTGAAAGAAATGATCCTGCAATGAGATCCACACTTTATTAAAACTTAAACACATCCAAGTAATTGCTGTAAGAAGATGAGTAGAACTCTTTACACAGAACGGCTTTACTGTTTTCTACAACTGCTATGTCAGGTCTGATTCCATATATGTGTTTAGTGGGAACCAAAGAACTGAATAAAACAGTCTTACTTTCTGATCTCCTAGTATACATGCTGACAAGTCCTCTTACAATATATACCAGTATTTAGTATGTATACTATTTCACAGATCTTTGAAAAGAAGTAGTCTATTTATGTGCAGAAAAGTACTTTCCAAAGTTCAGTATAATGACCAATATTTACACAGAGATCCTGAAGTGCTCTGCAGACTTTACAGAAAGAACTATATAAAGAGGGAACATTTTACCAACCACTGAATTCAGTTATCTCAAGCATGGAAGATAGCAACCATTTAATATGGCACCACAATACCACATATAAGTTGAAGATATGAAAAAAATGGGGAAAAAATAAGTAGCTGTAACTTAAACTAATCACTTAAACTCTGGCAAATGCAACAAAACTTGCATTCCTTCTTCTGCTAGAAGCGCCTACATATCTTCAGTGAAACGGCCACAGTCTTAACATTACGTCTCACTGAGAAAGTTACCATCTTCTCCATCCGGTGTCCCTCCCCATTCCCATCACTAGCTATTACATTGATTCAGAAACTGACTCCAAGGGAAAAATACCACTCACTAATTACCATAGAGTGGTGTTCATTCAGCACTTCAGTTTTCCTTGGAGGCTTCTTACGCAAACATTAACCCTCAACCAAACCAACCTCAGCTGTTTCAACATTCTCTTTTTCTTTTTTTTAATCTGTATATAAAAAAGAAGAACCAGACCAGTTAGTCAGACTTCTTGGCAATTTAACATTTTTTAACCAAAGTAATTTATAAATTATGCAAGTGGAATATTTATTTATGTGAAGAATTTTGTGGGTTTTTTAAAGGTGGATTGGAACTGCTTTTATATAGTAAGTGACTGAGAAATCGTTGAATGTTGTCTTGTATAAACTTCACACTAACAGCAATGCTACAGAACAATTTTGCTTTTGTTGAGGGTATATGTACATTTTGATTACATACTTTAATTATGAGACAGTTGCTTATATAGCTATGTGAACTGAAAATGGTTTGGGTGTTAGTTTTTGATCTGTCCTAATATAAAAGATAGTGTAATTCAAACATAACAAAACTAGAGTGTTCTTCTCTCTGCAGTAAGAGGGGAAAGACACACAGCGGGAACTAAACGAGGACTTGAAAAGAGCCATGCTGGCCGCCTATCAGGGTCCCCACTATTTGCATACCAAAGGTACCAGACATCTGGGGGAGAGTCTGTGCGGTCCCTTATTGCTGTCTTCTGCAGGGCCTGTGCCGAGGGAATTCTCCCCCAGCCAGAAATGGGGCTTCCAGCCCTTTTATGCTGCTTTGGCCTGTTTACCTACCATAACGGGGTCAGAGCACAGGAAGAAATCTTAACCCTACATTTGAGGCAGAGAATGCTGCAAACTGAAGGACCTGGCCACATGTGGGATTCAGTTAGCAGCAGCAACTCTGGTAACTGGCACTAATGTAAACCCCAAAAGTAGAACAAAAAACCTCAGCTCAGCTGCTCCTGCCTGAATCCAGCTTTGAGACTGAAGTCACACTGGAGAAGTACTCTGAGACATTATAACAGGCATCACGAATGTTAAGTGTATTTCCAGGGTATTTTTAGAAAATTACTGAAGAGCAAGATGTTATACCTCTTCCACGTACATGCATCAATAACGCAGTCAGGTTCATATGTGAACATACACACTCAGAGTTAACACCATGTTATTTTCTTATTTTTCGGGACATTCTTTGGAGATGCTTTTCCCCCTTTCGCTGGCTGACCACCGAATCACCACACAGCCTCACAGTGTGCTGCTGTGCTTGGACATCCTCCAACTCTGGACACTCCAGAGTGTGAAGTCAAGTAGAGAAAGGAGGAGAACACAGAAAGATGAAGGGACTGAGAGGAAGGAAACTATCAAATATCACAATCCCAACAAGCCATTACTTTTCACAGGGATCAGCTAGAAGGTTAGTAATACCCCTCTAACTCCATGCCTAACAATAGTAGCAAATTAGTAACAAATTAGTAAATGTAGGAAAATGATGACTGCCAAATGGATTCCTTGCAAGCACAACTTTGAATATTTCACACTAAAGCTCAAAGCAGATGCTAAATGACACTTTTGTAAAACACTGTTTTGCATAGACTGCCAACAAGAATTGTGCCTAGATGTGTAAGACTGAGGGGTTGGAGTGAGCAAATTAACTATTTTAAACCACAGGCTATTAGTAGAAGAGCTGGCCACATACTCCAGCATTTGAAATTTTTAAAAAAGGAAATATTTTGATAAAATTTATCTGCTGTAAAACCAGTTTAAAATCTCCCAGTACATTTTTTAATGGAATCCCAGCTCCTGTGTATCAGGTAACATGTCCTAGTGAAACAAAGCATTCCTGTTTTTCAGCCAGCTAACAATCAGGTTGCACTTGGTACCCCTTAATGGAGAAGAACAATTGCTATTAAAGGAACACCGCAATTAAATCTCTAGGACTAAATTGCCACATCCTCCCTGTTAGCTTTAGGAGTGGGCTTTTTGTGATGCAATCTCCACCAAAATTTCTTCGCGAAGATTCTCTTGTGTGTCACAGAGGAAGAAGGCAAAGCTTTGCTCTCCACTCTGTTCAAAAGCTGCTCCTAATCCTGGAGGAACTTTAAGATTTTGGGAGGCCAAAGCTCTCCATTCAGTGGCCCCAGATTACCACAGCCAACCAGAGACATCTTTGCCACAACTCCCTGCTTTCATTGAGATAGAAGGTCCCTACAAAAATTAATGCAGTTTGCAAATGTATCACCTTTTCACTGAAACTTTTCTGGTAGGAAGAAGGTACATGTTATTCACCTCCCAGCTCCAGCTCCAAGCTATATTCACAAGCACACATGGTAGAAGCTTCCACAGCAAGTAGCTGGGGTGGGTATTACAACCCAAGTACTCCCATTGCTGTTCTGAAAGCAGGTGTTGAGATCTTCATGTAGATGCACAGATCTCAGAAGCACGATCTGGCCCCCGGACATGATAGGTTTCCTATAAAGAACAGCGTTACTATAATCCCTCTCTTGTCATGAAATATTCAATATTCTTTTTCATTCTTAGAAAATAAAATGCTAAATTACCCAGTTTAGTAGGTCAATGTCAAAACTTATGATGAAAAAGAATCTTCCTAAGAGAGTTTCTTAAAACCTGTATAATCAGGTTGGTAATGCTGCCCATAGGGAAAACCCATTAGCAGAAATCTCTAACACATTTCAAAAAGCAAAACCTAAGTGGATTGTGGGTGTACCTAACTGTTTGTTATATTGAAAGCAGCCCAACTCATCTGAAAGCATTGCTATATCTCAGTGCATTGGTTTCCCTCTGCACATATTTGGTGTAGAAATCTGCTAATGCAGCCAGTAGGCAAACTTTATGAAGGTGAAGAAAGCAGATTTCATCTTCCTTGTGTAACTGGAAGAAATTCTGTAGCCATTTTAAAGGGTTAAACTCGACTCCTGGACTTCAATACTCAGAAATTCTATGCACTCTCTTTTTAGCGTACTCTTCCTTCCTTCCTATCCGCTAACACAATAGGGAAAGCTTTGTTATCATTAATCATTTTCAGAGCCCTGGGGATTCTCCGAGTATGAGCACTGCTGCAGCCTCACTGGAAAAACCCATGCAGAAAGACACCAAAGTTTCTGTTTGAGTTCACTCCTGCAGATTTTCATTAGTTACTGGATTTACAAGCTGGGAACGTGGTTAATGGTTCATCTAAAGTCAAAGGAACTAAATCTTTGATAATTATCACCAGAATCAATATTTTCAAATAAAGGATTCAAATTTTAATTCATAATTATTTTCACAGAAAAATGAAAGTGTGTGATGCAGGATGGAGTTTTGTTGATTAGTGAGAGAGGGGATTTC
>JANZLQ010000092.1:25213468-25239626 GCA_026212715.1 Elanus axillaris
GGGGGGGGGGGGGGCGGCAGAAAGCTAGAGGCAAATTTCCACATCCCCTTCCTCTGGACATCCTGGTGGGTTTTCCATAGAAACTTTCACACACTGGCCAGACAGATGCTTAGAGAGGATGGAAGAAAATAATGAGCCCACGATGGGAAAACAATTGCATCCCCAGCTTTCTACCTCCATTAAAGGCTCCTTTGCCTTTGCAGCAGAGCCCTCTCCCTTCGCCCTGACTGGCAGGGATGCTCCCACAGCAGTGGCGGCTGCGTGGCAGCCATGGGAAAGCTGCCCTTTTGGCTTCTGGAAGTGGGAACTTGGTTTCCCCGCGGGGGGAAAGCAGCCTTTGTGCCTGCCCAGCTTCCCTAATGTGGAGAAAATTCCCATTAATTTTGTGAGGAAACATTTTGTTATGCATGTTTCAACAAAACATTAAAAATCCTACTGGTAATTTTTTTTAGAAATCACTCTCGCAGCTTGACAGCCTCGCTGGAGCCCCAGCCAGGCCTGCCCGAGACGGCGCAGAGAGGCCTCTCTCTCTCTCCCTCTCCCTCTCTGTTGGCTGCTCTTTTCCTGTCTAATCAATTATCTCCCTAGCTAGTCCTTCTCAAAGGTGAGAGCTCATTATGCATATTCATAAATCACAGCTCCCAGACCTGACACTGATTGATGTAATCATCTCCCGCTCGCTCCCTGTCTGTGCGGGGCCGGCCGGAGGAAGCGCTGGCGAGGAGGAGGAGGAGGAGACGGCAGGAGAAAGAGACTTCCAACTTGTCAGACCCACTTCTGCTGGGAGCGGCTGGCTGGGTGTAGCAGGCTGTGTCAGGCTTCCCATTCACCGTGGCCAAAGTGCCCATCACAGGCCGGGAATAAAACAGGAGAAAGCCCTGTGAGCTGAGAAACACCAGTGAGCTGCCTCCAGTCTGGCTAACTGTTAGGCAGGCAGAATTACAAGAGTAAGGAATAGATCCAGCACAATTTTCACAATCGGGCATCAGACTGTGCATTAAAATACGCCCCCACCCCCCTGATCTTTCCTGTTAGCTAATGCGCTTGCTGTTTTTTTTCCTCAGATGGTTAAAGCGGGTTTATCCCTGTAAGAGCAGATGTATTCTGTATGGATTCCGGTCATGAGTATTTAAATATGCGATATAGCAAATATCTTCAATATGATACCCGCAGCGGTCCTCAGTAGCTCCATCGTCAAAAAAGAAAAGAAAAAAGTTGCGAACAACGTAAGTTACTGCTGCGAGGGTTTGAGGGCAAAAGGGCTCCTCCAGCCCAGCCTACCAGCTTTCCAGATAGGAACGTATAGCACAGCTATAACTGGTTTCCCAAGGCGTGCTTCAGCACGGCAGCGTTCAAGATGCTGTTCAGATTATGTGGTTTACCTGTATGGTTAATATTTACGCTTTTAAAATACCTCTTTTTATCACTTTGATCAGAACCATCAGTGTACTAAAGTAATAATACAAAAATATATGCCCTGGAAATCATAACAAGATACAAATCAAAGGGAGCCCTAATCGAGTACTTTTGAGAGTGTTATCTTCCTTGTTAACAAATGGTAATAAGAAAATTAAGGCTTATAGCTTGCTTGCATTTTATCTAAGAAAACCAATAAAGATATCAGATGTTCTTTGTTTTATATGTTTGAATGTAAAGCAGAATAATGAAGAACATGTACCTTCTAAGGCTTCATTTACTTTATGGGTATTAACCCTTTAGCATGCCAGTGAAATTCTGAATTTGCAGAATGAGGACAAGACTGTGCTGCCACCCAGGGTTTTGAGGCCTGTCTTTGCTGCAGTCAAGACAACATCTTTTTTTATTAAATGCTGAAATTGGAACAAAGCAACAATGGCTGCTTGCTAACTGTGCATGTCCAACAGGCCTCTTTACTATTCAGCAAATGGAAGATATTAAACAACATTTTGCTTAAAGGTACACTGAGGCCATTTCCATTAGGACATGGTGTCATTCATTTATTCACATGTTAAGTGGATGTCCTTGTGGCTAATGAGTAATAATCAACAGTGACTCCACTTTATTCCTTTGCTCCCAGCAATGTTAAATACGCTGATGGAGTCTCTTTGCTGACACACTAGAGAATATGGCTAAAAAGTGCTAAAGGACATTTTCAGCGTAGAGCAGCCACATACACACATGCTGGAAATAGCACTTTCATTACAGTCTGTTCTATTAGGCTTTGTTCCTGTTTAAGGCATGGCGTGTGGAAACCGCCAATACTTATTTGAAGGTACTTTATGCCTTAAAAGCCGAGAATTCTCTCAGTGTGAGAGTCAATGTGGTTATTGCTGGGACATGAGCTCTCGTCCAGCTGGTTTATTAAAAAAAAATTAAAAAATCAAACCTCCCCTTATGGTGCCTTCTCTATGTTCTATACATGACTTCAGATAAATGTTTAGTGGAGGAGTGATTTAGGACAAAACCTTTCCTGCAAAAAATCTAGTTTGACATTTATTTTATAAAACACAGTAACTCCCCTACCAGCTAATTAATCCATTTTATTACATCAGCCACAGCAGCTTCGTAGGCTAATAAACTGTAATAATATATATTTTTTCCTTTACGTGATTGCTTACACTGGAGTCTGCAGCTTGGTTGTCTCCTGTGTCAATTCCTAAAGTTTGAAAGGTATAAATGAATCATTCTTGGTTGTGATTAAGCTTAAGTTAGAAATAAAATATGTCAATCAATCTGGTTGGAAATGTTCCTGCTGTCTAAGTTGGTTATGCAAAACACTCTAAGGTGTGTAGGCATGCTCAATTAGGTCAAGGGATCTGATGGCACTCCTAGCCATAAATGTGTGTCACTTGGATTCCTCATTATTTTTAGCAGTGGTGAAAATGCATGTCAGTAGGCCAGCTAGCCAGGCTAGAATAAAATTACTTACCAGGTATGCATAAAACTAAGGTTTTAATACATTAATATTATACTTATTTTCAGGCAAAATACTGAAAGGAAAAATATGTCTCTCTCTCCCTCTCTCTCTCTCTCTCATATAGATGAGTCATTCTATTGAATTTCTCAACAATCATTAGTGTAATTCACACTGGACTGTGCAATACTCAAGATAACTTAGCAGTAAAATTTAAGTGCCTAAAAACATAGATGTAACGTGAAATTAGATACAAGGAGTAAAACATCGATTTGCTCTGTTACAGTCTAACTTGCTTCCAAGAGAAATAAAGCTTCACTAGGAGATTAGACCAGCCCCAATCCAAAATAATTTAATGAAAAAGGACACTTGAGATGGCTAGTGAAGAGCAGTGCTAGTGCCTGTGTTCTCAGATGGAGACTTTTGTGAGTGATTCCTACAGAAGACAATGTCAGAAATTTATGCTTGATAGACAGGTTTCCTCTGGTGTACTACATCATAGCCTGATACTAACAGAAATGTTTCCATGTAGTTCCAGGAAAAAAGTGCCGGGAAAAGCAAGTTTTAGTGCTCATGCCTGCCCTCCTGGCATCTGGTGTGGTTGCTGAGATTACCTGAATCGGCTAAATGACCAGGGTTAAAACCTCCGGTTTTAAACTTTCCATGTTGGTACTCTGAACCACACCGAGACCTTGGGCTTGGGCACAAGAAATTGAATGAGAAACCAGCTAAACCGAACACTCCAGCCTGGTTTTGTTACACAATGCTTCCCCCCCCCTCCCCAAACCACCACCAACTAAATGCAGGAAACTGGCAAACGGAAAGAAAAAAACATTGCTTCCAAGAATCAGAGGCAGGACTAGTACTGCAGGTAAGGCTGGTGCTTCTTAAACACCACTCCTAAATGTGGTGTTAAAGATGACAGTGTCCCTTTAAGAACAGCATCATGCAGCTAATATTTTCTTTACTGCCAATAAAACGCAATTAAATCTCATGAATTAATATATTCACTTCAGGAAGAATTTCCATTCTTTTCTTCGGATATCAAAATGGAGCCATCATCAGTCAGTTAGTTAAATAGGAGAATCCGGAGAGTAAGTAAATGGAAGAGCTTTCAAATGCAGGGCTGAAAATGCCCAATGAATGTGTAGGGGGGCCTCAATAAAAAGATTTTGACTTGTGTTTTCACCCCTTTCCCACTTTGCTCATTGTTTACTGACACTGCTATGGACACAGTATTCAGTCCCTGCCCGCCCCAGCCCTGGGATGTAAAAATGTCATCTCTATTGTGCTGCCGGGCTCGCTTTGATGCTGCCGCAGCCCTTTGTGTGCCCTTCTCAATCCCTTTATAAGGCTGTCCTGATTGTCCATACTGAACATCGCCACAAAAGCTCGTCTTATTGAGAAAATAAAAAAGTCAGAGAGGGGCCAAATGACGGGAGATTGGGCCTTTGCTGTAAAAGACCTACTATTCACATTCAGCAGTCATTTTTTCACCAAGGAATTACAAAGTTGGGACTGCGGCCACACCAGCAAAGCCATTTTAGACAATTTCTTCTTACATTTAGTTTATAATTACTATTATGGTTTTTTTAAAAGATCACGTACTGCTGAGGACAAACATTAAATCCTAGAAGCGGTTGTGGAGGGTATTTTCACCTTTCCAAAGGAAAACTACTGCATAACTCTAATGTGCTTGTTTCGTCTGGGAAGTTTAGACAAGCAGATTGTATGGAAATTCAACTACGTACATATACTACAAAAAGGGCTTCTTGTGATAATAAAATAAGCCAGAAACAGACCCGCCCCTCCTCCCACTATGTAGGAGCGCACATACTTGCAACTGAGAACCTGAGACCGAGGGTTTAAATTGTCAGCCTAGAAAACCTCTACCAGTTGTTCTTCCCCCTAACGCTATCCTAACTTGTACCGAGTGTCCGTGGGCAGGATGGAGACAAAGGCTGGATAAGGTCTTATTCTTTGGGAATCGGCTATCGGAATGGGAGGACGGTGATTTCATGGCTTTTGTTACTGAGGTTAGGGACCGAATTCTCTCACTGAATTAGAATGGTAACAAGTGGGACTGGGGATCTCTGGGGCTTTTGTAGTGCACTCATCTGAGAGATTGCGCTTTTCTCAGCCCTTCAGATTTATTTTGCCAAAGTTACAGGGCAATTATGGAAATGCGCCCTTTGAAGCCGGGCCGATTTCTCTTTATTTTCTCTCCCCCCCACCCCCTGCCCCCCAAAGCAAAGCCTCCCTCGCCTCCTTTCTTCAGCAAGTTAGCAGTCGTTAGGCAGCGGGGTTTCTAGTGGCCGTTCAAATATTCTTTTGAATAGTGCGAGAAAGTTTTCATAAATATATGTTAAAAAAATAGACTTTGAAGCTTTTTGGGAAGGAAGTGTAAAATAACAGCAAGGTAACAGTGTCCTAGAAAATAGGCTCTGTGCGCACGAGGTGCTGGAACCTGAAATGCTTCCTGTGAAAAGAGGCCCAGTGTGCCGGGACCAGGGCCGGCCGGTGGCACGCGGGGGTTTGGCCAAGGGACCGCCTGGGCGCTCCCGAGCCTCGCCGCGCCGGCGCAGGTGGCGGCTCTGCAGCCCCGCTTTGCTCCTCGTCCCGCACGTCTCCCTAACGAGAGGCCCACGACAAACAGAGTTATACTTTCGCACCTTTGTACATTATTTACCATTGGAGTTTGGAATGTTGGGGCTGCGTGTGAACTAAGACGGCATATTTTTTACTTTACTTGATATGCTAGCGTTAAGGAAATATGTCTGAAACCAGATGGTGAGACCTGGAGCTAGGCAGGCTGTGACCAGGACTGCTTTTTGCCCAGAAACTCAGTTCTGGAGGTCTCTGTTCACTCTCTACTCCATTTCTTTATCTGTATCGGACTACTTTGGTCTTGTAAGATAAATTTGTGTTTTTCTGAGCCATTTAACAGATGCTATGGGCCAAATTCAGACTTGATGTAAGAGGGAGGAGATACTATCGGTGTCCCTGAAAGTTATATACACTTACAGAGGGCCCGAGCCTGGCCTGAACTGTGGGCCTTCCATCATCAGCAAAATATGGTGGGAACATTAAAGGTTCTTGTCTGAGTTTTGTAACTGAGGTGCAAATACCTTTCTTTGCTCTCTATGGAGTTTATGAGGGATCCTAGGAACACATCTACAGCAGCATGGA
Source organism: Elanus axillaris (assembly GCA_026212715.1). Classification (NCBI taxonomy): domain Eukaryota; kingdom Metazoa; phylum Chordata; class Aves; order Accipitriformes; family Accipitridae; genus Elanus; species Elanus axillaris. Next base: position 25,219,551 of record JANZLQ010000092.1, read on the forward strand.
GCACAAGAGATTTGTGTTTTCTGGATGTTAGGGCTTACAGATTTTCCAGCAGAAAGTGCCTCTTAATTATGAATCTATTCAAAAGCGTGAAAACCCAGCTCAGACCTCTACAGAAGCGTGCTTGCCATAAATTAATACTAATATTTCTCACGATGGATGCAGAGGTTGAATGCTGCATCTGTAGCATTCAGCACTGCATACAGAGGTCTCTGCAAACAAATTTCATGTGGGTTGGGCTCAGTGGAGTTGCAGTAGGTACCATGGGAAGACTACCACCTCTCCAATCTTCTCCTCATCCTCCTCCCCTAGTTCCCTTTCACACATCTTCATTTCTTCCCCAGCCTCACGCAAGTGCTGAGGATTCCTTCCTATTCCTCTGTACCTTCCCCCAATCTGGGATCATCTTAATTTTTTCTGGAATTCATCCCATTATTGAGATGAATTCCAAATCTGCCCAAACTGGATCCATTGTTTCAAAGCCCTTCAGGAGCTTTGGGGTATCTGATTCATTTCACCATGCAGCTGGGTACGGTATGCTCCCATTTAGTTTGTAATAAAGAGGGGAGGACTTGTGAGATACGAGGGGAGGACTTGTGAGATACAGGTCTAGGTTCAGGTTTGGGTACAAAATCTTAAACCAGGTTTAGGTTCTAATATGCTGGTCTACTCCAAGAACATTTCTGATCTTAAAAACTTAGAAGTCAAGTTAAGAAAAGACAAACTTGCTAATAATATTAAGAAGCTATCCCAGTTGTAAATATAACAGGGTGGGGAGTTGACTCCTCTGAAAAATGGTAGTATTTATACTGTTGGTACCTTCTGACACTAACTAACCCTAGGAAACGTGCAACGGCAAATGACCGTGCCTTGCTAGGGAAATAATTTAGGGAAATTAACGCAATCCTTCCACTTCTACCTTTGAAAATTTCTATTTATTTATTTATTTAAAAATCTACATAAAAAACAAACAGCACACTTATGTTTTGAGCCTCAAGCTTGTCACAGATGCTGCAAAGGGTCAGCTGGCAACCTACAAGCCAGATATCAACCTCCAAGTCACAGGCTGAGCTTGCCTAGCTCATGGCCTTTTTCTTGGGGGCAATGGAGAGTTGCTGGCTGGGTACCACAACCTGCCTTTCCAGCTCTCTATCCTTGCTGCCCTGTACAGCCAGGCACCCGGATCCCCGAGCCTACACAGTCCCTGTGGGAGAAGATGTGTCTGCAGCCTATCTTCAGGTATCTCCAGGATGAGTGGGACCCTCATCCCACAGCAGAGGACAGTTCCACATGCCTTTGTTGTAGCTCATAGCTATAAGTAATTGCCATGTGCCTCTCCCCTGAAAAATACCACAGTGTGTAGGTTCCTCAGAGGGTCTGGCTTTCTGCTGTTTCAGGCTTGAAACACCAATAATTAAAAAAGACTGACTCATACTTGCTAATGTGGTTTGCTGAGCACAGGGTTCGCTAGCTTCCCCAGGTGAGGGCCCTTGAGCAGTCATGCTTCTCCTCTCTGGCAGCTCCAGCCTGCAGGTGGTTTTGGAGGGTGCGTGGTAGTAATCTGGCCTTAAGGCCACAGAGACATTGATCACCATGACGAAGCCTGCCTGGAGGTAAAGGTCACAGATTTTGAATACTTTACATATTTTGTAAGCCACTTCTGAAGATTTTAAAGAAAATGAGTTTCCATGTTCAGTGCTGTCAAAAATGACCCTCAGGACGCAATGCTTCTCTGTGTGCTTGGGTCAAAGCCCACCAATAGGTAGGGCAGTCATCAACAGGGTGAGATCTTCCAGATGCCTTGTCTTACAGGGAATAATTCTGACTCATCTGGGCTGAGTTTTAACCCTCCAGCCTTGTATTTACTCTGCAGTGCAAGGAAAACAGCAGGTCACAGTTGTGGTAGTCAGTGTCTTGAAGGTTTAGAAAGAGAGGGATGGGCGTTATAAACCATAATGATAAACTCTTTTACGGTACAAGAGATGATGTCTCCCTGCTACTTCTACAAACAGACTTTAGATAAAGATGTCTACTATTTGACTGTCAGTGGGAAGTGTATATCTCATAAGGCTCTGACCTGGTTATCTTCTAACCCTGAGCAATTAATCACCAGCATCTAATAGGGAGTAGCTGTGCACAGGAGCATTTGGTGTCCAGCCTGTTCAAAATAATGCTTTCACCTTTTCGACAACTATGAGACCTAGAGCTTCCCTCAATGTGGGACCACTGCTTTCCTTTGGAAGAAGAATTGGCACAAAATGAACCTCCCTCTGTAAGGGGAACCCACCCATTCCCGTCTCTCTAACCCCCCCCCCCCCAAACCACCCCCAAAACACCCAAAACAGAGCAGCTTGTGCAGTAAAGCCACCAAATACCAAGGTCTCAGTTGTCAGCCGTGCTGCACATGGGAGCAGAGTACAACAGAAAGGGTCCCTGTTCCCCCCTCCACGAGGGTTGCCTGTATTTCTAGTGCCTGTGTCTGCAGGAGGGGACTGGAAGAAGACCGAAAACTGCTATTCTTTCACGCTGGCGGGGAGGGCTGGGGACTTTCCCCACTGTTTCAGTTGTAAGCAAGAGGAATGCTTTGTCTACAGTGGGCTGTGCAAAGTTGGAGTAAGGTAGTGAAGAATCAGACCCCATCAATTCTTTGTAGTACTGGAGCTTTGTTTTGAAGTGCAATAAAAATACAGGTGGTGGAGGAGATAATGCACGGTACCGTTCCTTTGGGACACTCGGGGAGACGGTAAGGAATTCCAAAATACGGAGCGTGGGTTTTTTTCTAGCATTGATCACAAACATTAGTTCAAGAAAACACCCAGAAGTAGTAAATATGCAAATTTGTTATGAAAGAAGAACCTACAAGTACCAGATATGTTACAGAATTTGTTTAAGGATATTTGATCCTCATGCAGAGTTTATCAGATTACTGTTTTAATTTGTGCATTCATTTTTTTTTAAAAAAAGGGGGGTTCCCTTTCAAAAATCTTTTCTTTCTCTTCTGCTTCAATACTTGTACTGGAGCTATCTCACTTCTGCTAAGATACAAGATGTGTATTTACGGTGTAATATAAATCTGGGTTGGAGTATACCAATTTCATATAAATGAAATGGCAGAGCACTGTTCCGCTATTTTGTGTCTAAATTATATGGAAATTGGTGTTATGCAAGGAGTAAGTCCTCACAGAACAGGGCCCTTAGGCTTTTGGTTTAATTATCATAAGCTTCCATTTAATTAAACTTATTAAATGGTTTGGTGTAAGAGCAGACTATCGTTTTGCAGAAGCTTTCTGGAAGAGAAAAACATTTATGCCCTTGCTGCTTGGGAAGGAAACAATGCTTTCCTTCAGAGATGTTTCCCTAGGTATGAGGGTGAGGGTCACCTGGGGATCCTCCCACTGGGCGCCTTCAAACTCTTTGTACCCAAAGACATTCCGACCTGTTCCTTACTACAGGGCTGGTAAGTTCAGTTTATCCTACAGCTGGTATTTCAGTTTATGGGCTAGAAATTATAGGACAATGTTGGCATAAGAAGCAGATGTAAACGAACCGCGAATACCTGGAAACTAAAAGAAGGTCCTAAACCATCAGAATAGGGAGGTTTTGTGACAGAATCTCCAAGCCAATTGACTAAAATCCTCCCAAAACTCCAAACCCCAAAACAAGCCCTTATTTGCTTTCAGATCAGCTTGATAAATTAGTTTTGGACATTACACGATATAGCGTCTGTATTAACAGGAGACGGGACTTGATGGAACAGGAAGCCTCCTCCAGTTTTTTGTTCATAGGCAACCCTTTTGTGGGGCTTTAATGAAAATGCATGGCTAAGAGGGTTCACCCCGAATGTGCTAGCCACCTTCATATACAACCATAGTCCATAGTATCTATCAGTTTAAGCAGCAAAGACCTTGCCTGAGACTTAGATATGATAAAAATCCATGTTCTGATGAATTTGAATCTCAGTGACTTCCTACAGAATCCTGACTTTATTTATTAAGTCAAGAGTATAACACAATCACTGGCATCACTGGCTTCTGGGAAATGTTATACCTCTTATTTTATTCTACAAAACATAAAACTTTGTCTGGGTTGAAAATAATATAATTATTTATACTATTTCTCCAAATACAATGTTGTGGAATAGCACTATGTATTAAAAGTTGTGGTACTGTGTACCGACTCCTTTAAGAGAGGAATAATTAGAAGAATAATTAGCTGAACATGTGAAATTGAGATGCTTCTTCAGGGACATGCGAGAAGCTGATTAATAAGAGGAAGGAGGGCCACTGTGTGTCAGAGACCTAATAAATATATTTAAGGACAAATAGGTAGAAAAAGAAAGTACACATTACTAATGTTGATAGAAAGCCTTAACTGCCTAATGAATTTCAGAAATTGGCTGAGAATAGTTAATCTGTGTGATAACATGACCCTCAGGGTTAGTTAGATCTGTGAATTCTTATCCCCCTGGGGACTTAGCAAGTTTCCAGAGATTCACACCAAATTCTTACAAGGAAAAGGCATTCACAGTTGGAAGATTTCATGCAGGTTTTGCTTCTGAATGCTCATGTTACACAAAACCCAATATACTGAGATAATAGCAGAGAGTGAAACTCGGTACTAGCCACACTGTTAATTAAAATTTTCACTTTCTAACAAACAATCATGCACATTTGGATTTATTATGGGATCACATATAACTCCAGATGAAAGGAAGTATTTTTCCATAACAATACTTAATTCTTAGTTGCTTCTCTATGCTAAATTAAACTCTCCATATATGCCGAAAAGCAAATGTATCAGTTGGTATTTTCTTCATTGGATCAGGCATTTCTTACACACCCTTTACAAAAATTTCATGGGAAACTCAGAGAAAAACCTATCTAACTTATATAGACTAGAGCTATAAAGTGCTTAGTAACTGCAGTTTCATCAGTGTTTAGGAACACTGCCAATGGTAAGGCAAACCCAAAGATTTCAGAGCGGGCTCAAAAGAAAACGTAGGCAGTGTAACATGCTACTGACCCAAGCAGTGGCACACTCGTGAGATTTCTTCTTCTGGATCCAGCAGGCACCAGTGCTGCGGGAGGTGTGGGGGGGTGGGAAACAACGAAACTTGCCCCTTTGTGAGCAGGGGAGGCTGGAAACGCCATTTCTTGTTTGCTCGAGATGCTGTGTCCCGGCTGGCCTAGGAGAGAGGTGCAAAATGAAAAGAAAAATTCCCACACAGAAAGCAGTTTTTACATCCTCTCAGAGGACTATAAGGCTGGGATTTCCAAAAGAATTTAGGGCATTTAGGCACCTGAATCCCACTGAAATCTCCTGTGAAAAATCTCAGCTGTAGCTGTTAGTGACATGTTATAGCAGCAGGTTTTTCTTTTGAAGAATGGGATGGAATTCATTCTTCTTAATATGGATGTAAACGTGCAGAAGGGGGCAAAAAAGGAAAGACTCCAAGTCTGCAGAGTTGGCAGTATCACGGAAAGGATGCGTACGTCCCCATTTGTGTGGGGAATCTATAGATTGTGAGTTGCATTCACGTCCAGCCTATGTTTTTGTCCAAACTGTAATCCAGGGCTTGCGTTCCTGCACAGCGATCTTCAAAGGTCTTAAAAGAGGTAAGTGAGACCAGAGAGTGATGATCCTGAAAATAAAAAGCAGATACACATTTTGTGCATGTATCTCTGACTATGTACCTCCGGCTCACCCTCTTAAAAAAAAGCTAGATTTTTCTGTAACAGTGACATCAATATAAATGGTGTTGAAGGTATACTTTTCAGCTGATACTGCAAAAGTGAATGCTCACTGCATAGTTGTGCATAGGAGGTCCTGCTGAAAATACTTTATATACTTAAATATATAATTTAAAAAAAAAGAAGCTTTTGTACTAAGAAATTATGGCTTAAAGCTTTCTTATTTGGGAAAATTCCAGCCTTTGTGCTCATATCCCGGTTATTACAGTAAAGACTTCCAAATGGGAGATATTTTAGAAGAAAACAGTACCAGAGTGATAAGGGTACTGTGCTTATTTTTCTTCAAGCAGTGGTATGCTTTTAGTTTGAGAAGGAATTTTAAAAGGTTCTAGATGAGATGGTACAAATCAAACATATTCTTATAATATTTATATAAAATATGTCAAGAAAAAGGAATAACAGGGACTATTAAAAAACATTACCTGACAAACAAGAACAATAGCAGGGCCAGAATGCATCTTAGTGACCATAGCTGTATAGACCTAAAAATATATGAATCAGTCTGTAGCACAGGACAATAAAAAAATATTTTAGAAGCACAAACCCTTTACTAAGTAAGAACAACATCTCATTTGTCATTCCATTTAACTGCCCATTAAATATGGCTTTTGTGGAAAGACATGTACCTGGAAGACTTATGTGGAGTGCCATTGCTAAAAATACGCACACTGGCCAAACCAAGGTGGTGTCTCTCGACTCTGGAATTAATATTTGCTACTACAGTATCTTTTCCTGTAGGGATATTAACATACAGATAATATTAACAGAAAGAAAATTTATTAGCAATGACAGAAAGGCAAGGAAGATTGGTGAGTAAGATCCAAGCGTATGAGGGGAAAGATCAAAAAACATCACAGAGTCTATCATCAGTCTGTTCCTGGGTGCCTACAAGAGAAAGTGAAGCGTCAAAAAGATGAGAAGAAAGCTGATGATGGGGTGACAGAAGCAGCTCCTCTCTCCAGGACAATGACAGAACAGTAATTATAGACAACGATGACATGTGATGGAGAGTTTTACCCTCCAACTTTACAGGGAAGGATCTAGGCAAAACACATGTACCAACACACTCCATGATAGGAGGGATAGGGAATGAAAGGAAAGGTGAAACACATCCTCTGCCACAGCCGTATCACCATCCTTATGGTATCAGGAGTGAGAAGAACCTAATGCGAGGCAAGCAAACAGATGTGTCCCCCAGCAGAAGACAAGCAGGGCACTTCAGAGCTGAACCGTGGCAGCTGGGCAGCCCCTCTGTCCTGGACAATGCTCAGCGCTGTGCCTGGAAGGCTGAGCCTTCCTCTCCTCGTGACATACTGACAGCCTGCAAGCACTGAAGATCAGTGCTGGATGCTGCCAGCAATGATCCGGAGAAGTAGCACTGATCTATTTACTTCAATCTGCAATACGTGTATTTGCAGCGCTTCCTGCAGGCTGAAGATATCCCAAACCAGAGAGTCTCACAGGAAACGTTTGAACCTCAGCCTCTGCTGCGGAAGCACTGAACAACTGCCCATGTCACAAGCCAGCCAACAGCCCTCGCCACGATGTCCAGCCCACGAGTCGGAGCAGCAGAAAAAGAGCACTCCAAAGTGCTGCTTCAAGCAGGGCTTTTTGGAGTCCCATCTGAAACGGGCGGGTGGTGCAGAGCGAGCGCCTTGCTGAGGGCTCCCCTCCCACGCCGAAAGGACTCGTGCTTGACCACGCTCCCTGCCCTCAGCCAGCACCCTCCCGGCACTGCGAGGAGAGCAGACGGTCTCATCCCGAGCTTTCCAACCATGTGGCTTGTGATCTGGCATATTTTTCCTCTGAAGAGAGGCTAAAGGCTCACTGTGCGTGAGAATGATGAAGTCAAGAGGCTGTTTCAGACCACTGTGGTTGCGGTGCCTCAGCGCTGACTCCAGTGGCATGGCCAGGCTGGTTGGGATCAAAGTGCCATGCTTTGCCCTCTGTTACTGCCTCCGCACAGGCAGAGGGGGCTTGTCTTCATTTTTCTCAAAGTGGAAGCAAAGCAAAATAAAGAGATGCCACATTTTGCTTTCAGTAAGGCACCAGAAAAGTACCAGTTTAAAAAAAATAAAAAAAAAATAGCTTCAGTGGATAACAGCGTCTTTCCGAGACCTGCACTCTTTTCATCAAAGGAATGAGCAATTACTTTGTTAGATAACATTCAAAGTCATAATTTTAATTATATCTCCAATCAAGTCCAACTGATGGCAACCAACCCACTGCTAAACTAGTTGATATTACTTTCCATTAAAACATTTCCAGTTCATTTGGCTATAGTTATTAAATTCGCTTTTACCTACCTTATCTTGTCAAGAATAATTGCTTAACACGAAGCTCTTGTCAAAACTGCATTACATTTTGTTTACAGTATATTACCATTTACAGAACCACTCAGGGCCCGGTTATTGCTGCAGGACTGTACTTCTAAATAATACTGTATGAAAACAATAAACAGTGGGGACTTGGAGCTCAAGGCTGTGACCCATGGATTTCTGTCCTGTCCTACTGCTCACATACTGACCTGTCCTTTGCCTCGTGGCCGCACCAAAGCAGGTGGGTGACCAGCCGGGGAGTGGCGGGTGCAGTGGGAGCACTCTGTCAATGCCGCGGTGCAGAGAATTGGGGCCCATGTACAAACATTAGATGTAACCAAAGATCCCCGTTGTCAGCTCTGCATAGCATATTGAGAGAGTGCTGTGAGAGTCTGAAAAGAAAGATACGCAGAAATTTGTCCCTTTTCCATGCACACATGTGTGCTCACTCTCTCTCACACACACAGACGCTATAAGGACCAATAAAAGATCAAAAGCAAAGAAATGAAGCAAATTAATGAAAATGAAGTGGAAGACTGTAATCACACCCAACCAAAAAAAAAAAAAAAAAAAGCTCCAAACAAATTAGTATGTAATACACTACTTCAGACAGATGCTCAGATAAGAACAAAAGGAAATAAGGAGGAAAACCATACAATGCTGGCTTGAGGACTTTCAGGAATATGAGAAAAAAAAAAAAAAGAAGGGTAATTTCCCATTTAGCCTGGAGCAGAAATAAGGCCAGATTCTGATCCGTTGAAGATACTCTTTCCATCGCCTTCAACAAAATCACCATCCAGCCTCTACAATAACAGCTGAGAAACATGTTTCCTGAACAAAAAAGGGCAGGGACTGCCCTGCAGGGCCTTGGGCTCCTGGGCATGGGTTAGCAGTTAACCCCAGCCACAGGGTTCTGCTTGACTTTCACAATATTTTTCTTTCTGCTCCTCTGTAACTATTACTGCCCACAATTTTTAACCATGAAAATCACAAGTGTTTTCTTTAACATGCTAGGATTGTGGAACATTTGAGTTCAGTTGTGATCATAAACAGATGAACAAAGTTCTGCCAGTGGGAGAGCTGCAGTATGTAACTTTGGGGAATGGCTAGAGCAGCAAACAGGGTACAGAGCACCGCATCTGCACCTCTGCAGGCACAGCCGTCAGCTCCCCCAAACCTCAAAGGTTTCCCAGTCTTTTCCTTCTCCTCACTCAAAAAGATGAGGGAGAGGGTACACACAGTCATCAGTGATTCACAGGAGTTTCACATCCTCTGCATTTTCTGGCATCAAAATATTCAGTTTTATAACTGGTTTTCAATGTATTCCCTCAGGACAAATGGCATTGGATGTGGATTGATGCCAGTAACTTTCTGTAAATTTATCACTGTAATTTTGTCATTTCAGAGTCACATTCCCACATATTAGAAATGTGCATTGTAAGGTGCACTATATACAACAGATTAATAAAACAGTTTTCTTGATGGTGCCAGATATTCCTAAGAAACAGGAGGATTTTGGAGCAAAACCTTTTGTTAAGAAGCGAAGTAAAACACCTTCGCAGAAAAGACTCACATTTTGGAATCCCCCCACATTGCCTTTCTTTGTTTCACAGTACAAATGGCCACAGGAGCCAGCTGTGCATTGACTCTAACGTCCTCCTGTGGTCTGGTTTGTCCCTTGACCTGTAGCATCGTCAGGTCTCTGCTGCACATTTGGTGTGTCATCTGCCCACTTACTGCACAAGCAGCCTCTGCTCCGCTGCCCTCTGCAAGTTTGGTCTCAAGCAGGTGGTTATCCTTCATCAAGCAGATGCTTAAACAGCTGGAACTTCCCCCTCAAAAATGCATCAAACAATTATCTTTTTTGTACCTATCTGTTTTCTGATTGTCTCATTTCTGATGTGGTTTCACTGGCTGACTTTACTCAACCATCTGCAATACCTCATTTAAAGGTCAGCAACCTTTACATGTTGATCTTCCTGAAGGTCTGTGTCTGTTACACAAACCACCCTTAAAAACAAATAAAACTTGAGCAGCTCAAATTTTCTATAGGGGACTACCCTTCATCTTTCCTTACTGACTCGAACTTCTCTGTTTGCCCATGTGGAAAGGCTTTCTCGTTAGTATAAGAATCTGCATTACCTGCCTTGTTGTTGCTGAGTTTAAGTCCTGCTCAGTTCTTTCCTCCGCAGAGAAACGTTGCCCCAGCCCCACCGATGTGCAGTCTAAATTATTGGCTGGTACCATGGCGGGCACTCCCTGGCTCCACAAGCCTCTCATCTCCTGGAGGGGCAGGTCATCAGTGAACCTCAGCTTACTGTTAGATTGCCAGATTGTCTTCAACCTGAGGTCTTGGCTGCCACAGTTCTCCCCACTGCCTTCTCAAGACAGAGCCAGAAGGTGCCAGGAGACACCAAAACCTGTCTGTTGGCTGTAATCTTGAAGCTGACACTTACCTTACCTTGCCGTTGGGTAGGACTGATGACTGAGTCTCTTCAAACGGGTTTTTAAGAGCTGGCTGAATGTTTTCTTGTCCAAACAGTAAAAGCAGTTCTTGACTCATCATGCCAGACTGAGCAAAATGCCTTTTGGAAGCAAACAAAGCAGTTAAAGGCTTTCCCATCCACTTACTTGAATTTGTCTGCAGTCAGTTCAGGCACAGGACTTGGTGTGCTGTCCTATCTGCACTTTGAATCTCTGAAGAATTTCAGGAGAAATCAACTCCCTGAGTGGTAAGATCATAAGTCTGCATACTGTGAAAGGCCAGAGTCCAGGAACAGAGCCATGAAGCTGAAACCTCATCCCTCCATATCTCAGTTACATCTGATAGCTGGGGAAAGGGAGAATTGCTTATCAGTAATTTTATACTCTAGAAGTACAAGCCTGACTTCTCCACTGCTGTGCATGAGAATTACTCATTACACTACCAAATCAACTAGGAGTGTTATTCTGCTGTTGCTCTGTTCTAAAGGAGGGCGAGGGGCACAGGAGATCTGGAGCACTTACGAGAGTCGCAGTGACACCACTGCCAATTGTCTTGTAGTTTAGTTATCAAGGAAGGAAAAGAAACGGGCCCTTGCTGAGAAGTATGCTGCTGCAGCAAGATTGCTTCTTGTTTCTGACCTACCTTGTTTATAAAGTTATACATTTACTTTTGAAGTCAGTGGAGCTATCATGGATTTGAACTTCATGTAATTAGGAGAAAGCATCAGGTCATAAAAATGCAGAGTATGTCCTATCAAGTGAGGCAAGCAGGATTTGGTGGTCTTGACTGGAAGGAACAACACAGAACCAGAGCAAGTATATTCAACAATAAACTGCAAAAATTGCAGATGGCTGTGACACCCATCTTGATGGGCTTTATAACATTATAATAAATAATTCCATTTGTCCTGTTCCCTTTTACCGTCTGTCCAGCTTCTTTCCCATCCATGCGAATACTCTTCTCAGAGCTGGTACTCCTTACTTTGTCCTGTGGCAGGTGCCTCTGTAGTTTTCCTTTTTCTTAAAATTATTTCTGTTCCCTTACACCAAAAGATAAACATGACAACTCATCCAAATAATTAAAGGCTTATTATTAAAACAGAAAATACTGAATAATTTCATTTAAATGTCATCTTTAATGCCTTGTGTCTTTCCACTATTTTTCATAGTGCACCAGGATAATACTGACATGCTCTTGAACTGAATATACTCAGACTCAGCTTCTAACTGCAATAGTACAGAATCAAGCTTGGAACTGTTGAACTGAATTGCAGAGAGCAAAAGATTTAACAGAATTAACAGATAAAGAAAGATGCCCATGAACCTCCATTTACTCTCAAATTGTATATATTTTTTACAAGTAGCATCAACTGTTTTGAAAAAAAATATAAATCTACTTGATTGAGTATATACATATTTGTGTGAGGCAACAACAAAGTCTGGAATTATAGCAAAATATTTTTGTAATTGCTCCTAAAAGTCAGCGATTTTCTGATGCTGTATTAGATCATAATATAATACCCCTTACCAGCTGAATACACAGCTGGGGCCAAGCAGCCCTGGAACAGTATTTATGTTCATTAAAAAGAATTTCTTTGCAAAAGTTTTAGTCTTAGCAAACAATTTAAACTTAATGTGTGCCTCTGAATTTACCTTTCTTCTTATGTCAAGAAAGTATTTGCAGCAACATTGTCATTAGGCAGTTATGTTTGTGATATTAGGTACATATGATGGCAATTAGAGGTAGAACCTCCGAAAATCCTGGTAGTATACCCAGGCATGGCTATAGCTATTTTAAGCAGATTTATACTTAGGGCATCAAAGAATGTCACAGAGAGAAGAAAATATGGTAACTGTTGCTTTAAATTATAGCTATCATTACTTCAAAAGGATATTCAATCAGAAACCACTGCAGACTAAAACTATTTACATCTTCTGACACTGAAAGGAAAGTAGGCAGTTTCAGCCTGTCACTTCTTAATTCTTTTTTTTTTTTTTTTTTTTTTTTTAATAAAATAAAAGTACTGTTTGGTCTGTAAGAAACAAGTTATAAGTCCAGGAGGAATGAATGAGTCAGAACAGGTCTCCTGCTTGTTTTTGACCTTTCCCTGCCTGTCAGCCTCATTAAGTATTGCAGGTTCTTTGCTAGTTATTTTACAAAAGCTATTGGAAAAATGAAACAAAACTGTGCAATGGTACTGCTTTGGCTACTTGGACATAACATGTTTGCCCAGCCAAACAGTTTTTGTGTCAAACAGTAACAGGTAGAACTTTTTTTTGCTCACATGAAAAATTTTCCCTACAAATCAAAAAGAAGTGAAGACATGGTTGCTTGCAGAGTAAATTCTGAACAAAATCATAAGATCACGATTAAATTATCCAGGGGGATTCGTGACCTCTTCTAGCAACAAGAACAGGCCTCCCATTAGTAAAACGTTTAAAAGCAAGGCACTTTCTATTTGACAAAACATTTACAGGTTGGCCTTGGGATGGCCTGCAAAAATTAGCAGTCAGAAGTTAAGTAAAAAAAAAAAAAGCCATTTTCTTTTGATGTGCCTTCTACCCCTTCCCCTCCTGATGCACTTAATGTGCTGAGCAAACAATGACAAAGAAGTGTCATTAAATAAAAAAAGAAGCAACACCTCAAAATGAGTGAAAAGGATCTCATGACAAGGGAGAGGAGAAAAGGATGAGTCCTCCATGCAAAAAACATTCCTTATGAAAAAGGAGCACCCCATATTCCCGGCTGCAGGGAAGAAGTAAGACACACAGGTCTGCAATTAGGAGGGAGATGGGGGCAGAGGTGAATTTCAGGTAACTTTGTAGTCCAGGCTTTGGGAGACCAGCCAGTGGAGTCTGAGTAATGATGCAGAGCAGATGTAAACAGCCCCCAGCTAAGCTCATGGGGCTCCTGCATTAGAACAACGTGATAGGTAGTTTGAATTACAACACGTTCATTACACAGATAGATGTACACAAGGCAAGAGCAAAAGAGCCCAAATCAAGAATCAAGCCTGTTTTGCAGTTTCCAGAAAGCAGGAGCATTTCTAAAGAACATTTCAGTTTTGAACCAAGTGGCTCCGAAAGCGCTGGCCACAACGATGGCAGTGACTGAGGATTTCTGCAAGGGTCTCTTCAGCATGAGAGCAAAACAGCAGGTAAGCAGTCAAGCCCCTCCACTATCGGACTGTTAATTGAACAAATCTTGTTAATTTTTTTTGTTCCCAGTATGGCTGGTTTAAGACCCAGCTACCTGGCAGAATAGCACTAGGCAGGATCACAGCTTGGTGGAAGGCAGAGGCGTGCTTCAAAGCAACAAAAGAGGCAATTTCCAACTCAGCTGACTTCAGGCGGGTGCTGCAGTGTCCCACAGCAGCCAGTGCCCGGAGCGGCTCTGGACCAGCACTGCTAATGCCATTCCCCTTATCCAAGCACTGAAGCCACACTGGTTCTGCTCGAAGTTGATCCTCTGTGCCTACAGTGAGAGGGAAGTCAAAATCAAACAGGTTCAGCACAGAACACAGGACCTGAAATTTAGAAAAACATCCAGTAAAAACAAGAAAAGACATCAACGGGACGTAATGCATGTGGCCACCCTTTTTAGTTGTTGGCATTTTAGCCGTATTTTGAAACATGCACTTAATATTTTTCACAATTTGCTGTTCTCTTTTTTTTTTTTTTAAATCTTTTCTTGGTAGAATCTATTTGTGAAAAAACTTTTTCATTTCTCTGCTTCCTTTTCCAATTCTGCAATACCAACTAATTAGCAAGCAGCTAGTACTGTTTATAGATTTGTACCAGTCACCACAGTGAAAAAGCAAGTTACCTGACCCACATCTAAATAAATAAGCAGTCTCCTGTTGATATCTATTCTCAGCAAAATTACTGATGTAGTTTGCTCAGGCACAGAGTCCAGAACAGCTTTTCCCCACTGAGATTCACGTGCCTTTTGGTCAGAAACGTCATCCCAGCTCGCTATTTTTTTTGCTGCATGAGCAGGAGAGAGCACAAAGACTAAGGAGCAAGAGCAAATATCTTCCTTCCTTTACGTGAATTAAAATAAATAAATAAATACTACTAATAATTAAAAAGTTACTGAACACCTAAAGGAAATTAAAGACATAATGAAGAGACAAAAGATACTACATGGAGAACTTGCTGAGGAACAAGCATGTAAATGACACCGAAAACAGGAAGAGATGATCAAAACCTTCTAAATGTTTCATTCCATGGGGTCACTGTCCCTTCCCAAGGGGATCGATCACTGTACTTCTAGAAGTCATGAACTATCTCCCTGATGATAGTTGGTCTCACTGGAGACACAGATGCAACGAGACTGTTAGCACATGAGCACAGAGCGTCCGTACGGTAAGTCCTGGAAAAAGGCTGCTGACAGTCAGCTGTGTGTCTTTTCATTGCAGGTAACTACCGCTTTAAGCAAATTGTTTCAGGTATTGGAATGTAGCAATAACTGATCTAATTAGTGTAGGCTGTAATTTAGGAGGGTTCATTATGACACAGACTTTATGACTCCTGGGTATTACTAAAGGACTCATTTGTAGTACTTGAAATGAATTTCTCTGAACACATCTAATGTCACCCATATAACTAGTACGTAGCTTTAAGATGATCTGACATATTTAAAATCTCTGACTTTGAGCAGGATTAAGTTTCCAGACAGTAATAAACAAATCAGCAAATAGTACAGATTTACTTCTTGCCAAGAGAAAAAAAAAAAAAGATTTAATGGCTATTTCAGATTGAAATGGCAAGTAAACCCTATGACAAAACTACAAAGGAAATTAATATATCATGCCAGAGGAAATATATATTGTGATTAAAGACACACACACACACACACAAACTTGACAAAGACTTTGCATTTCTGGGTACAATACCTATTTATCTAATGAGGAAAAAGTTTAACGGGGTCTTAAGAGAAGTCAGTTTATTATTTCTGCTCTAAAAGCTCTTGTGAGCCTTCCTTCAGCAGGCAAGCAAGCCTACACTTCAGGTAACAAACCCAACTATATGAAACACATAATGAGACAAATGCATAAAAGTGTATAAGCAGGTTTCAGTAGTACAATGCTGAAGTAAAAACCAAGTTATAATTAAGTTTAAATTGGTAATCTGAAAAGGTTACCAATATAACCTCTATTATTTGCTTCCCTTCAGGGGTCTCACACCCGCATAGTTCTTTGCTCTTATGACCTAAAAATTTCATTCTCACACAGATACAATATGCTTTTCCTTTTTACTTACATAGTGTCTGATAAAAAAGAAACTTCTGGAGAGCACTTACGCACGTGCTTAACATTAAGCAGTCCCTAGAGCCCCTGCCTGCACCTTCTGAAATCAATATTAAAGCCTCTGTTAATATAATTTGTTCATGATCCCCACTCAAGGGGAAAATGCTATCATGACATTGACATTAGTGACTTCTATGGTGTCCTATTCTGAACACATTGATCTCCAGACCCGATCTAAAATTAACTGAAACCAATTAACTCTTTACTTTCATATGGTTTGCATTGGACCTGCCTTCTTTGTGGGACTCAGAACTCACAAGTTATTTGTTTCTCAGCTTCCTTTTGAAAACCTGAATTTTACAAAATTAATTATAAAAGTCCTAGTTTATAAAGTAGAATATTAGAATTAAATTCTGTACACAGAACACAGCATTGCTCAATCAGAAATAAGCATGTCAAGTTGTGTATGAAGCCAATAGGAAAATGCCGCAGTATGAGCTGCTTTTGTTTCATGGCAATGTGTTCCAGGGGCTTGGAGTGCCCCTGGACTAAAATCAGAGTCTTTAAAAATGATTTTCAAAAAATTCTTTCCTCTAGAAAGCTAAAGACCTAACTGGATGACTTATTCCCATTACTTCCTAGTACGAATGGGGGTTCAATATCTCTTAAAGGAGTTTTAAAAATCTCAGATATAAATTTAATTTCCAGATACAAATTAGATTCCCATTCTCTTACAAAACCTTCTTTAATGTTGTTACCACTGGTATCCTTTTTGGCTGTCTAGGTATCAAATATATTTCTAAGTGGGTACTGAACCAGCTAGAAAGGCTGGCTGTATTTAGTCTTTAATTAAATGCTGATGGATTTCCTTCAATAGCATTAAGCTCAGAAGTGAAAAAACATAATTAAATGATGCTCCTACGCAGGCAATGATCAGCATTCTTGCATGCAAGGTGTGGTAGCAGAGTAAGCTAAGGATTACTTCTCAGTTTTAGTTTTCATATTGAAGTTCTCATAGCTCGTGAGAAACCTTATTCTGTATGCATGGAACATACACCAGGCAATTGTCCTAAGGATGCAGTGGATTTATAAAAGTCCATTAATCTGATTAATAATTGGATTGCTGACAAGTTAAGTGTCTCAGTGCTGTTAAAACTAAGTATATTTTAAACGTATCTGACTTCCTCCCATTATCTGTCATCTCGCTGAAGATGTTGGCAAATAAAAGGTTGTTATCATAAGAGGTTGCTAGCCTGTGGAAGCCCCTGTATTGTTAACAAGCAGAGGAAAGCCCCAACATGAAAAGCTGGTGGATTGTACAAGGTTTTGGAACATACTGAGGAACTGAATGACAGCAGAAAAGGAGGGCTATTAAGGTTAATCTTTAACACTCCTCTTCTAAACGGAAATATTTCCAATACTAGTGAACTCCTGCAATTTCCACATGTATATCTAAAACATTCCTTTTTTGTGGACATGTTCTACGTGATATCTTGGCAGAAACCAAGAGATACAGCCTCTGATCTTCGCTTTGCCACTGACCTGACCCGTGACCCTGGATAAATCATTCCACTATTCTGTTTCTCTTCTAACCGTTGCCTGTCTTGCTTCTTTAGAGCACAAGTTCTTCATATGAGGAGCCAATCTCATTACATTTTTTCCCAACATGTTCAGGCCCTGATCTCAGATGAAGCCTCTAGGTATTCCTGAAAATAATAAAAAGGATGGTGAGAAACAGATGGTACTGACATTCGCAACCCTCATTCTAGCCCAAGAAACACACCAGCATTAGCACAATTGCACCTACAATACTTCATCATGGATTTTGGCCATGACTTAGTAGGGTACAAGTGAGAAAATACACTTCTGTAGCCATTACTGCTCACTGCTGAAAGTCTAATTTACATTAAATAATGGAATTATTTTTCCAGATTGCAAACATCAGCCTGTCCTGGTTTCAGCTGGCATAGAGTTAATTTTTTTTCCTAGTAGCCGATATAGTGCTGTGTTTTGGATTTAGTGCAAAAATAATGTTGATAACGCATTGATGTTTTTTTACTTGTTGCTACATAGCACTTATACTGTTAAGGATTTTTCAGTTTCCCATGCTCTGCCAGCAAGCAGGTGCACAAGAAGCTGGGAGGGAGCATGGCCAGGACAGCTGACCCCAACTAGCCAAAGGGCTATTCCAGACCATAGGACTTTCTGCTCAGTATACAAACTGGGGGGAGTTGGCCAGGAAGGTGGATCGCGGCTCGGGCATCAGTCAGCAGGTGGTGAGCAACTGCACTGTGCACCATTTGTCTTTTCTTGGGTTATAATTTTTCTCTCTTTTTTGTTATCTTCCTTTTCATTAAATTATTATTATATTTTATTTTATTTCAATTATTAAACTGTTCTTATCTCAACCCACGAGTTTTACTTTTTTTCCCAATTCTCCTCCCCATCCCATGGGGCGGGGTAGAGGGAGGAGTGAGCGAGCAGCTGCATGGTGCTTAGTTGCCGGCTGGGGTTAAACCACTACACAGACTAAGACCACAAACTCAGTTAGACTGAAGAGCCAAAGGAAACTGTATCACCAATCCAGGCTGAATTGAGATGAGCCATTCTTTGTCTTTGACACCCTCTCCTAGCACTGTGCTGAGCACAAAGATTTTTCAAGATAAAGAACAAAGTGCTACTCACGCTAGATCAAGGCATAGCTTCTAGGTAGGACAGTCCTGAGATGTGAATTTGAACCCCTGCAGCCAAGTATGCCATACTTACTCACCTCAGAAGAGCACTCGACTGACCAGCCTAATTTATACAAGACTGGACATACTTCTGCTTCCTCTTGAGGCTATATTTCATGGAGGATTGACCCTACTCTGGTACTTTGGGCCTCAGACCTGGGAGATTTCAATCCTGATCTGACTTAAGATCTCCATTAGGCACATAGACTCCCAAGAAGGGCACAACTCCAGAAGGGCTCTCTTTAGCACCTTCTACATTTTCCTTACTCAGTGTGCCGGCTGCTGTGACTCCTACTCCAGGTTGCCTCAAATCAGCTGACTTAGCTGAATCTGTCTACACCCTCATCTTACCAGGAAGGCATGCTCAGGCACAGCCTTAGCAGTGGTGATACATAAGGAACAACGTAAGAAAGCTAGTCCTACCCTCCATGGGGACAGCCAGCCCTGTGACACCTGAGCTTCATGATGTTGATAAGAAGATTAAGTAGAGCTCCCATGCTAAAACTATGTCACGTATCTGGCACCAGGACTACGTTGGTGGAAAACCTTCTGAGTAATTCAGATCTTCAGCTGTGGGGTGCTGTAAGTCAACAAGAACTGCCAAAAATGCTATTCCAGGACTACACTGGGATTCAGCTGCATGCTCGCTCCAACCCCAGCAGGTACTGCAAAACCAAGATCTCCCTGTGCAGCTTCCATCATATTAGATCTGCAGACTCCTGCCTTTGTCTCCAAGGTACATACCTGCCCAGTGCCTCTCAACCATAGGAAAATTTTGGTTTATAGCCTGTAAATTGGAGGAGGATTGACCACTTTTCCACTATCACCTCTGTCCTCACCAGCAATGCCATATGCCTCCTCCAACATGAGAGTTTCAATTCCATGGGAAGTTCAGCAGAGCTGTGAAAGCTGCCCTAAGGAATCTAGATAAATGAATATATACCCCAAATTGCGAGGACAGATTAATTATAAGAATTCTTACTTACTTTTGAGTCAAGCCACGTAAAAAGCAAAGGAAACTAGTGGCAGTTTTGGTAAACAGGCTTTACTAAAGAAACTACTGTGGGCCTAAAACGCCACTCAGAAATACTGAATAAAGTGAAGACCACAAGACATAAGAAACTAACAGTTTTCATCCTTTCCTCCCTTTACCCTTCCTTCTTTTACCCTTCTTCCCTTTTTTGAAGTAAGCTTGACCTAGTGTGACTCCTAGAAGTTACCTGCTGGGCACATCAGAAATATATCAGTAACTAGAGAATGAGGAATATGTCTTAGACTATGGAATAGAAACCAAAATGAAAGCTTTACCATTAGCAATATTAATGTTGGTACTGTCTGAGTTAAGACAGTTACAGACTGGAAGACTCAGTTGCTGCTCTTAGCTTGTGTAAGTAGGAATATCAGCAATTCATCCTGTGAAAAATAGTACTTCAGCTGGTAGAGTTGGAAGGGAAGAGTGAGAGAAGTTGAGGCCTTTTGTCTCAGATTACATGTCTAAGGGTTAGAAAAACCCTACTACCCTTCCTCAACCCCCCCCCCCCCC
>JANZLQ010000092.1:25239726-25255079 GCA_026212715.1 Elanus axillaris
CCCGTAAAAAACAAATAAAATGAAACAGAAGGAAAAAACCCCCACCACCAACATAGCAATGTGACAGTGATGTGTATAATGATCTCTGGCAGCCTAAGATAAGATCACAACCCTTGGGACTGGTGGAGCCGGGAGCTAACGGACCCCTGCTTTGGGGAAAAACTAGAAGTCTACAGAAAAAATAATCAGTTCTCATTAAAAAGAAAGGAGAGGTATATTGCTAAATCTATTCCTTCTGAAGAAACCTTTGAAAATATAAATGTATGGAAACATCTGAGTCATTTCTGCATCCATGAGTAAGTGAACCCCTCTACCCTCACCGGTACTGCCAGGAAGGGCTGCTCTACTCCCAGTTTGCCCCAGGAACTACGCTGTGTTCAGTGAGTTCCATCATCTTTTTCAGTACAAGTCACTGTGCAGGTATCAGTTGAAGTCACTTCAGTGTTTTTTTTAATGCAAACTTGTGCGTAAATTTTAAATTGAGCATATAATGAATGGCGTTCATCTAAATTACTGCTGTCACTATCCTACCCCCAAATCTCCCTCAGATCTTGTGAACAAGCCTGTTCTTTCAGGGAGGTTGTTTGGAACAGCTGTAAGATAATTGAATAAAAAAACCCCAAACGCAAACAGTTCAGTTCCAAGAAAAGATCCAGAAACTCCTCGAAGTCCACAAGCAGCTTTGATGTTTCTATTGATTTTAGATGGAAGGTGTGAAATACAACGACTAAATGGCAGTACCACTGAAAAATCAAGTTATTTACGGTTCTCTTCAGTTGGATCAGTTTCTCTAAATAATTCCTTGTTTATCTGCATTAGTATTTGGACTAGTGCATTGCAAGGCAAGAGCAGGATGGGAAAAACTTGCTTTTCTGGGATGCTATTTAAGCACATGTCAACCATGCTCTGGCTGCTGCTGAATCCTGAGTTCTTATGAAAATCCAGCCCTTTCACTGGGTGCTGAACAAAGCCATACTCCCGGTTAGCCGAAAAGCCTGGTACCAAAAGAATCACAGGGCTGGCAGCCCCGTGCATGTTTGAACAGAGGAAAATACACTATAATCAAATGCTGAGTGGGTGGAAAGAGCAGGGAGCAGCGGTTCTGTGAATCACTTCCTCCCCCAAGGCCTTGCTGTCATTAGGAGTACAGGTGTGTGGTTTTAAAAACACATGTTGTCCATACTGATATTTTAACAAGCGTTAGTCAAAGCAGTAGCAGTTTTAACAGGCATTTACTGGTCAAGATAAACCCTAAGCTCCCCCCTCTGGGTTATCGCAGTCAGCTAACATGTTAAAACTGTAGCTGCCTAGTCCAAGAAAGGATTTGAACATGAGTTAAAAATAAAGTCCTTTTTGTACATGCATGGCTTAAGAGAAAAGAGTCCAAATCCCTTCTTCCAGCAAGAAGAATCGAGAGAAGCAGAAGAAAAGGAGGATTAGAAGCAGCATATGTGCTCTGTCCTCCCTGTTTTCTTCCCAAGCTTTTATTTTGCTTTGCTCCACTTACCGAGAGTGACCCAATTAATTTCTATATTACCTTTCAAATCAGGCCCACATACAGAACAGGGTCAAAGCATGGATTTCTGCTGCCAAGTGCCTACTGGTACAGGAACAGGTAAATTTTTTGCGAAGCAAACCCTTCTGAATGCAGTGGTTGTCATCAACTCAAAATCTGTCATCTCTTTAAACGCATTAGAAACAGAGGATGAGGGAGATGGTCTCTCATTCATCCAGCTCTGCCATTGGGAATACATCAGAAAAGCTCTCTGGCATATTCTGAGGTGTGAGATGAGGCAGAATGTGCCCCAAAAGCATGAAAGCAAAGTTTACGTCCATTGCTGTGTGACTACTGTATTTACACTAATACTGAATTTGGAGCTCAATGCCTGGTACTAATCACTCATTCTGAGTCAATTTGAACGTACGTACCTCTCTCTAGAGGCACCAGAAGTCTAAACTGAAACACTGTAGGAAATAAAATGTCATTTAACTGGAGAGAGGAACGAGCCTTGTGAAAGTAAGAGAATTCAAGGGGCACTCCTTTCTGCTGTCATTTGTCATGTATGACACAGGAATGTTGACATCATCCTCTGATAAATGACACTGGCACCTGCATCAGAGAGATATTCTTCAGCAAAATAGAAGTTTGAAAATCCAGCAGCAGGGCACTACTAGTAGGTTCCAGGAGCTTGCAAGAAAGGAAAGATAGATGATGGTAATTTTCTTCCAAAGAGAAACATAAGACTTTTTAAGAACCATTCTCTTTTGCTTCCCCTTCTGCTCCCTCTGGGCTTTGGAAAATGATTCTGTTTTCTAAATCTAATAGTGGCTTAGACACAAGCTATATGTTATCCAAGAGCTAACCTGTGGCATTCGTGCCACCACCCAGTCTGGGGGGATAAGCGTCAAGCAGAGAACTCCAGAAAGCATACCTAGGAAAGGGAGCTTCAAAGACGCCAGTCTGGCCTTCTCCTGTCCCAGGCCAGCTAGAGATATCAGTGAACAGTCTATTTTAGCACTAATCCTTCCAAGTCTCACCTTTGCATCCACAACTTGCAACGCAGAGACTTTTTCCTCTTAGAAAGAGCAGGAGTATACATCTCCATCCCACTCCTGGGAGGTATTCTGTACAGCTGCAGGGTGAGGTTGTGGCAGAGAAAGATTCTCAAGTGACTTCTGCACAGCCATGCAAAGCCTGCCGTGGTGTGGTTTGACACCAGCAGAAGAGATAACTGAAGAAATGTTTTTACCATGTCATCTGAAGACAGATACATCACAAGTTTTCTGTTTGGAAGAGCTGAAGACCACTAGATTAACTGTGTTTGTGAGGGTAAGTCCTGCTACTCTTAAAAATGAAAAGCAAATTGGTGTGTTTTCTTCATCAGGGTCTTCCACTTGCTTGGCTCATGGAATTTATATGCAGCTTGATTTTTCTTCTAATTGTATGATTTATTTATCCCAGAAAAGAAGGAAAAAAATCTATTTGATTTGGAACAGCAGGTTGGGAAGGCAAGTATGCAAGCTCTGTGACCAAGGTAGCCTGGTTCGTCCTCAGGAAATCGGCCTTCTGTGCCAAGGACCTCCCTAGCTACTGGCTAGTCCCAGTTTGCTCTAACTTGCTAACTACTGTCCAGTCTATTTATCATTTGCCATCTCTAGGGATCACAGTGCAGTGATATGGACTAATAGCCCAGCAATATGCCAAGACATATCCTTTTCATCCTGCACAGCCAGCACTCTCTTCCAGACCTCTTAGTGCATGAGGGAGGCTGGAATCTGGATGAAGAACAGCTGGCTTAAAACACATCCTGACAAGCCAATACTGGCTGAAAGGAAAAAACACTGGAAGAATGAAGCAGTGCACAGGCTCACCTTCATTTGCAGGTCTCTTTCTCCAGGACAGTTAAAATGTTATGCTGCTTTTGGGTCTTACTGAATCCATCTTTGGTACTGAGCACTGGAGCAGAAGCAATCTCCACACTCCTGTTTCTCCTGCTGGGATAACAACCCCACATTTGTGTCTTCAGTATTTTCAGGCTGGATTATTGTAACCTGGGCTATGTAACACATTCACCAGGAAAATACACTTTCATCTTCTAACCCAGAGAAGCAAAAGAGAGCGTATCATACTGATGCGCTCTTCAGGCTGCTTTGGACTAGAGACTTGTTAATTAAGCTGCAGCCTTGTGGTCGGTGAGTCCCAACCAGCTGGGCTGAGTGCCTTCCACCTCAGAAAGCCCAAGACTTTCTGCATCACAGCGAAAGGGGAATAATAACCCCAGATGCTGATCCCTTGACTTGATGGGGTTAGGTCAGCCCCATTTGAAAAGGCTGCTTAGCAAAAGGCAATTAATTTTATCTCATCATGTCACACATGTATGGCTATGATCATCACAGAAGACAGTGACACAATTTTCATACTCAAGCATATACCAAATATTAAGTGCTTAGGCTTGGATGGACAACTTTCAGCAGCTTGTTCTTCAGAAGAAAAGAGTAACTTCAGGGACTGAGAGGGAATGTGAATTCTTATGAAGGAGGGTAAGGCTGGGGATTGGTTTTTATCGTACACATTTTCTTTAACTAAATATGGACATTTATTACCCTTACAGTCTTGATACTCCTAACAGCTTTTCTGTAGCAACCTATTACTTGATTAGTTTACACTGTTTAGAGCACAGCAATGATGACATAATTTCGTTGTAATGAAGATAAATACTGCCTCAGAATGTCAGAAGACACCACATCACCTGTTAAGTGTAATGATTTCAAAATACCCTAAATAAAAGTCTTCTGGGCTGGTTGCAGGAAAATACACACACACACAGGTCTGATTTTGATTAAAATAAATGTTATTGAAATGCTCAGTTCAGTCCAAGACTAGAATCAACAGTTCAGCCCCATAGACTGAAACACAGTATAAGGGAAAAAAAATCCTGCGAGGACTCTCCATATTCTCTATGCACTGGCCAGACAATGATCTAATAACAGCAGTGACTTTGATGATATTTGTTTATCTACTCTGAGCCCAGTTAAGTGACTCAGAGGTAATATGGCATTTCACCAATATTCTGTTGGACCTAGTCATTTCGTACTAGTAACTTTATCCTAAAGGAGGCTATTCATAGTAGGCATTCAGTAATGCTGCAAAAGTGGTAATTTGAAGATGGTTGCAAACACATTTGTGGATATGAAGGAGGCAACCACAAGACTTCATATTTTATCTATGTAAATGTTAGTATAAAATGGCAGGGCAGGAGTCCTGAGGGTTTCTCCCAGAGTGGTGATGCTAGACTGATTCTTCATCCAGGCAATGGGGGGCTCTCTAATTGTTTTGATTATTAGATTCCTATTAGTCAGGAGTGCAGAATCAGGCCCTTAGCACTGACAAAATTCTGTGGTCAATCTTTGCTGACCTCTCATTTGAAAGTGTGTTTAGACACAAATGCAAAATGCAGAAGATTGAAGAGATGGGGGCTAGAAGGAGGGAAGCTGAAAGAAGATATGCTACAAATATGAACTGGGTCATATAAAAAGATTAAGTATAAAAGACAGCTTTCTTGTAATGTCCAGCTGTTTCTCCTAAATATTTCTAGTAAACTTACATATGTACAGTTTCAGAAATGCACCAAGGGGGAATATTAGTACTTCACTTAAAAAAAAACCTCCATAGGATTGCCAGTGGTTTTGAAGCCCTAGTGCCGAGATCTGTCAGGGTAGGACAGGAGTTATTACAACAGTACTAAATAGCTCTCCCACTGCTTTACTGTGGATTGATCCGTTTTCACCCTTTCCTGCCTTTCTGCAGTCACACACAGATGTAAAACAGATTAAGGATCTGTGGAAATAAAATAAAATAAAAAAGACACCTAGGACTTTTTTGACTTCCCCTACAATAAAGTGCAGGGAGAGGTGAATAAAGCCACACAAGAGATGGTAACAAAATGACAAAGGTCCTGACTGGTAGTTTATCGAGATGACAACTCAGTGAGTTTTGAGACATCTCTGGCATGAAGGCTATTTTTGTCTTTCCACAAGTTAAAACATATGTACGATCAAGACAACTGCCTGCCTATCTGTTGAAGCCTGTTTCTCCCCATTACCTCTCTCTAACAGAGCCATACCTGACTGCAAAATATTCCTCCTGCATTTTAATGTACTTTAGAATAACAGTTGACAATGCTTGAAAAGAAACCAAAGCAAAATAACAAACCATTATCAATATATTATTTATGCAGGATCCAAAAGCTGAGAAACATCACTAGAGTAACTTAAGTTTTAAGCCACAGATCTCGAGCATGGAAAAGCATCATTATCCATACCTGGCTGCTGGGGAAACAGTGCAGGGAATGACTGCATGGTCGCAACGAGAAGGGTTTGATTGCTGCCTTTTGCAGCAATTCTTACTAGTGCAAACTGAAAGCAAGAGGCTTTCGTTCTGCCTTAGCAGCATTTTGTACTCTACTGCTTTTGGTGCAGAGCTCTGCACAAGCTCCAGAACCGCAGAGGACCGATCCCTGGGCTCTTACTCCCTGCTCAGTCCCTGACCTCTGACGCCAGGTCTTTTGCCTCCCAGCCCAGAACACTGTCAGCTGGACCTTGCTGCACGCAGTGTCTAGGCTCTGGAATGCCTCAGATTTAGTTTCAGACACAGTAAGGATTACAAATTATAGAGCACAGTGGGAATAAAAGAGATGGGTTGCCCCCTCTGACTATCCATCACTGTTTCCCATGTCTCTGGGCAAAAGCAAAGCAAAGCTTTCTCAACAGCCCAAAGACAAAAATAGGCTGTATGTATTTTTAAATGTTATGCTTTCCCACTTGTAGGCTAATAAAAGTCAGAAAATAGAGAAGGTATTGATTTTATACTTTCCAAAGTCACTAGTATAAGAGTGCCCCTACAATTTATATTTTCAAATGATAGAATATTGAAGCAGAGTGAAGTAGTTAAAATTTTTCAGCTAAAAATGAAGCACTTCCACTACATGCAAACTTTGCTATCTCTTTTTTATCTACAGTAAGTTTAGGCACAAAGCAATTAAACAAGTGCTGCACAGTCATATGGCAAGTGAGAATCAGTGAGGTTATATATTTGTTTTGAGGTTTCAGATGTGAAACGGACTGAAAACTGGATGGTTTTGAATTTAAGAGAACACTCATACTGAACTTGATCCTGTCATATGATCATAAGCTCTCAGAGATGCCAAACAGAATTTAAAATGAACAGGTTTTGTGACGATAATGCCAAAAGTCAGAACAATATTAGATATTTCTAGGAGTTCTGGTTTTTGTCTTCCTGGCCAACTGCAGGAATTTGTCAGGGACTGTTGACTGCTGAAGGCACAACTGTCATTAGCTTGAGATAAAAGATCTCAAGGTAATGGCTGTAGATGGGGCAAAGAGAGAGCGCATAGTTACAGATACATATGTCTAGTAGTTTATTATTATTAAATTTTAGAAAAGTCCTGAATACATACACAGATACACACAAACACTCATGCACAAAAGCACGCATTTTAGAACAAGGCTTCCCTGACAGCATTTGTTGTACTTTGATGTCAGTCGAAGGAAATATGTTGGCAGTTCCTCTACACAAAAATCTATTTTCCACAAACAGCATATTCTGCCAGTATAAAATTCATCATCCAGCCATACAAAGGACACAGGGCCAAGGTGCTTGAGTGACACACCAAAAACCTCAAAACACATGTCTGAGCTGCCACATGACTTGTATAACACTATTCACGTACAGCATGAAACCGGAGCTCTGTGAGCTGCATCTTCATAATATTTTGCAACATCCTGTAAACTCATTGCAGGGAAACAATAACGGATACTGAAAGTGGTTTGGCCACTGCAATGACAGAGGCCCTCTAATGAAATAAATAAATAAAATAAAAGTGTGTGTGGGCAGGAGATGGTGAATGGAGGGGAAGTCAGTCATGCTGTTCATTCAATACTAAATACCTGAGCTATGCATCTTGGTAAAGAAAAAAAGGTAGGTCATATCCCAGCTACTATTCAGTGGAAATAAAGTACTGCTGAAGTCCTGTACTTGGTGACTTGAGGCCACAGGTCATCTCTCAAATTGAGATAATTCCAAAGGAAATATAAGGAGAAAGGGCCACTCTGGGAAAATACCTTAATAAAGTAGGAAAAAAAAGGCCTTCATGAAACATTGATTAATTGGTTCTCCAGGTTTCAAATGGAAAGTAAATCTCATACCTGAGCCAAATGGATTTGTGAAAGAGATAAGAATTATCAACATCTATCCTCAATTTCTTCTATTTTTATTCTACTTTTCAACACTGGGAGAACAATTCAGAAATTGTTAATGAAATTAGTACTATGAGCACTGAGATGTTATATCATTTGTCCTGATGGGTAATTCCTGAGAAGGTGGCAATTGCTGCAGGCTCCAGTGGCCTGCAAATAACCCAGCAACAACCCAAAACTTGCAATCTAAAAACTGCAGAAAAGGGGAATTCAGTTCTGTTTTCAAATCTCAGTTTAATAAATCTTTTTGGTGGTTTTATGACTAATGTAAGACTGAAAGGAGGCAAATTCCATCTGTGGTTCATCTGAGAAGGAGCAAACATGCAGTAACAATACCATTTCATGAAAGAAGTGCTGGGTGATTTAACATGAGCTCTATGATATTTTAAAGGCAGGTAGTATCTTTGTGAAAAAGCCCTTTTTCCTTAATCAGAAAAATCAATAGAAGCTGAACAAGTAGAATATTTCTCTCTTAAATAACAGGGGGAGAGATTCTTACAGAACGCTTCTGCCTTACTAATACATAGCTGCTTCACCCCCCAACACAAAGAACTATATTTATGCCTTGGATAAGCAGCCTCCTTGCGCAAGAGTTGTGCTTCCTTATCCAAGGCCATGCTACCTCAGCACATCTGTGTGCAAGAAGGTTATGTAGCCTGAAACCACCAGCGCCCAGCCCACGTCTTGCCCCTCACTGTGCTCCTTTTGGTCAGCCTCGTACCCGGGCTATATATCCACATGACTAGGAACTTGCAGCATCCAGCTTATATTAATTTGCCTCCTTAGAAATGATTATTAGGCTGCTGGGGACTGCGGGGCAGTACCAAGGGGGACTTGTTACCCTTGCAGCAGCTATTGCCACTGCTGCTTCTTGGGACACTGCGTTATTGAGAGCTGCAGCAATTCCTGTGACAGTATTGCAGGGATAAATTCTCTTTTGATACTGTCAGAAAATCCTTGCCAAGCTGACACTACATATTAAAGGGTTCACAATAACAGAAGGCAGAAATTAAACTGAACAGGATATTAATACCTTGTAGTTGAGGAAATGATACTTCCTTCTGATTTTACTTTTTGCTTTGTGAATTACCCAAAACCTGCAGCCCTGCATAAACTGAACCAGCTGACCAGGTTCTCCACACCGAAACAGCAGTGGCCCTTCTCCCCCTGAGCACGCAGCAATGGCAACCACCTCCAATGCCTCCCCTGCTAAAAACTCTCTTCAGGAACCTGGCAAAGTTAAAATAACCAGGTCTACTTCATTCCACATCCCCTCCAGATCTTTTATCCATCCAATCAGTTTCCACAGCAGCAAATCAGCTGGCTTGTGATTAACTCATATGAACAGCCAACAGATATGAAGAGAAAGTTTAAAACGTGAAAAAGGTTTTTCACAGTCCAATTTCATTCCGTTTCTTTCTGCTGTGCACTCAGATCTTTTATTTTCTCACTGTCTCTCATTGCTACAGAGAGTATTCGAGTGCATGGATCCAAAAACCATGAATAAGCGCTACCTGGGCTAAGACAGTTGGACAGACAGACCCCCCCTTTGACATCCCCCCTGTGTGTTGAAGGGAGCCAGACTGAAACGCCTGGGTGTCTTAAATACCATCACAAATTTAGTGACAAAATTATTTCCAAAAAGGGTAAAAGTGTTTTCTGTTGCATGATAAATTCTGGTGGGTTGAGGCCACTTTGCTGACACAAGAAACTCTTATTGACCCACTGTGACTTACTAATGCTTCACACTCTGGAGTGTGAAGTGGCTCCCACACGTGGCTGACGAGACACTTATATTGAGGTTCACATGGGGTAAAATGTGTTACTGTCTTCCTGAAAAGGATCTATCACCCTTCACTAAGCCAGATATGAGAAGCCACCTGCGTCAAGGTAAGAACTATCATTTTCACAGCTGGTGAATTGCCTCTTTACCTTCGATGATAACCAAACTGACTACTGCAGCCAAAAGGTGCAGGTTGCAAACCTGTATTTATAGAGCGGCTCCAGCCCTGTGCACAGCCTGGCTGCCCTGGCCCCTGCCCTTGCCTCCTGCAAAGCATCTCTTGGTGGCTCCATCTTATGGTGTGACTCCATGGGCAGGACATGGGTCCACTGCACAGACCAGGCTGTTCTTCCTTTTCCCTCTATGCAGCAGTCTACAAGAGAGAGCAGGGGCTGGCTGTGATCCCTTTGTCCAACAAGTTTGAGGAGGGCTGTTTTGGTTATGTCTAGGGAGCTCCATTACATAATGGAAGAACCACTTCAGGAATAATGTGCCAACATAACTCTGTTAAGTGGATCCTTGCTAAAATCCATATATTGGCATGAGAGGTGCGTGCATAGATACATGTATTTAACAGAAACCCATCTGTATGTCTGCTCTTTAGGGACTGACTTTTTAAAAACATTAGGTTGCAGTATTTGTACATTATCCAGGCTCAATTTAATTCAGCTTTCAGAGTGCTGGCATGGTGCAAATTAGTTGGTCGGCATGCCAGCAGCCATCACTAGTGTAACAGCAGAGCCAAATTGGGGAAACATTAAGAAGCACGTTTTGTGTACATAATTGTGTGTTTACAAATGAGGCATTTGAATATTATATAGCTAGTCCTGTGCAACACAGAGATGGAGTCGTAAGAGTAAGAAAATTTGGCATCCTGGTATGAAACTCTGGCCAAAAACATCATTTAATCCAGACAAGGAAAAAGATTGGTCAATTATGCCAGTAAGTTTGAAACAGCACTATAAAAAGAAAAAGTGACATGGCATAGGTTTGTGGTTCCCAGCTAATGGAGCTAAAACCTAGCATCAGATGGTTTGTATTTTACATTATTGTCAAGCAAAAATAAATCATCAAAAACATGGCAGAATCAAGCCTAACTGGCAGGACATACCATAAAAAAAAGCAGCTAGTGGTTGAAGTGAAAATTAAGAAGTGCTGTTCATTCTTCCAGAAATGCCAGGGCTAACCAGAAGAAGCAGCTTGCATTCACAGGCTTTGCAAATCATTCTCTTTTTTTCTGCAAGCAAAAAGCTGTTAGGCCATAGCGGAGTTCTGCTCCAGTGAGATTTTGCTTCCTGATATTCAGAGATTAGCATATTAAGTACATTATGTACTGTATTTACATAACTATTGTATTATGGCACAATTAAAATTTTGTTGGCTTTTCTATTGTAAATGGCAGTTTCAGAGCCTAGAGTTGTGATTAAAGATTATCGCCAGATGACCATCTTTACAGGGGTCGGGGAAAGGGGAGATTATGTATTTATTTTTAAAACATATTTCAGATTTCCAAAAGAAACAATAAGCTGCCAAAACACAGCAGTAATCAATACATCAATACTGGAAGGGAAAAAGTATTCTTCCAGGAAGAATTGATCTTTCAAATGTGAGAACTGACAGGCAGATGCTCAAATGACTTTATCATTCTTTACGTTACCACAAACCCCAAACAATCACATATCATTACCTGGGCCCCAAAATTATAAGATCGCCTTAAATATCATGGGTCCTAAAAATTACAAATTTAGAGATCATTTTATGTTTCTTCCAATTTTTGAAGCTATTAACTTCAACATTATCAAGCTTTTCTTGGCCATTGTATGGGTTATACATTTACTAACTAAAGAATACTCCATCCTTTGAACCTGAGAGATAGAACTACGTAAATGAGAGTCATGATAAAGTCAAGAAAGTTGCCAGCCAGCCCTGTATTATATTATACCCTAGGTTATTCCATATTTTCTTATACCTGTCAGAAGAACAAAAGTAGCCATTTCATCAAATGATTTCCAGCCTGTATTTCCAAACACTATCATTTTCTTTCTACAAGCCCTCCTGGCTGGCTGTGCTGTGCTTTCTTCTGGGCCAGCACAACTTGAGAGGTGGTATTTCCAGTGCAGACCTGGAGCTCTGCATAGCTTCTTGTCCTCCTGGCCCTGCAACGGCTGCTGCACTTCATCAGATTAAAACAATCAATGGGCCATAGGCTGTGGATTGTCGTCAGTGGGCTGCGTTTGGCTTCAACCACAGACTGATGCAGAGGCATCAGGAAACCAAGAAAATCTCCCAGGCACGTTTTGCCCAGCTGAGCTCAGTGCTAGTTTCTCCCACGGTCCTGGTGTCGTGGGCCGCCCACAGCCCTGAGTGTCCCTGATCCCAGCTCTCCTGGCCAGTGCAGGATGATACCACGGTTCCACCATTTCACCTGTTGCAGTGGGTTTCCCTGCCTGCACTGGAGGCCCATGATTATAGCAGTACTACTGCTGCCTTCCCACCAGCAATTTCCCTGCAGCAAGTGAAGCAGAGCATTGGCTTGAAGCATTTGCACTTGATCTCCTCCCATCTTTGCTATAGTTAGGATAGGGAATTAATTTAGATTGAAATAGCCACATCAAAAACTCAAACAAGTACAAGTTTTACTTTAAATTGCTAGCATAGACAAATGCATTGCTCCAGCTGACTTGGCATGGTATCAACTCACGTTTTGAGCACAGGACATTAGACATGTCTGAAGGCCAGATTCCCAAATGCAGTCAGGTGTCTGAAAGAGCAGGAAAATGTCTATGTGCATTTGAAAAACAGTTAAAGTGACTATTTGAATCTTTAGACTCTTTAATTCTGGTGTATAGGATTCTAAATCCAAGTGACTCTCAGTGAGACTCAGGCTCTTAAGTGGTTTCATTGCTTTATTGAGAATGAGTCTAAAGGCCAGATTTTAAAAGCCATTTAGTCTTAACTCTCATCTGGCCCTAAGCCACGGGGAAGCTTTGAAACTTTTAACCCACTCCCTCTTCTAACTAGAATGGAGAAATGGAAAAGATGGTGACATATTTTATAATGAAAAATTAGATCCTGCTTAAATGGAACTGGGACTCTAGAGGAATACTGGGGTGGCCAGCGCTGTAGCCCTGCTTCACATACATCACAGATGCCTATGCATTGTCACATGGAAAAGTGAACAAATGAAGTCCTTATTCATAACTTTTCTATGAAAAGTTACTTCTTCGGAATATCAACAATACTATTCTACTTTTAAACTTCATGACGAAACAGGTTTTGTTTAAAAAAAAAAAAGGTTTTTGGCTTACTTCACATCCCAGATCTTTGTCATGAGGAAATGTTTATGCATAAACTATAGTGTTCTGAAAATAGGTGGTTATAGTAGGAATAAAAACATGTCCAGACCACTAACTGTAGTGGCAGACTGCGGCAGTGTTGACATATACACACACATATCATATTTATTGACAAGTTACAGCATTTACCAATTTCTAAAGTTCTGAAGTTGGAAAGTCTGTACCATATGTGG
Organism: Elanus axillaris; assembly: GCA_026212715.1. Classification (NCBI taxonomy): domain Eukaryota; kingdom Metazoa; phylum Chordata; class Aves; order Accipitriformes; family Accipitridae; genus Elanus; species Elanus axillaris. The sequence continues at coordinate 25,252,815 of JANZLQ010000092.1, forward strand.
AGCCAAAGGCTAAGGGCAATATTTCACCACTGAGGTAAGATTCTTAACCCATGAGTTTACCTGGCAGTAGATCATCTTAAAATATATCATGTGGCAAGTCTACATCAAGGAGCAGTTCTTTCAATCCCCAAGATTACCATAAGTTATATACATTATGCTATACAGGCAGAGGTAAAAATCTTTAATACACTGAAGCATCTCACCTTGCTAAAGTAAACACCTGCTTTGTTTTGATTACCAGGGAAGTGATCCAACAGATTTAGAGCAAACTTGGCCATTCTCCACTCAACCAAACATTTACAAAACTTCAGTTAGTTTATGCTTCCAACATATTATGGAAATATTAGTATTTGCCGCTCTCAAAAATACTTTTTTTGGCATCTTCATTTCCCATCCCTATTCTAAGATAAACACTGACAGCTGATGGTATTCAGGAACATTGCCATATGTTCCCTTAGAAATGGAATTCTGAAATATGGCTGTTATCCACCAATTGGCATATTTACTAATTAGCACAAGATTGCTCAAATGCACTCATTTGTCCCCCAAGGGAGAATCCCTCTGAAGACTTCTCATCTGATGCATCAGGATCTCCTACTCACTACCTACCCGCTCCTGCAGTTTCTGATTTAATGGTTAACACAAGGAATCAAACAACTCTCCTCGGGAGCAAAGTCAAACTGTTCAAACTGTATATCTTTGATTGTTATTTTTTCCACACAAGCAATGCAAACAGCACGCACAGAGTTAATATTTGAATGCCTTTTCTAATAAAAACGGCTTCCAGTTTTTCAGTCTTTTGTGCAAGTTTAATAAAATAAATTTTGAATATCAATGGAGTACATTCTATTTTTCTTGGCATGTCTCTGCCTTGCTATGTCCTTCTATTGCAGGAGTCATGCCATAGGGAGAACACTTTTCCACAGTCCATTGAAGTTGTGCCATAAGGGCTGGAGATGATTTGCTAAAACGCTCCAAAGGTATTCAAATTTCTTTAAAGAAGAAATTCAATTTATGTGCATTTATATTGCAGTGTCTGTCAGGAAGAAAGGTTATAATCACCAGCATATTTTAGATTTACATTTTCTTCTATACATGAGGTAATGGTATTAGAGGTAAACTATGAGGTTTAAAGTTGAATTCGATGTATGGTACTATTTTCATTGCTGCTAAAAGCATGTTTTTGAAGTTCTTGAGGAAAGCATATGTTAGCATATGTTACTGAAATATCAAGAACAGGATGCTGGGTGGCTTAGAGGATAAACCATTTGTCTTTCTTCTCTACATTCTTATATAAAGTACGGCTGGATTTCATGAGCAAAACGAATAGAGGATTCTCAGCTCACAGATTAGTTCATATCACAAAGTTGCGGCACAGTTTTGTTAAGTAGAGCTATCAGTTAGGAGCATTTCTGAATTAACATGCATGCTAAATGTGCCTTTAGTTGTACCACAGAGGAAGGGAAAAAGAGGGCTTAGAATTTTGTGATACCACTTATGTAACCCTCAGAAGAACAAATACTCATCAAAAATTAAAAGGAAACCCTGTCTCAACCATATCGCTGTGGGAAGTGCTTCGCCTCATTTTTCTCTGAAAATTTACTTCATTTAAATTTCCTGTGACTGTATTAAATATTTAGATGTTGATATTTTCACTGAGTAGAAAACATTATCACAATTCTTATCAAGTTGGAATCTTTTTAAGCATATGCTAAAGTTATCTGATAATTTAATTGCCATGCTTATCTCATTTAGGGCCCCACTAATTAGAGCCCAAGCACTTCAGTGGTATATACTGCAACTGATTTTGGAATTGTAGCTGAATGTCCTCTTTTAAATAAACACTCATAGTTGGCTTGTAGGTTTATTTTATAATTTCGTTGCTACCCCTGCAGTCTCTGTCAATAAGGAAGCATTAAAGCTATTATGATGGGTTTTGCACAGCAAGCTAATTGTATTTTAAGCCTACTTCCAAATGAATTCCCGATAGTTATCCAACTTTGTAAACAGTCATTTAAGCAACGCTCTTTGGGGAAGCCTGCATGGACACAAACACACACATGCACTGTTTGCTTCATAAATTCCAACAGATAAAAATCCTGTTTCATTTCTCACAGAGTGTTTATTTTTAATACATTATAACTAGATACTGGGCAAGATATGACAGCAACAGATATTTACGGAGTACCTGACTGGCCCTAGCTGAGACTGGGCTTCAGTCCTGCAGTCAGGTTCATTCGTTCCGCCGTGGGGGGGGGGGGGGGG
>JANZLQ010000092.1:25255098-25313616 GCA_026212715.1 Elanus axillaris
GTATCAAGATGCTGAAATACTTGGAGAAAAGAAAGAAATCTCAAGTGATGGGCTCTTTTACTTGTGTAATTGTCCATGGTCTATTTATGCCCAAGACTAAGTCACTGAATACTATTATGTTTGCTGTTCCCTCATTGGCTTCTCCTGACTATCAAATCTGATGTGAAACACTGCCATAACATGCGATACTTTGGGATGCCCTTTTTGAGATTTCTTTGTGGAAGATTCTGTGTGGTATTTAATACTATTGTGTGCACAAACACACATGCACACACAAAGTATTTCCCTTTGTGAAGTATGGAAGTTTCACTTGGACGCACAAAGGTCCAGGTCCAATGATGATTATGAGTGTCTCCTAAGGAAAGTCAATCTCTTATCTTCTCACCAGGAAATGGCTAATCAATTGCTTGGGAGTTCTCCGCTGACATGGATGGACCATGAAGTGAACTCTTATTTTCAGTCTGAAATCCTGTCCCAAGCATTCTTTATTACCATCTTCATACCGACTAAAAAAGCCCAGCAAAACATCATCTACAAAATGTGACTAATGGCAACAGAAGCAGAACGTAACAAGGCTATTACTGAAGAAAGAATACAGGGGAAAAATAAATTTAGGGTATACTCTGCATGCTAGACCATGCAACAGGGAGTTACTATAAACCAGACAACTAAAGCAACTGAAACCAGCAGAACTACCTATAAAACAGGGTAGGAGACACGGGCATGTTTCCCTCATCACTTTGCACAGTCTGAGCGTTGAATATACCTCAGCATGCTCAGCTTTGGAAGGCTTGTTCTGAATGTTTTGCATTCTGTCCCTTTCTAAATGGAAGTAATAGTTCAGTAATGCATGCATTACCATTTATTTAGGATCTGAGGACTTTTTCCTTCTCTTGTCCATTCCCACCTTCCAGTTATTTTCCAGAGCAGCTCAAGACTGTTTTTCCTTTTTTTTCTTCTCTGCAGCAAAACCAGCCATCATTAAGAAGGCCAATAAACTGCACCTAGCATAAAAGACTTTCATAAAAATAAAGGATAAATTTCCAAAAGTGTATGCTTAGTGTCAAAGTTAAAAATCAATCACCAAATTGTTACCAGATTGCTATTTACATTTCTATTCACTCATCTGAAGGCCATTTGTTTAGCATTGGAAAATTAAAATGTTGCTCGTGATTTACCTGCTCTAGACATGCCTGGGAACTCTTCCAACCTGCAGTATATTTTGGTGCAACCAAAAGTGGCAGGAGTATTAATACACAACAGATAATAGCATTCTTACTATGCTGTAATATCTGGGTTGGTTTTGTGCTCTTCCCATTGTTGTTAACAGTTGCTGGAAGATAGATATTCCCCAAACTCTAGAAATATTCAAAATTAATCCATCCACTGGATACAACTAGGCATGTTCCAGTCTCCAGTCTGGAGATACCTGTGCTGCAATACCAGCACTGGTTAAAGAAAAACAAAAAAAAGCTTCCGATAGCTCAGCTGTCGATAGCAGTACTTAATTCTATGTACAGTTTTCTGAGAGAGTAATTGCAAAATGGATTTCCAGCAGCAGCAAAGTCAACTTATGGAGTTCCCATCACCCCCGAGCTGATCACTCCCACCCTGGGCAAGAACTCATTTGCAAAACTCATCCCTACGTGGTGTTGAGAACAAAGCTGCGTCACTGAAACAGATTCAAGTTAAAAACCCCAAGAATTAGCCACCAGCGGAAATGTACTGAGACCTAAATGTGAAACATACTGGCACCTTACATGCCTTGGTAACATCAGCAGCGGTGATGTCACCAGCTGGCGATCACTGATGATCAGGTTTTCTGAAGGGATCCATGTGAAAGGGGCTCAGCTGGCACATGGAGGCAACAGTAAGATGCAGCTCTATGAACACTCTCCTGCATAAAGGGGATTCGAAGCAGGAAGGGGAAGAATCTTCAAGCAACAATACAAAAGAAAAGTGAACAAACTGGAAGGAAAGGTTAGCATGGAGGAAAGGACAGGACAGCATATACAATATTAGGTAACAGATGTCATTGACAAGAACTCTGCTGACCCTTGAATCTGATGCAGTCTTGAGTAAAATCAGATTGTTTTAATTCTCAGACTCACCATATTCACCTGTAATAACAACAATCTATACTTCCATATTGTAACCAGAACTGCTGTTTTAACTAGTGCTAAATAATGAATACGAACAGCAGTAATCCCCCACTAGGCTTCCTGCATTCATTTCTACACATTGGCTATAGTGAGCACATTTAATACTGCTACAAATTAGGGCTGAATTTCAGCTGATAAGTGCAGAGATGCTCCTGAAACACAGGAAAGGAAAGAGTAGAGTGACGGGCCCTGTGCTACCGCTGGCTGAGACTTTTCCAGTGAGATGTCTTTCATGAGAAAACACCAACTGGTAGAAAAGTAAACGTTCTGTGGAAGTGTATAGATTTTAAACTAGGAGGAGCTCAAACCTTCCAGGACCACCACAGGCCATATAGTGTGGCACACACCGAGGACATCCCTGCTCCAGGACAGCTCTACCGCCTGGAAGGCATGGGAGGCAGGGAGACCTTGGAGAAAGTAAGGAACATGGAATTTTGAGCTCTTGCTCAATGCTATGTGCAACACACAGGCCCTAAGGATATCTGTCATTGTGTTCAGCCCTCAGCTGCCTCACCTTCAGGAAACACATGCCCCAAACGCAGCCACGATCTAGGGGCTTTCTGCAGCCACAGGAAGGCCAAGACGTGACTTGAAGCTGGGGTAGCTGAGCAGTCCCATTCATTCTGGGAATGTTGTCTTGCTCTTATTTCTCCAAAGTTGTTTCTAACAGGAAATATCACTATCTCTACATCTAATTCCAGGAAGAAATAAGCCCCTTAGCATGTTCCTGTTTCCTCCAGCTGTAGCTACTGAAAAAGAAAGCCACCAAGAGATGAGCTGTGCCACTTAGAAAGGAAGGTTTCAGAGGCTCGGCAGGCTCGTAAAGGTCTGGCCCATGCCCAGAGCTTTGGGAATGGGGGTTTTGTTCCATTTTTACAGGTTTTCCTATTCCAGTGCTGTTGAGCTTTTTCCCCTCACAATACTAGTATGTGCTGAGCTAAATAGACATGAAGACGCTATATGGTGTTATGGCTGACCCCGGGACAGCTCCTTCTGTTTTACACTCACTGGTGTGCACACATTTGTATTGGTACGACTGGTGTATCAGGAGCTCTGTACCCTTTCTGCCCTCACTTACTGAAGGTGGGCACTGCTCACAGCCCAGGTACTGCAGTCCAAGTCCTCTCCAAGGCCTGGCCCCACACCAAGACCTTGTGAGCCAAAAAAGAAATGGAGAGTCATACCAGGAGCATGAAATGGGCCAGGGCAGAAGGAGGTGCACAGGAAGGGGACCAGAGGATCAAAAGCCTGCTTACCGGCTTACCCGGGCACCTGGTGCAAGGGCAGAGCGGGGTTTTTCCTCCTCAGTCCTGTCAGAGCGTGTCCTTATACTTCCATACAAGAAGGTACGTTATCAACATAATGCAGCAACACACATGCTTTCACTTGCTAAAGAGGCACAGTATTTCTAGGGGGAAAAATTATATCCTCCCTTAACACTGGCACTAATGTCTACAAGAAATATGAAGGCTGAGTTTAGTTTGTTTAAATTGGATCACTTCCCATCTTATTGCAACATCGAATATTCAAATTCCTCGAAGGTTCCTCAGATGTACTTTCTGATGCCCAGTCCCACCACTTCGAGCAGTAGTTTCTCACATCCAGTGACAACCTCCTGCCCTTGCACTCAGACCTGTGCTCTGCCAGGTTGCCAGGCACAGCACAGCCCACTCGGAGCAGCGGTGGAGAAACACTCCTGCTTCTGAAAAGGCAGTTTTGAGTGGGGATGGATTATATGTCCTCATCTTTGCATTTTCAGTTTTGTTACCCAGGACAGGATGTAGTTCCCTTATACTGGCAAAGCAAATGAGGATTTGAATTTATGATGATGCTGTATGTATAAGGATGCAGCCTTCTACCTCCACAAGGCTTTCTAACACTTGAAGGGTCTGCCCACCTTAAACCTCTTGCAGGACACAGTCTGTAAGCTCCTCCCATATTGAGAAGAAGCTGCAAAATAAGTAATAATAATAAATCTGTATGCTCATCTGCTTCCCAATCTAAAAGCCACACATTCCAGTTACTGAAAAGTCTACGTGAAATCAAAAACAACAAAAAAATTTAGGAGTCCCAAAGGATTTCTGAAGGAAAATCAATTAAAAGAAAGGCACATCTGAAATTCAAAACAGTCTTACACATTTGGATCCGTTGAAAGATATTATGTGAGAAGTCACAACCACAGTCAGTTCAGGGAGTAGCACAGACACTTGTCCGCACTGTGTTTCATTGCATCCCTGCACATGGCACTTCAAAAAGCATGGTAATTTGCGAAAGTAATTTTGTAAAAGCTTCCATACATCTCCTGTTAAGAGCAATTTGGCTAGTATCTGTTGCTAGCTGTGAGCATGCTTTTAGATATTAGATGGATGAGTGCAGACTAGCAGGAGGAAAAAAACCGGAGAGGATAAATACTTGGCAGTTCTCTAACAACTTTCACTAGAGGATCGCAAAGTGATTTACAAACATCAATTAATTAAGCCTCAAAAAGCCCCAGCGAGATAGGTAAGTATCATTACTCTCATTTCACTAATGTGTAAGCTGAGACACCGAGAGAATAAGTCTTTCACCCAAGGTCACACAGCAAGCAGCTGGCAGAGCCAGGGATAGAAACCAAGAACGCTGACTTACCTTGCTTCTTACTTGCTAGACCATTATACCTCACTTAAAACAGTTTAAAGCTTCTCTTGCACTTGAGATAAGCATATGCAATGCCCTGTAAACCCAGTGAAGTTTCCTTCTATGTTTGGGATCACAAGTCAGAAGACCTCACCAGTGCCAGGCCACATATTACTCCTGCTGCGTAACACATGCAGGTTCCTAACCAGCAATATTTAAAAAACCCAATTTGATTCCTAGGGTTACTGCTGAATACATTACCAGAGACCAGTTTACACGGATTTAGGGCATTACTTAAAAAATTGGAATAGTGTCTAGAAGTAGATATCTGCAATATATAATATATGCTCAATATGGCTGCACCAGGACACAGACACTATGTATAAAATATTTTAGAAAACACCTGGCCCCTGGCTTCAGCAGAAATAAACTCCTAGCAAACAAGCAGCTCTGAACAGATTTGTTTATCTACATACATGTATTTATATATGTAGACAACCAACAATGACCCATCACAGCTAAACAGGAAAAGGATAGAAAACCTTTGCACTGTTGCCCAATAACCCTCAAATTTGGATGGACCAGTAGGAGAAACAAGCGCCAAAGCCTCCTTCCAAACTATCCATATTCATACAAAAGTGCTCTGCTTGGTATTAAGTTAACCAGCTGGCTGCTGAGATTTGACAGCTGACTACAGAAAAAGCCAACAAAACCAAAAAAAGCCCCACACAACAGTCATGGAGCTACCTGGTTGATGGTCATATGGTCAGGAAGCAATTTGTTGTCTACTGAACACAGGTATCACAAAAGAGCCCACATTGTCCATTTAGCTATTTAAAATGGAAAACAACTCACTGAAGAAAGCAAAATACTTGCTGTTTGCCTACCTTGCTTTCCTAAGGAGAGAACCGCAAGGACTGGCAGCGAAGAGGTATCTTCTTTCATGTGGATCCATCATTACAGCCAGATTCCCTTGCCTGGAAGAGTGGTTCTCTTCAGTGAGGAGAATTAGATAACGGACCCTCTGATTTTGCTGCTGAGGAAGGCCCCTCACGTGGCTGCTTTAGCATCTCTTGGGTGATGGCTCTGGGAGCTGAACCTAAAAGGTTGCAGGAGTTGTGTTCTCACAGACCCTCTGTGAAGTGAGGCCCTACAGAAGAACGGGACACAGGGCCTTCCTGTGCTGCCCCAGGGACCATGCTACCTCCGCATCCCTCAACTCTCGCATTGGCCTAATGATTTCATCTCACTGTATTTGGTACTTACAATTACAGTGAAGAACTAATCAAAACCTGTTCCTGGTTACTCATGGGTGAACTATCAGGTTGTGGATTAACCCCTTTCCTCACTAATCCAATGTTCTGCCAGGGGCTGGGAGTTTGCACAGCTTGCTCCACTCTTTACACAAACCTACGTTCAAGCAAATGTACAAATTTTTCTTTAGAGGCTCATTTACATGGGTTTTATAGTGCAGGAGGCTTTGCTTTGTGTTTGCCTTGCCCCACCCCTGCCCTGGCTCACAGATGACTCACAGAAGACAGACGGACAGAAGGAAGCCAACATCCCCACTCTTCCCACCATGTACCCTCATTTCTATTCATTATGGCCAAGACCACAATCTAGCTGCAAACCCAGTCTGCTAGGCTAGCACATCTATAATAAGAGAAACATAAGAAACAACTAAAATCCAGGCAGACTACCCATAAGATAATTTTTTTACATTTATCCATTTATGCATAAAGTAATATTAGTAAAACTGTTGCTTTTTAAAAGCAATTGGTTAATGTATTTATGTGCAAAAAAGGATATATGTGGTATGCTCAGCTATTGCAAATAATTCTGGTGTGTTCCCAAAGAAAGAATTTCAATTTGAATTATTTATTCAAGATCCCATATTAAATCATATAATAAAATACCATTCCTACACAGAAAATAGATTTATTGCATACAGATGTGCTAAAAGCAAAACATCTGCACATGAAAAATCATCAGTATCATTTTATCCACTTTGTGCAGATAAAGCAACCAACTAATTGCTTTCTGAAAAATTCAGGGCAGAGATTTAATGCACCAAATATTTATGGGTTAAAAAGAAATGTAGTAATTACAGAATCCTGTATCACTTCCATTCCTACATAGTATATTGGGTGTATGCACATGCCATCAGACCTCAAGTAATGCTTTGTAGATTGATGAAGTCTGACTCAAACAATATGTCACAACAGGAGCCTGACAACTGAAAGCATGCTTAATGTAAACTTGCAAAGTCTTCGAAAAGAATGCTAGATTTTTAGCCAGTTAATGATTTGAGCAGTAGGCTCTTTTTACTGCTACTGAAATGAAATACTTCAGTAAACCTCTTGTCATTTACAGATGTCCTTCTATATCAAAATCATGCACCACTTTTGCTTCTTTTACAAAATCAGATGAAACAGAGCAGGATCTTTTACTTCTTTCTAACTGGCTGCAATTAGTAGGTAGACATTATTGAACAGGACTTTTGAATAATTTTCTCCCCAGTCTAATCTGTTTTGCAGTTTTCTGAGTAAAAATATAAGCCAACCACCTTAGCAAATAACTCCTTTTATTACTTTTGATAGAAAGGTTCATAACATCTTATATCATGTATGCTTTTTGTTTCTGTCTGGCCACTAGACACTGAAGTCATTGGGGACATTTATTAAAATGCATTCAGCTACCCTTTAGTATGATGTTAATTCTGAATTTATGCTTCCATAGAGCACCGTATAACACCATAATGATACTTGTTTAGTACTTTATCCATGTACAGAATTGTTGGCTGTAAAAAATTCAAGGAATATAAATAATGGTTGAGTTGTGTTGAAAAAAATATAAAGGTAAGAAATCTTCCGAAGTTTGGGGAAAAATATTCTTATTTTTAAATATATATTTAAAGAGCAAGGACACAGGTGGAGAAATTTGGTTATCAAATGTCATTTTAAGTCTTCTTTCCATCAGAAACTAAGTATCTATGAGGATGGGTTTTGTACTGTAGGAAGGGATTTTAAAATTAAAAAATTGTGCTACATTTTATCCTAAGATGTTGTCTTAAATATTTGATGGATGCAGGTGTCCGACTCTACAGCTTACATGACACATCTGATCTTCTCACATAACAATACTACCATCCTCATTTTTATTTAATAAATCCTCTGTCAAAAAAAAAGAGAAGAATGGTTTCTCAGTGTGTATAATTTGAAGGAATAGGCAAATAGTGATGCTTGGGCAGCTGTTACTGTACCTAAACAAGACACCGTACCAAAGCTGCAGCTGTCTGTAGGAAGGATGGATATAAAGGTGCTAACACTTAGTTTATGATCAATGTAGAAAAGACAATGGAAAAGATGTCAATATACCAGATATATCTGGCCTATAGCACCAACCTGGAAACCAGCCTCACTGGACAAATTTCCCTCAGGAATATTCCACCTAGCCATCAAAGGGAGGGATGAGGAGAGTTGCTTCTTTCCCACTGTATTTATGGAAGGTATCGCATTTCAAGCCATTTAAGGGGGAAGTGGCCTTTCAAATTTGGTCTTGGAACTGTTATTGCAACAACCTGAATTATCTGCTCTTTAACTCCACTTTTTTCCACATGTCCAAAATCCATGCGGTCAGATGTCTGTTAAAAGAAGAAAAAAAAAAAAAAAGGAAAAAAAAAGAAAAAAAGGAAAGCCTTCTAAAAGAGCCTCATACCAAAACCTGTTAATTTGTCAGCTGTATATTATCAGAGGCAGTTTCCACATGCCTCTCCAGGCCTTTGAAACTTCATGGTACATCTGTCTCCCTGTAACAACATTTACAGATGCTCTTTTTCTGGCATGTGTAAGGTGCCTGGACTTATGCTATTAGCATAGCAAGCTCTGTTTGAAATCTTGCCTGTGCTCTATATAAGAGCACATGTAAAAGAAAAATTCATATTTTCTATCCTCCTTATTTGGCAAACCATTAAGAATCAAATGAACATATAAATACATTTAGCATTAAAAATGTATGTTGAATGCTCCTACATTAAGAAACTGAGTAACAAGCTACATCAATATTATATTGTACGTAATTCAATAAAACCAACAGCTAAAGAAATTCAGGATTTTATTTTGCTGCATGGAATCATGAATGCTCTGATGTTTTCAAATGAGACACTTTGTCAATGTTGCTGCTATTTAGTAGTACTTGTTTTGTTTGGTAACCAGCTTTTATCACAGCTGAAATCAGCTGAGAATTTGAAAGAGGAATAAAGACAGATGAAGGTCTAGTTTCCAGATCTGTTTGGGCATGTGATGTTCATTTGAGGACAGTGGAACTAGTGCAGTGCTGCAGGCAAGCTGAGAAGGGGGGCAGAAAATGGTGATAAACAAGCTATCAGTGGCTTGGTCAGCACTTGATGATTCAGGCTTTAAAAGCGCAGACCCAGACAAATGCCTTGATTTGAGCATATAAACTGCCAATGTTAAGACTAAGGCTGGCAAGATAACAGTGAACAAACCTTTTCTCTAGTATGTCCTGGAGCCTTGCTGTGTTCCAGCTTTGCCTTCGTGAAAACTCAATGCCTTTCCTCAATGGCACTGTTACACTTTGAGGTGAGGTTTCTGCTCTGCAGTGCTGCTCGTACATACAATCCATATCTGTGTTCACAGAGATTTGTGGATAATCCATCGGCTATATAGTTGAAAATGGTCAAGCAGCCTTTTCTTTTCCTCTCCTCTTGCCCATAACTGCGGTTGCTCATTGTACCTTAATCTGGAATTTAAGCACCTCTGAATATATGCGTGCAATGTGGTACAACAGCACTGTTACTGCAGCTGGGATATTCAGGTGTTATCACAAGTTGAGCACATTACTTAGTTTAGTAGCATGTCAATGCTCACTATATGGTCCCACAAGGACCACAAATGGAATCACATTTGTCTTTGTATATCTTCTTGTTCTTGTATGCTTAAGTAAAAAAATAAATAAACGAAATAACAGAACAGCAACCAGAACCTCAACAGTTATCTACAGAGTACCTAACCATTCTGTCAATTCAATTCTTAGGCGTGGAAATGAGAAGCTTGCTCTAAATCACCCCCCAGCTGCTCAAGAAAACCCCACAAACAAACAAACAAACATGTAGAGAAAGCTCAGCTCGCATCTTCTGGAAATTGCTATGTTTACCATAGCAGTGTACCCAGTTAAAACTCACTCTTGTGAGGGATCTGATCACTCGGATCCCCTGCTATAGCAGAATTTCAGGGACATTGCCGTTTGGCGTAAGAAGCAAGAGAACTGTGGCCATATTGACTGTGGATGCAGTGAACCACCCAGGTCGTGTTAAAGCACCCAGGAATTACCAGGCCAGGGGAAAAAGCATCCTTTCTCTTTACTGAAGAAGAGCTCACTGAGGATGTAAGCCTGCAAGTCTCATGCCTCCCTGGAGCTCTTTAGCCTTTTAGTTTGTAATTACATTGCATTTTGTAATTCTTGAATAGTTTTGCGATGCCTGCCCTGCTTTTTGAAATGCGTATGGAGCATCCAGCCCCTCACAAAGGCCAGGTGGGCCATGGCACTCTGTGCTGGAGCTGTTTGCTTCAGTGCGTTATTACAACTGTTTTCACAAAGCAAAGGTAAATGCCTGCAAAGTTTTTGCTTAGCATCCATTTAGTTGTCACTTCTATTAAGCATGAGTTGCTGCAATTAATACAAGGAGGTAGAAACAAGTCTTTCAGTAACAGAGCTTTGCTACAGCCTTGTTGTGCATTTAAGTGTGTCCATCCAATCACTCTATGAAATCCTTCTTTCTGTGTCCCCATGCATATTGAGGTAAATCAGTTCTAAAGAGAACCAGGAATACAGAGCTCAAAAGGAAATGCTTGGGTATAAATTATCTCATTTACCCTGTCTCCTAGGACTGTTGTTGCCCACTATTTAAAATTATGACTCTTTATGTTCTTTTTTTCCTTTTTATCCACTTCAGAGATACCAGGCCAGTTTCTACACAATCCAAGATAGAGAGTATTTTTGGACAAGATGGGTTATGTTGCAGCACTTGCATAAGAATGGGAGTTTCCATCACCAGGGAAGGAGTGTAACATGTACTCATTCCTTGAGATAAACTGTGCCATGTCCTCCATCCCTACAGCACTGAGCAGACATAGAACAGGAGTTACAAGGATATTTACAAATCCAGGCCCCATATTTTATGCCATATTGTGCTACCTGAAGGCTGGTGGTGCAAGAAATTTTTCTGAAAGAGGACTCTGTCCTTCATTTATTGTACAGACCTTCAGAAGCAAGAAAATGACAGAAATTGGCATATTCTGTGAATAATGCTTTTCATTACAATCTTGCCAATGTATGCTTTGACATCAGAGGAATAGATGTCATCTTCTTACAGAACATTTATGTTTCATTAGAAAATAAATACTGCAAAGTGCGGACTGTGACACTTGTGACTAAAGATCATTCCTGGCCCTGAAGTAGCATACTGCAATTCCATTTGGTGAGAAGGGTTTGATGATAGGACACAAGTACTCTGATAGTTGTTGGGCAGTGGGTTTAAGCAAATCTTGAGAAAGCACTGAGAGACCTTTTTCATCATACTTCTTTGGAAAACCATTCCACACGCTGACACTCATGCTCATCTGTTATGATCCACACTTAAAACCTGTAAGAGGATCTAAGATTTGGGAATCTGAAAAGCCTTATTCCTGAATACATGTTTTAAAGAAACACTAACAAAAGTTTGGCTATAATCACATTCTAAGAACGCCAGCCATATCTCCAGGCTGTAAAACTGTTTTTTTGCAAGCCGTGAAAGAATATACAGTCTTTCATTTATCATTAGTATTTCAGGAACTGAAAAAACATCATCTTTCAGTCACAGGTGATGATGGTGTTATCCATTTTATGTATGTGTATAACTACACATGTATACTTGTAAAGAAAACCAGATAAATAGAGTAGGTGTGTAAGCATGTAAGTACTTATGCAATAAAGACAGATAAATGTCAGCAAGCCCTACCTTAAATGAAATAAACTGCCAAAATAAAACATTTAACACAGGGCTGCAGACCAACTCCTCTTTTTTTTTTTTGCCATGTTCCAGGAATCTTTCCCTAGCAGCCCATTACATGTCTTTCTGTTATTTTCTGTACATGTTGTCAAATTTGGCTAAGTCTCACCATGGGAAATGTAATGACACTGATTTTACTTAACGTTGTTGATCAGCATTCAAAAAACATTTTTTTTTAAACTCCGCTAGCTCTTATTTCAAGCCTTTTTTATGGCTATTACATTTCAATCATTTTAGGGTAATGGATGGAGGTAAAATAGCAAAAATGTAAGAAATTGCTAAGTTCAGCAGTACAATTAATGCAATCATCATTGGCAGCTTGGAAGAAGACAGTCAACAATCAATGGCTGGAAGGTGACCTGGCATCACAGTTTTCTGCCATAGCAATCAATATTATTCTTACTGCAGACAGGCTACTCTAGATATGTGATGTTTCATCTCAATGGCTTTTATTTTTGTATAAATACTTTAAATACATAGCACAAGAAGAACACCTAGGGCTACTTTAAATTACATCCATATTATGCAAAGTGAAAGTAGTTCCATTTGGTAGAATTTGCCCTTCTGTCCAAGACAAGATACTTTAAAAAGGAAAAAAAAAGGAACTTAATAAAGTGTTATTTATACACTGTGCAAGCATTGCATTATGCTGTTTTCACATTATCAGAAACCATTTCCATTTTGACAGAATCTAGCCTTAGTAAAAAGACAAATTCTTATAATTTCTCTTGTTTCCAACTGAAACTTCATGGTGCATTGATTCTATTTAATTGTTGTTTTAGTAACAACAAAACCAGTCCCGAAGCAAGTACCATTTGTCTAGGACATGTTGGGGTTTTTTTTCTTCAGAAAATACTGTATAATTCCCTTAAAGATTATACCTGATAAATATAAAAAAATCATAATGGAAGCTTTATCCTCTATCCCTTTTTTCTGATATGTAAACAGATTGGAAAATTATTGTACAGTTGTTCTGAGATAGAAAGTAATACAAAACTATTGACAAACAATTGGTTTGCGATATTGTCGACTAGTAATATTACTTATGTTTGGACCAATTTAGTCAGGAGTGAATTGGGCAGATCCTTTACAAAGACAGATCTTAATTTTTTTCACATATGCAAGGTTTCCCAAAACATTAACGGCACCCAGACTAGCATCTACAGAAGCCTGTGGGAGTCTTTCCATCAGCAGACAAAGACAGAACTGCAAGTTTCTTTCAAGTGCACTCTGTTAATTTGAGACAGGCTAAGAAAATCCCCTTACAACTCTGAAAAAAAAAAGTTCCAGTTTGCTAGTAAGTAACTTTCATGCCAGGCACAATATTCTCCAGATATGTTCCAAATAAAAGCAATAAGATAAAATTCTTAAGATAGAATGTATTTGTAAGGAACAGTAACACACTGTTTAATTATATGAAATCAGATATTTGAATGGCAGTGCATGACCTCACAACTGCTGCTTGAAAACATACTTTTAATTATCTGAACAAATGCATCTTAGTAGCTCCTTATGGTACACAGATTGCGAGACAGTTAGGCACCTCCTTCAAAGCCCTGAACATGGAGTGACCCTGATCACAGAGAGGTTTGTCCCCTAGGCTGAGCACTACTGTGCGAGAAGGTCTGAGAGGAGCAGCTCATTGCTTCCCCATGGGCAGATTACGTGTGGAATCACAGACAGGTGGCATGAGTTGCAGAATTATTTTCAGATTTGTTTTGTGGTGGCTATGTCTGTAGCAAATACTGAAAATATTATACTAACTACTGAAAGCATGCCCATGGCCCCCAGGGATAGACAAGTATATTCTATAATCAAATTACCGTATGCTTCTGGCCCTTAATTCAACAAGCTACACCAGTACACACTTACATCCTTACATAAGGGTATATGTAAGCATATGCTTAAGGATAAGCACATCACTAGACTTTTTTTTAATAACCAGAATCTGGGATAGACAAGCGCAAAATAAATCATTTGGATGCATAGTATCTTTAGAAGGACAGCAAATCTCATCCAAACTGAAAAACCCCTAGATAATAACCTTCCAATACTAAACAAATGCCTGTTTCAAATTATGCCCCAGTCCTGCACCAATTCCTTCAATCTCAAAGAGCTTTACAAAAAAAAAAAAAGTTAAAAGCCAAAGAGAAGAGAAGTATATACTTGATAACATTATTTGTCTTACAGTAGTTAACGGTATAATCCTTTGGCTCAAGAAAAAAATAAAATCATATTCAAATTGCTTTGTCAGTGAAAGAATATAAAATATCTATTGAAAGTACAGAACATTTTTGCCTCTGACTAATAGGAGGGTTTTTTTTTTAATTACAAAGGAGGTTCATCACCAAGCTTTCTTGTTGCTAGAGCCTATTAAAGAACCTCCAAGTTGCTGAGCAATGCACTTTTAACAGCCAATAAGCAAATGCAAGAGTAAGGCCTGGTTTTAAATGCACAGATGTAAGTTGTAAAAAGTAACCAGTCATTTGATGTCAGTTTTAATATTCTCAACTTGATATACTTTTGATGATTACCTACTTGATTTGTATTCTTAAAAGCGATAGCCTTTGAGTCATGACACTCAAAATGAAGAATGACAACTAGAGTTTCAGTTCATCTAAGCACGTCACTAGTCTTACCAACTTTGATTAAACTACTTGCATGTTTAAACTGGATCAGGCACAAAATCCAGTAAGTATAGTTAAGTTTCCTCACATTCCATTATATAGAAATCAAGGCATAAAAATTTTTAATGAACAGCAGAGAACTGTGTCAGCATTGTTCTAGGAGAACTACAGATTTGTACAGTTTAGATATGTTCTAATTTAAAGATTTCCACAATAGGGAATTAAAAAGACCTGAATTATAATTCCTTTAATGGCAGATCACTCGATAACACTGCCATCTCAAGCAGTTCTATTTTAAAATGCATGGTAGTGCAGACAAATACTTTTTGAAGGAAAAGTGTTTAACATTATCTTTTAACTATGTCTAATTAGCTGAATACTGTGTTTTTTCACCCCGCAGCTCTTAAAAAGCCGATCTAATTTCACAATGAACACTTAATGCCATTATATTTGGAAATAGTTGCATTTGCCAACTCTTGTGCAATCACCATTCATCCCGCTGCACTCGCCCCTTGCTTCTGTTTCCTTGGGAAGGATTCTCTACTTTCTGCCTAGATAAGCTCCTTCCATTAAAACAACTGTTTTGCTGATTCAAAAAAAAAAAAGAAGTCAGAAAAGTTTCTCTGTGGTTGTGTGCAGATATCCTCATGCCACTATATACTATCTCCTTTTCAAAGGGAGGACGCTTGCTCTTCACACACACGTTCCATCTCTTCCACCCTTGGAAGCTCTTCAGCAGCACTGACATTCAGATTCAGAGGAGTTTCCATGCTCACCGTGTGCCCCTTTGCAACTGCTGGATCACAGAATCACCCAGAACAGATGAGGTGGGAAGGGCCCTCTGGAAATCACCTAGTCCAACGCCCCTGTTCAAGCAGGGGCAGCTGGAGCAGGGTGCCCAGGACTGTGTCCAGTCAGCTTTTTAATATCTCCAAGGATAGAGACTGTACAACATCCCATGGCAACCTGTTCCAGTGTTCAATCACCCTTACGGTAAAAAAGATTTTCTCGTCTTTAAACAGAATGTCCTGTACTTCAGTCTATGCCCATTGTCTCTTGTCTCTTCACAGTGAAGAGCATGGTGCTCCACCCTCTTTACTCGCCACGCCAGCAGGTATTTATTCACACTGATGAGATCCCCCTGAGCCTTCTCTCCTCAAGACTGAAAAATGCCAGCTCTCAGCCTCTCCTCATATGACAAAGGCTCCAAACCCATCATCATCTTTGTAGCCTTTTGCTGGATTCAATCCACTATGCCCACATCTCTTGTACTACTGCTTCTGTGCCCAGAACGGGACGCAGCACTCCAGATGTGGTCTCACCACTGCTGAGCAGAGGGGGAACACAAGTCCCTACCACCATTTGCAAAATAAGTTTATCCTTCACAAAAGCCAGCACACCACCTAAGTCCCAGGCCGTGAGCACACATTTTCATCCAAGTCCAGCTCCATTAGCAGATGACTAACCCTAAATGCCTGTGACCACTTCCCTAGCAGAGGGTACAGACACTTGACAGAGCTCAGGCAAAATGAACATGAATTGCTTACACAGCTTACATGACTGGTCTGTGTCAACCCAGCTGTGCTCAACTGACAGGAACCAAGTCCCCTGGCAGACGAGCAAAGGTGGTAATTCCTGGGAATGGACAGGGATTGGGAACCCACACCCAAGAGCAGTTGTTTTTTCCAATGAATTGGCTAGATTTTGAAGAGGAGGTCTCTCCTCAGCTTAACTCATCAGCAGTTTTGAGCGGACTTTCTGAATAATGACAAACTTCACCTGATGATACGTTCTCAATGCTCCAAAACCAGGACCGCTGATTTTGGCAGCACTGGCAATACTGCTGCACAGCTCTGAAAATACATCTGTAGTGACACGCACGACTGGGACTGCCCCAGATGAAATACTAATATAATTGATTAATCATGACAGCTATTGAGCATTTCACCAGTTAGGAGGATAAATACATTATACAGTAAAAGGAGACATTGCTTCAGCCTTTCTTTGACTCTATTACTGCAGAGGGAGAGCAGCTCCCAGCCAGAGAAAGGGGCCCTCAGGACCTGTAAACTGCCTGAGACATGTCTGCATACATTTTAGACAAACATTTCTTCGAATCCGGGCAATTGTTTTTTCTTCCATTTTCATTTTCCATTTGCTTGCTCAACCTCTGCAGGCCCTTTGTTGCCTGGTAATAGGTGAGATAGGCAAATACAGGCTCTGGGCACTGGAACGAAAGGGCCTTTCATGTTGTCGGCACTGCAGAATGAGCAAGCGGTGTAAGCCCTCTCTGCAGTTTACATACTGTAGTGGCCTGCTATAGAAACTATGTAATTTGGTTTGCTTTGTTATTTGATAAACGGCAAGGAAAGCTTTGTAGCATGTTGACTGACCCTACTTGTAAGGTCATAGGCCAGTGCTGGAGTGAGAGGACACAGCCGTCTGCATGGTCCCAGCATGCCTCGAGATTGCCTGGGAGAAAGCAGGCATTATTAGAGGTACAAAGAGCTTGTGATGAAGAGCAGCAGCTCTTAATCAGGAAAAAGTATTGGGGCAGTTTTCAACAAAAAGCTACCAAGAAGTCTTAACGTGTAACGTAGCACATAGTGCACAATATAGAACAGTAAGTCATGTAAATAATACTACCTACTTACAAATCTACTATCGATCCCATCATGGACTGCTCCTTTTTTGACCCAGTCCTACACACTTTTTCACCCCGGGCAGGCCTGTTCAAAACACGAGTTGTAAAACTGAGAATTTCATTTACATTTCAGAAAAAATATGTGAGTGAAAGATGTGTGCATTTCACTAGACTGTTACTTGTAGCAACATCCAGGGAGGAACGAGGAATGAAGAAACAGAGCATGGAGAAGATGCAAGTCAGCCTGTTCATATCAGCTTTTACCTCAAAGAGCCACTTCTGACACAAATTTATTAAGAGGGGACTATGCCCAATTGTGGCTCTGAACAAGGGGGACTTCTGGACCCCAGTTGGTTTAAACATGTGGAGATGGAAGAGAAAAGGAATTTTAGTCAACAATTTCCAGCCCTGCTATGTTCTCCTCCTGCTCCCACTCCCCTCACACACCTGTGGG
The DNA here is from genome assembly GCA_026212715.1 of Elanus axillaris. Classification (NCBI taxonomy): domain Eukaryota; kingdom Metazoa; phylum Chordata; class Aves; order Accipitriformes; family Accipitridae; genus Elanus; species Elanus axillaris. The sequence continues at coordinate 25,272,674 of JANZLQ010000092.1, forward strand.
ACCCTTTAACAGGTCTGAATTGGCTGATCTGTATTAAAAAAGCTTGTAAAACATTGCAAGGAAGAGGCTGCACAGCATCAGTCTGCTGCAGCACAGCAAGCAGACTGGGTAGAAGCAATCTGAAACAGGACTGTCCACCTAGGGCTAAAGAAAGACTTTGAATCGGAGTACAATTACAATTACAGTACAAGCTGCTGTATTTTTATACATAGCAATTTTTCCCTGTGGAAGTATCTGGCTTACTCTAGTTCAAAGCCCATGTTTCATATGTGCAGTTACATCTACCACTGAGAACGCACTGACACCATCAAGGACCTGACCCCGAAGACATTCCATGGAAAGATCAAGTTAATGGGACTAGCTACTCTATAAGAAAAATTTGGCTCTCCACTGTGGAGTATACAGGACTAAAATTCAGTTGTCATTTTATTCAATGCCTTCTGGTATACAATTAGCTTAATATTCTGAGATGGCTACAGATTATTGACTTGTACCATCATTCAAAGCGCTACAAATCTAAACTCCCTCTGTAATGAAGGGTGGGAAGTTTCCAGACATCGCAAAGGCACTGGAGGGACCCAGGGCCACAACAGCTCCGACCAGCTGGGGAGGCACTGATCATACGCAGCTCCAGCTCATGGAGCGGGCTCAGCCCTCCAGACAAACCTGTTGCCAAATGACAGATGCGTGACAGAGGAGTCAAAATCAGTGTGTGGGCAGCCTGCACATTAAAGCTGGAATTTACAACTACCATTTTCATAGCAGATACAAGACAGGTGACACTTAAGACAAACTGAGGTCCCTATTCTGAATTATTTGGTCTGCTTCTTATTTATTTTACTTTATTCTGTACCAGCTCAATTTCGTGAGTCAGGGAGAAGCACTAAGTGGAAATTCCTTGTTAATCACTTGGTCAGAGCCAGACTACAGGGAGACGCTTACCAAGAGTCTCTTAAAACACAGAACAAGGGCTGAATCAGCCCAGGAAAACTCACCTGAAAGCAAGCTGTTACAAAGGGGGCACCAAAGTTTGACAGGCAAGGGACAAGACTTAATTAAAGCTAGAGGGTGAAAGGGAGGAAGAAATCAAATGTTATTTGGGAACACACAAAACATAAATAACTCAAAATATGAAATATTTATTATTTGTAGCTGTGAGGGGTTATTTGGAAATATTTTATTGCTCTTCCTCTGTCCCCAGTGCTTTTTCTGGGAAGGGAGAAAAAGTGGAGTACTTCAAAGGATGTGAATCAGGAATGGGAGAAAAACTGGGGCGGGGGGGTTAATTCATGTACTTCTGGTCTTTCTTTCATTCTCCAACTCATTCCATCCGAGCCTTGGATCTTACTCAGGTTGAAAAGCCAACGCACACAGATTTGGAAGTGATGGGACTATCCTCACTCCGAGTGACGGTTAACTCTCATTATTAGGACACTGCATTCAGGGTAACTGGGGGCTCTCTTCTCTGGCTTTGAAAGTCTCCCTGTTTTGGGCAGCAGGAGGGGACGTGTTACTAGTAGGAGGTATGGATGTATCCTTATAATGTAATATGCTTTGAAAAGATGCAGTATATATGCATATAAGACCTCCTTTAGTTACTACAGAAGAGGGATTCAGCCTACTCCTAGACTCTTTGAGGTGTCAGGCTTACTGAATTATTGAGCTTTTCTGCTCCTTTGAGCATGCTTTCAAAATAGGTACTAGCTAGTCTTTAAGTATATGGATGTATGGATTCCCTATATTAAGCAATACTCACTGCAGTATCTGGGTTCTGTTGATTGCAACACCACTATCCTCCTTTTAATCACTGCCATAAAAACTTTCTGAAAAAAAAATTATTCTGGATTTCGTTCCTTTTTCTCTGATGCTAACTTTGTTACACTTAAATTATTTTACAATTTTCTCCATAAGCAGGTAGGATACAAATTTCTGTGTGTGTATTTTAAATGAAATCTTAAAGCTGGTGTCCAAGAAACCATCAGTTATCATAAGGCAGAGAGAAACTCAGAGAAGTTGACAAAGCTGGACTCTTCACCCTAAAAGTGCATTGTAAATGTTAAGTAATCACTGCAATATCCACCTGAGCAAATAGTATTATCTCTGTGTAGCGGGAATGGGCTAAATCCAGAAATGGATGCGTGTACTACTGAGCCAAGCAGTGCCATCTCTGATGCCTGCTGACTGCAGCAAGCCCAGAATTTCACTCCCTTGCGATGCTCTGTGGAGCTGAGCCTAACGTAACCTGAACAAGTCATCAAACTGCTGTATAACTTCACACGATGACACATTTGCTAAGGTGTTTAAAGTTTCTCTTCTATTAAGTACCATAGTTATTCATGCCAACTTGCTTATTCACCTAAACCTACTCTCCTTTTAAGCTTTCTTTCCCTTGAGAACACTAAACACTCTTATGTTACCATATCTTTGAGTTAAATAAAGAATTGCAAATGCCTGTCTTCCAAAGGAAATGCCGCACAGATCCAGTGTAGTGAGGGAACTACATTAACAGGATCCTAACAAAAGAGAACAGCTTAAAGCAATACAGATAGGACAAAATGAGAAGGAATTCAAGAGTCCCCTGTCCCTCCTCAAACATCCCCCCAAATTCTGAAGTGCATTTAAAAAGGAAAATTCTCTTCATTGCCCTCAAGATGAACTAACACTTTCAGCATTTTGGTATGGGGGACTGCACAAGTAAGGTCTCCAGCCAAAGATTTGAGGAATAAAGTAGTGCTGTAGAACCTTTCAAAACTGCTCACAGCTTCAGGCAGTACAAAAGATAAAGCTGAAGTCACCAAAAGGCAATGAACGTAGCCTACAATACTTTTGTGATGGAGACTGCTACCACCATGCTAGAGACAGCAGGATCCCTTTATATCCACCAGAATACTTGCATTAGCTGGTCCATCAGAAGAATAAAAGAGCAGTCAGGGGTGCAGAGGGGTGGCTGCGCTCACTATCACTGAACACAGAGCCACTGGTCAGCCTGAAAACCAAATCAGCACAGCCTGAAATGAAGAAAATTACTGCTTGTTCCCGCAAGGCTACTTACAGATCATCTCAAAGAGGAAGCCCCTTCACCAAGAGCATCCTCATGCGATAGAGCTGCCTGTCGTCCAGGCCAAAAGAAGGATCCGACTCAACGTACCTCTGGGGGAGGGTGCGGACTAGAGGCTCCCGGGAGGCTGGGGTCACGCAGCTGGCAGGGCAGGGCAGGGATCATCCCACGGGTCGAGGTGAGCAGCGGGAGCCAAGGTCAGACCAGGAAACCAGCTAAGTGGTTGGGTTCTGGATCAGCGGTCCATGGCCAGGCAGGGGCACGGCTGAGCTGGAGCCCAGCACTCCTGCAGCAAAGCTCTGGCAGTACTCAGCTGAACCAGGGGTGTGGGGAGAACCCAGGGGATGCTGGTCAGGGCAACCAAGACCTCCGAGTGCCCTTTTATCCCAGCTGTAACACACTCAAAGCTTTCCTTCTGCACTCCAGGGGAAAGGAAATAGGCTATGCACTTCCACTGGGAACGGTCTGTGCCTATCTGATAGCAAGAGATGGAAAGTTTGAACGCATAGTGAACATCTTTTAGCCAAGCAATGCAATCCACAGTGTGGTGTTCAAACCTGAAAATAACTTGAGAAGATAAGTAAGGAATTAATTCTGGATTAAGGTAGGATGTGAATTTAATTTGCTACGGCACTGCAAAGCAACTGAACTAAGCTTAGTTAGAAAAAAAGCACTTTCAGTGTCTGGTCCTTGGCTGCAGCTGAGACAGGTTAGGAGGTGATGGGCATCTCCCCCATGCTGCTCACCTCCACTGAGTCCTCTGGCATCTCCTCATCCACCCTGTCAAAGCCGTCGACTTCAGAAAATAAAAAGTGTTTAAATTAAACCAGATAATTCTGACAAAATATGACTGAGAAACGTGTACCATTGTGCCAGCAGATATGACAGACAGTGACCTTTAGTAAGGCGAGTGCACGTGTGTGTGTGGGAGAAGCTCCTGAACCTCCTAACCCCACTCAGCTCAGGCAGGACGGCGCAGCTGGCTCTGCCCAGCTGTGTCCCCCGAATTCCACAACTTGGCTGTTTTCATCTTCCTAAGCCAGATGTCCCTGGTCAGTTCTATGCTCACTGGAATATCCTACTGACTGGATCTGGTTATGTACCTACTCATAAATAATCCCTTGAAATACATATAAACAGTCTTTGCAGGAAAAAAAAGTAATATAAAACATAACCAGAATGCTGATTGTGTTATTTCCCATGTAAAACACTAGGCCAGTATTGAACAACTATGCAGACTTTCTGAGAAAACTGGCCATAAACCAGTTCCTTTACCAGGTGTCAATACCACAGCCAAATAAAATCTTTACACGTTATATTGATCTGCATCTATCACATCTTGATCAAAGTTTCCTGCCTTCTGTTAAGGTGCTAATGATTTCCTAAGCAAAATCAAACATGGCTACTTCAACTGTCTGAACAAGTTAGATGAAGTCACTTTAATTGCTGACTTTGATGCATCTTTCCTTGCATACCAATTTCAGCTAAGTAAGACTGCAAGCAAACATTAGATGACGAAAAAAGGCAGTAGCAGAGCCAGCTGCGGGTAATCGGGCAAAAAGGGTCTCACTCATTCCTAAGTCTCAGTTTTAGGAAGTTCCTTCTTGTTCTGTGTTCAGACAGACCCATAACAAGAGGTCTTGCTCCACAACTAATTCTTTGAGGCCCAAATGAATAAGAATATCCCAATGACAGTTGCGATATTGCTACTAAGATTCACATTATTTTTTCATAGGATCACACTATCACTATCTGCTGCTTCTGTATAGTCACCTTTTGCTCAGATCTAAAGGGGAGATCCAAGGAACAAAATCAAAACAAAATTTATAGGCCCAAAGTGCCTTCTCAAAACAGCTGTGGCACATGCTTGCCCCAAGATTTCCCTGTGCCTCAGCCCTCAGCAGCATCTTTTCTGACGTGGCTCCATCTTTGCCTCTTTCAAATTCCATATGGAGAGGATCATGTTTTCTGTCTGTGCTTGCAAGGTGATGAAAGGGAAAAATTAAAAGGATTGGGATTCTTATAGTAACATATTTGTATTGCTATTGTTAAACTTGTGTCAAGAGCTTAGAACTTTGCCATAGAAAAATTTGTACTTGGAAGAAATCTGGAAAGAAAGTGCTTGGCCCTGGAGGCAATTTCATAAAATACCAAATTAAGAAATGTCAATTGGGTTCTTAAATTACGCAAAGGTAAAGCAAATAAGATACATCAGTGGCTTCAAGTGCTCTTTTGCAATCAAATGATTTGTGTTTCAAACCTGAAATTTGGCAAGTAATTAATTTCTTCTGCAGATTTATTTTGTATATATTTTTTGCATTTTTAGAAGAAGATAGATTGCATAAGAATGTAGTAGAATATAAATTACTACAGCATGAATTTTTTAGTCTGTGTCTGAATTTTTTTCTTTTCTTTTTTCTTTTCTTTTTTTACTTTGTAGAATATATAAGTGCTCTTGAAAATTCTTTCTCCAATTTTACAGTATGAGTCTTGCAAATTTTATCTCTGACACGTTTGCTTAATTTTTGGATGACTGCCATTGTGTGCACAAATTAGGCCTCCTGTTTTGAAGTGCCAAGCCCCTTATCCATTACATTTCCCATTGCTTTCAACAAGCATTCAAGCTGGGATGTGAAGGTCCTTCCTCTGCAGTGTGCAGGACGGGGCCATTGAGTCACATGTGCATATCAAGGAGTTAAACATCTAACCTGCCACTCGGTTCTCACAAATACTGCTCATGAATGTACATGCCAGTATTTGCGCACATGAAGATTTCCCACAAAAGAATAAATTAAAGAATGGTTTTCAGCTCCAGTGGGAGAGCTTAGTGGTCAGGACTTCTGCAAATCTGTCTCAGAAATGCTTAGCATAGATTTTAAGCAGAGCTGATCAACAGCTGGTGGCTTCTGAAAACATGAGGAAGGCTTTTCAAATAGGCACGTACAAGCAGTTGTTATCTGGCAGATACTCTTAATTCACTTTTCTCCTTTTCAAGTCCATGCCTGACTCATGGTGTTTTGTACCTGTATTACACAACCTAAAAGTACACACACCGCTCTTTCCACAGCGCAGGTGACTAAGAGATTGGTCATCTGCAAACCACAGGTTTCCATTAGACAAATTACAGTGAAAAGGATGCGTGCGGGCTATTGTTTCAATATACACAAGCACATTTGGAAAAGTTCAAATGCACACAATATTACAACACTAATTTTTGCTGTGCTGTCATATGATACTTCCAATAGATTCGTGCTGAAGTTCCCCTCTGTTCTGTAAGTCACCATGTACATCTGCCAGGCTGCAGTATGGCCCCAGTCGTTTCTGCAGTCTGAAGTAAGCAGGGAGCACTTCCCAGGGCAAATAAAATTTTGCCTAGCTGTACTTTGGTAGCAGTGATGGAGAGGTATCACTCATTATCAGCCAGCCAGCCCAGTTCTGACTGGGATGAAGGACTTTACCAGCCACAGAAAAAACACAGGAACACCTAAGCAGTGAGGTGGACATTTACTTAAATTGTGCTTGCAAGAAGCGTGCTGCAGAACCGCCTTTCTGGTCTCAGGCTCCCCTTCTCCAGGCACAAGTAATCTGTGCTGGGGGATGGAAAGAGAGACCATTGCCAAGAGATGTGTTTATACAAGCAAAAGTAACAAATTCAACCCCTCAGGGTACTCCATCCTCTAGCATGGATGACCTGCAGCAGTCTCTTTGTGGGACGTCAGAGGAAGGATGATATGCCAACCATGCCTACTGCCTTGGGTGAGTTCCCCAAGAGGAGAGATCTGGTGGAGTAAACAATTGCCCAATGTGATGGGACATAGCTCTAATACAAGAAAATCTTGTATTTCGATCTCCACAGGCAAAACTGTGATCACTGAGAATGCCATAAATTTCTAAAAAATGCAGAGATGCACTGGGTGCAGGATAGGGGCAAAACAAAATCATTTCCTAAAGTGTAAGAATCCAAAATGGCATTTTCTTCAGCCGTATTGTTGTTCTCATTATGACCACTATGTAAAACTGTTAGCACCAGTCTAACCTCGTAATATTTATTATCAATGCATAATATTTATTATCAAGAGAAGGAACACATCCCTGCCTCAAGTAATGAACACAAGTGCTCTTTCAAAGAGAGCAGAACAAGGTATCTTTTGATATGCTACAGGCCAAATTACTTCCCTCACTGAAGGGTACATAATTTTCCTTGGAAGGAATGGATATTTGTTTTTTTTTATTTTAAAATGATTTGCTATCCTGCCATATAATCTGAAAGTCCTGAACTCTCATTATCAGAATGAAACAAGCTAAATCTTTTCCCCTCTCTTTTTTTGTATAGACTGTAGCCAATGTTACTACCGTGCAAAAGGTAAACTATTTTGGATTTGTATTTCCCTTCATGCCATAACACTATTCATTTAGCCTTCACAACAAAAGTATTTACAATCTCCAGGTTTGAATGAATGCATTAATTGTTCTTTGTGTTCATAAGGCTTCACTTTTGAGGTTGGGAAATATTTCTACTGTAAACATCAGACCAAGGAGCACAAACTCAGCTTTCATTTTTCTCCATAGTGATCTTTGCATACAACTTGTTACACAAAAGCGAGTTGATATGTAATACAGCAGCAACAAAACATTTCAATAAAAAGAAATTCCATTTTGTTAATATTTCAGTTGCTTCTACAAACAAAAGATTTGCTGCTATGCCCGTGAATAGCTGGCTCAGTTGTAAGGTGTAAGGTATGTGTAAGGCTCACAACATAAGTATTGCCTTGTACTGAACTGCCCTGAAGCAGGAGGGTCATGAAATATCTTCCTGATAAACTTATATAAATAAGACTGAAAACCAAGATGACTTCACTTTTGAAGCTGTGAATGCTTACATGTACATGGATATATATGTATTATGGACTAGAACTAACAAGAACTAGTGCAACTCTGACTCAGAAATTGTTATGCCTTGTCTACTTAATGGGTTTGGGTTTTTTTCCCCCCTATAAAAAGGAGTTTGGTTATTCATTAGGCCATTTACTTCAATTATATATTACTGTGCCATCACATATGTAGGTCACTTCTAAAAATTACACATGCACAATATTTTTTTTTATAGATAATGTGTGTATTAAAGCCTCATCAACAGCCAGATAGCAAATAGAATACTTGTCCTCAAAGTCTGTTTTCCACTCTGATAAAGGTACACACAATTCCCAGTTCTATCCACTCTTACCAACATACCTATCTCAGTACTGTGTATCACCAAAAGCCACTGAAACCCTTAATATACCTATTAACCTGACAGGCCTGATAGATATTAGGATGCTTTCATACAATAAGTGATTATTTGCTTAAAATCCTATTCCTGTTGGAGACTCAACAATCCATTTTTTACTTTTGTGTTAAATTATTGCATTAGGTAGTTATAACAATAAAAAAAGTCCAATTTCCCTTTATCAGTTATAGGTCTAAGTCACTGTAAAATTTTTGCTATTAAAGAGTCTCCCTAGGTACACTGCTCTGTCACAGATCTTAACTCAAGATCATTTATTTAACATCTGTTCCACAATAATTTCTTAAAGATTTACTTCCTTTAAACACAACTGGGACACTTGATCCTCCCTTGTTTCAATCTGCAATATCCTTAAAAATAACAGTAAAAGATGTTATGAATACAAAACCAAAGCTGACACCAATAAATTTCAGTGACTCATTTCTCTTGCATTATTCCTGCTTGGCTGCTTTCTAGGAGGAGATGAACTATAGAGACACTCAGAGGCAATTTAGTGGTATTACAGAAAGACCTATTTGCTCTGGATTGAAAAGATCCTCCCAAAATCACAGGAAAACTTTTTTTTTCTTTGGGGGGGGGGAAGAACAATTTCTCAAGTAAGAAGTCCCAAATCACTGCTAGAGTTATGTTTAGAGTGAAGTGTACACCAGAGCCAGACACTGTCCCTTGAGAGAAGGTAATACACAAATACAATCCCTCTGTATGGTCACTTCAGATTAAAAAGTTGTTTTTCTTTCACATAGAAGCTTATCTTTGCAAAATTAACTGTGGGGTTTTTTGCATCCATAAAACTAATAATATATTAAAAGTATGAACAGATCTACCAGGTGTTAGAAGATTTTATGTCAGGCTACAATGGTGTTGCCATGGTCTTGTCCTCTTTTTTTCCACCTGGAAATATTGCCTGGGCTGAATTTAAAGGTTCTGGACAGTGTTCCAGGATTTCTGGCAACCCAGTCATAGCAGTAACTACTGCCAAGCTGATGGACATCCAGAAATGCCAGACAAATGGCTCCCAAGCAAGTACAGATCAACTGTACGGCATGAGCACCCACCAACTGTCCAGGACACGTGCTGTAGGTCTCACGTACCATAGATTTGCTGCAAATGCATAGACCATCTGTACCTCACATGAGCATATATTTCAGCCCAGGAAATACTGGACAGAAATAGGACTACCTGAGCTCGCTGCTGCCCTCCCCCTTCATCCGCAGGCATGCTCCTGCTTACAGCTGCCTTCCCATCCCTATCCTGACATTATCAGGTCTTGCTAAGCCAACAGTGAGCTGCTTTGCCACTGTCTTTGGCAAAGTTCAGGATCCAGAACACATACACTACTCTGAACAACCAAGGCAGGTTATGTTTTCAAACAGATTATGCTGATATTGCAAATGTTATCATTTTATCAAGGGTCTTGCAGTGTTTTTGGTTTTCGTAGTTGAACTTCTGCAGCCACAGGATTGTGTGAGAATTGTAACTTTTCATTCAGAAAAAGGTTTTTCAGATTAGAACTGTGCAGCTGAGAAAATGTAAATTATCTGATGATCTGACTCCAGATTATAGCTTGTCCAAACATGTAGAATAAAGAGCTTGCAAATGTGACCTTAGAGGCTTGAAAAGCGTAGGTATATAAAAAGAATCCATAGTATTTTGTTCGATGTTAATAATTTTTAAGTCACTCATAACTCAAAAATATTGATAGCTTTGAAAGACCATATCCTGCTGATAAATTGGGCAATTTTGTGTGGATGGAAGTTTGATTTTAAAATTAGATTTAAAATGTGTTTTTATGTGGGACTGAAGTGTTAATAATATTGCTGCGCAAAAGATTTTCCTAGATGGAGACTGTAGCAAATGATCACATGGGCTTGTGCTGGAGATATTTGTCACAGCGAGTGCCTGAGCTCCACTCCCAAAGGGCTGGAGGGTCCGTTCCAGCCGGCTGTCACGTTGTCTCCTCACCAGCCTACTACAGTGTTTCAAATGCAGGGTGGTTTGGATTGAATCAGCATGGGCAGAGATCATGGACCTTGATAATTTGTGTCAAGTATTAAGGAGAGAGAGCAAAGGGGGAAAAAAAAAACCACAAAAAGGGAAATGTGACATACAAAAATTGTAACTTATTCAGAAAAAAATAACGGTGTTTTTCTCAGTCCCGTAGTTTCCTGTAAATATTTGTAAGCAGTGACAACTGTATTTTCAGTCAGGTTCTCAAGAGCAATGCTTGTGAAAAGAGTTTTTTTTAAAAGTGAAATAACTCGAAGTCTAAAAATTTTACACATTCTAATTTAGGTTAATCTGAAAATCTAGGAACACATTTTCTGAATATATACAGATAATCTTTATAGAAGAGGTGTTTCTTAAAATTATTCCAGATGTATCAGCTTATAGTTTTGTTTCTCTTTTTCCGATGGTACAAGTCAGAAGAAACTCACTGAAATCAGTGTGATACACTGGTATAAGAACAGTATGAGTGGGTGGAAAATCCATCATGACTGGAGTAAGGAATTAAGCCTGATTGTCCCTCAACCACAGCACGGTTATCCAGCTCCAGCCAAGCTAAAGTATTTAAGAGGGGAAATGAGACTCACTGTGTAAGGGAGTTGTTGTATACCTTACTGAAACACTATTTCACTATTGATAGTTAGTGTGGATGCTGCAAGAGGGCTCTGCCTTACCCAGCAAGTCTGTCCTTTGCAACACCTACCCCAAGCCACATTGCTGCATCCTACCAAGAAGTTGCTTCATTAAGGAAAAGCAGTTCTACATCACTAATGTATTATGCTCAGTGTCTCTTCGCAAGAACTGGCAACTGAAAGCTTTTCAACCATCTGTCCTGGTTTTGGCTGGGATAGGGTTAATTTTCTTCCTAGTAGCTGGTATAGTGCTGTGTTCTGGGTTCAGTATGAGAAGAGTGTTGATAATGCTCTGATGTTTTCAGTTGCTGCTAAATGATGTTTATACTAAGTCAAGGATTTTTCAGCTTCTGATGCCCAGCCAGCGAGAAGGCTGGAGGGGCACAAGAAGTTGGCACAGGACACAGCCAGGGCAGCTGACCCAAACTGGCCAACAGGGTGTTCCATACCATGGGACGTTACGTCTAGAATATAAACTGGAGGGAGGTGGCCTGGGGGAGATCGCTGCTCGGGAACTAACTGGGAATTGGTCAGTGGGTGGTGAGCAATTGCATTGTGCATCACTTGTTTAGTATATTCCAATTCTTTTATTATTTTTATTGTCATTGTATTATTATTATTATTATTATTATTATTTTCTTCCTTTCTGTTCTATTAAACTGTTCTTACCTCAACTCATGAGTTTTACTTTTTTTTTTCCTGATTCTCTCCCCCATCCCACTAGGTGAGGGGAAGTGAGCAAGCAGCTGCCTGGTGCTTGGTTGCTGGCTGGGGTTAAACCATCACACCATCTCAAATGCTATCATGACATTATGAATCCTGCTTTCAGAGTGACTCACAGCTTTCCAGGATGTCTAGCCTCAAAGAAGCTGGGCAGGCCCAGTGACCCTATGTTATCTCCCTCTCTCTGCATTACAAATGTGCCACACTCCTTCACACAAAAAACCTGATGAAAAACACTAAGCGTCCAGCCAACTAGTGAGCGGCCAGTCTGCAGTCCTGTTCACAGCTGTAGACCCATGGGATGGAGCCTTGGTTAGCTACTAGAGGAAAGATTGCAGGATTGGATCCCATGGCCGTACTTAGATGAAACTCTAAATAACCAGGAGTTATTTTAGCTTCTTTGGTACCTAAAGGGCCATCACTTTTCTATAGGACCAGCTCCTTAAACCTCCAGAACAGAACTGAACCTGGCAGAGAAGTTGGAGGCAGTGTCCATAGGTGCCTTCCTCCCTGCCTCAGGTTTGCCAGCGGTCCTGCTGCAGCGTGTCCTCCCTTTCCTGGCACTGCAGATGCTGCACCTTGTCATCAGACCCTGATGTGCAACTCCCCCTGCCCCAAATGCACCTCATCAGTCAGGCAGTGCTAGGCACTGACAAAAAATTCCTCACCCACCCAGCACCCAGCTCACCTTCAGAAGAACGAGACAGCAAGGATCCCCATCACATTCCTTCTCAAAGCTGTTCTCTGCCATCACACCCGTACAGAATGTGACAGCTCCTCAGTGGCTTAGCTGTGCTAAGACCTCTGTGCCTGTGTTCTGACCCTTAGCACTGTCTGTGTCTCTCTCTTTTCTTGGCTCATGGGACTAACCTGCCTTATCGCCATGTGTTTGTACAGCACCAAGCACAATGATGTTCTTGAGTCCAATGAAGCATTTTAGTTCATAACTACAGCTCCTTGACACTAGAATACTGTAAATAAGACATGACAACTTGCCTTAATCCCTTTTGCCACAGAGTCACTAAATATCATTCCTTTAACAGAAGTGATTTTCATTTGAGGATATTCTTTTCCTACTTACAAGTATCCCAATTTAGAATCATAGAATCATTTTGGTTGGAAAAGACCATTAAGACCAAGTCCAACCATTTCTCTCAGTCTTCCTGTTCTTCTTCCTCCTATTCCTTTTCCCCCATTTTCTTCCCCCTCTTCCTTTTTTTTTTTTTTTTCCTGGCTTTTATTTCCTCTATTCTTTTGCTAAACACCTCCTCCTGATTTTATGCATCTTCTTTTTTTTCTTATCTTTTACCTTCCTCTGTTCTTCCCCCCTTCCTCTTTTCCCATCTCCTTCTCATCCAGTTCCTCCTCCTTCAAACTCCTCCTCCTACTCTTGTCTCCTGTTGTCTCAAAACATTAAGTATGACAGCAAATGCAAATGTACACACGTTTTGACTTAACACAGTCATCCTTTTTTTGCTAGCAATGAATTGTTTAAAATACTTGGCAGCGCTGGCAGCAATACCTCCTACATCCAGCAACAGGAACTACCCCCAGCTGTATTTTCCACTGCCCATCCCTAACGAGTGGGTCTCTAACTTCTCACTCCAGCAGGAATCTGTAGCACAAGACCCCTAACATGCCTCCTGCTGTCTTTTTCTTGCTGATGTGCTATTAGGACTATTACACCAAGGTTTGTGAACTTTCTCGTAGTAGCAATGCTGTGTATTTCCACAGGTTTTCACAGCAGCCCTGGTCCTACATGGCTGAAAGCTGTGTTAGGAGCTGGATGGATGAGTGGGAGTCAGATGAATTTCAGAACATTGCTGCTTCTATTTCAGATCTGAAAAGTGTGCAAATACTTATCTGTTCCTCTTTAATTATGTCTAATATAACATCTATAATGCCTACAATTAACAGTCTTAAATATATTGCCTCACTTTTATTCTAAGACTATCACGACTACAAGACCACTAGTAATATGAGCACTTTACAATCATTAACGGATTAATCTTCATAGCACTATTGTAGAGATAGAAGACGAAAGGACAGAGATAAAGCAAATCGCTACTTAAGTCAGAGCCACAGCAAAAAAAGGGGAAAAAACACCCCAGAATTTCCAGTTCCTCTATGCTCTTATGTCGGCGCTGCAGTTTGGGCTTTTTGTTTTCATATGCCTTCTAAGTTTTTTCATAGCTTTTTTTAATATATCAGAACTGAAAATGTTCACTGTTGTAAAACACTTTTTATTTTCAATTGCACAGAATACTAAACTTCCACAGAAAATCCTGTTACAATCCAAAAGAAACTGTTTTGGTCAGCATTTTCCATATAACAATTTTGACCAGTTCTGGTTTTGAAACACAGCTACCAAAGTAACAAATGCTTTTGCTGAAGGCTTGATTGTAAAAAATAACGGCTTCTTCAGTAAAGCCAGCCTTGCAACAAGCCTAATTACTTATAGGCAAGAAACTATTTGTTATTTTACTGGCATAAAGATGCTAAATAACTCGAGAGATTAGGATCAGATGGGAATCCAGGGTGTGGGCACTGAATTACCCTCACCCCCCCAACTTCCCATAGGTGGGAGCTTTTGTGTAGTTGCTTTCATTTGTGACTGGGGAAGGGAGTCTGGATTTTCAGAATAACTTATTTTCACTGGTTAATGGGCTAAACTGACCAACACATATATGCTTGAATACAGTGAGAAATATGTCCAAACATATACACTTGTGTGAATACAAGAAAGTTAATGCTATTGGTGTGTTGGGTTTTTGTTCCCAGTCAAGCATATGGAAAAATGGAATTTATTTATCCTAAAGCTATTGAAAAAAACCTCCTCTGCTGGATCTGCTCTAGATTTCCAATTCCTTCACTTTTCTGTATTGGCTATCCTGTACAGATGCTTCATTTTTCAATGAGAAAGCAAGAAAATTAAAATCAATAACTTCATTATGTTTACAGTGTTTTTCTTTTCACCTCAGTTTTCCCAGTCTTAATGTCTTACTATAACTTAAAAATCACTGGTTGGTTTTACTGAAATATTCCATTTTTATTCCTTTCATACAAAGGTTAGGAACATGGTAGTGTATAACTTAATTTTTAATAATGTATATTCTGAAAGGATTAACGTATAAATCTCAATCTGTTTTCATAAAATGCCCAACTGAGTGTAGTATAAACAAATATTTTTATAGTATTTTCTACTGTATTGTATAAATAATAATTATTTAAAAACTGACCAATTACCAGGGATCTTTTAAATTCGTATTCTCATTTTCTGACAAGAAGAATTCCTCCTGCATGGTTCTTGTTTTTTGCATATACAAAAAATAAATAATTGACATTTTGTACTATATGAACTTCATGTATTATTAATTTGATGGAAATGAACACATGATGGAGGACCTTCTTTATCTTTGTGATTGTTTTCACAGATATGTCAGTAACACTGATATTGAATTGTATGATGTGTCCTAGGGACTGTAACATTTCAACAAAATATCTCCAGAAATATATGTGCACGCACAATGTCATCTAACAAACTCACCTTTCATTAAAGTCATCTACAGTAAATCTGAGCTCGCATTTGCAAGGCAAATCTAAAAAGCTATGAAACGAATGCTGAAGGTAAAAAAAAATTATTAATATAGCAATAGAGCCTTAGAGATTACTTTTCCTATAATTCTAATGAGACACTAAAAATAAAAATCCAGAGATTCAGACTTGATGGTAACACAGAACTTCCTTCACAAGAATATTTGGGGTCTTCATTAAATGATACACTATGTGCTATTTCCATCTCATCTAAAATTCTGGCATCTCCTGACAATGTATTCTCCCAGTGATATGCACATGTGTAATAACTCATTTACATTAATGGGATTATGGGTGTTTTGTATCTAGGAGAGAATACCTTTTTTTCTTTTTTGTTTTTTCTTTTTTTTTTTCTAAGAGTGGTTGCTCACTATGCACTTGGCAACTGAGATGTATTATGGTTTTTCCCTAAACAGGAATTAAGTCTCTACTGTACAGCATGTCATACTTGCCTGAAAGCAAAAATGCTGCCTACTAAGCGATAGCCACCCTAATTAAAGTTGCCCGGCATAATATCAGCCCATTAGTATAAACTAAAGACCAAAGAGAATAATGGAGGTGATGCTAGGATACCACAAAACATAACCTAGGGTCAAACAAAGATTACTTTGCTTTGGGTAATTTTTTTTTTTAAATTTATACATTTTCAACCAATTTTCAGAAGCTTTCTGAAGCCAAATATAGATAGGAAAATGCATGTCAGTTTTTAAGCCCCTGCCAAAGCAAAAAATGCTAACAAATAAAGAGCAATAAAATAATTGTCAATCAGATGCTTTTGCATGAACATTTTGCAATAATGAGATACAATAAATATTCATCAACACCTAATCCATAAAGGAGCATAGGAGCACATTTTATGCCTGTGTGTAACATATTATGCTGGACAGTTACAGCTGATCGTGGAATAGTAGCAGTCTTATAAAGCTTGCTTGCACGTTTATGATTTCTTTATCCCTTACACATAGTCTAGAAAATCTGAACCCTTATAAATTGTGGAGGAAGGAGGGGGTAAATATTGTGCACTTTTCAACCCAGTCCTCTTCACAAGGCATTCTTTGAAGAGGATGGGTGAAGCTCCAGAAAACAAGCAACTGTGGAATTCCTGTTTTCAAACTTCTTGTTTCATCCATAACCACATCTTTAATGGTGCAATTTCAAATATTCTTGGATTAACACTTTCACATCAAATCACTTTAAAATACCTCACAAACAGAAAAACAATTCATTCGGTAATACTGCTGAATAATAATAATAATAATAATTCAGTAACACTGCTGAGTGATCACCTGTTAGAATAAGTCTTTTTTTTTTTTAAATAAATAAATGATCCTGATCCTGACAACTAACCAAATAAACCAGTAAATTATCCATGTTCATTAAAAATACTTGTATGGCACTTTAACAAACAGGAATGTGTTTCAAAACATAGGAAAATCCTCCCAGAACAGCTGATAAAGGAAACAGCTTGCAGAGACTCTGGTTTCGTTTCATGATACTATAAGCAGCACTTAAATTGTTTCTGCTGCATGTCTATCATACCGTTCTTCGAGATATTTATCACTGGATTCAGGAAAATAAGCATTAGGTGGAGTCACAGGCACTCCTCAAATTATGACAAAGGGCCAAATCCTGCCCACCCAGACCACAGCTGTTTGCAGCATCCCATCCTGGAGCCGAGGTTTTTCCAATAGACACCTCTCTGAGGTCATTCCCAGCCCTGTTTTCTATGATTCCACAAACCTAGCTCAAAAGAAAGGTCTCAGCCTTCCTTTCCTCTCCATCCTTGCCCAGGAGGACAGGGATGGGGTGCAGTGTAGTGAAGCCTGGTGGTGTGCAAGGGGTACCTACAGCTTTAGCTTCTCCCTCTCTCCTCTATAGCCCTATAGGGCACTGGAGAATATACCTTGGACAGGGTCTCTCACAGCCTACACCTCCAGTAAAGTGGAGGAAGGAAAAAGTGATTCAGGGAGCCAGACTCCTCCTTGTCTCCTTCAAGGGCAACACAGGGCTGCCAGGTGATGGCACAGTCCAGCCCGTGATCAGTTCCCTTCATGTCTAGGAATAACCTGAGTGCTTTGGTTTGTAATTTAGATTTGATCACAGGAATTCATTAAAATAGCATAATTGTGCTAACATTATTCCGAATGTCTTCTATGCGAATCACACCCAAGGACCAAATGTAAAAGGAACATGTCAGTAAGGATATGTTCAATACCTGATTGCCTGTGCCTGGAAAGCAGAGCTCTGATACGGTACCAGCTTTATAAGAGCACCTGGAATTTAGACATGTCTGTCTAT
The DNA here is from genome assembly GCA_026212715.1 of Elanus axillaris. Classification (NCBI taxonomy): domain Eukaryota; kingdom Metazoa; phylum Chordata; class Aves; order Accipitriformes; family Accipitridae; genus Elanus; species Elanus axillaris. The sequence continues at coordinate 25,290,267 of JANZLQ010000092.1, forward strand.
TAGCCAGTGGCCTGCAAGTATTTGATAGTTACAAAGTTGTTACTGGTAGGTTGTTTGGCTAGAAAATAACAACAGCTGCAAGAAACATTTGAAATCCTTTGCCGGAGTGCCTGCTTTAGTGAAGGTCTGAGCTGTTCTCATTAAAAGTCAGCAGAGAGGATCCTACTGCTTTCAATGCTACAAGCTCAAATCCTGCAAGCATCATTGTGCAACTGAAAGTAGGTCTGTGGAAGAACAATTACATAGCACAGATCCCAGATACTTGAGCTCTCTTCAGCTGTGCAAGACTCCTGTTATCACATTTGGCAGTGGTACTCAAAATAAGGCTTTCACAGGTTTAAAATGGAGATGACAGAATATCTTGTAATGGGACCCTTCGGGTGAATGAATTCCTTTGCTCCTGGAGCAGTGTGATTAGATGGGCCTGGCTGGAAGGCATGGAAAGAATGACCTATCTGTACCACAGATGGGAACAGGTTTTTGGAAAAGAGGGGTTAGACCTCTTCTTACAGATTATGATCTTCCTAATCTTACACAATTACAAAGCAAGATGGGCAGGAGCTGCTAAAATAGCTACGCATCAGATAATAACTGTAATGCTCATGGTTCTCTCTAAAGGAGAAATTAGAAAACTCATGTATGACTAGCACCCCCAAAGGTGGCAAGTAAATACGAAGAGACGCTTTCTGGGCCTATCCTTGCCATCATTTCTGCCCCGGACTCTTCCAGCGGTCCTGCAGGGCTGCAGACCCTGACCGTTGCCTGATGCCCTGGTGAGTACCCGTGGGACGCTTCTCTCTGAGAAGAGCTGGACGATAACCAAGGTGACACCGGCACATCTGAGCCTCAGCCACCCCCGAGCTCTCCGTAGTCCCGCAGGGTTTCAGCAGGCTGGGTTTTTTTAGCTGGGCCAGATCCATAGTCTGTTGGGTTTGATCATCTCTACGTTTCATCAAGTTAGCCTTGGGCCACAGCCCAGTAATTGCCAGAGTTTTCCAAATGCCAGGATGAAAACAAACTCCCACCAAAATTGAGTGGCTCTGCCAAGTTCAAAAGGTGAAATAAATGAATCTTTACACATTATAAGAACAAAATCAACATTCTTCTGTGGCATAAAGTGCCTGAAAAACTAGCAAGTAAAAGCAGGTGTGATGTGCTCCCTGTCAGCTAACGACACTGATAAGCTTGCCATGCCTGGTTCTGCTTCATTTCAAACAGACTGCTGGAAAAAAGGGGGAAAAGCCAGAGCAGAAATAATTGCTGGAGCTTCGAGTTAGCTGAGAGAGCCTGCAGGCTAAGATCAACGCGACTGATTTCATCCTCTTCCTTTTATTTCTATAACCTTAAACGTTCTGCTATTATAAAAGTCATCATGTCAGCTTTCCCCCAAGCCTTAGCAGCGGCCTATTTTAAAATTGTATCAATTGGTAAAGCTCTTGGCTGGAGTATTTTCATCTTGATTTATGGTTTTTGAGCTTTAGAGATGAAGAAAACTCCACTGACCTGATCCAAGCATGTATGTGCATTGTCCCACGCATATGCTTATAATCAGACCCTACAGAAACAACACACGTTTAGGGAAGCTTTAAAATTACAGGGAAAGCAGCAAATTGCAAGTGAACGGTGTTTATCCTATATTTGTCTCCAACAAAAAAAACCCATCTATTTTGATTCTAAATGTTTTCTTTCTCTGCTTAATATCAGGGATTTAGGACTTCCTGAGGCCATTGATAAGGTAAGGGTTTTAGAATTAAGAAACTCGTAAATCAGTGTAACAAATGTGGACATATAATACTGTGGCCTTGTCCTTGCTTCTAGATCAATGTAACTGATAAAAGAACTCTAGGATGGTGAGGAAGGGGGCAAAGGGACTTTTGCTTTTTTTTTTTTTAAGCAGGGACTGATCAAAAGCAACCCCATAACTTAGACTATTTCAGCAAAGCAGCAGCCATTCAGCGCTAACGCATATTGCTTCCTTTTAAACACTTGCAGCACGGACCCCAGAGAATGCATTATTAAAATGTTCAAGAGGATCATATTAGGGCTTCAGAATAAATACTAACTTCCCACAATAATCTTCACACATTCGTCCATAGGGAACGATGGAATAATGACCCTTTGAATTTGTAATACAAAGGAGAGGCTTTTCTTCTCCCCCTCTCCTTGCCAGCAGTGCGGTGGCATTGCACGCTGCAGAGCCTGCCGTCAGCGGAGAGGTTAAACTGCTAGAGGAGGGAGCAGGAGAAGAGACACTTAATCTAGAAAGATGGCGACTAAAGCAGGCACACGGAGGTAAGGCTTCCTCACCTATTGGGGAAATGCAGATTACAAATAAGACACACTTCTAATGCCCCGGGGTTATGGAAGGAGGCCGAGCAGCGCCTGGTTTCAGTCTGCAGCGAGATGCCCAGGAATGACCTGTAGCGTTGTTCTCATCATCCCATGCCTGCCATCGCACGTGGAACACGCTTGCCCCTGCACAAAAAAGGTTTGAGTGCAAGAAGTATTTGCGAGGCCCTCCGTCCAGATGATTTCTTTTTTTGCTATGAGAACTAACCCTAATAATACCTTAAATAATCTCGGATAAGCTATCCATCAAAAGTGCTGTTTCTTATAATGTGGGCAGAACAGAAGCTCAGTCCAAATCGGAGAAAATTCTCTTTGGATTAAGTGGAATTTCGATGGTCCCTAAAAGTGATCTATGTCTACTCTTCAGTCAGAGAGTAGGTCAGAAAAAGCTGTTGTTCTTTTGAGGCAAGCTGGTAGCCGTGTCTCTGAAACAATTCCTTTTTCCCCTTGTCTTTTCCCTCCTCTTTTGAGAAATGGCTCGACAGAGCTCACCTTACCGAGGGGGATGCTTGATAGATTGCATGTGAAAAAATCCGATCTATCCCTTTTCCCAGGACAGAATTGTTCCCTACAATATACTTCCTATCTGTTATCAAATGAATTAAAACATGCAAATAGGAGAAAGGTCTGCTAAGTTATCCCGTTGCTTTGAAAGAACCTAAAGCCACAATTTATGGCAAGTGGGAGTCTTTTAAAAAACAGCAACTGCTTTAGCTGAGCTGGGGGGAAGAGAGGTTGTGCATGCAGTCAAAGCCATAAAGGCAAGCCTTAGTCTGAAAAAAGGTAATTGTGCTGCGAACGCTGACAGCTTTGACAGAAAGTGTCTTCATTGAGAAATTGCATTTTGAAGTTCTTCCCATTCCTTCAGAAATAAATGGACTAAAGCAACAGGGCCGGCTCTGACAGGAAGCGGGGATTCAGGACTTCAAATACAAACATTATGAAAAACAAGCAACATCTGCAAACAGTAAGTACTTATTTATATTTTATGGAGTGTGTGCTTGGGATTTTGACAGGTTTTTAAACAGAGCCTATATTAGGCCCATACAAAGGCGAGAATGTCCCTTTTTAAAAATACATTATGCTGCTGAAAAGCAGTCTAAATCTGCAGTCCAAGCCTCAGGTGAGCTCTGACCCCTCCTAACCTGGTCTAACAAAACACACATGTGGTGTTTGCAATAGAACAGTTTACTGCTACTTTCTCAAGGTCAGGACAAGACAGACACTTGAGGGTTAGTATTCAGCAAGCTTTTCCCTCAGCTGCCAGAGTGGCTTTGAACTTCTCCCTTTTGAACAAATAGGAAGCGAAACTGTGAGGAAACAAGTGCTTGGAATCATAGAGAGGAACACATACCAAAAAGAGAGGGGACTCTCTGCCCCCCCCCCCCCCATCAACAGACCTTTTTCAAGCAAATAAAAGAAATCCAAAACCCAAAACCAGCCTGACATCTAATTTAAGTGTTTAAAATTATTCTGTGTGTAGTTTTGAAATTTTAACACACGCTTCTTTTCACATGCTACCCCTTTATTTTTTTTATATAACAAATAATAACCAGTTGGCAGGTATGGTGCACTGTGCACTATAAAATATTTAGTAAGGCAATAACGACTCCCTGGGCAGCATAAGAAAACCACGATTATATTCAGAGAGAAAGCCATGAACAAACAGAGGGGAAAAAAAATACAAAGAAAGATAAAGGAAGGCCTTTCATCAGGTCTTCCTGTCCAATAATACACTCAGGCTTGATCCATGTGTTTTGAGAAAAATCAAAGTGTCACGACTACCAAAAATGTCAATAGCTCCAGTAAGGAATATTGTCTAACATTTTCTATTACACTGTTGAAGAATTTGCCTCCCAGCGCAATTTGGAAGAAAAGTCTTTTATTTCTAAAACACTAAAAAAAATGAACAAGGCACGCTTCTGTGCAATGTGTAATACAATAATGCTGTGGGCTTCCAAACTATCCTGGAAACTGATACTTTGATGAAAGTGAGTCCTTCTCCACACCTCTCATATTTTCTGTCCTCTGCGCATAGACAGGGCTGCGAGGCACATCCTGGTCAGTTGGATCTAATAGCATAATACACCGTTCGGTTGGAAATCGGAGAAGGCAAACTTTCATCAGCTTTAATATTTTTATAATCCTGCATAATGACCCCCAGGATTGGCTAACCCCCAAAAAAGGAGGGGGGGTGGGGGACTGGCCGGGAAGGGGGCATTAATTCTACTTTGCTCAAAGATGTGCATCTGCCTGGGCGCTGTTTGCATCCCTGTGCATAGCTTGCTTTTAAGGACATCCCATTTCTTCCTGTCATCTGTAAACAAGCAATTTATTGCTGTCTTGGCAAAATGTAAACAAAACTTAGCACCTTGCCCTGGGGAGAGCTGCAGCTAACATATGGTTTGTCTGTACCTTGGTGCACAATTTCTTTTGTATTTGTCTTTTCCAGCACCCTTCAAGTTCCAGAGGGAAAACCACATCAGTGCTGCTGTGTCTTTATCCTGTGGAATCTAAACTAGAATTGAGCGTGTTGCAGGCAATCAATATTACTGTGCAAATTAGCCTTTATGACTGAACCACTGTTTGCTCACAGGAAAAAAAAAATAGCTGGCATGAGTACAGTGCACCTGACAAATTGCTGCTGTGAGCACACTGCAACTTAACTGGCATCCTGGGGTTCTTTTCCAGAGGGTTTAGCATCTACCTGAGGGAGGAATGCCACCGGAGTTGGAGAGCTATGAAGAACCCAGAATTAATTTTTTAGGTTTTTGCATCTGAGCCTGCTCCTGTCCTCTGGGCTAGAGGAGCTTGGTCACGGCCAAGAAAGCGGGTGGGCAGGGGTACTGCTGCCGCCAGTGGGAGGGCTCAGCGGGTGCTTTCGGTGCTCGATGCGTCCCCAAAGCAGCAGGCGCAGCAGGGCCGTGCTTCTGCCCCGTCAGACTGCCTGAGCCCTGACAGACCTGAGAGGAGGTCCAGCAAGGTGGCTGGGGACGGAGCGCTTGCCCTGCAAGGGCAGGCCCAGGGAGCGGCACTTCTCCGGCCTGGAGGAGAGGAGGCTTTGGGGGACCCGACAGCAGCCCCCTGAACCTGCGAGGGGGTTAGCAAGCAGACAGAGCCAGAGCCAGGCTCTTCCCAGTGGTACGTGGTGGGAGGGTGAGGTGCCGTGGGCAGGAGGTGACACAAGGGAAGTATGGACTGGAGACGAGGAGAAACTTCTCCCTGAGGCCAGCCAAGCAGGGGCACAGGTTGCCCAGAGGGTTTGGGCAGTCTCCATCCTTGGAGGCTTTCAAGACCTGACAAGGAAAAGCCCTGAAGGACCACTCCAAAGCCCACAGCTGACTGATTTCAGCAGGAGGTTGGACAAGAGACCTCCTGAGACCCCTTCCAAGCCAAGTTAGGAACGCTTCCGAGTTACTCGCAGGAAAGTCTTTTACTTCAGCAAGCCAGATTTTTGGAATAGGACGCATAGCAAAGCATTTCAGAATCTGGCCTTTGGCATACTATTGGTCATTAACTTTTGTACTCACTTAACGTATTCCAGCACAGTATTTACACACTCTTGCATATACACACCTGCTTATGTATTGCTGCATGCAGAAAATCCAGCAAAGCTGCCCTGTCAATATTTGGTTTTATTGCTCAGTGCAGAGTAGTGTGTTTTCCACCTGTATGTTATTAAAGGGGAGAGCTTACACAGTAATGGACATTAGTAGTCAATAAACTAAGCATTGATACTTATCACTTTCATAAGATGGTGTTCAAAAGTGAAAACAAGTACTGCCTGCCTAAACAAATCATGCCGTAATTGGAAGAAATAAGAATTTATTTTGTAGAGGATAAACAATAGTAAATAACTGTTACAGAGATATGTGCAATGAACAAGTTATTCAACAAATGTCATTCCTTTTTCTTGTTTGTAAATGATCTGCAAATAGAGAGCGAGCTTGTGTATCTATTTGCTATTGAGAACTACTCAGCAAATGGGTCATGTCAGCAAACCGCTGCCAGTGCTTTACTGGCAGGTTTTTTACTACAACTGTTACTTTGAATACATGTTCTTTGTGCAATCAACTACTTGTGCTCAGCACTTCCTCACCTAGGTCACGTGGCATTTTCCCTCTCTCCCTGCCGTATCAGGTTAGCTAATTTCCATGCCAGCAAGGAACGCACAAGATGACCGTCTACTTTTGGCACCAGTACTTTATAATCACATGAGTTCTTTCTGCAAATGTTTTCATGCACAGAAAAGAGCTCATAATGCTCCCAGGAAGTGAACAAAAAGGAACAAATGCTGTCAAAGTCACTTGCAGCTTTCATTTGAAAGCTAAAAATAAGCCCTCCTAACTTCCCGTTGTAGTAGTGGGCTATATTCTAAATACTAAATTTTGAAAGGATCATAGAATCCATGAAGTCTTCCTTCCTTTATGCATTGGATTTAGGGGTTTTTTAGCTATCATACAACCCAGACATCACTTATGAGACTAGCATACCTAGGAAAAATAGCCGGAAAGGATAAGATTGGATTGAAAGTCCTAGCTTCATATTCATCAATCCCTCGTCCAAATACATGTCAGGGGAAGATCCTATTCCTCCTAAGGCTAGCTCCATTACTGAGGGCCCACTATGGCATCACTACTTTGTCAACAGCATTTTTATTTGCTGTTACCCACCGCCCTCACTGATTTTCCTGCGGGTCCATTAGCTGTGTTTTCAACACGTATCGCTCTAGCTGGAGCACACAGAGCGACACGATACGTTTTTCAACCATTTTCACTGCCTATGTTGTTTTTTGAAAAGAAGTCCAGCAAGAGATACTTCGGCTAAGATCTCAAGCATAATATTACCAGAGATATGACACCGTCTTATTCCTTCAGAGGAAAAATGGTCCCCAGATGACTGAAATTTCCCTCTAGTCAGTGTCAGTAAACAGCAACAGAAATCAAAAGTCACAAGGGTACAATTGTCATTAGTATGTAAATTTTAAAAGCTTAGTCAAAAATATCAATGCTTTCCACTTAATTTATTACTATATAAAGATGGATGATAGTAAAGTGAAACATTGATTTTCAATGCCCTTTAAAAAATGGTGATGAAGAAAGTACTCAAGGACAACTACTTCAAAATACACAGACTCAAAATTAATTATTGTATTTTTTTACAACTGCTTGTTCAGTTCAATCCTATTTGATTGCCTTTTTTAATGAAGAAAAGGAATAGACCATTTATGTAAAGACCCATTTCAAAATTGATTAGATGTAAAGACAGGTTAGCATTTTTACAGTATTGACAGAAAACCATTAACCAAGCAGCCTATAGACACTGTCACTGAAAGTTAATCGAAGTGAATAGTAATTTGGTAGGGCTTTGCGTGACAGTCATACAAGCTCACTGCTTCTATTCACAGATTTCAGTTGTAACTGATCTCTGAGATGCATTGAACTGTCTCCTTTCAATGCAGTGTATAATTACTTTTTGATTATAATCATTGAATTCAAACATTTTTGATAATGTGTAACTATTGTCACATAGTTGTTTCTAAAATTAACTACAGCATCTTTAACGTTGCATAGAGACTTGGATTTAAAAGCACGGTAAGCAGTCTTGGGTAATAACTTTTCTTTGATTATTTACCTTTCAGATTACTTGAGTCAACATTGTAAGATAAGGCTAAAGCTAAGAAATTATTTTAAAGGAAACAATACTTGTGGGCATTTTAGGTCGATGGCTCTGCAACAAATTCTGTACCACCTGACAAATATCACATGCTTGCAGCAAACACGCTCTTAATAGTGATAAGCTGTAGCTAACCACTTTTTCAAGTGGTTCTGTTGTATGAAACAACCAGTAGAAGTGAAACACACAGGGCAAACTAGATAGAGTGCCTGATTAACGGGTTATCCAATTTAATAACGTAGATAGCAAATAAGCACATTTCCTTCCACATGTATAATTACACTGCAGATTATTAAAAACAGGGCAATTTAAAAAAAAACAACTTTTTTTCACTGTACTTCACACAGTTAACTCAATGTTACCTTTGTTTCACCTTCACATTCTTAGTGCATTATTTGAAGAAAATGCACTGCAGGTAATTTTTAATTTTCATTTTATTAGAACTATAGGCAGCAGCTTCCATCTGAATGTAGCATAGCTCAGTTCCATGTCGCAGGAGCTTTAAGCCTTTTTCCAGATTTGAAATATTCAATCAACTAGCAACCTTGTTGACATCTTCTTGGAAAAGGTTTATTCTAGGTAATTAAGCTTTTGATAAAGTTTTATTTGCTAGTATCTGTAATGTCACGAACTTAATACAGAAAAGATGAAACCAGGGTTGAATTTTATCTGCATTTTCTACACCCTGGCTTGCATGCCCATTTGCAAGGTTTCAGCAGTGACACCACTGAGCTGGAGAACAACATCCTTGTAAAGCTAATTTGTTTCATTGTCTTATTCTCACATAAGAACAAGACACCCCAAAATGATGGAGCATTTTCAGACAACTTCTGGAGTGATTATGACGGAAAGCCCTGCTTTCCACCAAGGCCTTCGTTAGAAAACCCCTGTGCTGGATTCAGAAGGGAACTGACTACAGCGAGGCTGTCTAGAAGGACCAACATGAAAAAGCTTTTATTTCAGTGCACCTTTCTCTGGAGGTAGCTTTTAAAATGGCAGGAGGAGGGCAGTTAGCCCCTGTTCCCTACTAATCTCATGTTACCCAACTGATGGGGATGCCCAAAGCCACTCTGCAAAGAGCCCTTGCAGCAGGCTATGAGCAGCAAGAGTAACTGAGGAGCTACTGCATTCATCCTCCAAAGAAAAAGGCAGAGGCCATTTTCCATCACCACTGCAAAGCGCTCCAAAAACATACATGGGATTTCTTGCTGAAGGGCAAAATTTGGCCCTTGGGCAGGACAATGTTAATAGGGAATTTATAACCATGTCCAGTGAGAGAGACAAACCAGTCGGCAGGACAATCTTTAAACAAACAATTATCTAGCAGCTTTGGGAGACAGAGCTGCATCCGCACACCAAAGCCACAGCAAGAATAATTTCTCCTGGTTGGCTCTGCCACACAACTGTCATGAAGAGCAACTGCTAAAGAGCTGCAAGGCTGCCAGCGTGCAGATGCCACGGGTGGTGGCAGCCTACCAGTGTTCACAGGGACAGTAAGTGCTCTGTGCTTCTCAATGCGTTTCAGCTCTAAGGGCATTTTAAAGATTACAAAATGAGAAGCTGGAGGATATTCCTGGTCAAACTGAGATGCAGTTCAACCTGAAGTTTGAAAATGTGGACTTGGTAAAAGGCTTGGCCTGAAAAGAATACAGTTGTTTCCTTATTTGTCTTGAAAGTAAAACAGGAGAAAAAAAAGTGAAGATGCCAAAAGCTTGGAGGCATGCAAACTCCGAAACACAAACTAAAGGCTGTCTCAACCTGCAGCTGTTGCACAAAATACACTCAAAGCCTTCCCCAACTAAATATCTTCCTTGCCTGCCTCTTTATTAGCACATGCTATGAACCTTGACCCAGCTTAGAAAAATTTAATATTTTCCCCCTAAATACTTTAAAAAACATATTCAAGGGGCCTGGTGGAGTCAGGAAGTCTGGCGAGAGGTAATTTGACATCTGAATTATTTCAAGGCCAGTACGGAAAGCTATTCAAAGGCTTATTTGGAGATACATCAGTCAAGAGACCACTTCTACCACAGAGATGGTGTTGGAAACCTAGACAGTTTTCAGAAAGCTAAGAGATGGACCACAGGAGCTATGGTGAATGTCACATCTCAGTCTAAGATGTCTATGATTAAGGAAATTATCTTGGTAATAGGCCTATTTCCACACCTGTAAAAGCATTTAAAATTTATTAAAAATGATAAGCGTAAACAATGAACATGGTGTAAAAGCTTCCCTCTGCTAATTTGGTGCACTGATTAAGATTTTACGTGATGCTTCTAAATCAGAATGTCAGTCCCACACTTCACGGTAAGGCTTTGCAGCTCGGGGTCCTCAGTGCTTTGGTTAAACAAGTGGCCTTTCAGGACTCTGCTGCATTGAGGGGCAGGCAATAGTAAACATCCTTTCATCTTAGATAAGGTGTGGATGATTTAATTATTCTTTATTGTCCATGCAATGTGGCTTAAAATAAAATGGCCAAGCTTCTGCTTTGCCTTCTCTTAAGGTATTTCCCTCCATAAAAAAATAATCTAATTATCCACTATTAAAATCTGAAAATGCATCATGGCTGTAATTAGGCAAATCTGGAGCCCTTTTGCTAAGAAATGCCCAAGTTGTGTCTGAAAGGTAATCAGCAGTGGAAAAGGAAATATAAATCAATAAATGGTCATTTCTGCAAATTATTAGTAGTAGCACGTGGCTAACAGCTACTTAACAGGGAGAAAGGAGGTGCGCGGATGCTGGGATTGCCTGTCTAAGATTTTGTTTTGCAAGTAACACAGAACAGTTGCTCAAACTTTTAGTTCATGGCTTGATTGTTTTCCTGCAAGTGCTGTTGCAGGCCCTGCTACCACTCATCAGTAGCAGCAGCAACGGGTTTGTTATTCCACAACCTGGCGCTGGGGAGGAAGTACGGTCAGTTGTAACTGCTCAGGGATCAGCTCTGGCAGGAGACAGTTGGAAGCAGTTTGTTGTCATGGCTTGTTGCCATACATTACAGACAATTAAAACTATTTTTGCATTGTGCAGAGACACGTATGACACAGGGCTGCGCGAGCAGAGCAGTACCTCTGACTGAACAAGGCAGGCTACAAGTTTCTGAATGCAGAGTACCCAAAAGCAACCATGCACATAGACATTTTATCTTTAAATGCCCAAGCAGCATGTACATATTTAAAAAGACATTTCTCATCTATTGATATAGCTGCATTTTTGGCATTCATGAGCTAATATTAATGAGAATATTAGACATGATTTAGTCTAAGGCCCCGGGCAGGCAGTCCCTCCCACAGGCAAGGAGTATTGCCTGGATAGGGTCTCCAGGTCTTAAACTCGCTCCGTGGCTGCAGTTCTTAACTTCACAAAGTGAATTTCACAGAAAGTTCTTTTCTTCTGAATTTACACACACAAACCTGCTACTTATGGATTTTCTCCTAAAAACGAACAAATAAATAAATAAATCATCTTTCTTCTGCCACTGGCGTTTTCTTAGTACAGGCAGCTCTTCCCATCTTTTGCAGAATTTTCTATTTTATGGTTCCCAGGCTCAGATTCCAACATACAGAAACTTTAAATAATATCAGAACTGTCACCTTGTCCCAATACAAAGATGCACTTCAAGGAAAAAAGCCCATCATGTGCCGGCCCACAGTGCCTTGATGCTCCTCTGGTGAGGAATCCCCTGAGATAAAACTGACTCATGGCAATACTGCCTGCCTCCTCCCAAGGAAAGAGAGACCAGCATTAAAAAGAAATCTGCACTGTCATTTGTAGAAACAGATGGGCTCCCGGCTGCAGTACCATTTATCAGAAGGGTGAAAGAGCTCCCGCAGGTTGTGCCCTCTGTTCTCCAGTGCAGCCATCTCTCACAAGCTGCTTTTCTTTCCCACCACTTGCCACCATTTACATCTCAGCACAGCAAGAAGAACTGGCAGTCCCAGGCCCTTCCCTGGAGGCCAACTTCACTCTAACCTCCTATCAGTTGCTTTAGCTCAGCCCCACTGTTATGCTTCACAAAGATTTTATCCACCGGCAAATCTCTTGCTAAAGGCTTGCTAATGCAGTGCTGATTGGAGATAGCTAATGCCTTGTTGCCAAGTGATTTCTACTTTAATTGCATTTTAAGTCTCTTTTAATTGCCCCTCTAAAAGTCTCGCATACTGTAAGCAGAATGAAGTTATACTGTGTGTCTTATTAGTTCTCTTGCAAAGCATGTTCTGTAGAGGATTTTGCTCTGGCATCCTGGCCTTTCCATTCATTATTTTGAAGGAAAAGATTAACCAATGATTTGGATATTACTGTTTAAAAGGTGGCTCTGGAATTACAAAGCTTTTCCTTCCATTAGAATTTTTTAAAATTCCACGTGTGAAATACAGTGGATGACACCATCCTAATCCTCACTAATAGTTTCTGACCTTTAGCTGCAGGCATATATTTTCCTGGGTTTTCAGGAATCAACCCCAACATTATGCTTCACTGCAAGCTGTTTCATCTCTCTGCACACTCCTAAGTTTAACTTTCTGCTGTCTCGGTATTCACAAAGCCCACATATATTAAGGCCATACTTCCATTGACTTCGCTTTTAATATTAAACAGGCAGTACATGATACCCTCAGTATTGACTCTACTAAGTCCATTAATGACCCTTTTGTGGCTTCACTTTAATTTATGCTTTGAAGGAAAACTGCTGTATTATGAGTCAGGGGTGAGAGAGAATATTGCTTATATTAAAGATCTGTATAAAAAGAATATCATCTCTGACCTACTAAGGCAAAGTTGAGCACTCAGAATAATTCCTACTGTAAGGCACATGAAAAATATTATTATGGAATGCCCAGGCTTTCATCTGACAAGGAAGATTTAAGGATTTCATTGTTTACGTACATAAGAGGAAAAGGTCTTTAGTTTTTTTGTTGCAGCCAAGCTGCAAGAGAGCCAGAGTTTTCCAGATGTATGATAGACATACATGTATCTTGAAATCCATGTAATTACACAGATCTGAAGTGACATGCAGAGTGTATTAAAAATGTCAACTGTTGAGAGACATCTCAAGTACTTAAACCTTACAGGTTGCCTTAAAGAGTTTCAAAACTTCCCAAGTCATGCCGGTTTAAGAGAAACCCTTAATAATTCAGTATAGCTCTGTATGTGTATATCAGAGCCTGTGGTAGAGCTAAGCACGTTGTAATGAGATAGGAGCAGATCTGTATTGCAGCTAAGGATGACATGGTCTAATGGCTTTGGCTACAGCATAAAGTGTGAGATTTAAATTGACTAACGTGAAATGCAAGGGTGAGATTTGCTGGAATGCGGTCAACTGAGGCATATTCCTTCAGATTGCCCTAGGGATGAAACAATTCAGAAAGGACGTTCTGGAGTCTAAGGAGACTGCAAGCTCTGCAAGCAAGAAAGGGCAGTTGCTGGGGATGAACAGGAAAGTCCTGTCTGCCAGGGCTTGGGGCTCACAAGGCTTTACTATTACCAGCTTACAGACAAACATCTAAAGGAAGAAGTTTGAAGGCTCCTACTACATGCCAAAAAAGTGCTTGAGACACTGAGTAGCTGCAGTTAAAAAAAAAAAAAAAGGTAAAAGACTCACAGGTCAATGATGCATCAAGAAATGCTAAAAGAATTTAAGGCAGGGGACAGATTCAGAATGTGGTTCAAATCAATAAACTTCTAAGTGCACAGGCACAGAGGATGCCCTGCAAAAAGCTGATGAGCTGTATAGCTACTACATAAGCATTTCTAATGTAGGTTTTGCAATAATAAAGGCTTGTTACTTGGGAAATTGCAGTGAACTATAAGAACACTGCAAAAGGCTAAAGAACACTTAGAAAATTTTATGTAAAAAAGTTCCTCCAGTAGCAGTTGGGAAGAAACTAAATACTAACAGTCGCTGGTCCAGTGAAACCGAATTGCATTGGATGATAGCTATAAAAAGTGCAATTACTGCACTTTTCCTGCAAGTCTGAACAATTTTCTATACCATCTCTGCAGCCTAACTTCAGTTATTGAATACACCTCTAAATTGGAAAAAGACAAGCAAACTCATCTGAAAATGAATCTACTGGAAGGACAATATTTTTTCTATAAAGATCAAAGGCAGAGAAATACACATATATGTGTGTGTGCGTGTATAAATTGCATCTGGTGCGCTGCTTCTTTTCATCTGGCTAACACTCAGTAACACAATTATATTTAGATAAAAATGTGAAACATACCTTAGTGTTTTCTAACAGAGAGTCCATGCTGTAAATTCTCAAGCAGCAATCCTCTCCCCATCCTAGCCACTCACCCTCAATCTCAAACCAACTGTTGCCTTCCATTAATTGAGTCCTACCTCAGTCAGGAAACCAAAGCAAGGCTTTATTTGAAGGTGAGTGAAGGCTGGAGTCTCTCAGTCAAGCAACAAGAACCGAGTCTGTTACAGTTATACTGACCCTTTTCTAGCCAGCAGCTTCCATAGGCAAAGGAAAGCCTAGTAAGATCCAGCTGGGCAAATGTTCACATAATATGCTAATTTTTTTTTTTTTCACATTTGTGAATGCCTTGTAAAAATCTTCAGTTGAAAACCAGATGTGGATAAAATGTCTCTGAGTCTTGGAAGGAACAAGGCTACTTGCTGTTAAGGGGGCAACACAAGTCGTTTTGGTCTTCTCTGTGATTGCTCTACTGTCTTGGACTGGTTTAGAGGAGAAACACGCTGGGATCAACCTGAATAGCAAACAACTTGCCTTCCTAAGCCTGAGCTCAGAGGTCAATGCTCCTTACAGTGAATAGTGCCAACAAATTGCAGTGGACCAGTGCTTTGCCCTATAAATACTTTAACAGAGGATTGCATCTTTCTAACAATTCACAAAGGAAACTTAACTGAATCCCTCCCTATTTATATGTGTTCTGTAGTCATGTCCCTGTGTGAGAACCTGAACACCAAGAAATACCAAAGCTGCTGAACTGAGCTCATGCCTAAACCAAACACAGGCCTTCATGTCTCCCAGGTAAACATCATTCCTGTCCTCACACCAGCTAGTTCTGCTCATCTCTCCTGTGCTCAGGGAGACAGAGCAACTTTGCAGCAATGTCCCTTCCAAAGGGCTCTACCGGTCTAATTTCCGTGCAGCATATGGACATCACATCTTAACAGATTCCCATGGAAAGGTGAAGTAGCAGGTGAAGCCTGGGATCCTGTTGAAGTAGGTGATACTGTACTCCCAGGAGCGTTACTGCAGAGTAACCACACTGCCTGGGGCCAGTGGGAGTCACAGCCACAGCAGGTATCCTTAGCTTACCTGGACACGTCTACCTTTGCGTGTTAGTCCAGATGAAACACCTCTTTGAGGTGAATCTCCCAGTCACCACCACTTCCCGTACTTTGCTTTACACTCTCAGGTGAAGCCAAACCTAATGTTCTCCAGTGGCAGGCAAGCACTCAGTGTATGGGAGCAGACCTGAGCTAATTTGCAATAAGCTTTCCTGAAATACCCACAGAGTGGCCTTCGGGTCTTTAGCACCACGTGTTTTGCTTTACAGAGCTGCTTGAATTGTTCATGTAGGCTTGGCCTTGTGGAGCCAGAGACAGCCAAGGACAAACACAGCAAGTGGTCAGGAGACCAGATCTGCTCAGCGGGAGAGGTGCAAGGCAGTGTCTCTGGCAGGAAATGGGATGAGGTCCTGCTACCACCAACAGATAACATCAAGTGATGCTTGAAGCTAAGTGGTGCAACTTCCCCTTCTTCTCACTATGTAACCAGAAATCACAAAAACCCCCAGTATTCAGGCTATTTTCTTGATAGATGCCAAGGTTTAAAAGCAGGGGCCCAAGTTCTGCAGCCCTTCCATAATAAATACATAATTGCAGCAGGAATTTTTGGTGAATGAAAGACTGCAGACTTTAGCCCATTAATTTTACAAATGTCTTGTCTTCAAATGCTACAGTAATTAGCTTAACTCCTTCACACTTTAAGATGCTTTAAAGTGTGCTGCAGGAATGTCTTAGATTTTAGGGCAAAGCTAATTTAAACTTCACTAGCAGTATGATCTCCTGGGATACTGCAGGCAATATTGATTTTTATCTGCAAACTCTCTTCTCTTAACTGTTGCCAAGGTTTTAGATTTTATCATAATGTATTCACAAATATTTATGGAAACTATAACTCAAATATGCATTGGTTAAAATAAAACATATTTTACACAAGGTAACATCAGAGCCCGTTTATATAAATAAGAGATCTCAGCTGCTTCAGCAGGCTTATTTGTCACGTTTAGGAAAAAATGCTGTTTAATCCTGACAAAGCTGTCTCATAAAAGAAAGCTAAATCTCTGGTTATGGCTTACTTGCCAACACACCTTTTTAGCACGCAGTATCTATTGCGGAAGTCACCGTGATGCTCAGAGCATGGCATTTGCCTGGTCTGGGGTGTGACATGAGTACTAAGGTGCACGGGCTGTTCCACAGGAAAGTCAACGGTTCACCTGCTGTGCAGAGGACAGGGGCTGAAATCTCACACTTAGGGAACCCTGTATCTCTGGTTTGTGTACGTTTCTGGGGAATGAAAATTTTCCCATGATCAGTCTGACTATGGGAATGCTTTGGGCACCAAAATGGTGCAGGTAAAATAATACGCATTGAAACTTTACAGAGAAAATAGGGAAATGCAATATGAGAATTCATCAGCTTCTGGATGTTACAGATACGGAACTTGTTCAGTGTAATAAAAGAATCATGGGAAAAGCAGAGGAAACAACGCAAAGAAGGTACTCAACATTTCCATGGCATATAAACCTAAATTCAGTATTTTAAGTGTGAATATTTACTGTTAGCCCTGCAACCTCAAAAATGCCCACAGCATATGCATGTCATTCATGATTTTCTACAGTTTTAATTCATCATGCTGCTCAAGTTGTTGGGAGAAAACTCAAGGGGACAAAGGGCAACACTGTACAATGGCAAAATTAACCTTGCAGTAACCAAGGCTGGAATCCAGCTTGGCTTCAGATAAACACAGATAAATGGATTTATACATTCTTTGCACTGGCGTTTGTGTTTGACCCAAATTACACTAGTTAAGGGTTTACCCCTGCAAGGACACTCACAATGCAGGAAATCTTTAATCTCACACTGCTTCTATTTTAGCTTGGCCTAATTAACTGTAACTGGCAAACCTTCTTGTTAACCCCACGACACCATCACTCCTATGTCATTGACTGGTTTTCTCCCCACTTTACATTTCTTGACAGGGTAAGTGAGCCTATGCAGAGGTCTGTGCTGCTACAGCTTGGATTTAAGATAACAGTATCACTGAACAGTTGAGGTTGGGAGGGACTTGGGGAGGCCAGCTGGCCCAGCCTCCCTTCTCAAGCAGGGCCACCTAGAGCCGGTTGTCCAGGGCCATGCCCAGATGCGTGTACTGGACCTTTAAAGTTAGTCAGCCAAAAGGAGGATGAACTCACCCGAGCCTGTTAAAAAGGGAATGGTTGCCAGGCAGAGCAGATCTGCAGAATACAGGTGTTATACAAAGAGCATATCTGGGATACACTTATAATGAACCTTTCCTCATCCACACATGACAGTGACCACAGTGTGTCTACCTTACACTGAAGTCACCTGTATGCATGGACCCAATATAGGTCCTCAGAGATCAACAGAGTCCAATGAAGTGCAGGGACAAAGCTTCAGATTTGTAGCTGTAGACATCCATGGATGTTGAAAACGGGTTTTACTATTTTTTTCCTACTGCTTTGGACTAGGTTATTGCTCAGTAGAGGTCTTGTACTATCACAGATACTAGATAGGTGAGTCTATCACCTTTAAAGCCCTCAACTACATTTTTAAACCTCTTGTTCTCTGGTTATTTTCTCGACTGCATTTTTTTTAAGTTCCTTTGACTCCAACAGAAATGAACAACTGTGTGAGCTAAGTCATCAGCTTAGATTCCACCCCCCACCCGCCATATACAGTGTATGACTAAACTGACAGTCCTGCCTTGATCTGTTATGCAGGTCAAATGAAAAACAGGGATGGAAAAAACGCTATCAGTATTTGAAACACTTACTCCTTTCATATGTTGTTTTCAGTTACATAGTGTGTTGCACAACCCTCTATTTTCTAGACCTTCTCGGATTTTTTCCTCTACTTCCACGCGGTATGTGATATGACCACTGTTGGAATTATGCTGCAGCCCACCAGGATTGAGAGCTAGGTACTTCTCATAATGGGAGGTCAAACTAAATGAAAGTCTGAGCCCCACCAGTTCTCACAGCTGAATTCCAACACTGGATATGACATGGCCAAGGGGAAAATATTGGATTTATTTTTATGAGTTAGTCATAACCCTAATGCCCTTAAGAGGTACTGCGAGAAGTGAATCCATTCATAAGGCCAACAAGGTCACTTTTAACTTGTAAAAATAAATCCAATATTTTTCACTATGTCTTATTAGGTTTGTACAGTGCAGCAACCACAGTGGTTTGTTCTAAAAACGCCACTTCTCACAACTGCTTATATTGCTTTTTAGCATGATTCTCCTCTCCCCTGTTCCTCTGAGCCTCAGCTCCTGAGGTCTGTATTGTCTCTTCCAACTGTCTTTGTGCTTTGAGACGCACTGACGAAACTCATCCTGCTACTGAAGTACTCTTGAATTTTATGTTCACCTCTTGCTCTAACACAACTTAGTTGTCACAGTTCCTTCTTTTCTGCCTTACCTGTTTAATGCATCCTTGGCATTTCTCTTGATTGTTTCCACAGAGCCTTAGCCTTTGCTAACCTGTCTTAGTGTCTACTGCTAATTGAACAGCAATCAACAGAAATTCTGAGCAATAATTCGTTGGTTAGGCTGGTCTGATAAATAGTCTAATAATCAGCCTAGATCTGGTAACTTCTCAAGCTTTTTCTTCCCCTCCTCAAGGCTTCAGTAGCTGTGCACTTAGAGGAGAATGGAAGAGCTGAGAAGCAACCTGGAATACTTGTCCCAGCCCATGAAATCTGCCATTTAAGGACATGAGAAGTCCTGCAGCCCTCAGGACTGTTTGAATTTCAACAGCATTTCCCCCTGCAGACAGCAAGAGATTACACGTTTCCTTTTTCTCCCTTGTAACCCATGCCATAATTTACAAATAAGCAGGAAAATGCAGAGTGTAAAGAAAGGCAC
The DNA here is from genome assembly GCA_026212715.1 of Elanus axillaris. Classification (NCBI taxonomy): domain Eukaryota; kingdom Metazoa; phylum Chordata; class Aves; order Accipitriformes; family Accipitridae; genus Elanus; species Elanus axillaris. Next base: position 25,309,439 of record JANZLQ010000092.1, read on the forward strand.
TGCCTATGAAGCGGGCTGGAACAAGTCTGCCACAGTCTTCTTATAACCAAAGGAGGGAGGTTTCAAGTGACTGTCAACACACACAGGAGTGGGAAGATTTGGGACGGCAGAGTCACACCTTCTTGTTTGCAAGAGAAAGGCAGGGCAGTGCTTTGTTCCCAGTGGAGTTTGAACAGCTGAGCCTCAGAAAGGTCAGAAGAGATTACAGGGGTAAGACTGGAAGCATTTCAGAGGAGGTGAAAGGCAGAACAAGACAGTCATCCCTTCAAAACATGGGGAAGAATACTATTACAGGGATGACACTTACACTTGCCACCAAGAAACCGAAGGAAAGCAGTGGATCAAAGAACATGGACAGACCACAACAGTTTGCTGACAGTATAATTCAAATTTGTTGGCCAGCTTCTGCTTCTGGGCAGAAGCTCTAGGGGCATTCATAAAAGTCTAATTAGAAAATAACATGTCTCTCATTAATTATTAGCTCCCCTCAAATCTGGTTGTAATACATTAAATTAAAGTCACAAAACCAGCAAAATATACTAAATCAATTAAGAAGGAGATTTTTATGTCAATCACATTCTATTGCTTCCTTTTAAAACACTTGAAAAGAAATGCTGGTTTATACCAAGAAGCCTCTCTAGAAAATATTTGCTTTTTTCCCTACAGGAGTGTTCAGAAGTTTCTGAAAGGAATGAAAATTGTATTTTCTCTGCATTCTAAGACTAAGCAAAACACAGACCAAGCTGTAAACAGTTAAAGGAATTAAACAACTTGCCTCTCTTCTTGGTTTTCCCCATGTATCCCTCTGTATGTTCCTATTCACTTAAATGTGATGATCCTGCATTTTTACTGGTGAAGACAGAGCAGAATTTGTCTTTGATCCATAAATCAGATCTGTGCAACTAATAATTTGCTCACCCTTTATCCAAATTCTGAACTATATTCCCTCCCAGTGAAGATTTTCACTGACTTTGTACCAATCTAAACGATTGCTTAAGGTGTAAAGGAGAAGCAGATCTTCAACCGTGCATCTCAGTGAGAAAAGGCTCTGTGCGAGCAAAGCAGCTCTAACCATTCACACACAGTTCTCCTAAAAATGGCACGGCCATGTCTTTATAATTCCAAAGCTCCAGCTCCCTGTTTGAGTAGCAGCTCCAGATCCAGATCATATAGTGCAGTTTGAAATCTTGGCACTTGGCTTTCAATAATTCCCTGTTAGATTATTGTCCATGGAAGAGTATATAACACAACTGCTACAAATGCTGGGAGCAAAATCTTCAATAACAACTTAGCACATATGATAACTTTCCCAATTTCCTGCATCTACACCACCTATCTCTTTACTCTGGTCTGTAGCAGCTTGTTTCTTTATTGAACATCTGCCTTGGGATCCCCTGTCATAAAAAGTAATAAACACATCAATCCAAAAGAAGGAGTATTGTATGGCCCAAAACTACTTAACCAATCAAATTGGCAGCTGGTAGCATAAAACTAAAGGGATAAAACTCAGAGCTGCTTTTTATACAGAGTATTTCTAATGATATTACACACCTGCTATCATTTTGCACACCTAGCTGCCTGAGTGCTTCTAATAAGTTAATTATACTTTCTAGCACCAATTATAGATTTCAACCTTTGTGGAAATACCAAGCAATGGGATTAATTTGTAAATCTGCTATCTCACTGATATTTGACAGCTATTGCTTTGATTCTCCTTCCTACAAAATACAGATGGATTGTCTTGGGAAAAAAGCATTCTAACTAAATAATAATAAAAAAAGCACGATAAAAATGCCTTGTAGCTTATTATCTACAGACCCCACAACTTGTAACTGTGACTGTAATTATAGTTGTTCTAGTTTCCCCTGCAGGTTTTGCTAAAAAAAAACCCCACCAAATGAAAACCATACCCAAAAGGAAAAACAAAAGCAATTTATGCTCTCCAGTTATCATAATATAAATATCCACAGATTACTTGCATAGAGAGTAGATCAGATCTAATCTTTCACTGGAGTTTCTTGTAAATTAGAAATTACATTTACTCCAGGTGTACGCCGTTTGCCCAGTTCATATCCAGCTGTAAATTAGAGTAGTTTTGCCTTTTGGGAGAAAAAACCTCACTTTTGAAATGTGTCTTATTGACTGTGTATAAATTACCAGCAGCTGATCCATGAAGTAGATTTGAAGGTAGAACTGCCTATAGGCAACTTTCTTTATTGATTGTAGATTGATATTCAGTTGATTTTAAAGAAAAGCAAACCAAAATAAAGCTGCAATGTAATTGCCAACTCTTTGTAGGAATAACAGAAACATTATCTCACATAATACTGTGATTTGACAAGCTATTTGTTCTTCATCCTAGGACTCGGATTAGTATGTCTGGGCCACCTTTCTTTTCAATGTTCTCCTCCTGTGAGTTTAGGAAGGTGAAGAGGGGAGGCAGCCTGTGGCCAGCCGGCAACTGAGCTTCCTAACACCCGCACAGCCACAGAGATCGCTTGTATTGCTTCTGGGTATTGCCAAGGTCTGCATTAACATGCAGCCTACCACATGTTGCTTAGCAAGAAGATGATCCCCACTTTGGGTTCAAAGTTCTGAATGGTTGTTTTGAATATGGTTTTTGCTGTTAAAGCTTTACCACAGTGAAAGACACAGGTAGCTCCGTGAGCCATATGACCCATGAATTCTCACTTTCAATGAAGCTCTGTCTCATAATTTCACACCTGTGTAGGTCAGCTGATTTCTAGTAGGACTGAATTCTCAAAACAGCCTTTTCATTACTGGTCTTAATAATGCCTCTGTTCTATTTTCATGAAACCTGCAAAAACTTCCCCTCTCCTTCAATTAAATGTGGTTTAAATAAGTCCTTGGTTGATTAGGGTACAGAACTAACAGATGTGCTGTATGCTCAGACACATACAACTGCAAACATCATACTTCTTTAGGAAACGAGATTAAATGATTTATTCTTCTGAAGTAACCTCTGCTCAAAAAGTTAGAAAATTCAGGTGCAAAGCACCACTCTGGATCCAGCAAAGCACTTACACATTTTCTCAACTGAAACTCATGCAACTTAAATCTAAATATATGCCCAAGCGCTTTGCTGGTTTTGGGCTGAAAAGCTCAATACCTAGCCTGATTCTACTCAAAACGTCACACTGACTATTACAAGCAAATGTGAGTTAAGAATGTGTGTCCATTGTGGATAATTCTTGGAAACTTGAAAAATGTTAGCTTTTATATAGCCAAAGCACTTTAAACAACAGTGCCCTTGATTTAGAAGTGTAAAACAGAGAAAACCCTGGTTTTCCCAGGGTTACCAGAAAGAAGTTGTTTTGTGAGCAGCAGAACTAATGAAGCCTAATTTCCCATGGATTCAAATTCTTTGTCACCAAAATGCTCCCCCTGTCCCCTCACCACAATAGCCCCCCTCTCTCCATGTTGTTTAGTGTTTCCTCTACCCAGGACACAGCTCTCACTGTGGTTGACTGACCAGCTGGCTGCTGCAAAGGTCCAGCGATGGTCATGTTCTGCTGGTTCCTCCTCAGAAGAGGCGCAGCTATCCATCCGTCTTCTTTTGCCATGTTCCAAACCTCACAAAAATTTCTGAACGTTCATCTTTGAGACTTGAATTTTTATTTTGTATTTGATTCAAGTCAGCCATGACTTCAAAAGTCTTTAGGACAACACAGAGAGGAACACATGATGAAAATGCATTCTTAGAGGCTTCTCCCCATTTAGGAGAAAGAGTTAAAAAGCATCAGAGCAAGCAACAGAGCCTGTCTTCCCAAGCCAAGCTTGGTCTGCAGGGGTACCCAAGCCTTGTTACTACAGATGGAAAAATTTCCATGCCTGAATTTGATTCCTCTATTAATCACAGAACACGTTAACTTATTTGCTCCACCAAAAGCACTACTTTCTGCAAAACACCATAGTAAACTCAGAACTGTGGAGGAACACTCTCACCTACCTTTCTGCATTCAAGCATGTCCACCAGCTTCTTCTAGCCCCTTGGCGTTTCTTCCCATCCCATTTCTAGCTCACTCCATTGCCCCAGACTCAAGGCTTCCCCCTGAGCAGCTAGAAAAGTAAATGGAGGCTGTGCACATGTGTTTCCATTTCCTGGTATTTCAGACTTACTATAGGTGTGGATAACCGTGTCCATCATGTTTCAGGAC
>JANZLQ010000092.1:25313716-25392137 GCA_026212715.1 Elanus axillaris
CCATCATGTTTCAGGACTTGGGGGGGGGGGGGGTGGCATCTTGTACGTGAATGAATTGCAATTTTCTCCTGCCAAAGGAAGCCATTCTGGTGTATTAGATGCCATTACTTTGATTCCTATATAAGCCCACACTTATGTGATAACTACCTTCATGGCTTACACAAGGCAAATTGAGGACACAAGGAGTCTGCTAAAGCAAAACCCTACAATTTCAGTAAAACCACCCAAAATATGTTTACTGCAGCTAGCATTAAATGATCTCTGTGAACTACCTATAGAAGAAACTACTAAAGCATGCTCACCAGTGCATTACATTTGTAGAATGCCTAGTATGATGAACTACTCCTTCCTAGTTGGCACATCTCAGTTTTCCTGTAATGGAAATATTCAAATGACAGAATTTAGGAGGAGACACTGCTATAACAGCAAAAGATTATACACTGGCACACAGTTTGCAAGATGGGCCTATGTCTTCTTTCACAGCTGATCAGTTCACTTCTAGCTCAGATTTTCCATTTCCACCTTTCAAAAAAAGTCCTTCCTGTTCCTTGATACTAGTGCTTTTTATACAGCTCCACAATATAAACCCCAGTAAATACACAACATTTGAAAGATACTTGAAGTATTTTATATTTAATTCCTAATGAAAATCAGCTGGTAGATAACTGATAATTGCACACAGCTGCTTCTATTACTGGGGCAGTTAATTTTGATGTATGTGGTTGCTCATTAGTGTTTGAGGGGTTTTCTCCTCTCTGATTACATTCTCTCTAAAACTGCTGGCAAGGCTACTTGCTTGAGGAGGGTAGAACTGCAGTGCAGCACTTCATTTCAGAGTACATTATTCAGTGATGGGCAGGCAAAATTACTTCACTGGGTGTTTATCTGCCCTACTAATGGACATAAGGTCTAAAAACCTTTCCCTGTATGACTTTCCTATGCTTAAGTACGCGAGTTCCCTGAGCTATTGAGTTTGTCTGCTTTTTAGCATTGGGCATGGCAGAAAGATTTATGTTGCTCTGTGTGACCATACCAATCATCCATGACTATTATTTACAATAAAATCTTTCTCCTTGTTTTTAAAAGCCCTTTGAATTAGATTCCATTATGAAGTTATACCACAGATGGTCAAGTGCTTGTGAACACAGAGAAGGCAAACTTTCCTCAAAAACACCACTGTGATCTATCTAGGCTTCTATGTCTGGGAGAAAGTCATGGCACTTAGATGACTAAAGATGACTTTCCTCAGCCAAATTTAGCTACTTGAAAGTTAGACAAGCAAGTTACCTCAGCTCTCCCTAGAGTCAATGGGAAGATATGCTTTTTCAGACAGTTCATTCTAGCCTGAAATAAACAGGTGAAATGATTAACCCCCTGGAGCTGCTTCTTGCTTTTCATTCATTATGGAAACCATCTTAGGATACGGACCTAACCTCAAAAGATCTTCACTTACCTAAGATAAATGTACAGTTTTCCCAGTGGTTCTAAAATTATGGCAAAGTAGTATGTAAAAAACAAACAGATAAAAATATCGAGGGAATTCATAAATAATTGAGCACAATTATGCTATTTTAAAATGAAATGTATAATTTTCTTCTACTGATGATGGGGAAATAACACTAAGACTAAACATGAAAATAGTTTTGTCTCTCACAAAGGAAATAGCACAGGCTACCTGTCTTCACCTGCAGAATTTCCTTTAAAGTAGTTACACCCAGGTGAGAAGACAGTACTTAATTTCTATTCAGAATAAGAAACACAAAAGTATATTTAAACTATGCCAAACCCTTCCAGTGAAGGGTCCAACCGCACGTATGCTCCATCTTTTTAACTATTGATCCCATCCTATCACCCATCAGCTTGTATTACATTTATTTTTTTCAAGCTGCCATGTTAAAGCTACATGCATACCCAGTACTACCACCATTAAATGCTATTAATGGGACAGGCTGCAATAATGGAGATTGTAGATTTGCTACCAATATATGTTTTTTACTTGTCTGTCTGTATTTGCCACCTAGTGTTTGAGTTTGCGGAGTTCACTTCTATTCCATTCAGCTGTAAACAGAAAATCTAGATACTTGCTTCTTGTATGAAAGCTAAAACAATGTTCTTGGAGAATCACCAATTTCCAGGACTTGAGACTTTAAGTAAAATACCAAATACTGCATACCTTCCAACTGACAATAGGACACTAATATGATTTGATCACAGTGTTTCTGCAAATCAACCCCCTATCTTTTGATACTTCCCTGTTCTTGGATTTAGAAAATCTACACAGAATGGCCTTTATCCAGACTTGCCATGTCACAGATCTACTAGAGCTGTAGTCTCTTCCTGGGCCACTAAGGGCAACCAAATTGCACATCCTAGATTAAATACGTCCTTTCATCTATAAAAGCAGACCTGTATCTTCTCCCCCTGCCTTTAAAGCAGTTTCACTTGTCTGTATATAGATAATCCAGGACAGCAAGGGGTCTTGGCAGCAGCAGAGTTTTTAGAGGGGTAGGTTCAGGAGTGGCTTGGTTCACGTGGGCAAAGGCTACAAGCAGGATGCCTGCATGGCATAGTCCATGCTGACATCCACTTGCTGGAGCAGAAGGCATTCAGTCAACAGTACCTTGGCCACTTCTTAGGTAACAGAAAGACACCAAAACCAGAGTCTAAAGGGATTTATTTTATTTTATTTTAAAAGAGTTGGTTGGCCCCCTCCCACTTAGTCCAGAATATGGCCACCACTCCCTGTCAGCAGGGTGAGAGCATTAGCATTGCTCAAGGACAGACATACTGCGATATGCTGCATACAATGTCTTTGTAGTATCAGATTTTTCTGGATTTACTCAGTTTTACACACATGTTCTGAAGAAGACTATTTACCACTCCCATGAAAAAGAAAGTGTGGAAAACCCCTCCATTGACTTTAGCACTGGCATACCCATAGTATGTCTCCAGTTTAATTTTGCTATTTTGATCTGGTTTATATTGCAAGAATTTTATCCCCTATGACCCTCTATTTATTTATTTTTTAAACCAAACTTATTAGGTGTATTAATGTTTCATCATCTGCTCTTACTTCCCCATTCCAGGAAGCCCCACTGCAGTCAACAGTGGATATTTCAAGGGGACCTTATTCATCCTGTATGTCAACAGCAGCCCTCTGAATGGCTCTTGCTACCTGTCTGATTGTGAAGGAGTTAAAATCCTAATTTTTCTCTTGATGGCACTTTAAAGATAAACCCCTTTTATTACGGCATGGCTCAAACCCTCAGCTTGCACCAAAGTTGCTCAGCAGAGCATTTGGTTTTCTCTTTACATCACATTTTAGCAAACGTTGTGTTTTATAAGATAAAATGATAAATGGCCTGACTTAAATGACCGGAGGGTATCTACTTTCCTGCTACTCTATTTAAAAGGTTTCTGTGAACATTTTACACACCTTATTGTGTGACTGTGGCTGTCTAATAGCAAAGGAAACAATAGCCTCTGATGTCCACAAAGGCAGGGCATACCACACAGGTGCCATGTTTTACAACACCACTATATCTTGTCATTCAGAAGTGCTCCCTGAACAAATTGCCTGTCATATTTAAAGATAAAATCTGACAGTGCCAGAGCTGACAAGTAGTCCTCAACCCTGACATACAACACGGAGCTGAATTTTGCTAGGTGCACTGTAGATGGATTTGTCTTTAGAGATTCACAGCAAAGCCAACTGCTGGCAGAGCAGCAAAAATTATTTCAAAACATTGCTAAGTGTCAGACTTTATTAAATGGTTGTGTTAAAAAAAAGAAAAAAAGCTTCCATGTTAGCTTTAGAAAAGAACTATACAGAAATGTTTTTACATATTTTACTTCTCCGTAAAATAATGATGTACAGTGTTTCTAAATAATAGAAAATACTGCAGTACATTTCAGGAAATGTATATTCATTGCTCCTTAACACTGGGATATATTTAGACTACAGGAGCTTGTATTATTTCATCTTTACCCTGTGAGGCTCTGAAAGGTATGTACAGTAAATAAGAATTAAGAAGGAATGACACAGCCGTTTCAGTAATTACCATACGCTGCTCAGGTGGTTACCAGGGAAAGTTGGAGGGTTGCCTTGGGTAAGTAAACACTATTGCTTCAGAACTATTGACCCCCAGCAATACTAAAGGGAACAGAGCATTTACATTATGGAACTATTAAACACAAGTGGCAGAGGCAACGGCAGACTAGCAGAGGTAGGGCAGGTACTCTACAGGTATGTTAACATCCCTGCCTGTGACGGTTTTCAGATCACCCCCTTTTTGTTCTGTTTTGGGGTTCTGAGAGGGTAAATAGCCACAAACACATTCATCTGCATATGCAGCTCTTTGTAACCAATTTTGTCCACGTTAGATTACTGTACATTTGACTCCTTCCTTGGCCACAGAATGCAAACTTTTGCATGTATAATTGGAGAGATTTTTCTCTTCCTGTTCATTAGCCATTAACAAGGAGCTACATGTTTGCTCTCAAAGAGGAAAAAAAAAAAAGCCCTAAAACATTCTTTACAGTTCAACATGCCACGTTGCGTCAAATCGTTTCACAAAGACGGCCCTGGCATTGAGATGTCTTTTCATATCTATTCCCAGCCAAGTGCTGAACTGAGGTAAAGGGAATGTGCCAGGAACGATGCTCCAAGCGCTGCTGCCCGGCTGCCCCCTCCCCAACTGCCCGCTGCGCTCTCTGTTAAAGAACCGCTCGGCTGGGGGGAAAACGGGGGTGGACATCACCATCCCTGAAGTCAGTAGGTATTACACAGAGTATGTTTAGGGGCAAATCAGGCTGCAGGATGAGTGGAGAAGAGAGGCGAGTCTAATCCACTATCTCAAAAGGTAGCTTTCACAGTAAGCATGAACTGCAAGCAGCCGAGTTACATTTCTTCAAGAAAAGGGACCCACACCATATAGCAGAGGCCAGCAGTGAGTGCAAGTACATACGAAAAAACAGGAAGAGAGACAAAGAGGATAAAAGGATGGAGTGTGCCATCTCCCACACTGGGTGACAGCAGGAAGCTGAGAGCGAGAGGGTTGCAGCCACGTTTCTGAAGGGGCTGTGATGCCACCGTGCAACTTGATCTTCTCACAAACCAGTGCTAAGATAGGAGTCTGGGCCAGGAGTATTATGCAAGTGTCCTGAGTATCCAAAATGGATGACTGATGGCAGTTAAGCTAGGAGTGATGACTGGAGATCCTACTGTTAACATCTTGCATGTGCAGAAGGCTGGGGAATTACAAAATTGAGAATTAACTGGTCAGAGACAGGCAAGGTCTCAGCTACTGCCCCCATCTCTAATTTATATTTCCACCACTGACCTGCCATGGAAATCAGGATTTGAATTCAAGAATAACGGGTGAAAATTCCAGGATGCCTCAGACCTTCTGGGAATCAGTAACCTCAGAGGGGCAAGCAAACCAACCCTGCTTTTGTCCCGATAGACATGAGCTCAGTGGTGGCTCTAATGCTCTCTAGCCAGTGGGATCTCCCTTCCCTGCCATCGAGGGCTACTGCTAGCAATGGTGTTCTCCCTGTGCTCGTGAGTCACGAGGCAGGTTTGCTGCTGCTGTGTGCATGGTCCCTGCACAGTGCAGGGGGAAATAATACCTACAAGTATAAGCGTAGTAAAATTCAGGTGGAGGTGGAGGTGGAGCTCACTGTCTCCACTGTAACCACCTGTGCCCGGCCCTACCCCGGCCCCTCGGCTGAGACTTATGCCATGGGACATGCTAAACCCCAGCAAAGGATGACTCAGGCGTGAATCCCAGTTGCAGTTCTAACTTGATTTTGGCAGCCCCTTCTGAGCGCCTCTTTTACTGTACATCTTGGCTGCCTCCCTGAACTTTAACCCCAGGGATGGCTTTTGTGTTTTTCACCCGTTGGATAAAAATATCTGTTGCCGTCACCAGCTGCACGAGAAGAAAATAACTCAGACTTTACCAAGGTGACCCAAACGGGGACACTTCTCACTGTGTCCAACCAAAGAGCCACTTATGTGAGCTTCATTTTCTCTCTCACAAAACTTTTCCATAGAATCTATCTAATAGTCGCTACACTAAAAAAGCTCCCCGAGTAGGCCATTATCCTGTTTCCTACAAAGCATGACTTTGCCTTAGGAATACTGTTAGTAAAAGATGTAATTGTCATTCTCCTGGGCTGCATCAAATCTTATTTAAGGATGGATCCCCTCTCAATTTCTCTTAGAGGCACTTTACCCGAGAGAGAACCAATCCATTACTGGAAGAAGATGTTTTGACCCCATTAGCTGGGCAGATGTGTGTTTGAACTACAGACCTCTGAGCATCCTCAATCCAAGATGAGCTAGCTCAGGGTATGGTGTCTAAAAAGGATGCATCCTCAGAGATCCTTTGCATCCTGCTCAGTACCATAGGGGCAAGTGCCAAATGCACATTGCAATAGGCAGCGGAGAGATCAGTATGCCCAACAGGTGATTGAAATGAGTAAACGTAAGCATATGCAGATAAATAAAATAGCCTGAGAAGTGTTACTTTGGACATAGGCTTTGCTTAAAAATCATAATTGGAAAAAACCCCCGCATGATTTATAATTCTGATATTGGCATATAATAAAAATTGGTGTGTAATATGGATTTTTTTTTGAAAGACTTCTCTGTTCCCAGCTTGCTTCATGCATGGTGGATTCCGGCCCTCTGAAAACACCAGAAGCTGCATAATACAAGCATTTGTAACCTTTAAAAGTGGAAATGTCATAACTTAGTCTTAGTTGGTTAATTGTGGCCCTTACTCTAATGAAAGTGCTGTTGCCCAACAAGCTTTGCACTACATTGATTTTTCTTCTATCAGCTGGGAGTTCTGGTAAAAGAACAATAGATCTAATAATATCAGCAAAGCAAAGAAAGTAAGGAACAGTGAGCTCTTCAAAATAAGTAGGTCAAGCCACAATCAATTTCCAGATTTGAAATTATGTTTTTAGAACAGATGTTTAATACAAGACCTTGTTCTATGTCTATCAAGTCAAAGCTTGTATGGTTTAAAGTTCCTGAACAACTGCTTTATCAGGTAGCCCAGAGTTAGGCCCCAGAGGTTAAGCAATAAAAGAGAAACAAAAATAACTTAACAGTTTCTGCAGCTAGTTGAACCCAGCAACAGCCCCTTAAACAGCTTTTACATTCCTGCAGTTTGAAATGCCATAAAGCCACAAGATACATTGAAAAGCTATGAATTTGCTAAGTAGGATTTAACTTCCTCTTGTTATTAGAGGTCATTAAGTTTATTAGATGTTAGTAAAATCCTTGTAAACAGAAAATATGAAGGCTTATAAAAGAGCGCTCTTTATTTTCACCCTAATAATTAAGATGCAACTAGGACTGGATAGAAACAGAAACCTAAATTATGAAGCGCATTAGTTCCAAAATCTTAGTGATACCTGTGCAACAAGTTTCACACATACCTGCTGAAATGAAATATAATTGTGCAAAGAGGATATCATATAGATTAGACAAAAACGTACATATATGCTATCTTTAGTAGATGAGTCAGTTACAAACTCTAAAATCATATTCTTCACTCACTGAAAAAGCAAGTATCCAGAGTGATACAAACTTTCTCTGCTTCTTTTTACCTACTTACAAACTCAGTGTGGTTCTCCTGTTTTGAGATGATGGTTCTTTAATTTGAGTGATCTTGGAATAAAACCCCCACACTTTAAAAAATGTTTCGTAAAACCCACTTCTAGTTATGACTGCGTGACTGCAAAATAAAGACACTCCGGCTGACAGATAAATTGCACACCTGCAAGTTCAGCAATGTAACTTGAGACCTTTTAGTTCAGCAACAAAGTCTTATCACTGAAAGGGAAGAACAGCTTTTAGCTACAGCAGGGCATGTAACCTTTGGGAAGCTCTTATTTGTGGGGTGATAACTGTATGTAACAGGGTGCTAGAGTCTTTATGATGACAACTACAAGTCCCTTTCCTCAAAGAGAATTTAGGTTCTTATGACACATTTTCTATAGAAAGGTTGGAATGAGGGTAAAATTCAAAATTCAACAAGCAATGCATCCTGGTTAATCTCTGCCTCATTTAAGACAAGCTACTCTTGAGTGCAGAGACTGGAAGAGTGCCTTCATCCTCCCAGAAGATGCCTACTCTTGAGTGGAGTGACATTTCCTTGTGCTTGTATCCCTCCAGAAAAGGCCCCCTGATGGTTGCGTCTTTTTTTGAAAGGTCCCAACTGCCATGTGTTTTACCCACTTTTATGAAAATTTAAGGAACAGAAAAATCTAGGGAATCTTTGGCTCTGGGAGAACCAGAAAAAAAAAAAAACCAAAACAGCTTAAGGGACTCTAGATCCCAGGGATGCTCATCTTGGTCTTTCTAGATACATGTAATATATGTTATAACAGATTATAATACTGGTTTCGCAAACAGGTCTTGATCCAGTTGCCTGTATACTGACTTTTGGTTAAATCAATTAAACTTTTTCTAAAGCCAAGGAAAGAATGTTCCAGGATAAGAAATCAAATTTCTTACCTCTTGGGTGCCTTACTGACTCTAAGCTGGAGTATCTGTATATAATGCTGTCAACTCTTTTTGGCTTGGAGACTCCATTCTACCCTGGCAGGGAATGACCTGGCCTCTGTTATTCACACTTTCGTCACCTCTTGGCTGGAACCTAGTAATGCAGAATAACCTGGGCACACAGCCTTTGGCATTAAGGGAACTCCAAGTAATACAGAATACTGCAGTGCATCTCAGCCACATGGGCATGTGCACATCAAATCGTTCTGCTGTACTCTGTAGCAGCACTCTTCGGAGTCTCAAAGGAAATTTGCAGTATTAGTCCTTGCCTTGCCCTGTGACCCAAATCTGGGGTAGCTTGGACTTTAGGCTATCCACAGCCCTTAGATGGAGATAACTGATGATAACTATTTCTTTGACACAGTAACACCCTCCACAAAATCTGCTGTGAGTGGGAGATAAAACTGTGAAATGAAGTTCCCTAGAAACAACAGACATCTCAAACCTCACCACCTTTTACTCTATGTGCAAGACACTTTCTTTGATATTGCCTTGTTTAACATGATTACATACGCTTTAAATTGCAAACTCTACTGCAACAAACATAGAACAGTTTATACACTCAAACAGGTTGATGCAGTGCTGGTAGGCACTGAGTTCCTACAACTCAAATAATGTAAGAGTTTCTGTCAAATACAGGAAGTGTGAGGTTGCACAGCCAAAATAGTATCTTCTAAACCCACTAGTAGTGCCATAAATCTTTGCTGAAGGAAACACTATTACAGGGGGTAGAAGTCAGTCATCTCCATTTATGGTATGAGTCTTACCAAAGTAACAGAAATTAACCTGTCTTCCTAACTAGAAGATTTGCAATATAACCAGAATTTAATTCTATTAATTTAAAGAATAACAACAAATTCACCATTATCTCTTTTATCTATTTACCATTATTAAATTGTCAGCATAAGCAGATGAGGATAACTATGCCGCCTAACTTGGATTTGCAATACAGTTCAGGTAGAAAGACATGCCCAGCTGAAGAGTAGATTCAGAGCATCTTTGAGTTTTCTACTTTGAAGAACCCTACCTCTCACTATTCAGCATATAGGAAGGTTACGGAAATTAATTTTCTCATGTAGGCACCTAAAGTTAGATGCTGTGAAAAATACACTCCTCTTCTTCCATGCACTGCAACAATGAGGTATCGAAGACAAGACCTAACACTTTCTGTTGGACAAATGATAGACAAACATTCTTTAAGTGGTTTATTTTATAAATGTCAGTAAATTAGCAAATACGTAACACAAACTTAAATATCACGGTATATCTCGCAGTGTTGTATAAACAGTCCTTAAAAATTACATGTAGCAGTACCAGATAAGCAAGGAACAAAAATATCCTAATAAGTTGCTTTGAAAATAAATGTACTTGAGAGAATGCTAGCTGATACATAGTTTTTCGGTTTTCTCACTTTAAAGTCATGTCAGCCTAACAAAGAACACAACTTGTTAATAACATTACTGTTAATACTGAGACAAAGGGGGAAGAAAGGGCATCAGTGGATAGAAGAGAAAGAAGAGCAATGAAAGAATTGTGGAATGCTTTGATAATGTTTGGGTAATAAATAATAGGATGTCCATCAACATAACTAGAAAAGTAGTGCTCTCAGTAAAGTACTACTACCAGACTACCAAACAGGTACCAGACAGAAGTGCTAACAGGTTCATAACCAGCTTTCCAGTTTGTTCCAGCAATGCATCTTCACCTTGATAAATAGCACCCAAACACCCACAGGGCATTTTCTTAAGAGTTTCCTAGTACGGCAGTTATACTACCTTGTGGGATGTGCAGTGGACTTACTTAAAATAGATCTAAAAGAATGTGGATTGTATTATATTGTATTATATTATATACTGCATATCTGCACAGTCTCCATGGAATAATTTAATAGTTCCAATAAAATTTACCTTTCCCATTGAGAGCTCAGGGACTTGGAATGTATCTAAAAGATTCACTGGAAAGTTTAATCAAACATTAGGAGGCTTCAAAGATCTCTATTACATGAGATATATTATTGCACGGTATGTAATTAAATAATATGTTAAATATGACACGAGGAGGACAGATTCCAGCTCCACATTCAGATATGTCTTTGGAAAAAAAAAGTTCTATGAGAGCATCTTTAATCTGTAAACAGAGCTGATTAACTGGAAGTAATTGGGACATGCCAGTGATGGAGGGTTAGGTATGCTTGGTTCCAGCATTAGCAGTCAGAACACAGCTGCACTTTTGACCTCTGCCTCAGTTTCTCTGTGTAAAGCATCTTGAGATCTTAAGATAAAAAGCCACTTTAAAGTACTGCTACAATTAGATGTTAAATTTTTCAGTGAAGCTTTTGAGCAAAGGACCTTGGAAAATTTCTTCCCATTTCATATATGTTACACCTTGATGGATACAATGAAATAGGAAAAAAATATGGAGGAAAAGCTTCTGAGAATATACAGGTGATTTCACTGCATTTGTTTTTTCCTTTTTTTATGTAGACATTAATCTTCCACAAGAAACTAAGCTTCTCGGGACATGTTGGATAGCAAAAAGCCCTAGTCATACATGCTTAGTTTCAAAGTTATGTTACTACTCAGAGAGAGAAATCAATCTATACTGTATTAAAAACAATCATCACAGCCCTTTAAATGATTGTAGTTTAGCTTTGAATGCAATTCAACCTAATAGAGGCTTTAATGGCTTTTGACAGATTGTTCCACTGATCAAGGGACATGTATGAAAATAACTGCCTACCAAGCCCTGATCTGATTTTAAGAAAAGAAAACTGAAGGTTAATGGTAAACAGAAGTTGATTGTTCACATTTTCACCGAAATAACTCTATCTGACCTGTTCTTAGAAGCAGTGAAATAAAGGATAATGGGAATCCTATACACCTGACTTTTTACTTTAGCCTCTAATCAAGGGAACTAATCAGACCAAGATGTGTTGGCATGAAAGCAACTATTTGACGATATGGAGGGGGAGGAGAACAACTTTTGTGACCAAATTCTGATTCATCATGGACAAGCACTCTAAAACGAGTGGAGTATTAGAGGAAGTAAAACATAGTGTAGTATGTCCTTTTCTATCATGTGAATTATGAATGCTATCTCCAAAGCAACAAGAAGATACACCACACTTTTTGTGTCATGTGTGAAGGGCTCACACCCAAACATCAGCATTTTAATGTGATAATTTTATCAGTTATTTGTTGGATTATATTTGACATGTTATTCAGCTAGTTCTGCAGCCTTACTAAGTACAGGCTTTTTGCAACTGTATGAATTATCTTCTCTTGTTCAGTGAATGCCCCCAGTCTAAGGTGAAGAAGACACATGAATGTAAAGTAAGATGCAAGCCCAGCCATATTGCAGGTGATGAGTCTGGGAGGGGGAACCGAGGAAAGACGAGAACAGGGGTTCTATTCAGGATTGCTTCTGCCCTTACAGGCGGGGTGAGGTGACAGCCAGAAGTTGGAAGTCCTCACAAACATTGAATGTTGGTGTTTTTGCCCAAGTCTCTCATCACTACCTAACAGCTCCCACCCTCTCCCACTAGCTTAGTGTAGGGCTGAGCTTTTCACTCTGCTGTGGGGAGTGCAGCGGTTGTCTTTTTTTGGACGAGGAACTTCACTGCAAACAATGTTCTGTTTGTTTGTCTGACCCTTCTCCACAGCCGCGCACTGCCCCAGTGGGACACTTCAGAAGATGAACTGCAGCAACTTGAATCTCAGACGGGAAACAGATGTTGAGTGGAGGTACTCAGTCCACAGAGGTGCAGTAAGACAGAGGTGGAGGCTGAAGCTGGGAATCAGGGTTTCTCATGCCTGTTGCTACAGCGGGACAACCACTCTTCCCAGCTCTGTAACCTTGGTGCAAGACAACTGTGGTCAGCTCCTAGCAAAAAGCTGAGGACCAGCTGTCAGGGCTGTAAGGGGGGTTAAGGAGCCAACATTAACTTTGCACCAGGTGGTAACAATTAAGGGAGAGATCCTGACCTGCACTGTACAAGTTACTGCTCAATGACTCCCATATGACTTCAGTTAATAAAGTTGTGGCCTTGAGTAAGCACATCCCTTGCATCTCATCTCACTTCCCTTCCTCTCATCCCAGCTTAGACATCAGCTCCTGGACTAGTTTAATCTCTGTTACGTTAGCCCAAATCCTGCGGCATGACACAGGACTAATGGAATGGCACTACAATAACTGAGAAAGAAGCAATGCCCGCTCTTGACACACTACAACATTTTAGCCATCTTTCATGATGGATTTTAGTATTTTAATTTCTTTTTTTCCTTTTATGGCACCACAGTCCCTGAATCTGTCCCACAGCATTAAGAAGTCCAGCAACATTTTAAAGTGCATTTTGCATTGTTACCAATGAAACTAAAACTATATCTGGATGATAGTAAGACAACTGAGTTGGATAGTTATTATGTTGCATGTTACCCATCCTGGACAGTTTCCAGTCAGTGATTACTCAGGGCACTCTTATTTACACTTTAGATAATCAGAATCTGCTGTAAAGCTCAGATCATAAGCATGATACCTTTAAAATCGACTGTACTGAGATTAATATTTTTTATTTACATAGCCTTTTAAAAAGAAGAAAGGACTTACAGGATAAAGTATTTTCATATACAGAGATATGAATAAAGCATTATAAAAACATTTCTAATTACATTGCATAACACAGCAGTTTTCTATCAAATACATAAAAACGGCCTTTACCTTTCATCCCCCAAATCACAGAAACAATGCAAGTTTTTCATTTTCTGCCAACGTTTTCTTTCTAACAGTGTAAAACCAACTCTGTATCAGATTTTTTAAAGAAAGCCCTTGCCTCGAGCATTTCATTTGTATTGGTTCCATGTTTAGTCAGTAGCTTTTGTAAAATTGATGAATATTATCTAAAGGCAAGTGCAGACAGGCAAACAGATCTGTATCTTCTGTAATCCATTTAGCCAGATGCACATGTGCAAGTGGACTATTTTACCTTAATTCTTTCATGGCTGACAAAAAGTAAATGTAAGCAAAGTGGTCAACTTCACCATTTAAAAAGAATCACTGAATCTAATGTTAGAAGCTAATTTATGCTCTCACCTCTTCCCTGAACAAACCTGAACTTGGTCCTCCTGCCTCTAGAGCACCCAGACTTGGCAAACGGTTGCTATATGCAGAACATCCATTAGAGGCTGTGTCTTTCAGCTCATCCAAAATGGAAATGGGTTATCTAATGCTAGAATATAAATGGATTGCTCAAGTATCATTGCAACATAAGCTAAATTATAACTATTTAAATAAAATAAAGAAAACTTTGAAGCATTTGTCTGCTTCTAGTATGTAATCCAAACACAGCCATAATTTACACTTGATCTCTCAGGTTTTTTATAGGTATTTACCTTTAACCATGTTCTCCTCTTGGGGTACCCTTTGGCATTACTAGATGCTTCAAACAGTTCCATCAACCTTACTTACGTCTTTGCTATCAACTCCTGTGGGCTTTGGAGATAAGAAATCTTCTTATACTTCTGTATTTTGACTGAACTCAATCAAGTTACACTGCTTTAGAAGATGTGAGACTGGAATGCAACATAGAGCAGTAATCCTCTTTAACCACTTAAGTCTTGCTATTTTGCCAGTGAATCTTAGGTCTTATCCATTCCAAAGGTGTTCATTTGTCTAAGCCATTGCCATCCATGGCTTAAATGAGTGCTATCTGACTGCACTGAGGCTAGTACTAGTTCAGCTAATTCACTAGCTTAAATCTTCAGCATAGACAAGACCTAGAATAATGTATTTTTAAAAATTCTGTTATTGCTGCCAGCAGTCTCCTAATACAAGACAAAACCCAGTGGGGTTTTTTTCACTACTGCTGGAATAATTATTTGCCAATCATTTTTAATAGCTATGCCTCCACTTCAGCTAAAAACTACAACATTGATGTGCCTTCTCTACCCTTTATGGCTGTCAGATTCATTTCAATACTGTGATCCCCATGGTTTCTAGCAGCGCTTAATTAAACACAAAATAATCATAAAGTAACAGCATAAACAAACAAACAATCCCCTCAAACACTGTGTTAACACTGTTACATCATTAGCTTGTTTGAATTCATCTTGCTCATTTCCAAAGTAATATCTATTTCTGTGAGAACTGCCTTTTCAAAAGCAGAATTCCCACATCTTCAGCTAGCTTTTCTCTAAATGATCTCCAAAGTAAACAGTATTTAGTGTGGCATTAATCCAAATATATGCTATTTGCCCACTGGTAAAGCCAGCTTTAGCTAGCGCAGGAAAGAAAAAGCTATTCCCGTAACATAGTATTTCAAAATGTTAAGAAATCTGTGGCACAAGAGACAATAGATGAATGTATGGATCAAGGTTATAATATAATCAAACCTACTTTAAATAATAATTTATTCTTCAGAGAGTCTTTACATTCTACAGGGTGGCTCACAGTTTTTGCAGAGGTCCAGGACTACAATGAAAATGCTTGATGCAGGACTTCATACTTTTGCTGGCATAGCTATGTCAAAGGTGTTAAGAGGTACAAGCTCCAATTGATATAATTGTCCTGGCAAAAGCTGGTAGTTGTGGACATAGTTTTATACCACTAAAACTGAATTTTTGCTGGCACAGCTTCTTTAGCTCCAGGGAGGTCTGGCATAAGTTATACTGTCAAAAGTACAATTTTCGGCAGTACAAGCCTCATCCGCACACAGAGCACTTTGCCAACACAGTATACCGGTATGCTCTGGGTAAGTCTGGCCTCAACAGTGATTTTAAACAGAAGATTAACACAGGAGGCATATTCATTCCTTGGTGGCAATGTCAAGCTCTGAGTCTTACTGGTTTCTTTTGTAGTGGTAATACAGACTGAGTGCTGTTTCACCATAATATGATTTTCTTCTGCTTTTTTATGGCAAAGGAAAAGGCGTACACCAGCTGGAGTTAAAATAGCAACTTAACCAAATGAAAAATCTCTCTCTCATTCAGGAGTGCCCTGTATCATCCACCATTGAACTGTTCTTTTTATAGCATATTACTACAAATCAGACCACAAACAGCTTCATTTCTCATAGTCTTCTGGTTTTGTTCTCATAAATCTCACTAGATCAACACAGATGTTGTAATGCCCAGTATCACACAACCTAAATCTAATCTGTCAGGCCACCCAAATGAAAACCCTTACTTAAGTCCACCAGCTCTTTAGACAATACATTGGGAAACCTGGCCTCGGAATAGGATTCACAACATGCAGAAAAAACAGTAATAGTTAGGAACCACATTTGGAGTTCCAGGGAGCCCAGGAGGCATAGATTCACATGGGAAATCTCTCCCAGTACTACTCAATTGCCATGATGAAAAGCAGCAAGAAAGTCTTGGGATCTATGTCAGGATACTCCTTCAGAGTTCCTCATCCGAAAAAATGCTCTAACGAGCAGCCATTGCGTAAAGGATGGCTCCACCATCTCCTCCACCTCTGTCTATGTTAGTGGATAAAGAAGTCACAGTTCTATTCTGAAGATGTCCAGCAGGCTCATCCCGAGCTGGCCTCTCATTAGGATGGCCAGATCGTGGATTCTGGTTTGTCAGAGGTGTGAGCTATGCCTTGTGTTGCTCAAACCTGGCAAGCCAGAGGCAGTTCTTGGCATCCCCAGAAGCTGAAATTTAGATGCCAAGGGAACTTGTGAAAACGTGGATATCCATGGGCTGTAGGGTCAATGGGAATTAGAGTAGAGAAGGAAATAACTGAGGCTGGTGTTCTGAACTTCAGGTCTTAAAAGCTACCTGGTTTCTGTAGATTTGGGGCTCGGTCTTTCGTATAATGAGACAGTAACAAAGGTACTGTGTGAAGACCAGTAAAATCTGCATTGACACATAAAATAACACATGATCAAGGAATCACAAAGCTGAACAGATTTATGTTAAATGAAAAGGCTTCTCTCCAAATGACGAGCATCAATAATTCTAGGCTGGAAGGTCACTTGTTATTCTATGGACTGAACAAGATTTTGTAGATTAGCAATTACTTCTTCAAGATCATATGGCAGAGGCATATTACATTCATCATCTGACCAGAAGGGATGGCATTCTGGTTTCTGGTCTTCTGGCAAGCTCTCTGCTGCTTCTGACTGGCATCTGAAAAGAAAGGTAAGCAGATGAACTACTAAAGAGAAACTGTATCAAGAAACTGAATACTCAGTGAGGATACATTTATGCATTAATTTAAAGAGAAACATTATAATAAAAAAGAAATACCACATCTTCTGACCAAATGGATTGCTCATTTCTAGCAAAGTAGATTTCTGTTGTAGGCTTTGTATTTTCGGTAGGGATTTCTCAAAAAGCCAATCACGGAGAAAACTCAGTTAGTGTACCTTTATATGGTGAATTATTTTTTCATTATCTCAGCTGTTATTTAAAGTATGTGATTAAACCATTATCAGATTTAAATGTTTGCCAGTTTCCAATGTATTACTAGATTACTGAGAAAGATTAAACTGAATTTAGTGCATTAAGGTCAGGGGGGATAGATTAAACAATATTAAAGAAACCGGACTAGCTTTGTAGATTCTAGAGATTTACAAGTGTATCAACCTGCTTAGCTCTGAAAAAGGCTATATAAAAAGAGAAAATTCTATAAAGATAGATGGAAGTGGAGGTTAATAACAACTTCAAATGATGAATAGGTGGGCAAAACTTCAATAAAATTAAATTAAGAGGTCAGTGTATGTTAGTCCCCAGAGAAAATATTTAAATTACAGTGGTTTTTATTAAATGGATTATTCATCAATACTAGTGAAGTCTAATTATAATATTCAACTGAACTTCAGCCTGCAGAGGAAAGTTTTATAAGTGGCAACCATCACATCTCTTAAGATTAGGCTGTAACACAACATGCTGCATCAAAAAAATTGTCACAGTTCAAGAAGAATTTCTCCCCCTCTCTTTTCCCCTCCCCTGAAACAATTTGCATGTGCTGATTGATAAGTTAATGTTTGCAGTGGGGCAAGACAAAGAAAAATGCTAAGCATTACTATAAATTTGGTATATACTGTAGGTCTACGTAGTTCTTCAAAGAGATAACAAGCAAATTGTAGACCTATGCTTTTATCTCCTGTAAGACATTTTTTAAAATTCATGTTCTATAACGCACATAATTGTTGTAACAATTTTAAAGTTGTTTTAAACACATATGTGTCTTTCTTCTCTTTAAAATGAACTAAAAATATTCACACATGCGACTTCCTTGTCTATACCATCGGCCTTCTGGAAGAGACTGTTTCCAAATGAAAGATGTCTTCTTCTCTTGGGAATTATTAATGGCAGTGTAATCCCCATGAGAAAACATACTTCAGCTTTACACCCATGTTGGTGTGTGGTTAATTGCCGCACCAGCATCCTGGGCACTCAATCCATCGTACATTACACTACAAGGACAGTATTAACACGTAACATTCCAATATATCTTCAGCTCTCCACATCAGCCCCTGATAATAGCATCTGTTAACATGCACTAAGTACTATTATGTAGCACATCAGTTCATAAATAATAAGATTAGCCGACCTCAGGGCCCTGGGAAGAGTAATGTGTTTAAATGTTCTCATTATTTATTTAAAACAAGAATTAAAGGAACAGAAGCTACTTGTGACAATCCTCTTAGCATAAATATTAAACTGTTTGCATTGATAAGCTGCACTGTACAGAATAACAGAGGATTTGTTTTGCAGGCTGCTTTATAATAGTTGTTAGAGCAAATGCAGTTTAGTGTATGAGTTCTGAGAGGTACTTAACTGATTGTGCCATCATGTTCTGAAGACATTTTCCAAATTATATAAAGGAACAGGAGAAAATTAATATGCAGGGGAAGCTGAAACTAATTACAGCATAACTCTATAAGGCTTTTAAAATCTTGCTTTGTTTTTTGTCTTGGCACAAAATAGTATGCTCAATTTGCTGGGTAGTATAAGATATTCCAGTTTACACATTTCAATCTAAAAGTAGATAAATTAGCCATGTAGAGATTATTGCAGGTGACAAATCAAGAAGCTCAGGTGGTAAATACTGCAGGCATGTTATGTGGTCTGCAAAACTCAACTTACAATAAACGTTCTCTTTCTCACACATCTGCTATTAACAACACAGATCTCACTGAGAGGAAAAACATA
Source organism: Elanus axillaris (assembly GCA_026212715.1). Taxonomy (NCBI): domain Eukaryota; kingdom Metazoa; phylum Chordata; class Aves; order Accipitriformes; family Accipitridae; genus Elanus; species Elanus axillaris. Next base: position 25,332,461 of record JANZLQ010000092.1, read on the forward strand.
CCAAAAAAACCCCATACCATACTTTCAGCTCTTCACCATTTCAGAGCCCTTTTTTTACCTTTCATGCCTCTATTTTCCCCTGCTGTCTCACACAAACAGATTGACCAGCTTTTCCCTCACATTTGGGGTTTGGGCATTTGCGTTGCTGTAAATGTGGCAGCAGTCACAGTGATGCTGTGACTGGACAGCCTAAGAGCAACTATTCTAGTTGCTACTTTCCCTTCTCTATTTTTCTCACCAGCAGAGCCATCTCTGAAAGGTCATCCCACCACTAAGCATGTGCCTTAAATTCCAGGCAATCATGCACTTGGGAGGTTTTAGCCATATCATATTCCACATGAGGGATTAGAGGAATGGAAGCATGTCAGGTCCATGTCAGGACAGAAATGCATCAGTGTACTGCAAAAAGTATAGAAAAGGGGAAAGCAGTGCCATAATATCCCAAGTTCTACAATCCTATAGCTCCTTTGTCTTTCTGTCCAGGATTTCTACTGTCTTGCTTTGCATCACTAGCAAGAATATTAGTGATCATTACAATTTTACATTTTGCGAGTCACCTATTTTGACCAAAATTACAATCCCTGTGCTGGATCTGCTGACATCAAAGTCAACTCAAGTTGCTCATATTTGAAGACGTGGGGCTGCGTTCTAAGCAGTCACTGCTGCACCTGGCAGTTCATTAAGCGAGTCACCCGAATGGCACCCACAAGCTTAAATGCAGCCATCCAAACACATGCCTTCTGACTCAGAGTTAGGCTGCAAGAACAGTCCTTTCCAGATGAGTATATTACTACTGATTTTAATAAATTTCTGTGGGAGAAACTGTTCCTACAGTGGTCTTTAACTTGTAGCAGTTAAGAACCTGCAAGATCCTGAAGATCCCACAAGAGGATTGCAACATTTTTAACTGAAGCAGAACAATCAAAGGCACTTAAATAATTGCACAGAATTATTTCGAATTCCTTTGTATCTGGGAAAAGATATCTAACATAAGTTAGCAATGATAACTCAGGATAAACAGAAGTTCTATCTTTTTCCAGATACAAAAGAATTTATCAGGCTCCATGTGGGGAACATTGCAAACATGGAAGTACAGTGGTAGTGGGAAAAATACCAAAATTTATAACATTATAAGTTAATTAAAATATTATAAATCGATTAAACACTTTAGAGTTAATAAAGTTAAATCTCCAAAAGAGAGTAGATCTAATCTGTGTATACTGTATGCACAAAATGTGTTAAGATTGCAAGTAGCACATGCTCTGAGATATAAAACAGATGCCGAATCAAGAGACATCTTTCATACCTTATTGGCAGCAGGAGAACAGAAAAACCACCGTGATATGTTTCAGAGCAATTTAGCTCCAACACCTTGATAATACATGTTCACCAACATATCATAGAAAGGATGATTTTTCTAAAGGTGTGCAGAATGCACAAAACTCCAAGGTCCCTACGTTCTTGCTAAAACAATCAAGACCTCTGCCAGTTGGAATTAAAAAAGCCCATTTTTAAGGAACAATTAGTTACCGTTGTGGTGCACGTTCTCACTACCACTCCCCTGTAAACTTCACAGATTTTTCATCCCCTTTTTTGTCTATTTTTGCCAAATGGACTTTGGTCATTAATATTTGCCTATAGCTGAATATTAATATAAGTTCAACTATGTCATGACAAACATTTGTATGGCTATATGACTACTTGTATGACAATGTATGACACTTTCTCTTGGAAGGTGGCTAATTTCACCATGGGCAGGTGTACAATTCACTGAGACAGCCAGTTGCCTGGTTATGGTCCCCTGGGCTGCACTGACATTTTGATGATCAGGGTGTCAGCTACATTAGCGGACACTGATCACGATGCTAAAATTAACCAAGCTAGCTAAAGTGTGTGTTAATTATGAGTATGCAAGCAGTCAATAAAAGGTTAATGTAAAAGTCAAAGGATAAATTTATTTCAGTATTGCATCACTCTACTGACTAAATGACTAACATTATGCTTTGTTTTTAATCGATATATTTTACAGTAATGTGTGAGCCATTGATTTGAAAAACAGTCTTCTTTCTAACAGTTAAGTTTTGCAAGCTATTAAGTATCAAGTATCAATATACTTAAACTACTCTTTTTTCAGAGCGGATACTTTTTTGTTGTCTTGTCAGGAACAGGAATGCATATATAAGCCAAGAGGTGGGCTTGGGTTCTGCTGATGAATGTGATTAATGCAAATAAGAATTATTACCCAGGAACCTAAATAAGATACTGTGAATTAGAGTCCCTGGATTCTATTGCAATGTTTGGCTACTCCACAGAAGTGTAGTCAAATCAGATCAATAGGGGTCAGTTTGTGGCTCAGACTGCACAGGCGTGTTAAGAATGAGGAGATGATATGAACAGCCCTATTTCCGAGATGGTACTAATTTAGCTGCCTGTGTCTGGCAGTTTGAAGACCAATGGAGATCATGTGAAAATTCATAAGGTAAGTCAAGGAACGTGGGTCTGGCCATCTTCCCCATGTACTGATATGGTCAGCAAGGGAGGATGGGGTATTTGCTCTGCATGTGCAAAAGTACACACTCACCCATACATGCTTGCTTCAGCATTCCTGAAATTATTATGTTTCATGTCAGCATTATTTCCTCCCTCCATTCATGCTAGAATAAAGGTGTTACTGAGCTGTTATTCAGAACTTCAGAGTATCTTTTAAAACAACGGCCCAGGTAAAAACAGCATTTGGATCACTCTACTGAGACAAATACATTCATTAAACCTATACCGACATTGGTTATAATGATATAACACTGCTAATGTGGATGCTGATTTGAGTAACAGTAACAGCAGTAGCTTTAGACAGCATCTTCCATTCTTAAGACTCTCAGTGACTTTGCAAATTTGAATCTGATCAAATATGGGTTATTACTGTTCCAACACCGAGCTCTGCTGTGTGAACACAAATCCTAATAGTACAGGTACCTGGTACACAGAGCTTTGCCTGCAGGTTTGGATTTTTTCATCCTTGTCCTTCAAACCTTTCCTCTGCCTGAAAATTATTACACGAACTATGTGTAGTTATTGTAGTCTCAGTGTTAGGATTATCCCGTGTCATTTCAAGATGACATCCTTAGTTGCCAGAGCATATACAAGAGAATACAATGCATTCTCAGCTATCTAAATTGTTATGCAAAGCACAGAGAAAATATAAAATTACATACATGAGAACAATTACTCAGATAAGGTAACCTTGATTTTTTTTTCTTGGTGTATCTCATTGAGGTATGACAAATTTACTTCTGCTGCTGAATGCATCGCAATTAAAACCTGATACCACTTAAGTCAAAGTTGAAACTTCCAGTGATTTCAACAAGGCCAAGATTTCAATCCAAATGCTTCTCCAGAAACCATTCACAATAGACATGAGCTAGTAAGCATAATAATAAAAACCATCCAAAAGAAACTATGGAAGGAATGAAATAGGCTGAATATAGTTTCTCAAAGTGAAACTTAGCAAGGGATACTTAATTGAATTTTTTATCCATTCACAATGGTGGTTAAATTATTGGCATTGTAAGTCAGCTAATACAATGTTGAGTAACAAGATGTGATGTTCTGTAACTTCAAAGTTGTCACAAAAAGAAAAAATACCTGTTGTATCAAACTGAATTGCTCAGTAAAGCACAGAAAAACTCTCAAGTAAAAATTCAAATTGATGCTGTAAACACACATTCTCCTTCACCTTTGGTCACGGATAGGATACTGGGATAAAGTTCCTGAAAAGGATTTAAAAAGTCACCCCTGTTATTTGAAGAACTGAAATTTCATTTGTCTTCACAAAAAATTAAAAGGTAGAAGGGATAAATGTAATTAATGATAAAATGGAATGGGGGTGAGAGATCTGAAAAACAGCTGCTTTCCAGCTGGGTGCCCATTCCAGCATTAGCAATTTCAGAAATTACAATATGCCTCAATTTAAGTTTTCTTCTACTCCAGGCACCTGTTTGGTCACAGTAGCTGGTAACAAGTGAAAATTTCCAACCACTGATTAAGGTTTAAAGCCATCAGGTAGACTGCTGAGAACAATTTTATACCTAGAGCTATTTGTCAGCATGCCCATTACACAGCAGTGGTGATGAATAGGGCATTTAGCCAGCTGACCAGTAAGAAGCTGGTGACCTCTGACATCAGTCACTGAAGGGGGGCACCTGAAGGCGGCATTGCTCCTACCTGGCCACATGGAACAATACAGGGGTCAAATGGTGAGGGTGATTATATATGTTTTATCTCAGGCAACCTTGCTAGAGCTTTAGCGTACCCAGAGTCAAATTCCAGAGCTCAGCACAAAGCTGAGACAACTGTCAAAATGTCCAAAACAAGAGGTGCACGGTTTCATAGAGGTATAAGGTAGCTTTCCTTGCCATTCGGGAGAATGGACATGCTGTTCTCAAAGAACAAACAAAACAAAAACAGTTGAAGAAATGGCAACTCTTCCGTTAGGAGCAAAATGTGCAACAGCCATTCTGTCACTGGTGCCCTCATCCTGCATGGACAGAGCTCCAGCCTGGATCATCTGTATCAGAGGGAAAGCATTCCTCTGCTTCCCCAGGAGTACTTTTTCTGGACAGCCAATCCAAGGCAGGAGATTTACACAGGGAGGTGGAGTTCAGCTTGTTTATAGTTAAAAAATGTTGAAATCTTGACTTCTGGTTTGCCTTATTTTAGAGGAAATAACATATACAAAATCAGTATTTCAGCTGGAACGTCACTAAAATTGAAGGGTGTTTGGAAAACGGGGGTTAGTTAATGCCCCATCATGACACAGGGTTAGGGTGGAATGTTTTCCGATCTCTTTGTTTCAACTCTGCAAAACATAACTAAGCCAATAATTTACGAATCCTTCACTTGGTATTATGATTAACTTTCATAATTTATACCCTAAAAACTGTTTACTGAACAAACAAAGGATGGAGAAAATATAAATATATTGAAATATAACAATATGAAAGATGTTTTCTTCATATGGCTGTAAATGTTTTGCCTTTATCACCAACAAAATCCTATTTTTTCATGCCAAAACTGGAATTCTGACAGTTATTGAGTTCAACCTAAACTTTAAAACAAAGTTTTTCTTAGCTTTTTTAATTAACCATTCAGAAAGTTATCAACCTTGGCAGAGAGTATTTCTTTCAGTTGTTCCATGCTTGTCCCTACTGTGACTCTGCACAACTAAAACCTTCCCAGGTTTACTCTGCCTTTTAAGAACAGAACAAATTACATCAATATTTGACTTTGCAAACCAGACTTCAGAAGTACTGGTCCCGAATAGGCAGTGAAATGAAGTGGCCAGATGGAAAGAGAGCAGTGCTTCGTTCTTTTGAACTTCTAGTCCCCAGTGTATTCCCAAGGAGTCTGTCCCATTTACATTAAGTCACTGCTGATGTTCTTTCATGTGCTGTAACTAGAGTGTGCTCAGCCATATGTAATGGCTGAGACCAGGACTGCATTTATAGAAGGGACAAAAAGAATTTCTTTCCAGATAAGAAACTCGAAAAGAGAATGCCAGATTTAGGAAGGGATAGAGGCAATTTCAGTTAAATTTTAATCCAAGAAAAAAACTTTATCAGCTGCACAAATATGCAAGTACAAATACACATGATGGCACATTAGAAGATCTTTCCTGTCTCCTTCTTTCCAAAGTTGATAATGACTTGTGTCACTGATGCATTTGGCCCTTACTACAGAACCAAAGGTTACAGTCACCGACCCAAGAGCTTTATGCCTCCAAAGCCAACCACTCCATGGGAAATGAGGATGCTGCTAAAATATCCTGAGGCACAACTGGTGACACAGTTAGGATAGACTCAAAATAGCGAGCATTATCCTTCTGTGTACTTCAACAAAGTGAATCTATAGCAGAATCCATATTTTAACACTGGCCTGCAGAGTGCATTTTGCTGTTCCACAGAGAAATAGGAGAGAGACCAATGAACCTGACACTAAAGAGGTTTAAGTGACAGTCGCATGAACTTGAAAATGCTGGAGTTTCTATTATTACTCAAATTGTAAATCAGGTAAATAACAGAAAAACTTAAATTGTTAATACCCTCCAAATGTTGAAATAACAGCAAACAAAGCACCGGTGGAGTCCAACTGCAAAGTTTTCAAGTGGTGCACCAACGTGTATCACATGTATTTGTAGAAATATAGGAAAAATTCACAAAACTATGTTTAAAGAATATTTTGCTTTGCCTTAACTGTAGAAAAATTAAAATAAATTTTCAAATTTTATTTTGCCACAATATTAATTAAAATCTGTAAAAACATACTTCAGTCTTTCTAAACTATTTAGCTGACAAACTATGGGAAAGAATAAAGATTTGCTGTACAGTATCTTCAGTTACAAAGTGGGGATTATAAAACGAAGCCCCAAAACCTACAGAAACATTCCAGTTCTGGGTGTAAAGAACAGAAGAAAAGAGGACACAAGAAGCTCCTTTCTCTGATATATTCATCTCTACCGTGGGTGAATTAATAAACAGAAATCTACCCAAAAGATACTTCTGATGAGATTACCAATGACCTTTCTCACCATGTCCACCAACTCCACCTTACCAAAGGGGAATACTTAGTAGATGGCACTGCAGCAACTGTGATGCCACTGAGAAGAGTGCTACCATCAGATGCATGATGTAAACTTGATGTCCTCAGACAGAGCTTTTCCCCTCCCTTGTGGCCTCTGTCCAACAGACCTAGAAACCATCCATCAGAAAATCAGTGCACCTCCTATTCCCACAAGAGAATGGCTGTGTGGGGCAGACACCATTCCACGTTTGTTTGATTTTTTAATTAAGAAACATCCCTACTCTCTATAAAATGTAGGGGTAGGGAAATCCCCCAGAGAAATACTGACTAAATAACACAGCATTTGCTGAAAGATGAAGTTTAATCCAATTTAACCTATAGGTCTACAAATTGTTCCCTTTCAGCCCTGTTTCTCAGATGCTTTTGTTTCCTGCTTTTAGAATAATATGTATACGAGCAATGTATCCTGACTGTACGAGAAGCACATTTATATATATTTATAAGCACACCCCTTCATACCAATACTTGCACAAAATCCAATCAGTCCAAAAGAGACAGCATTTAGGAGGAAATTTTCAGCACCACAGACATGGATTTAGTTATATACTTTTCATGATCAGCAATGGGATGTGAGTTATTCCCCCTGTGCTGAGAATATTTGGCTTTGACTTCAAACAACATAGAAATATATCAACCTCAATATAATTTATATTCCCTCAAAAGGAACTTAAAATGCTCTAAGCCTTTGCTGAGGCATCTGATGTTCCAGTCCTCTCTGTTGCACTGTATGATCGGCTGTTTTATTTCACTTGAGATCCTTGCTTTCCTATGATTTTTTCAGACAAAGAAACAAAATGTCTGCTATATGCTGAGTATAAACACAGCTGACTTGTTTTCCCCAAAGTATTGATTTTATGCACTTTTAAAATAACTATTTTCATTCTGTTTGCATAATCAGCTGGGGCATTGTTCCTCTACGTTTGCAGAAACACAGATGGAATTGCTGATTTGGAGCCTTTGGAGAGATTTTACAGTATTCTCCAGAATCTAAGCTTCTATTAAAATAAGGTTTCAAGCACTTCTGGTTGTGAAGATAGCCTGGACAATGTAAATTGATGCATGGTTATCTTGTTGAGTCCACAACCAGACAGACAGACGCAATAGCACCAAGGGAGCTGTGAACTTCCCCCACTTATTTTATTGGGTGTTTACTTGGGGCCAGATGCTCCCCGCTGTTGTGCAGAACGGCGTTAAATGACTGAGAATAAGAGAGGAAAAGGAAATGGAAATAAAAACCAACAAAGAGGAGAAAAGGAAATCACCACAGCTTGCTTCCCAGGGGGCCACAGATGCCCTCCCTTGCCAGTATTAGACTGCTGGAAGATTTGGGGCTGAGCCATGCATATGGCAAATTTTTTGAAAGACACTGTATTTTCCAAGAGAATGCCACCCGAAAAGTTAATGATGCTTCCAGCACCGTTTACTGTTCCACTTTATCTTTTGTACTCCTTTTATGTGGATGTCATATAGCCAAGGAAAAATATAAACATAGGGTGGTTATAGATGACACTGCAGTAGGACGGCCCTCCATTTAATGCCCCCACATTTAAAGTAAGCAATCCCATTTTCCAAAGAGCATCAGGGTTTGCAGGCTCTGCCCTTCTGCAAGAAAGCGAAAACATTTTCCTTGTTGCGTGTGTATTTTTCCATAAGACAACTTTTCACGTTAATAAAAAACAACTGCTGTATGACAAATCCCTATTTGTTATATGTGGAAAGTAAAATTGAAAGAAACAAGACTGAATGTGACTACCAGTAACCATATTACTTGCTCCTTAAATCAGACTGGACAGAAATGGGCTATATCTTTTCAACATCAAAGCTCTGTAATCCTTTCAGCTCAAAGTGCTTCCTGCATCGCTCCTGCAAGCTGCTAATACAACCCATCCTCAAAATCCCACAACTTCCATCAGGACCAAAGCAAGGATGACACAGAAGGGGCAGCACTTTGGAGCAGAATGGAACTGCAGACCTTAGATATTCCTAGTCACTACCATGCAAGAAGGGCTCCGCATATGATTTGACACGGAACAGTCCTTTGTTGACATAAGTTTATTGGAGAGAGTGATACCAAATGGAGATCCTGCCCAAGGAACTATGTTGCCTAGTTGCTCTCAGACTCTAAATAAATGCAGCTCTCACTAGTGTCGGTCCATTTCAGTGAATTTGCATGTGTCATTAGCCAAAAGGAAGATATGATAGACTGATGGCAAGCACCATATGGGAAAGCCAAACAACCACAAGACTGACTCTCTGTTTGCAGACTGAAATGAAGATCTTGCTTATCACTATAATTTGTGATATAAATACTTATGTATACATATATACATCTCTCTCTGTATACATAGATACATACATACTCATATGAGGAGCTTACACCTCATTTTCTATCAAGAGATACAGCCTTAACTCCTACGTGGCACAGGGAACCACAACAACAAAAAAGGTTTATTGTGCTGCAGAACTACATTGTCTTCCCTGTGTTGTGCACCTTGGCTGTAGCCTGCAACCAGAATGTTTATAACACATATTGGAACTAATACCGTAAGAGCATTGCAATCCTATGGACTAAAACACAGTTTTCTTTAGGTCAACATGAGGTCAAACAGAAGCAGGAGGGAACAAATAATAGGGAAATAAGAAAACAGACACAACACAGGCAGAGAGGCTCAAGAAGAGGAAAAAAAGTTTAGGAATAAAAAAAGAAAGCCTCATGTAACTAATCACATTTCAATCACTGCAGAATTTCTCCCTGGCTACTGCATTATTTAGTAATATTTTATGGATGTCACTATAAAAATATGCCACCCAAAAAATTCAGGTGCTGGCAGAGAAATAGACTTGATGTCCCAGGAAATGCTACAGTACATCCAGGCACAAATAAAAATCATATGGCAACAATATGCTCAGTATGCTGCTTCTCTACTTCTGTAAGTGGAGTAAATCTTTCTGATTACCAAACAAGACCACAGAATCTTTTCTATTTACCCTTTGTATTTCAAATAACTGAAAACATTATATAGAGATGTTAAATATCCTTTTCTACTTTAACTTGTAAATAATTAATGATCGCCCAAATACAATGCGAACAAAAGTATTTCTTTACTTATTCTCCATTGCATTAAGGGAAGAAATTCTGTGTGAAAGTTCAGCATCACTATACCTGAACATTTTGCAATTAATGTAATTCTGCAATATTTTTAGTACCAACTAAAATTCCAGTACAGACTGAATGATGATTTAAAGTTATTAGACAGGAATATACTTTCCTTTATGTAATACGGTTGCATTCAATCAATGTAAACACACGATCAACTTCATGCATCTGATCCTGCCCTACTTTCACAGACATTATTTCCATGAGTGTTTTAAAAAAGTGCAAGATCCCAATCTATAACATTCTATCAGTGGACTTGAATTCTGTCAGCATCATAAAGACTTCTGCACCCAAGTGAGTACCAAAATGCTACTAGTAGGTAAAACCTAAAACATATATTGCAACAAATGCATATAACTCTTCGTATTATTTTCCGTGGTGTAAAGAATCTTTCTGACTGCAATATCAATGACTTTAAACCACAGACTAAGACTCTAGACCTTTTGGTGGTGCCAGCTCACTTGTTTTATATACTATGATATATAGTCCTGGCTTTGAGCTATCTCTCGCTACTGATGCTTTTGATGCTTTGTTCTCTTTTTACTTTAGGATGGAAAATAACAAATAATGCTGAGTTCTCTTCTTACTCTTGAATTCTTCTGATGTCTATCTTCAGAACTCTCGAACATCCAATTTATGTCATTCTTTTTCTTTCTTATGCTGTGAATTTGAAATGAAAGAAGGTAACATAATATCATAAGATCTACGGACGATTGAAATGGCCTTCAGAGTAAACTTCAGAGTTATTCGTAAAACTATCTTGCCTCAATAGAAAGTAAAAAATTGCTTTTCAATAGATAATGCAACTACTCTTGAAATTCTTCTTGGATGAAGTTATTGCCACAGGGAACACTCTAATGATAATAAAGTGTATGGTGCCAATGCCTTAAGAGCAGTTCAGATGGGTTATTTTGTTAGTATTTGCAAGGCACAATTCAAATTCATTCTCAAACATTTATGTGCTTTCTCTTGACTAATTCTTTATTATAAAATGACTACAAAACCTGAAGTTTGTTAATGAGAGAAGCTGACATCTGCTGTTCTGATTGACCTGCAATGCTACTCTCATGTTAATCTGTCATATAATTCCTGTTAAAACATCACATCAGAATTCTGAAGACCTCTTACATTAGTTAATTAAGGGCCTGATTCAATCTTCTATCAGGTGTGAGCAAAATGCATAGTCACATATTTAAATCTCATTTAGCTCAGTGGAACTTTCAAATGTAGTTCAAATTCAGCACAGGCTTAAAAGCTTCACTGCGTAGGGTCCCTAGAGATGATCTCTACGTCACTGCTCAATGCACAGCCATATACATGTACATGATTAACTGCAACTTTTCTTAAGAACTTGAGATGGCCATCCTATCCCTACCCCAGTCCCTCTCCTCACATTTTGTCTCTAGTCCCTGTACTGCACTGACCCATTCTCTCTAACTCATCATGCAATGGGCATGAATCTTCCATGTGTTATCTGAAGTTACACAGGACTGCAGTAATATACTAGCAGCACGTTTCATGGATTTCTACCAAGTAACCTACATAGTAGCCACACTGCCAGGTTCAAGTTCTGTGGATAATGGTGTAATTTTTTGAGCCTGAGGCAACAAAAATCTTCTCTTGTTGGGTGCCATAAGCTGTCCATCCCTCCGTATTTTGTGCAGATTCATGGGAAATCAAGACATACATAATGAAAAGTATCCATTCCATTACTCTCACAAGAAACCTACTGCTTTGTCTCCCTTTGTTCTGTGTCTGCTAAAGAAGCTATTTTAGCTTTATGAAAAGTGGACAGTCTTGGCCTTCCATATGTTTTATTTTACCTATGAATGTTGTATTTCAGACTTCATTTTTCCTAGTTCATTCCTTACCAGCTGAGCTACATTAGCCATTCCTTTCAATGAACTGCTGATGAAATTTCTTCTCTTCCTGTGTTACAAGAAACGCTACTTTCCTAAGCATGCAACAGACCTAATATCCCTCCTACTTGGTTTGCTTTTTCAAGTAATATCATGATTATATTAATCTAAAATGCAAAGTATGTGTTCACTTTTTTCTTTGCCGAAACGCCGTTACTCCAACCTGTCTTAATGCCAAGGCATGAATGTAAACTTTAAGGGTTTTGGCAGTAGCTACATAATCCTCCTCTTTTTGGTGCAAACAGGTGTTCTTTCTTCTCTTTTCCTTTCTTAAGCACTCCTGAGGAGTTATTAATTTGTAGCTTGTATTTCTCAGATACGTGCAGTTCTACAGGGAAATTTCACACTCTCCTGTTTATTGAATTGCCAGTAAAAGCATTTAGGGAAGTTAATGACATTCCTCAGCAAGATGAAAAGCCCGTTTTCTTAGACCTTCTCCTACAGAGTTTGTCCTTTCCACTTGCACTTTAGCTTCTCTGGCATTACACCACTCACTACTGAGTATGTATGTAGAGCACTGTTTCCTGCCCAAACAGTGACAAGCCTGGTTTAGCTACTTTCTGTTAACAGGTACCAATTCGATCTCCCTTTTCCAAGCCTTAATGGCTTTACCAGGCTCACTTTACTCTAATGCTGGCTTGTCTGCCTAGCCAGAGTGAAACACTGGTGAAATTACTCCGTAACCACAGGTTCTTTTCAAGTCCTTGAGGACTGCTCCATGCACTTCTCCACCCCCCCACCCCACCCCCTTTTTCTCTCCTGACAAGATATTAGAAAAAAACTATTCGACTACATTTGTCTCATAATTTAAACCAGGTAGCAATCTTCTAGAGATATTTGTGACTTTTTTAATTGGAAGGTTTAGAATACCTTCAAGAGAACACCTTTGTGTTATGAAAACTTTGGGGCTTAAAAAATCTTGTTTGCCAGTCTGTCTTTTATATTTTTTACTCAGAAACAAGGAAGGGTGTCAATCTCTGCATCTCTGGATTTTAGGAATCAAATAATCTTCTACCAGTGTAAAAACCCTCTTGGTAGAAGTCAGCTAGGGCTGTGCCAGGAGGCTTTTAGCAGTGTCCAGATCCATTTTTTTCTGAACTTGCTTCAGAATACACACAAAAAATGAGAGTATCCATCTTTGCATACAGCCAGCCCTTTTAGAGATGTTAAAGTCCGGCACTATGGTGTGTTATTAACTTAGCCTGAAGAACGCTGTGGCCCAATGATGTTGCTTTGTATTCTGGAAATCATAATGACTGTTAAGAGTGCTACTATCATGACAAAGGAAATGGAGTTATCCAGGTATCTACAGGCCCTGTAGCATATCATTAGGCAACAGAAAAGCTGGTACAGGAATCATTTGATGGATAAGACAAATAGATAAAGCATGCCAATCAGTATGTTTTTTTCTGGAAAACAAATCTTGTTGGACAAACCTTTCAAGATGACAAGTTCAGTTACTAGAAGAAACTATGGAGGAATAAGATGAATTGATTTACGCTAGCTAGTGAATGATTTTTTTTTCCCAACTAGCACTGAATGTCAACAGGACATACACCACAAGTAAGTAATGGCTATGAAGTAACATAATGATAAACATCAATGGGGAATCACTACTGAATGGTGACCCTCATAAGGGATTCCTCCAGAGACCAATACAGTGGCCAGTATTAGTCACATTTTCATCAGTATTCTGAAAGTAAATAGCAATGATCAGCTACTTGACAAATTTTGCAGATATCACAGAGAATGGTATGGTTAAAAAACATGTGGACAGGACTTAGCCCTGCCAGGTCACTTAATGATCAGGACCAAATCTGTTATAGAACTACATGCAATGACAGGGAGAAGGATGACTGCAAAAATTGATGAGTTTGTGCTCAAAACCACTGCATCTGAAAACAACGTAGATACTATTCTGGACAAGTCAAAATGAATTCCCAGTATTGTACCTAATCCTTCTGTATTTCACTCGGTAGACAAATGTGGGAGTAACACGGAATAACCTCGTTTCCAGCTTTTAAGAAGTACGTTGAAAAGAGCAGAGAAAAGAGACTGTGGAGACAGGTGGAAAATACATGATGATGATTAACTCAATTTGCTTCACTTATCAGATTTAAAACTGATAGATGAAGGAAAATATCTTGTATGAAAGAGCTCTCTTGTCTAGCAGAGGAAGCTGGAATTTGAAAAAGAACCTTGAGAAATTCAAATATGCCTATTTTTTACAATGAAGTCAATCACACACTGGGACAAACTATTAAAGGAACAGAATATTCTTCATTTCTGACATCTTCAAATCAAGAAAAGATTCCTGCCTGGAAACCATGCAGTTACACAGCCAGCACAGGGATAAAAGGATAAAATTTAGTAACTTGTGATAGAAGTCAAAACAGCTGACATAAAAATCTTAAATACAATGATGCTCAAACTTTTACACAACCATTCTTTAACGATGTTACTTTGAGTAAGACTAAAAAATTCTTGTAATACACCCTGCTGTAAAATTATACATTCTAATTGGAATGGATGCTCAAGGAGAATGAAAGAAGACAGAAGACTTCTATTGTCAAAGTCCCCAAAGTATTGGCCTAGCCTTTGAACCCAAGACCACTATGGAGAGAAAAACTGATGCAGGGAATAAAAACCTTTAGAAGCATCCATATTCCCCATTTTCTTGCACTTATTATGGAGAGGTATAAGACCAACTTTTTAATATACACAGGTTTAACTGAAAAGAGAATTGGCCAAAAGCTATGTACACATACATACATTTAATTAATACTACAATTTATCCTGTAATTTATGAAAAATATTCAAGATAAAGAAATGTAAGTAAACAGTACGTTTATCATTTCATTTACTTCGCTTCTTTTAAAGCATCCTGGAATCACCAAAATACACAAGGTCACACTGAATCAAAGGACATCATCTGCTTGTTCAAAATGTCATTACGGAAGAATCAGGAAAAAGCAGCTGTATTACAAGTCACCTTTCCAGATCTCACAAACAAACTATTAATGGAGAAAGTCAGTCCTTTACAGCACATTACAGGACGAAGGTCACCTGGGAAACCCTAAGGCCTCACTGGCTACCCACAAGACCAACTTGATTAGTCCCAATAACCTCCTGCCCTTGCCAAGGGACGGATGGAAAGTCAAGTTTTTCACGAGACTGCTAACCTGGTGTTCATGCTTTTTAGATGCACAGTTATACAAACTATAGTGTCTGAGATTCATCTAAAGCACTTAGTTTCAATTACTGTACAGTTTTCACTACTGTCTATTGGAATTACCATGAGCATTATCATTATGTTGATAATCACAAGTTCTCTAAATACAAAGACAGTCTAAACTCAAAGTTTATGTCAAGACTCATGTCTGCTAAAGAGGAGTGTAACTTCAGCATAGTAACTTGTAATTGTCTTGTTCCTTTTGACTGTCATAAATCAGGTGATGGGAACACATCACAAGGAAGTGAGTTTTATTGGAAATAAATAACCTGTAACACATGCCAGACACTTTTAAGCACTCTCTTTAGAATACAAATAGACTAAACCCATGCTTTCAATGTGTGCATGAATTATGAACTCTGTGTGTTTTCCCTGTACAGAATCCTCCATCATATTCCCATAAGAGCAAGTAGTTTGACCTATGAAAACACAATCAGCTCACTACAATAAACTAATTATATATAATATGACATGTGTGAGAACCCATTGCAGTTTCCTTCTATATCTTTATTATGTTTCAGTAATCAGCTACATTAGAATGCTGGAGAATGCTTCACTGCATCAACAACAGGTGGTATTAAACATGTAGACAGGGGGAACCTCAGAAAATCAAGTGATAGGGAAAAGGGGGAAAAAAATCATGTAACCATTTCTTCCACACCTAAGTATTTGGTTTCAGATTCTCTTTATTACATGCTGTGTACTAGTGAGTACTAGTTTTTTTCTGTATCTGCCATAACCCCTTTGAAGATATTCAGTTTATTTGCAATGAATCTATGTAAGTCCTGTGATTTTCCTCCCGTGCTGGTCATAGTAAAAATATGTTTTTTTTACCATCATTTTCTCAGTAGAATTCTACATATATGGGCACACTCAATGAATAAATTGGTGTGGTTTATTTTACAATTTTTCTTTTTTTTTTATTTGTGAGAAAGAAGTAAATTCTAAATAATAGTGACGGAGCACACACCCCCTTTTATAAACATTCTTTGTAATTCCTGAATCTGTCCCCATATTTGAATATGACCTGGGGCATCTCATCCAACTTTATGTTGCTGCAGTATTCTAAGCTATAAAGAATAAACCATAGTTCTGTACCAAAAACTGATGAGAGGATGCTAGTTATGTTTAATTATTTGGCTTTCTCTTCTTTAAAGCTGTCTCCACTTTAAAATGTGCAGCCAGATACACCTCTAAAGATAACCGAGCTGCAAGTTCAGACAATGAGAACCAATTTTAGGAGAGACCTGAAAATGCCATTTATACTACTTACAGAGTTTATAAACATTTTCTCTGTAATGCTTAAAGCTGTCACCTGAAAGGAAAAGCAGTTTCACAAATTACTATAAAATTGTTTTATTTAATGCCCTACACAATTAAATTAAAGTTTTAATTATATACAAGTAAGTGCACTTAATTCAGCATTATCATAAAACAGTGGAGAATTTAGACAGCTTTTCATTTTGGTAATTTTTGAAGTTTATTTCTGTGAATTAGTAATTATAATAGGAATCTTCAAATATACATATATTTCATTTATTAGGAATAATTCCCCTTAATTTAATTATTACTATGGATATAGAAAGTGCTTTTCTTTGACTAAGGCTTGAATAACTGGTCACACATACTATTTGCTCTAATTCTCCGCAAAGTTGGAATGAAGTAACAGCTTTCTTTAATTCTCTACGCCTTTTTAATAACTTGTTCTATTTCCAAGACAGCTTTCTTGCATTTTTCTCCACAGCATTTCACTTGGTTTCAGTTAAATTCTTTAAAATCTCCACACCTAACTTTAAATATACCAAATTTAAAATGAAGACTTCATGTTGTAATAAAAGCATATCAGCTTCAGTATACGGTATTTACCTGTAAACTCATCTGCTTCTGGTGCATATTTAACTACATTCTATGCTCTCGCCACTGCTCCATCCAAATGCCCCACACTTCACTTCTGGTGTCACAGCAATGTGCTCTCAATGCATGGGAAATCAGCGCTTGAACTAGTCAAGAGCTGAATTAACTTCACTGATCTTAGTAAGGTGCCTAATCCACTGGACAAGCTTCCCTCCCATCAGCCTACTGCTACGTATTTCTTCTCGCCATTCAATTATCTCTCTTAATTTGGCAGTAACAGGCCATGCACTTTCAAATCAGAATCCAACCCTACAAAGGATGCCCTAGGCAAAGAAAAAAGCACACTGAAAAGCAGAAGGAAATACACATTACAGGTGTGCTTAGCATACCTGCAAAAGTTCCAGAAATGTAATTCTGTGATGAAATGAATTTAAAACGCTTCCTTCAAAATTCAGAAAGTGCTCTGTCAGTTAATGCCTCTTCATCCACTCCTTCATAGATGACAACTTGTTTGAGGAAAGAAACAAGTATTTTTTGTTAGGAATCCTCAACTGATCATTGCTATACAGGAACCTGGCACAACCAACAGAAGCATCTCTACTTTTCCACAGAAATAAGTCATGACAAATGTATCTTTAAGATGTTTTCTTCATTAATTTGCAGCAATATCTCACTACTTAGGAGCTGCTAGAACCCTCTGTTCTCTAGAGATTTAATGCTAGAAGGTGCTGAACATTCAGTTCTCAGTGATGAAAATGGGAGCTGACGGCTCTCAGCAGCTCATCGCATTAGACAGTAGGGATTGCTCACAAAAAGAATGACAGCCATACCTGAAAAATGTTAAGCAAGGTCCTAACAGTTCAGTTACTGGCTGGTGTGCACCCGGAATTGGACAACAAAGTGATGAAGACAAAGTAAGCATTGCATTTTATACTTAAAAAAAAAAAGCCTATGCATTTTATGCTCACATAAAAAGCACTGCATTTTAAAGCTATGCTTATTTTAAATCATTTATATTGTTTCTACTTACCCACAATCTATTCTGAGAGGATGAGCATGGTGATACCAAATTATCTACTAGAGCTACTCACAGGCACAAGTATGTTTGCAACAATTACCTAGTCATCCTAAATTCAACTATACCAGTCTAAAGTATTTCTGAGAATGTCTCACATTATAATATTTTAAATATATGATTTTCTGTTTAAGATTTGCCATTATACCTTATATTTGCATTAAAAGAGTCTTATTTCCTCATTAAAAAAATCCACTGGGAAGGGTGGTCATTCTACAGATATTATATCATTATATTTCATATTTAAACTTCTTTGATGGAAAAAGATGCATAGTCCAAGTCTCATTAACAGTTCTACACTACCTTAATCAAATTCATTTATCTTCAACTTTTTATATCAGTTTTACAATAGCATAATTGAATTGAATTCAATGGTTATTCTTATTTACATCTAAATATGGAATCAAGCCCACAGCATTTCTTTTCATGACTCAAATACACTATCCAAGGATCCGGTAAAACTACATACTTTCAATTCCATGTGTGTTTTAATGCAGGTACATGACACACACACACACACTTTAAACAGTTATGCAAGTGACAAGAACTGATGCCATTTAATCTGGGTTGGTTTTTTTCCCCCTCAAAAAGCAAGGATATTTGGACTGTTTAATGCAGTCACATCAGAGTACAGTAGGATCTCTACTTGTAAGATATTTCAATTAGTTATTCTTTGTTTTCAGGTACTGTAGCCACTAAAGCAATTTAACTTTAATTCCATCTGACTTCAATTGTGTTCAAATTATAGTAAAAAGGAAGAAGACAACAAGCTGTAAATATGAAAAGAGACAGAAAATCATTGAGAATCATGCCTTTATGAATATTTGATGATGAAAGGTTAGATCTACTGCTGGTAAATTACAAGAAATTATGTCCATCATGTGACTCTGTCAGCAAAGGTTAATACAAATAGGTTTGGATTTAGTTGAGATGACAACGAGGATTAAAAAAGATTTGTCCTGTCCTTGCTGCAATTAGTTTTTCTCCTATTATTATTGTAACGGAGTTTATCGTTAGGATTATGGTAACAGAACTACTGCTCAATGAAATCATTTTGTTTTCCAAATACCGTGGCAGTTTTGCAATAAATTTTTCATCTCTACTAATCTACCTCTTTATTGTGCATTTGCTGAAGTAAAGATACAATCATTAACCCATTTCTTGCTGTAATAGGTCTTATTTTGAACGACGGGCGTTTTGGGCACCGTCTCGTGGGCTGCAACAAGGCTCACAGGCTGTCCCACCACCATTCCCCATGATGGCAGCAAGGGAGGAGCTGTTGATTAGGTGGGACATCACACAAGACCCTTTAGACAAAACCAGCAATGAGATCTGATTTTGTCTGCAGAAGCAGCTCTTCTGTGCTTCTGGTGATGGAAAATGGGAGATGTGGAGGTTGTTACTGTACATGCATCCACACCAATAAAAAGGAAGAGACCTGGAAAATCACACCCATCCCTCACATTGTAACTGCTTCAAAGCACAAGCTAAAGTAGATTGAAAACTTGATAATATTTTCCATAGTAAGAATTTGTTCATAAAACAACTATCAAACAACTATGCAAAAGAAATCAGAAGCTTAAGTGAAGTTAGGTTTTCTTCCAAGCTGCATTTCAAATGTTAACTTCTAAGTTCAAATGTTACATTTGCTCCTGTTCTGACAAACTGCTTTAAACACAAAATTTTGCTATCCTGGAGTCCATATTTTCTTTGCCGCCTTTTGAGTTTGAATATACACTTTTAAGAATGTATGTTGTAAGTGAAGCAGAAATTTAATTCAGGCTATTTTTTATCTGATGAAAATAAAACTTTTTGTGTAATCTCTTTGATAAAAACATAAAACTCTGGTACATAGTATATTAGTAGGGGTACACAGAATTGCTAGAAAGTGTTAAAAGTGACTGGCAAATAACTAATTGGAATTGGCATGCCCAGCACAATTGATGGCAAGCAGTCATACCTCAGTGGTGTCCACTGAGAGTTACTTTTGCAGTTACATATACTTCTTCCACACTTAACACGACGTGAAAGAAGGAAATTTAACACATCAGAAAGCTTGCTAGATTATCGGAACACCTAATCAATACAATTGACAACAATTCTCTCTAAAAGCATTGGGGCAACCCTAAGTAAGATACGGAAACAGGCAGTCAGGACCTTTGCCAACATATTACCTTTGACCCAGTGTTTCCACTCCATACCCAAGGGGCAACGTGGCTTCCTTTCCTGGGCTCTTCCCCCTAACTGCTTTCCAGCTGCCTAGTTTAATAAAATGCACCCTTCACGGCAGCTTTGACCCAGCTAAAACCAAAACAAATAAAAAACCCCAAGCCCCACTAGTGCCACAGCCCCTGAGGCATGAGAAACAGTGATTCAGGTCATACAGTTGCTACCCTGCTGCAGCCATCTTATCAGTTGCATAGATTGGACTTGTGTAAATCTCAGCAATGTTCACAGCATTATGGGACTCAGTGGGATACAAATGGCTTCTTCATGTACTAGGCTTGCTCACAGAGATTTGAGTTACCTGTGGAGCAACTTTCCCACTCTCTGACATACACCTGGTGGTCCTGAAAGACATCATGACAAATTTCCACTCGCCAGATTTAATGCTCTAAAAAGCACCTAGATTTCATTGCTCAAGTTGAAGGTAACTCTGAAAGACAGAAGACAGGGATGCATATGTCTCGAAATACCTCAGGTAGCATTAGGGAAATGAAGTGCAATGGAAAAAACATTAAACTCATAGTATATGCAACATATCAAGTTTGACTGTGGTTCCCATGTACTGGTAATGGCCATCTAGCTTAAAAAAAAAAAAGAAAAAGAAAAAGGAAAAAAAGAAAAAAGTGATCAGCCTGTTCTGAAAAGAAACATCTCAAAGCACAAATGTTCTACACAGGAGTCACGAATCAGTATGTAAACTTTTAAACATGTTGGCTGCTATAAACAAAAATCAGAAAGGAGTACAAGGAGAGTCATAGCTATTAGCTAAAATATGCACTTAACTCCTAGAAAAAGAATTGCATGTCACAGGGCAGGAAAAATGATTTTGTCATGTTATCACTGACTTGATTGTGTGTTTAGCCCTGAGACCAGGCAGCCTGTGAGAATAATTCTTTTATATAGCATTGCAAGGTAATCCATGGAGCACAGGTGATTTTAAGGACACAATTCACATTCCACAGCTGCATCAGTCACTGAATTTTGTAACTTTTAAATAAAAACGTGAATATTGCTTTATGACTGACCAAACTGTCCCTTTTTCAAAGACTACCAAATGACTCCCCAGAGTCCTTTAACTTAAGAATATCTTTTTACAGTGATATCAAAGTAAAAAAAACCCCAAACGAACCACCTCAGGCCTTCAGCTTTAAAGACAACATAATGAGATCAGAGATTCTGCCTGCAAAGAAATTAACTTATGGCTGATTAATGAAAGTAACCTTAAATAGCAGGCATATTGCCAAGAACAGGACACTATAACAAATGGGTAGGAAATAACAGGCAGCTTTCAAGGGGCTAGAGCACAGCAGCCTAGAAGAGAAATTTGAGCAGGAAATTTGCTTCCAAATTTGATCCTGGATTCTTGGAATGATCAAGTAAGTCATATCTGCTATAAATTCTTCTATAAATCCCCACTTCCAAGTATCCTATAATAAAGCAGATAATGGATTTAATTAATTGTTGGGGGGAAAAAAGTTACTATATATGATCCATAATAAAAATTTTGCTTGTTGTTATAGGAATTACCAGAAATAAAAAAAATCTGCTAGGCCCTATGAACCCTAAAGGTCCTCAGCTGTACTCATAATTTGCTCCATTTATGTCAGCAGTGTCTTTTGTCTGTTACTGTAATTCTTATTAAGTATCTTAGGACTCATTCAATTATTATTGTTCCCTCTTCTCTTTGGTTGGCATAAGATCAAGACCCAAAAGAATGAGCTTCCAAAAGGCACTTAGCTGGTCTCTTTGGCCTTTTTGCTACCTCTTCTGGCCTCAAATATGCTTGGTTTCGTGTTCATACACTTGCTTCTTTACCAGCCTCCCACAGTTCCTTATTACATTTTAGTACATCAATCATTCTTTGGTCCACCCAAAAAATGTGCCTTAAATATTTTATTCCAGAGGATTGCTCAATTTCCTTTACCATAAGTGCTGAGGCCTCAAACAGATATAAAACAACAGGTTTTTTGGTTTTCTTTTAATTAGCTTTGCATATCTTCAGCTTCTTTTACCTTGGTAATTGAAACTAAAACTTCTCAAAAGATAAAAGTGAGAGGCAAACACATGTTCCTTTGATTGTGCCTCATTTTCTTCTCCTTAAGTTGTTATTAGTACTTAATGATTCTAGGTACACAAACTATATAGCATGATTATCATTATGAACTGTTTCTAAGCTTGTCTGGGTGCTTATGTTGCCTTACATGATAAACCTAATTTCCTTTTTGCCAATGCAGATGATGTTTTTCTTGCCATTTTCGGCTGCCTTCATTTCTTTAAAATAATAACATCATAAGCTGTCCAAAAGCTGGTGGAGATCATTTGTGTATGCTTTTTCCAAGCTCCACACAGATATGAAATAATAAAAAGGCTTTATTCATAGTGGACATGTTTTTTTTTTAAAGGCTTGCCGATATTTTCTTACTCTGCCAAATAGTAAGCAAGCTTATAGATTAGTATCACAGAGAGAAGCCTATGGGCTGTAATAAGGACTGAGATGCAGTGATACTCTACATGCCCTTCTTTTTTCAGTTACAGCTCAGTTTTCACCTTTTAAAATTTATTTTAGATCTCCAAATTATACCTTTAAAAGTCTTCACACCTCCACTTAAAGTCTTTAAACAAAACTTACCCTTTGCTACTCTTAATAATCCAGCAGAAATGTTTTCAACACTTGCTGCTTTGTTGTACCTGAGCACTTTCATTGCCCCTTGAATTTCTTTATTATTTGCTCAGTTGTCTATGAAATGGTGGGGGTTTGGTCACCTGTAATAATCTCAGCATCAGGCAGCTCATTAAAGCACCATTTTTGTCTTTCTATACCTAGACTTTAGCTATACTTTCTACGATTAAGGTTTTTGTCTTCATTCTTTTGTATGGCATACAAACACCGCCATGTTTTGTTCTTCATTGCTGCAGTCATTATGTTTTACCTGTTTTTATCTCTGATTATCTACTATTCACTCTTCTTAACCCTCTCTCAATAATTTTTCAGACCCTCAAACCTGTTCTTAATTGCTAGCCAGTGTTCTTGTCTGTACTTGATATCCATCAAAGAGTTTATTTTGTACCTGTTTCATTCAGCACTTTACTTTCACTGAGAAAGGAGGACTGGAAACACTACATACTTTGAGCTTGTGCTGATCAGACATCCTTGCTAAACTGAGGGAATGATGGGAGAAATGTTACATGCAAACATCACTGTCTTTCAAGAGTCAAATTGGCTGGGAAACAGATCACTGTATTAGCAAACTACTCTCTTTTACAGCGGAGGTGAGACTCCAAGGTAGGAAATGGTAAGTGACACTATATACTCAGCAATTACTAGGTTTGTGATCATCAGTAAACAAGTTTGCTATTTAGGAATAAAAGATAAATGTCAGAGCACTAAATTAATCAAAATACACATTCTACTAAAGAATGAGCAAATGTAGTATGGTATAAATTTAATGAAGAATTAAATTGATATATGATTATCTTCCAAAGTACAATTTTCAAATTATCCTGTATGATGGTGATGCTAAATCAGAAAAGAAACAATGCAAAACCAACAGAAACAGTTCTGAAAAAAAATATTTTCATCAAATATTTAGTAGGCTTGTGAAGAATCTTATATAATCACATTAATAATAATCAAAAGCTATTATGTATGTACAGAAGGGGGTTAACGTCAGATTAACCATACACTTATAATTTCATGACATGATAGTAATATCGATTACAGCAAAAATCTAGCAGATTAACTGCAGTTCAGATTGCCTTCTAGGAAGATGGCAACATGTAGATTTTCCACAACAAACAGCTAAACAGACAAACTGCCTAGACCAATTATACCTATACATTAATATGCTTGGTCATGCCATTTTTAAAAGCTGGTATTTCTTTCCCCCTTCAAAAACAGTGAAAGTACAATTACAGAAAGATTTTCTGATGGAAAATTCAAGATTAAAGTAAAATGAAGACATTTTACTTTGGCATACTTAAGTATCTTATTGACCCCACACCTCAATAAACTGTTAACTCAATCCCACAAAATTTTCTATACTCTGGTTCTTTGGTTCTTACTCAACAAAGTCATTCAACATGCACTCATCTTCAGACATGGGTCTCAACAGAATTTCTGATTCTCTTACACAGAGATCCATATAGCCTGCATAAGTAGGCCTGGACTGTTTAGCAATCTGTGGAATGAAACACAAACGTAATACTGACATGAATGTATATACAGAACAACTCATGACTTCTATAGGAGGAAGTTAGAAGCTCTAGCTGCTGTCTGAAATCAGTAAAATTATCCATTGCAACAGAAATTGCTAGAAAATTTTACTGTACTTGAAACGGATTTTCCCCAAATAAAATGAAATAATTTCAATATGACCAGGTGAGGACAGTAATTTCAATTGTCTCAAGGAATAGACAATGTGTTATTCTATAAATCAGCTGGCTCTATCAGTGGCTGTCAGAAGAACTCAAGAGTTTGATATTATCAGGGGGGTTATATTCATCTCTCAGAATTGCTCATGTGTGGCTTTGTATTTGATAGTTCAAGAAGAAACCAGGCAACATACATAGGTTTTCATGCACTTCCTCTAAACCCAACGCTGGACACATGAATCTGATACAGCTTGTAATATTATGACATGCTGACAATGAGCTTTTCCTTATCAATGTTATATTAGCTTCAGTGCTTAGTTTCCTGTGTAAATGTATACTGCACACTTCTGTAAGAGCATATACTACATGCCACATCCTATGAAAATTAGTGAAGTTAACATGAATAAAGTGATCAAGATGAGCAATGTTATACCATACCTCTTTTGTGTAACTAATGTCTATTTTAAGGAAAAAAAGTTTCATCCCTCATATTAAATAAACCTGTTCAGAACTGAACCTAACAAAACTCTGTGGAACACCGAATCTAGACTGATATAAAATATACATTGGCAGGCTATTAATAATGATTATTGTAAGTGAGCTCCTGCTGCAAACTACATGGATGCAATGTAGAATTGCTATTATTTTAATCTTTAAAGTGCTAGTTAAAAATTGGCATGAAAATGGCTATACATCTCTTCTATGCTCCTGTAAGACTAATGACTTAATTGCATTTCACCTACATAGAACCTATTTAAGACAGTGAACAACCAAATGTTTTGTGTGTGTAACGAAATGCAGGATTTGTCTGATACAGGCACCTACAAACAACCACTGCAGGAAAAAAGATCATCTGAGGTTGAATGAACAGCTGGAAAGGTGAAAAAGAATTGCTTTGATGACTGGGGGCTCGAAGCATGGTGGTTAATTGTTTGCACTCCACCTGGATGTCAGTAAGCAAGTGAAGTACCATAGAGGTTTATAGTAGGAGCTCTTGTTTAATGGCTTCATCAATGATCTGGAGCAGGTAAAGGGCTGCATGCTCATGAAGTTGCTAGATGACATCAGACTGTGTGGGGACATAACTACTAGTCAATATGCTCAAGGGCAGGGCTCCCATACAGATTGGAGGAATGGGTCAACAGGAACCTTATGAAATTCAACACAGAAATATGCAAAGTCCTGCATGTGGGAAGGAATAATAATATAGGACTGGCTGGGGTATAGCTCTGCTGAAAAAGACCTGAAGGTCTTGGTAGACAACAAGCTGCATATGAGCCAGTAGTCTCTCTTGGCAGCAAAGACAACCTACAGTGTTAAGAGAAGCATGTCCAGCAGATCAAGGGAAGTAATTTTCCCCCTCTACTCAACAATTTTATATCACATCTAGATACTGTGTCCAGTCTGAGATCTTCCAACACAAGACAGATGTTGATCAACTGAAGCAAGTTCAGCAGAGGGCTGCTAAGATGGTTGGAGGCTGGAGTGCCTGCCCTGTGAGAAGAGGCTGAGGGCATGGGGCTTGTTCAGCCTGGAGAAGCAGCAGCTTTAAGGGGACTTAACAGCAGCTTCCTAGTACCTACGAGGAAGTTAGCAAGAAAACATCGGAGCCAGGCTCTTCAGAGTGCTGCATAGGACGAGGACAGGAGGGAACAGATATAAACTGAAACAAGACAGACTCTGACCAGATATAAGAAAAAACTTTCTTCCCATGAGGTCAGCCAAGCAGTGGAACAGGTTGCCCAAAGAAGCTGCGCAGTCTCCATCCTTGAAGGTTTTCAAGTTCCGCCTGGTTAAAGCCCTGAGCAATCTGATCTGACCACACTGATTATACTGCTTCAAGCAGGAGGTTGGCCTAGAGAACTCCTGAAGTCCCTTCCAACCTCACTTATTCTATAAACCTGTGAACTAAAGTTTTTGTCCTCCTTTCATTAAAGATATTTTAAATGCAGATTGTCTGTCTCTTTTCAGAGATGTAATCTCGCATCTGCTTCCATAATAATAGACAACTGAAACCTTCTTATGTTCCAGCTAAAAAGGTTGACTTGCTTCCAACTTCCCAAAGCAGGATGGGCAAGAAAGAAAGAAAGACGAAAACCCAAACCTTTATTGGCATAAACCAAGACAGAGTGGCTTAAGGTTTCTGAAGTATTAACATTATAATTAGGAAACAAGAGTTTTTGTTCCAACTCCGGGTTTCTCACAACATCCTGCCTTAACAGGATCTCTTGGAATTTGTGACTACTTTAAGCACAAATTGTTCCTCCTAAGAGATGTTGACTTTTGTGGTCTATTAAGCAAGCAATACAAAATTGTACAGTGACGCAAGTGCTGCAGGCTAAGCTGTACATAAATCAGCTCCTTTTCCCTAGGGATTTTGTAAAAGTATAGACAAGATTAAAAGTAAACTTCAGTGTTTTAGCATAAGGGGTCAGGAAACAAAACCAATTCATACCAGTTTGCTCATTGTTTCTTTTCCAGGTGAAAAGATATCTGCCTACCTATAGAGGGATGGAGTAACTGAAAGGGGAAAAATACAGATAGTCCAGTCTTTTGGGGTGAGTGAAAACCAACATGCATTTCCACACCATTGGATCCTTCTTCCAGAGTACATATCTCCCATTTACAGAAGGCAGCTGGGGTAGTCCTGACCAAAGACTGAGAAAAATCTACACTACTGTCTGTAGGACAAAAGGGACAGAACCAAAATGTGTGTACCAGCAATCACTGCAGGGATTGTTTTGGCCTGCTACAGCCTCCAAGAAATCTTAAAGGGCATATATCTGGGCTCAGATGGAGGGCAGAAAAAAGAAGTTAAAAAGAAATCTTCACAAGACAATGTTTTACAGAGCAGAAATTCCACAGAGGTTTTTGTTTATTTACTTTTAGATTGTGCTATTGTGCACTTTTTTCTTCATTGGTGTGGAATGACCTACCAAACTCTCTGCTGGAAGACCAACTTCACCACTAGTACAAACAAATGACAAAAACCTACTCACATCAGTGAAAATTCTGACTATCATATTTGCAGAAAAGTTTTCTGTGTCATTTTTTGGCTAACATGCTAGATACAAGGATAGTCCTAATTTGCATTTGAACTGTACAGGTTATAGAGAAATTCAAGAAATGGGTGCATATGAAGTACTTATTTTAGGATAGTTCTATTCTGCATTATTCCACATGAAAGTTAACCTGGAAATTGCTAATATACTGACAGTAACCAAGGGCTTAGCATTGGATTGCTTCCCAAGTACTTAGGTTCTTAGACACATTTTGCCTAATCTTTACTATCAGTGGTCCCCGTCTGTTGAGAAAGCTGTCTTGTGTATCTTTCCACCAGATATACTTAACAAAGTTTCATGAGGCTCTAGTTTAATTATACCAAACATACCTCTTTCAGTTTGCAGTGCCTTATATTAACATATACAGTCTTATTCTGCTGTTTTTATTCAGACAAGACTCCCATTCACATTGTTACAGTGTTCCGTATTATATAGGAAGCATGTTTAGAATTAACCTATCTCAAATGGTAAACAGCAAATTTTTGGCGAAACTATGTTAAAATGCCAGCAAGATTAACCCTCTGCATTCCCCGCCCCAAAATATTGGATTACCATTGCTTTTCAACATAGACCTTACTTCAAAGTGTTCTTTTCTTTCTATTCAGATTTCAAAGTACTCCAGACACTTGTGCCAGTTTCAGCAATTACAAGTGTTATTTTCTTCCTACACAGCCTGTTTTAATTGATGTTACATAATAATACGTGAGTTCAGATATCTATTATATGAATGTAGTAAGTTCCGTGACCAAGATGTCATGCTTTGTAAAATACTTTTGTATACTCCAGTCAGCAAAGCTGTAAACTGGTGAAGACATTATGTACCAACATTTCAACTTTAAAAATAAGTCCTTTCTGCTGGGAGCTCATGTGCAGTTTGACAATTCATGAAATTTTATTTGGAGATCTTAATTTTCAATTGATCTCGGCCTATATCTCAGTAATCAAAACAGTAGCATTGAGTTTTTGACAGCAGCAATAGAATATTAGTACAGTGTGTTTAAATTAATTCTTGTAGGATTCAAAAGGGAAAGAAAAAGACTTTCTTTTTAAAGTCTTTGATAATTAAAAGTTTTTCTACAGAACAAAAATAACTCTGCTTATAATGCAACTTCCATGTTCCAGCTTCTATTTCTCCCAGCTCAAAGCACTTTATAACATTGGTCCGAATGTTCATGCTTTATGCTTGGAAGCACTTTCATTAACTATTTATGCAGGTACAGAGAGCAAGATTTGGTCCATGATAAATAATAAATCTTCAATAGATTTAGCTGGGATCTTTTCAATGAAACATGTTTTCTCCAGAAAAATCCTAATTTCTTGAAACCATAACAGTTGGTGGAAAAGGTCAGTTTCAATTTATTAATGTTTCAAAGATATTTTGGAAAGACATTTCCAAATTGTAAAAAAGTCTCATTTTAACATATTCAAAACAAGTAACTTCAATTTGGAAACTTCAGCTAAATATATCCAAAAGACCTCTCAAAACTCATATATGTTTTGGGAACCCAAAATACTTTCAGTAGCCTGTGCTAAAGTGTCTTCTGAATTGACGGTGACAGTAAATTTTTAAGAACTTGTCTTTTTGTCCTTATAGAAAATATCCCAAATGCTGACATTTTTCCTGAGACTCACATCTGACCTTAATATCAATACTGATTACTACTATTTACATTTTCCTGTAGGGATATAGGTAAATTACTCAAGATTACAAAGTAATTGGGTTTTAGCACCGTGAGAAACAAAACGAGTCTGTTTTCCAGAAACATGCTGAAACTGTATTGTTCTTTACTTCTGTGAATATAAACTAATAAAGCCTAATTCACAATCCAAAGGTGTGATCCCATTCCTCTAAGCATCCCTGAGCTAGCCAGGATGCACTTAACAGTTTAGCTGGCAGGGAGCAGTATATAGTATATGACTTTGATCTTGCAAAGTAAACTGTGACCTCAGCAAGGTGACCAACGCTATACAGCTATGCTTCACCAGTACCCAACTGTGGTTAATTTAAAGCCATCTAGGGTACGACTATCTAAAGTGAATTTACTGCACTGCACTGTAATTTACAAACAGTGGGTCCAATCAGCCCATCTGTGGATGAAATAAGAAGGGACACAAGGAGCTTTTCTGCCATCATTTCAATTACTGGTAAAGAACTGGACAAAACCCGTTCTGGTTGAGTATGTGCTCTGTTCTCTAATCACAGTAAGTGCTCAGAACCTAAAAAAGGAGCAGACCAAAGCTAAGCAAAAAATCCAAGCCAGACATGGAACAGAAAGAGTATCATACAGATGCCAAGACTCTGTAATTGAGAAAGCCTTATCAAACTCAATAACGAGTCCTGTCTTGTCCCATCCCCTTGATCCTGCTGCTAAAACCTCTAGCAGTCTGCCACCTTAGTCATTTGGTCTTCTATGGACCTGTCAGGCAAATACTTGTATTCCTACTCTAATTCCCCAGCAAATACAAAATTCAGTTCCAGGTTTGTCCCGAAACAAAGCCTTCTAGGATATTACCAGCCATGTGAGAGATTCCCAGGATCTCCCACAACAGCAACCCCAAAGTGATGCAGTCACTGGAGTTAAATAAACAAAATAAATTAATGATTTTGGACCAGAAGGGAAGCAAAGGCTATTCCTGCAATAAGGTAGTCCTTTCTACCCTGTCCCGCATAATTCTAGAATTTGGCTAGCAACTTCTTGTATATGATATATAGTACATACCTATATCATAAATATTACAATTACTTATGATAGCAAACAGGAGAATCTACTATTTGCACATAAATAAATTCTGGAAAAAAAAAGAGGAAAAAAAAAGTTGAATGATATGTTCTCAGAGATGGCTTAAAGAACAAGAACTTAATGAACTTTTCTTTGTGATTTAAGTTTAGCATTTATGCAGTTACAAATAACCTGTGGCATTCAAAATTGCCATGCTAAGGTATCATAAAGGCTGAGTCAGGACTTAGTGCTGCCATCAAAGGCCCTCAAAAGTAATCAGAACACAGTCATTTGCCCTTTGGATGTTGTTTTGGTACTAGCTCATTTAACAGGGTGCAGGGAACCCAACAAAATCAGTGTCTCTGCCAAGGTAAAGTTGAGGGTTTGGCTTAAATTAACAAAGCATGCCAGCAGATATATAAACTTAACTAAACACAAAGGTCTCAATTGAGCTAGATTTTAAAACAGCCCAAGTGGAGAAGTTTTCATTTTATATAAAAAAAGGGAGGAAAAAAGTAGCTTTTTTGTCACGGGTGGAGTTTCTGAGCCCTCCCTTCACAATGGCAACAAAGAACCCGCTGGCGTTCACTAGGAGACCACCCACAGTACATATAGTATATTGGAAATGTCAAGAAAGAGCTGCATGTGAAAGTAAAGAATATATGCCCTATTTCCCAGGAAACACTACAACATGGCACGCATAATGTTTTAAAATTTTCCACTGAAATATTGGCACTTACTCTGGACCAATCTGGATTGTCACTCAAATGTCAAGACGGAAGGAGAAAATGCAGGCCTAGGTTTTTTCCTTTGCTTTAAACTTACCCATAATTTTACTGCTAGTCACCACCTCTTTCTTGCTACTAATGGTAGGCCCTAAAAATCTGAGAGCTGGCATGAGCATTTCTCAAACCAGCACTCAGCCTACCTAGCGGTGGGCAAGCAGACGGGTACATTACACTTGTGTGACCTTGTGGCAGCTGGTCCCTGCAGGTCTGAGTTGTCAGATTCCCACTTCCAACACAGAAACTCATTTCTGGAATTGTAAAATAAGGTACTACATGCCACATTGCTATCACATGGGTATAAGGAAGGGACTTTTCTCTACAAAAAAGATGACAAAGAGCTGACAAACAAAGGCACATGCGGCTGCACAAATGTAGCCAGACAGTCCAATTCTTGAGCAGTCAGAATGTTGTTACTGAATTATTTTCCTGAGAAAAATCTTCAGAGAGTCAGTGGTGGGATTCTTTTATCAGATGTACGCATATATTAATACTAGGTCATTCAGCAAACTCCACAAGGTGAAGCTGCAAGGTACAAATATGACATCGTATTATAAAAAATATCCTGGTTTACATTATGTTCCAGTAGGAAAAAACAACAGTACAAAAGTGTGGAAGTGAAATATGCAGGTCATCTGTGTTAATTTGCTGCTCTGACTCAAACCTTTAGATTTTAACATAGAAATGCAGAGCACAACTTGCTAACGTTCCCTGGTAAGCAGCTGCTTTATGAATAACTGGAAGAAAACCTTTATGCTTGGTCACACCACCAGCAGGAGACAACTGGCTTTTCTCATGTAATACAGGGAATTGCAGCCAGTACTTCATTAAAACACAAGGCACTTTGGCAGACATGGATGCTGAACATTGCTTACTGTTCACATCTGTGGGTAAATGACAGCAGGCTGAAACTGTTGCCTTCCACTAAAGAGCAAGTACATGATCCAGTGCAGTTAATCAATAAGATAATGGAATGAATCAATAGCAAAGATTTTTAGGAGGTCTTAATTAAACAAACACTTGCAGATACAAATGATGTCTTCAATCTATTGATGGTGCCAGGGTGAGGGGTTAAACACGAACAAAACCATCAACTTTATTTTACCAGCACATATTTCTCTGAAGTACCATATAGCTTCTTAGCCTCTGCATTGGCCCATCACTGCATCTGTATTCATTTTTGCCACCATATCACACAGGCAAATTAGCCCATAATAAAGCAAAAAAAAAAATTACCAAACAATTCAAGGTGTGATGATGAAGCAGATAAAAGTCAGTATTATCCACTGCCATTTCTTCTCTGTGAAAGGTGTGACTACCTAGCTAGAAGTCCTAATAAAGTCCATTTCCAGCTGCAAGGTGTACAATTAGAATAATTAAAGAACACCTAAATTGATGGACCCATTAATGCAGGAGATCTCCAGTAGGCCTTCTGCACAAACACGGTAAGTCGATATTTTTGATTCCCCCAATGGTTCAGTGCTAGACACTGTTTTAAAGAGACATCAATCTATGATGTCAGCATTTATCTAATGAACCTTCAAAAATCAATGTCAAGATGGCCTGCTACATGTATGAACCCAATTTGTCTGTTCTCCAAGGGATTCTAGATAAAACAAAAACATTATAAGAGCAGCAAAAACTGACTGCGACCACTCTACCTGACCTTGAAGATGTTAACAGAAGGAGTGAAACTTGACCTGGCTGTAGGCATAAACAAGACAATAGGTATTCCAATACTCACTATATAACATATATGTATAAACAATAGATATTCCAAAGAGAAAAGAAAATGTGGTGGCTTAATTCAAGGCCCTCTAAAAGTGCCTTTGTCAGCCTTACAGTACAATGACAAACAGGTTGCTGTTTTTTAAATGACTATAATCAGGATTCTTAAGGATAACAAGATTACCTTAGCTATTAATATAATTCTTGTCCCCATTGCCAGTAGTACTTTCCTTGGCAGAATTCTTGCCTACACCTGACAGCCAGTGTGTTCAATGCCTTTCACAGCTATTAGCAAGAATAGCCATTTAGCTTTGTTGAAGCTGTAGACTCCTTTAACTATTTTCTTGTGAGTGTTTAGACTCAACTTATCCTTATTATTGTGTCCACAAGATACCCTGAACCTGATGTTTTGACACCATATCAGACAGAAAGTGGAGGTCTAAGTTAGCTTCTTCCTCTCTCCTGTTTGAATAACAAACTGGTCTCTCTAGTTGCTACAAGGTAGGGCTGCCTCCAGCTTGTAGCTAGAGGTGACAGGTACTCTCTAGCAGATGGGCTGTCTTGTAATCTTTTTCTTTATTCACAGCAACTCTGTCTCTTCCTTCTGTTTAGAGTATTTACTCTTGTTGGTAGCATGTAAACAGTTAGGTATGCCTTAGACAGTTCAAAGATGTGTTATGTGGGTGAATTAGTTGTTGCAGGATGCCTGTCTGCCTTCGTTCATATGCTTCTTTCAAACGTTCCCATTACCAGACTTCTGCCCAATTAACTGACGATGACAGAGCCCAGTCCTGAGCTCTTCGCACAGAGGAAACCTCCCCTGAATTCAGGAAAAGTCCTCAGGAAGCAGGAAGCCAAGAATCAGTCTGAAGATGCCAGAATTTATCCGTTGTAAAATGATGCATTCCAAGTATTTAGTAGACTTGCAAAACGTTTACACTCTCTTATCAAAATACAAAGCATGTAATTTAATTCCTTTCATAAACTTTGTTTCTCAGTACTACACGTGATTTGGAATGCATTTAGATTTTTTTAACATACAAAAATGAGACAGAAAGATTTCCTTAAATATGTGTATTCTGCAGCAAGTAGGGCAGCACTGACAAACGGGACAGCTTCTGCAAAATACTGATGTCTCACAACACGTACACTAATATTTCATAATGGCATTTTTTCTTTGCCTGTCTGTTGTAGAAGTACTGCTGATTTGTCTTTACTCATGCTAATGCTCTGGGGCCAAGTTTTCTATTTGATGCAATCACATGAGGACTGAATTTGATTGCTGATATTTTGGCAAAAGTAGCTGCATTTTGTATTTTAATACTGACAATGTTCAACTTGTCTCCTTTTGGGAAAACTAATTCCTTGTGGAATGAAGTTGCCCTCCACATAAACATACACTCTTGCATGTTTATGAAATATTCTAACTTTTTTATTTTTCTTAATGCAAGTGAAATTTTCAAAACTGCCCAAACACTTTTGGCGCAAACCACCATTAACCTTCCCAGGGATTCTGTATTTAACTGTATTTAATTTACCACCCTTCTTTTTGAAACAGAACGCAACTCAGTTTTCAAAAATTAAGCATGCAAATTAATTTTAAAAACTACCATTCAGTTCTTCAGAGAGCTATCTTCTATAGATATCTAATTCTATTACCAGCATGGTAACAGCATTTGCCATGCAAAATGCACCACCTGTCAAATAAGTAGTAATTCGGCAATTAGCTTACATTTTAGTGGCACAAGAGAAGAAATTTCTCTATACTTTATAGTACCTACTTTACTCTGATTTTTTGGAGGGTTATGTCAGGTTTCCTAATGTTATGTAAACTGAGGATAAAGATTATGGTCTAATGCTGTTGGCTAAAAAAAGTAAATAAAAAATCTAATTGATAAAAGTCAATAGATATGTTATACGTATTCTACTGGTTAATTTTACTAGGTGATATCATAGGCTTCTACTTCATCCTTGGTATTTCCTGGTGCAAGTATTTAAATATTTCAATTTTACACTCAGAGTTTTCATTATCTGGGGGATGCCACTAAAGGTGTGTGCCTCCATGGCACTTTGGCAGGTTAATTTATCAATAAAAACTTCTGTGGAAAGACTGAATGGGACTTGAGCATAAACTAAGTGAAATCACTCATTCCTTAAAGAAATGCTTGCAGAAGATATTTTGCACTATACACCCATCTCTAGCAAATGTTGAAGATGGATTTACCCAGAAGTCCTCATTTTACAAAAGGTAGGACATGCAGGCAACAAAATAACTGGCTCTTAATGTCTTTGTGAACCTAAGCCTGAGGAGCTACATATTTGTACCAAAATAGGTCACCACTGACAGTACAGCACCCCTAATATTATGCTAGAATATTCATTAATATTCTAATTTGCAGGCTCTGAATGCCTGCAAAAATAACCAACTATTCTTTAGGAAGCGTTAAGATACTCCTTGATGTCTTAAGAACAGACTGGTCTCAACCCTTCTTGAGAGATCTTTGCAAAGCAAATCTAGACTTAAAATATTATGCTGTTGCGATTTTAGTATGTGTGACTCGTATTCTTGCTGAAAAGGTTGAACTGAAACTCTAGCCAGACATAGCACGTGTGCTGTGGTCTTCGGAAGCATGTTATAAACACAATCTGAAATCAATAGCAAGAAACAATTACAGCATCTGAATACCATTTGGGTGAAACAAGCTGATGGTGGTGAAGCAACCAGCAGATGTATGTCAATACTTGCAACAAAGTATTCTACAACGTTTGCACAAAGAGGGGTTGAGTAAATATCAATAAAGCAACTCCTTTACAAACAGTAAAAATGATAAAATCAATATTATAAAATAAAAAGTTAGTACATAGATGAACTCTGTGATCTAGACAGTGCTGCGCTAGGAGCGTTCCTAAGTTGCTGGATCTCAGTAAAGGAATAGACAGTGGCAAATTTGTCCAGTGCTCTGATTAATCTAGAAACCAAAGTCTACAACAAATGGAATGCAAACATTGTACCATAGAAATTCACACAAAAACATATTTATGTCCTACAGCAGGAGGAATCACATATCTACCGCACCTGCTAGTCCTGTGCGCTGTCAAGAATCCATCTAATAGCCCACAACATGCTGCATGCTGCCAGCACTGTCTGCTTGTCTGCTTAATGGGAAGACCCTGAAGGACTTCACATTTGTCCATGAAAAAGGATAGATTAAGAAAAAATAACCCATTCTTGCCAAAAATTTATATCACAACATCAAATCTCAGTAAATTCTTTAAAAACCGACCAACTAAAAGAGCAAAACTGTGAGTGACAGCCCATCTGCAAGATGCTGTCTGTAGCTCTGACCTGCATTTAAAA
Organism: Elanus axillaris; assembly: GCA_026212715.1. Lineage (NCBI taxonomy): Eukaryota > Metazoa > Chordata > Aves > Accipitriformes > Accipitridae > Elanus > Elanus axillaris. Next base: position 25,368,584 of record JANZLQ010000092.1, read on the forward strand.
CAGGGCTGTTTAGCCTTTTGAGCACCTAAAGTTGGTTCTGTTGTTTGCATTTCACAGAAACTACTTTTGAAAGTAAACAAGAACCTTTAGTGAATTATTTAGCATACAAATAAACCAGCAAAGAAGCCTAAGTAGGCCAATATGAACTAACTGGATTGAAATATTCATCTGTAAATAACTTTTCAATCTGCTGCTTTCACGTACAAATACTACATGGAACATTAGACACAACTAGCTTCTAGGGATATTTAGGCTCACTGGAGAGCAATTTTTATGTCTACTGGCATCTGTGGGTAGTGATATGGACTGACTGTTAATATAACCAACATAAAATTTATGTGAACACTCACTGCAATAGCAACACACTGTCAGACAGCTGGTGGTTGATGCGTAGCACATGCGGATTTTATATGCACTGTGTAAACTAACCTTTGCAATAAAGATTTAGCAGGTTTATTAGTTTAGGAAATCGCTATAATTAAGGATAATTCATAATGGCCGCTTATCCACTCTACAGCAATAGCTGCTTTAATTTAGACTCTGTTTCTTTGAGCCATAAATAAGTGTGCTGATATCTTCTGCACAGATGTGGCATTCAACCTGTTCAAGTTGGTTGAGTTTTGCTTGTGTTTTAATCAAAAGAATTAGTAGATAAGCCCATAAAATGCACTTTGCTTGAAATAAATTAGCAAGAAGTGTGGTTTGAAAGTTCTGAAACTCTACTGCTACCTCCTTTTTGGGAGGAGGGAGTAGAACACAGAAATTTTCCACAAAAAAGAAATACACTACAGGGTCATAGATCTGACCTGAGACAGACTACCAGATTTGCATAATTAATCATAGGAAAAAGAGATATGTCTGTGACCTACGTGTATTATTTACAATCTATTCAGTTTGCAATTGAGGGTTTGACCTTTGTGAGCCCTTCTAGTAACATTGTGACTTTCCTCCTTGTGTGCACAACCCAAGGCTTCTCTGCAGAAGAATACATATGGTGTCTTGTTCAATTCCTATTAATAATTCCTGTGAAACAATTCCTTGTGTCCACACTGCTTATTCAGTGGAAAGCACTTTTCCTGAATTTTCAGCCACCCCATGTTCTAACTGGTTGGAAACACTGTGGGTCTCTAACCAAACACCCACAAAGACAATTTTCTTTCCATTTCCTCCCCTTGGACAAAACTATATAGTCTTGGCTTAGGTATTACACAGACACTCAATATCATCACTCCTAAAGAACCGAGAGGGATTTTGCCCTTTCTAGCACCTATGTAAGGCAAATGGAGGGCCTAAGTTCTTCAGCAGGCCAAAGAACTCCTTGCTGGGTCTCTGCTGAAAGGAATGCAGATGTGTCACAGCAGACATTTCTGGGGTTTTTGTTGGCACCGTACACCATAAACAACGGGACTTGTCACAGGTTTTTAAAGTGAACACTCAACCTCTTGTGACTAAATTGATAGTAGGAAGTGCCCATTTCTGTCTGGCAATTAATTTAGCAAAGATCACTTTACTGTAAATTTAACCAGGGTTTTGAGCTAGGTGGCCCTATTCCAGAATTCCTTATTCTCCCCCAAATATAAGTTACTCATTGTCGCCCTACACTTCTCGGAGGATTTCCACTTCATATCTCATGATAAGGGCCATGTTTGCACATACCCCCTGCCCCCATACCTACACCTATATGATTCTAACAGAGCAGAGGCTTCAGTTAGAGTAACAGTCTAGTAAAGAGTACAGTGTATGGTGTACCAGGCTGAGGATTTGCAGGAAAGGGAAGAATGTAACTGTACAATTATTAGGGAGGATATTTGAGGGAATAAAGATCATAAACAATATAATAAATATCATAAATAACTGTCCGATATTACTCCCTCCTACACATCTGCTTGTGGTCACTGCTGGAGAGCGATACTCAGCCAGACGGATCCTTATACTTCCTCTGCATATACCTGTACTTCTGTGCAATAAAAAAACATTTTAACTTGCTATCATCCTGATGCAGAAACGCTTGACTTATTGAGGGTCATACCTAGATATAACACAATTACAAGTTCTCTGTGGGCATTCTTAGTAGAAACTTTCCGCAGATAACTAATTTATTAATCATGAATTATTACCACGAAGGCCTACAATAACTGACATATCAAATTAACTGTTTTTACAAAAATATATGCTACATTTGCCAATTGTGACTCCATTCGTACTTCCTGTAGACAATGACTACAGACTTACCCAACTAAGAAATTATGATTTGAGATGTCTGTCAGAAAATGTTTAGTAAGATGTTTGATGCAGCAGCTCAAACTATTGAATGATCACGAGTTTAGAAATAAATATAATCCAGATTTTCCTGATTCCAGATTATGTTACTTCCCTTTCTTTGGGAAAACCCTAGATTGGAATGCCCAGTAAAAAAATTATATACTGAGCTTCACGGCAGATGACTAAGTATAACAGCTCAAGGTATTACTTCCTTATATATAAAGACAAAAATCTGGAGTGTTGTGGAAAACTGTCTAGCCTTGTAAGTCTCCTGCCACAAAATTACTAATACATGGCCTTTTTTTTTTTGCAGCGGGGGTGGGGCGCAGAATCGACAGGTTTTTTCCATTTAGATTTTGTAGTAACCTCAAAAGTAACAGTAAAATGACATAAATTCACATGGTGGCATGGCAGTCAGTGGAACACAGTAAACATTCACTAGTTGGATCAAGTCAGTTAAAGATGAAAGCCTTTTCCTGGACTGCACTCACTTTTCCTATCAGACCAACTTACACTTTGCCTGAAGAATGTGTACCAGCCAAAGCACTGAATCTATGAGTTTAGCACGGGCCTTCTCTAAAAAGGAGAAGATATACTATTTCTTTTTGACAAAGAAAATACAACAAAACTAGAAGTAATCTGCTTGCAGTCACGAAGGAAATGCATGATAATCACAGTTAACAAAGGGAGATGTAATAATCACCATACATACTCCATTTCAGGTTATCTAAACCTACCATTTTCAATCTCCTGATGACAAATGACCACATCATTCTACTTATTTTCAGTCCAATCTGAAGAGGTATTCATTGTGAGATTCATACTTCATTAATAAAAAGATCTTGGCTAAACAAAATATTAATTTTATAGGCTATAAAACAGTGCTGGACCTCAGATTGTAGAAGCAGGTTTGGTCATACTATAGCTTTAGCTTTGCATCATCAAACACTCAGGCTAAAAATGTAAGTCTTGAATGCAAAATGTATTCACTAGAAAAATCTGTAGGCTTAACTAAGATCAATTCTAGAACACAACTCCTAAAGTCTTTAAAGTTTCTATTAGACCAGTGTGCACAAAAATGTCATACATTTAAAAACATAGGCCATTCATTATTAGCAGTGTTTATATTGTATATCATGCATATATTTTATACATGCATAGATTGTACATCAAGCAGGGACAGGGCAACATAGCTTCAAAATTCTTTTCATGGGAAAGATATGGACATGTAAACTGAAAACATTCATAAGACCTAGGCAAAATGAACATTAGAAAGAAATGTGAGTGTTAGAAACACAGATATACATTTTCTAAAGTATATTTCTAATATGTTGAAACATTACATTTAGTTTTGTTCATGAACGTATAGAAGCAAGTATAAAAGTATAAAAAATGTCTTCCAATTCCCTTTGCAAATCCATGAGGCAGTAAAGTACAACTACTGCTTTAGCACCATTCAAAGCACAAGAATTGCAGCCATTATGTACCTTCTGGCTAAAGGCACTACAGAAAGAGAAGGAAAATGGGAAATAAACTTTTTTAAAAAAATATTTCTAAGCAGTGACAGGAAATAACTGTATTTTCCTTCCCCAACTCAGAGCCAAGATTAGAATGGAAATGGGAGAGATGAGCTCTAGAGCTAGAAGTTTTGCTGTCAATGCAAGACACCTTTTGGCAGTATCCTCTTGCTCTCTGGGTTCTGACTGATATGTTTTGAATGAGATAAAAGCTCCTCCATTAGCATTCAGTTCAACCAACAAGAGCAATTGACTATAGAAGAGAATTGCTTTGCCAATGGCATATTGCACATAAGCTGAGTGAAAACGCAAATCTCTGTGCCAGAGGAAATTTTGAAATTTCCATTGCTTTTTTATATATTGCATTTTTATTTTATCAAATAATGCCCAAATAATTCCAAATTGCAATATTCACTCTGATTTGTAAAATGGAGCTAAAACACTTGGGTTTTAGTCAGTAAAATATTGAACTGTATTCTTCATGGTGACATATAGCTTGATGGGAATTGTGGCAGGTGAGCCATGTTCACATTCACACTACAGTCAACATCCCTTATGGGAGACTATGTCTCCTATAATTTATTCAGCAGTCATTTAAGTCCTACAGGCCATTACACGGCTTTATCTTACAAAGTCCAGAATACATCAAAGATATACTATTTTTGCCAAGAAGCTGAACAAACAGAACAAAATGGGGGTTTAATCTACACTTCTAGAAGACAATTTCAAATCACACGAAATGTTTTTGAATAATCAGAAACCTGAACTGTTACACTTCAGATCAAACTCATACAAAAATTAAACAGATTGTATTTTAATAAAACAGAGATATTTACCATGGAAAGATTTAGCTTTGTAAAAATTGCACTTTTTGGTGAAAAAGCATTTGACCTTAATTTTGGTTAGCTCAATTAATTGTATTTCAGCAAAAATATGGTAAAATAGGAAGAGTTAGACACTGCTTTGCTAATTCTTATTACTCATAAAAATTGCAAAGTATTTGTTGGATCTTTATTAAGAAATTATTGGACTTGATTAACACATGAATCTTAACCTCTGCTTTAAAAAGGCTTTACTGTTCAAGATTCCAGTGGAAATAAAAACCCTACATGCTCAAAAAGAGAAGCTGAAAACACATTAGAAATGGTCTTTTAGAATCTAAAATTGTATGTTAATAATGATTGGGGGGAAGAGCATCATCTTTAACTCTTGTGAGATAAGTGGATGTATATTTAAGCTAAATTTATAAATCTCTCTCTCTCTGTTTTTCTCCAGAGACTTTATTTTACCGTAAACCTGTTCTCTAAGTACTCCATAAAGTGCTGCAACAATCAGAAAGAATCAGAAAAAAATTATACTAGGCTAAAATGGCTATAAATGATTCTCGACTAAGGCAAAATTTGTTAAGGAGAAGCAAGCAGATCAGGAAAAAGAACCAGCTCATATAGGCTGGTAGATAGCAATGGAAGACCTGAGAGCAATGGAAGGCTTGTCTGAAGGGGGACTCTACTGCAAGGGATAGGCAAAAGGAAAAAAAAAAAAAGAACAAAACCAACAGAAAATGCTAAAGCAGTGCAGGAATGAAAGGGGGAAGATCCTGGGGGGCTACAGATATTTTGACTTAAGCCTAAAAAGTATTCTGTGATGAGGAACTTGAGACAGGGAGGGGCGAGGCAGAAAATAGCTTTCAAAATCTCTTTATTAGGGTTTGCTCTCCGCTTCAAATAAGATACAGCAATAGAGAAGCAAGCTGGACATTTGCTAAACAGTTTGAACGTGCTGGGAAAGATGACCAGTGTATCGTACTGCACAAAAGCTCATTATGTGGCTTGTCACTACTGGGACTGGTTCCCTACGTAACCCAAACTCATATTCTTCAGGACCTCCAGAGGAGGGCATCCTCAGAAAAAGAAAATGTTCATGCCACAGCAGTCAGGGAGAGGGTGACTGGAGGAAAGTCAGTGCAGATCATGTTGGGAGGATGCCTAATGCACCACCATGTCCCACCTTGCTCAAATTATCCTGTGCCAACATTATGCCAGAGGCAAAGAATAAAAAAAAAAAAGAAAAAGAAAATAGTAGAGTATGAAATTAATACTTAAATAGGGTTTGTACGTCATGTATACAAGGAAGTTGGGATTGGCACTTGGGGCTGAGCATCAGACCCATCGTAACCTGCTGCTTTCCAGCTAGGTCAAGGTATTTCAGTGAAGGGGACTGGTACCCTTTCAGCACATTGCAGAAGTTTTTCAGAAGCTGCTGCTGTGGAAGGGAGTTGAGGACACAACAATTAACTTCCAGTTTGGAAGAAAAAAGAAAAAAACATGGAAAACTTAATCCTGAGTGTGTGGGATGTAAGGAAATGTAGGGGTGGCAGTTCTTTTTGCTCTCTATTCCAGGGGTTGAAATGACTTCAGAGATTGCCTCCAAAGGACAGTTTCTTAGAATTGAAAGCCAGTGGCCAGACTGAGAAGAAAGGGGGAAAATAGAGATTATAAACTAAACAAAATAAAAGCCCAAGCACATCATTTGCCTTTGGTTGTAACTCACTTCTTTCCTGAGAAATAAACTTTCAAATTACTGAACATTAATAACGAAAAGATGGTCAGGAAGAGTGACTGAATTCAGAAGTGGTCTTCAAGGTTAGATTACATCCCTTTGTCTTAAACAAACAAACAAAGCAAGCACTAAAACTATCATTAAGTTTCTAAAGAATATTTTAAAAACTGAAAGTAACTTTTTTTTTATAAAAAGAAATGTATTTGCAGTAGGAATTAATGCATCCTTGAACATAATAAACAGCAAAGTGTTTGGTAGCGATTTTTAGCACCTATGGTTGACTGCAACAGCTAAAGTACAATATTTTTAAAACCAGAACGTATTTGTTAACTCACAAATTTCTTCATTTGATTTGCAGATGGGGACCTCTATTGGTATAAAATAATTATTAAAAAATGACACCTAGAAACAGACCCATTGGCTCCCATGAAAATCACATTGGCCAAATTCTTATTTTCATTACGTCAATGTTAACCTATACTGATTTCAATTAAAACTGCAGGAATTGGCCCAATCAAATGTAATTAATATAAGAATTTGGCCCAATTGTGAAAGACACCAAGTATTCTTCTACAAAAAAAATGCTACAAAGAAGAGCTAATATACTTTGAAGTTAACCTTCTCATACTTATGCCTGGGGGCTCTTCTGTGCACGTGCCTTAAGTGTATTTTTACTACAACCTTCGTGTAACCATGCAGTATTCTAGCTTTGGACTGACATATCTCTGTGTTGGGCAGGATTTTCAATCCTTCATGACTATCTATTTGTCACTGCAGGTGAGTGGTAGCACTCAGGCTGATCCCCAGCCACTTTCACAGTTACTTATCTGTCTTTATGGATTCTTCCTGTGTGTCAAGTTGGTGCATAACAGCATTACTGTCAGGGTGACAAAATTGTCCCCAGAGTGTCACAAATGATTCCCTAGCCTTATGGCTGCAAGCAGGTAGTAACACATCGACACTGCCTTTCTAAGCTCATCTTTCTCCAGTCCCACCACCCGCCCATTAGTGTATACACACATGCACGCATTCCCCTATATGTATCTAATTCTCCATTAAAAATTAAGACAATTCTAATTTTGGCCCTTAAAAATTACCAGGAAAAATGAGCAAAGGGTGTTTCCAGGGTGAAATCTTTTTCTCTGAAAAGTCTATTCCTCTGCCTTATTTTTAAATAACAAGATTTTTTTGGGGGGGAAAACACTGCAGAATTCCTGTTTTTTAAATACAGAAACCATGATTACAAATTCCAAATAGTGGCTAAGATAGCTGCACATACTGAATTGTGTTGAATTCTATATGCCATCCAAGCTTTTAGGTTCTTGGTGTGTTTCTATCATGCAAAGCCTGTTTTTTTCTTCGTCTAATTTGTTGCGGTTTTTTACTTAATTGTATTCTGCATGCAGTAGCAGCTTTTTTAAAAATAACGTTTTCTCCGGTTCAATGCTGGCTGTGAATCTGTGATAAATTAAAAATCTTCAACAAGGGATGGTTTAAATATTGTCTGTTGTCCCCCCCCTCNNNGGTAAATCATTCCAAGGAGAAAAAAAGAGATCAAGTTAAAACAATTTATGTGTTATTTGGAGATGTCTGAGAATCTTGATGAATATATAAAAAAGAATGCTTCAGCAGCAAAGCTTGCTCAATAATCTAAAAACTATTTCATGGTCACCTAGTACAATCTAGGGTTTTGATGATTCTTACATGAACCATGTTTTATGTAAATAAGTTTTGCTTTGTTTAAGTCCACTGTACTCGGATTCTTTGAAATGCCTTCAAGGTAACTGTTTCCAGACAATGCCAGCTGACAGGACTCCATGCAGGAGAGTCCCCTGTGTTCTTGTGTTTCCATCACCCTGCTAAAACAGCTCACCTCTCCGTGCCTCAGTTTCCCGAACCATGAACTCAAGAATGTTACACCTATTTTTTTATAAAGATGCCGAACCAAACCACAGACTAGTAAAACTAGTTCACATTAAATGGACAGTGAGATAAAATAAAAGCCCTTTGTTTGGAAGATGAACCTTTAAAGAACGACCCGAGGGTGTGTGTGGTCAGACTTCGCTACCTTGAGAAATGCAGCTGGACTATGGGTGGCTGATCCTCGTTAACACGGGCACCACTGAGGACAGAAGTGTTCCAGCAAACACGTGTTTGGGTGTCTGCGTGCACCCTCCCCACCCTGCGGACCATTTGTCCTTCACCTGATGAGCAGTCATTGTCTGAGTTTTCAGAATGGTTCAATATGATTTCTGACACCGGCAAAACAAACCTAAAAGCAATTTAGAAATACCTGCCCATGAAGTCAAAAGGCAAAATATCTAAAGCTTCTCCTGGAATCTCTGACCTCAGAGGCTGACATGGTTTGATGGGAAATTTAATGTAATAGTCTGGGAAAGCCAAAAGGCCTATTGTCAGCAATGAAGTCTGAAAGTTAGCAGAATTAATATAACTGTACAATGGAAGTGCCCTCGAGGGACAAGGCTCCAGAACCAGGGCAGAGGGAAAAATGACTTTTGAAGTCATTTCACTATGACATTCTGTCATCACTGCTAAACGGAAATAAAAAATCATCGGAATCACCACAAGCTTCAGTGTGTGTCCCTTCCTTATCTAATAGAAAGAAATAACACTGATGTCCCGTGCCCCACCTAAGCTGGGAAGGGGCTCTGCGGGGACTTAGGGAGCTCCATTTTGAATTGCTAAATGCAATAAGAATAAATGCAAGTGGGAGTCTGTTTAGCAGAGAATGATGTCTGGTCTGTAGCCCATCAAAGCCCAATAAATCTCAATGCTTCAACAGGAGATGAAAATGGTTATCTCATCATTTCAGTGCCAGGGTGAAATTTTCTCTGAGCCAGAGTATTTTTACAGATGATTTATGTCTGGGAAGGGTAGTTGTTTAACAAAATGGCAGATAATGATAAATAGAAAGTAAATAGAAACAGCAGCAAGGGAGTGGTTCTTAGTTGCAGCAGTAGAATAAACAATATACTTATATAAAGTATATGTCACATATAAGTGCCATTATTCTAAATCCTATGAGTTATATGTTACTTGGAACATCACATAAAACATCTGGTAATATGATTTACAGGATAGGGAATTTAACATGTATGCAAGGCAAATAAGTATCAAAATTCTTCTTTCTGTTACATCTGTGTTAATCTCACTTCACTAAAATTACTCTGGATTTACAGTTGTATAATACACAGTAAGTGTCTCTGTGTTCACTAGGTTTAACACAGTATTATATTAAAATGAGAGGGATCAGGAGATGGGATAATTTTGCTGTCCACACAAATTCATTTTTAAAAACAATACTTATATTGACTGTGTGCTAAAATACACATACTTTTACAAAAAAGGGAAAGACTGATACCTACACTATCTGGACATGTTTTTATAAAGTAATCTGAAAAATCAAACTTTTTTTTTAAAGATCTTAGTTTGGATGACATCATAAAACAAACCTTCATGGAATTAACGATGAGAAGAAAAAACAGCAAAAAGCAAAGCTGCCTTTTTGAGTTTTTTTGAATTAGAGACACTGTAAACAATGTCAAATTGGAGATAGAGATTTGAGGTCAGGGTGCTTGGTTTGGGTTTCTTTCTCTTTTTATGCATTATTCCTGTGGCTGTACACAAAGGAAAAAAAATCTAATTACAGTTTTAAATGCCCAAAATGCCATGTCCACCAAAAGCCCGATGCTCATTAGTACTAGTAATTAACTTTACAACTGTCAACACAAACACCACACAGGCTGACAGATAGATAGTAGCTCTGAGGGTGCTAATAAATCCGGAAATAACAACTTGACACGCAGATGCACAAAAGGATGCAGGTGATAAAGAAATGTTGACATCAAATCTAATTATCTTCGAAACAGCCAACTACTGCACAATCCACAGTAATGCACTGTTATTGCTAGTGATGAGCCCCACTGGAATGGCTCTTAACCACAGCATACAACTGAGCTTTTACAGCCCCTTGTCATATCTAGTGAGGACAATATCAAAAAGGAAATTATGAGTGTCATGACCCCTCCAAGTCAAAAATCTAGTGATGAATATAGGCTCAGCAAGGCATAGCAGATTACCCCCTTACGAGTTTTAAAGCCAGGATGATATATGACATTTTTATCAGGCACTTTCTCAGGAATGTCACCAAGAGGGAAAATCAAGGCCCTGAAAAGAGACGACTAGGTGAATTATGCAACTGTAATTGCCGATCATAACCTGATATGAGCTGAAATTGCTCTGTTTTCATATTGAGATAGCATAAAATTGTCGGGAAATGCAATGGCTCCTTAATGTGGCCTAGATGAGTCTAATATTCTGATCATTTTTCACTCAGCTGCTAGGTAAATAGTGCTTCTTTAACACAACCACCGTGGCCCAGGGCAATCTGGGGGCCCAATTTTACACTTGAATTGAGAAAATATGTGTAAACTACAATTTTTCATATTTTCTGCATACATAAGAAGATGAAACATCTTTATCATGTGTATTGTCTGGCTGAGCTTATACAAAATATTAGTTTATCTCTCCTACTTTGGTTTATTCCATAAGCAAAACACATAGATCTAAAGGACAGGCAATATTCTATATACAAAATGAGTCCATCTTTTATGCAGCCTCATACGAAGAATTCTACCATTTTGTTTTTGAAAAGCTGGCAATTAGCAAGTGCAGATTTTGCAAAATAAATTAAAATATTCTAAAATGCTCACACGTTTCTGCAAATCAGTGTGAAAAAACCAGAAAACGAAAGGTCACAGAAATATTTATCTGCACAACCTGAGATATTAGCTTAAACATTAACCTCTAGGAGAAAAGAAAGGTGAAGAGTGGTTCTTTACTACCATGCTATAAGAGAAATTTATTTTATCAGAAATCTGCTGTTCGTAATGGTTCATAAAATATATTTGCTTAAAAACCAGCTTGAGTTAAAGTAAAATAAAAACCACAAAACACAGTGAAACAAAAAGCATGCTACTACCCATTCTCAGATAATAATCAGCAATAATACCTGGGGCAGAAAGGTCATAAACCATACTTCCAAGACAGAAATAATTCATTGTACTACTATGTGTTTAAGAATTAGTTTGATAGAGTCACTATCTAGACTGTGAGATACTGTCTATCAATCTGACCTTCTAAAAATGAACCAGCAGACTCCCAGTTAGATCAAAACCTCTTTGCTTTTATGATAAGCAGTGTCTTTTTTATGATGAATTTTCGGACCAGGCTTATGATGAATGCAGCATCATTTGTAAAATACACCCACGTAAAAGTGAAGCAATACAAACTCTTAAATAATTAGGTCTTTCTTTCTAAATTTCTAAACATATTTCCCCCCCAAGGAACCATACTGAAATGCAATCTCTTTTTGCTCTTTTGCTTAAGAATCAGTTCAGAAATAAACAAGTACAAAGGGCGTCAAAAGGTTTAAATTTCTTTGTTTGCATTTATGTTATCTGTTCTTAGTTCCTATATATCCACCTTATCTAGGTGCTCCAACACTAATTGCAAAGCAGCACGGACTAGCAGTAATAACTAGCACTTGGAAAACCCCCGCGTGTTGCTGGTTACTGCAGATAAGAGCTCCTTAACAAAGTTGGATATATCTGCATCACCTTACTTCCTACTCCCTTTCACATTTTATGCTTTCTAAAGACTGAGAATTTGTACTAAATAATGTAGCAAAGTGTGATACCTCGCTCTACAGAGAGGCTTCAAGCACAGCAGATTTCCAAAGGCTTCAGGGTGTGGGATACACAATACTGAAAATAACACTGTGATACTTTAGTAATTACATGAGTCTTTCTAAAATATGTCACTGGATAAAACAGAATAGGATTGAAATATAGTTCCTAGCAATTAATACTGTGTGATCCTAAACGCAGAGTTGTTCAAATCTCAAAAGAATTTACAATTGTAGACCCATCCATATTTATTACATTACCACTAACCCTATTATGAACAGTCTTTATGTAATTAACATACCAGCAGGGAATTTAAGAGGTACTTGGCATTAATTTTCAATCCCTATTCTCCATGAATTTGGTACTCAATTGTAGTGATAAATAGAAGACACATGGTTATGATTACGCATTTTCTGTAACGATTATGCACCACAGCAGAAAATACCTCATGATATAACACAAGCTCACAGTTAGCAAGAAAACATATTTACTGCTGTATTTTCATTCCATTCTAGTAATTCAGAAAGTGAAGTGACCAGTTTCCATTTTTTTTTTCCTTTTTCACAGGATCTGTTTACAGAAGACTTTTCCCACAGCCACTGGCACTTAGCAGAAAAATAACTTACAACCGTTATCATTCTCTTACAAAGTCAACCACGCTGAAACTGTATTTATTTCATCTTCCCGTCTCTGTATCCCCCTTCCGGAGACTCAGCGAAGAGGCTGCAGTGACTGTTGCTAAGCAACTCTACCACAGCGCTGCATCACCAATTACTGATTTTTCCCATCGTTTTCAGCCTCACAAATTTGAGAGCTGGTATAATAATAGGAAGTAGTATGGATAACAAAAGTATTATCCATAGACCCGTAAGTTAGCAGATGGATCATAAGAACTAGAAAAGGGACTACTATAGCAGTAACGCTGAACAATTATTGCTAGTATTATCTTCCATCAGTTTTTTTTTTAACAGTACGGCCTTCACAAAGAACTTTACATATTCACTATGTGTGAATGCAAAAGTATTTTTGAATTCTGATGATTTTTTGTGGGTCTTTCTGTGCAAGAGAACACCACAATATCTGTGCTGCTGAAAGCTAACATGAGATCTATTAGTAATCAAATTTCAGCCCAGATTTTATGGTTAGTCTAACCGAGTTAATTTCTCTAATGTTAGCAATTCATGGAAGAGGTCTCTTGTGGCAGCACAAACCTGGGATCCACAGCAGCTGTCAGAAGAGACTCTGAGGAATTCCTTATTAGCCAGAATGCAACCAGGCAGAAAACTCATTACACAGTGCTAAATATACTTAATCACATCTATTAGAGAAAAATGAACTTGATAATTACAACAAATAACTAAAGAGCAAAAAGTGTTCATGGAAAAACCCACACCAGGATGTGTAAGAAAAGGGGCTGCATACTGACTCTGCGTGGGAGAAAGCCATGCCTCGTGGTAAACTCTTCTCATTCTAATAGAGAAGGATTACATCACAACGTACAAATGATTTAGGTTTCCCTTGAAAGTGAAGCATTTACATTTAACAGCTTACATAAATTTAATGTAATAAGTAAATTAATTACTGAAATTTTAAAAATTAATTTGGAAAGCTCTTCTGAGAGTTGAGACAACCGTATCTTCTCAACATGCTTTTTAGGGAAAGGAAGTGTGCTACAGACATTCAACGCCACACAGAAAGGTAGTTTCATAATAGCTGATAGTTCACTGCAACACATAACACAAGGGCTCAAAGTCTTTCCTTGTTGTGCAGCCTTTATTTTCCTTCACATGGGATTGGGTTGTGGGGTGACATGTGGTCCACAATTTGGCCCATCAAGCTATCTATATTTTAAAACACAGCTGTTGAAACTACAGGTATCAGATTCTGACCTCATCAAGTAATTATAAGCTGAAACCAAACATAAGCATCACATACTCTTCATGGAATCACATACCATACACAGGCACTCCAACCAGACCTGAACACCATCTGCCAAAACCTCCCTTGCTCTGCCGTCCCAGAAACATCTTCAGTCTGCATTATTCTTATTTGCACATTGCCTAGTCAGCACACATGAAGTGTGAGTGCTCTAATTTTGCAGCAATTGATATCCTGATATACAGACATTTGGAGAACACAACGGAGCAGTGAACTGGGCTCCTTACCTTCAGAACAGGCTTAATACCCAGACTTTTGTCACTTTGTACCAAACTCCTCTCACATCTTAGGAGAAACAGTTCATTTTCAAGCAGATCAGTGAACCTGGATGGAGACTTTTTGAACCCAAACTTTATTTTAAATTCCTACCCAACTGTATATATTTTTAATTCAACAACATCTAAATGAAGAAATCTGGCATATTGAAATCATCAACTAAAATCTGAGAAGGGATACTCTGAGGTTTTCATATAATTTGGACTTTGTTGGAAGAGGGCAGCTAAGTCATGCATGAAGCAAGCCATCTAGGTTTTCTTTTTTATTCATCCATAGAACGTTTTCACCTTCATTTCTATGAAATGCCATTAAAATATAGGATAGCATTGAGCAAAAATAAGACAAAATCTTCAGACTTATATACGCATAAAGACAGTACACAGTCCCCACAGAAAGTCCTTACCTAAAGGCTGTCAAAGACACATAAAAAGTCAATGCTTTTGCAAGCCAAAGTTAGTGACCTAGATAGGGTTCCAAGTGAAAGGTCTACACTGCCATCTTCCTCTCTTCACCTTTCCTCCAGCTGTCATGAAAGAGGCAAGAAATTGCAGAATTCCATTTCCTAGGGCCATAACTCAGAATGGTGAAAATTAGGAAACAGGATTTGATTCATTGTGTGGCCTAACAGCAGTGAAAGATCCAACCTCTCTGCATGATGATAAATTAAGAGCAGATGGACAAGACTTTGAACTGATAGAAGAAAACTTTTACTGTTTCCTTGCACTTGCTTTCCTTTGTTTTAGCTGATTCATACCTTTGCCGTGTCATTTCTGCTGTCTCAGTATCATGTCAGAATCAGTATTTTAGAATAAAAAAAAAAAGGTAGCTACAAAGCTCAGGCAGTAGCTACTTCTCAGAAGTTAACCATCACATATATACCATTTTCAAATATGTTCCTTCCAATGAGTTATACTTACAGACTGATGTTATTTAAAGGAAAGTGTAATGGATATTCTAAAATAGTCTAAAAATTGAATGATTTTTTTTTCCAGTGAAAACACATCATCCCATACACACATGTATACAGTACTTTGCTTGGCTGGGTTTTAGGGTAACAGAGCATATTTTTTAAGGTAATTCTGAGGATTTTTTATTCTTTTGCAGTTTACTGTTTGCAAAGCAGACAATGCTTTTACAGAAAGAAGCTACTGAACTTTATAAAGTCCATTACTTATCCTATAAATCTAAAGAGTGAACCTTACTATGGAGAACACGATATAGCATTCCTCTTGTATGAGTAAAGGTATCACAAAACATATACAATCGGTTGCTCAGTTCTGTACATCTATTAAATAATTTGGGTTTATTTGTACAAACTGAAATTCTAATTTTAGGCTGTCAGTCAGAACTTAGCACATACATCACACCATGCTGAAATCAGAACTAATACACACACATGTGAATTAAATTATGGGCACAGAATTGTACATATATGTCCTAGCTTTGGCTGGGATAGAGTTAATTTTCTTTCCAGTAGCTGGTATAGTGTTATGTCTTGGATTCAGTATGAGAATGCTGTTGATAACACACCGATGTTTTCAGTTGCTGCTAAGTAATGTTTATACTAAGTCAAGGATTTTTCAGCTTCTGATGCCCAGCCAGCGAGAAGGCTGGAGGGGCACAAGAAGTTGGGAGGGGACACAGCCAGGGCAGCTGACCCAAACTGGCCAAAGGAGTATTCCACACTGTGTGATGTTATGCCCAGTATATAAACTGGGGGGACTTGGCCTGGCAGGTGTATCACTGCTTGGGAAGTAACTGGGCATTGGTCAGTGGGTGGTGAGCAATTGCACTGTGCATCACTTGCTATGTATATTCCAAACCTTTTATAATTATTGACAATGTAGTGTTGTTATCATTATCATTTTGTTCCTTTCTTTTCTGTTAAACTCTTCTTACCTCAACCCATGAGTGTTACCTTTTTTTTCCCCGATTCTCTCCCCCAACCCACTGGGCAGGGGGGAAGTCAGTGAGTGGCTGTGTGGTACTTATTTGCTGGCTGGGGTTAAACCATGACAGTGAATTTTTAAGTTATTTTACAATGTTCTAGTGTATTTCAACAAATTTAACTCCCACTTAGTTATAGCAGATCTTCACATAAATGTCCAGTAAGGTTGAGATGTGGAAAACCAGTTTTTGTCTTCCAGTATCCTCTCTCTCCACTCTTTCTCTATGCTTTCAAAACTGCATAGAGTTCAGATTGGATTACTGAATGAGGTGGACCTTCCACATGAACTTTTGTAGAAGTTCTTATATTCTTATGACTAAGATACTCTTTGCCCTAGAAAGTTAAGTTGGCAACACAAATGTGACATTAACTGATACGAACAGAAAGCAAGCTATGGTAGCAATGATGATAGAAAAATGAAACAAGCAAGTTTTTAAAGGCCACAAAAGGCCATGATCGTTCTTTATGTGTAGAGAAAATGCCTGCAATTACATCAGAATTTTGTTCACAGAGTAGAAGTTACTGACTGGTCCTTTTAGAATATCAGCCTTCGTGTCCATGGTTAAGGGTTTGGACAAGAAAGGTAGGTTCTGTAATACTTCTGAGCATAAAAAAATCCATACATGTATAACTGCGCAGTGCTAGCAGCGACAAAAAGGAGGCATAATTTCCTTATACAACCATCATGTTCAGGAAGGCTAAACATGATGAGAACAGGGTCAGAATGTCAGAATTCTGCCATTAGTGTTTTGGGGATAAAGGCACATTGCAATCTTTTCTGTACTGCCATTCAATAAACAATAATAAACCCTTCTCACTTGAAGCAGAAAAATTATCTATTTTAATATAAAAGTTCATTAGAATTTACTGAGAATTAAATTAATAGGAAAGGAAAGGCTGCTGTAGAATTAGAGTATTAATAGAATATTAACTGCAGATATTTCCATTTTAATCTAGATAATTCTTGCAGGGATATAAATCTCTATTCTTATTTAATTCTCTGTTGGGGGGGCTTATCTATTTATTTTTTTTTTAGGAAAGTTGTGCTCTTTTCCATAGAAGTGTAGTATTCTAAACAGGAAAAAAACCTCAAAAACTGTGGAGATGATTGCAGAGCAAGCTTATGTTTGAGAACAAAGAACAGTTTGGAAGTCATCAGAGAGTGACGCACAGTGGCAAACACAAGAACAGAGGAATCACTCCTTTTGCAGTCCTCACTGATGGTCCAAGGATTCCACAGGCACAAACTTTTCATAAGAAAATGAATGTTCTATCTCATAGCAGCAAAAGCAGAAAATCTGACTAAAATGGAGCTTTGTTGTTCCAAAGTATGGAAAACCTCATAGCTCTAGATGTTCCCATTTGTGCAGTCCCTAACTACAGCCTACAACAGTCACGAAGCTTTTCTTATTTTTTTCCTATTTTCCAACACTGTTGCACCAAACACCCTTGAAAAATATGGAAGAGTTAGGAACAACACTGACAAACAGAGCAAGCAGAAGCAGCACAGTGTGCTAGCAGCTGCAGTAGTACAGGACTGGCAGTAGGATGGAACACATGGTTGGCACTTATCAAACAATAGAGACAACCACTATGTACCAAGGATGGGGTATATCTCTGTGGGGTTCCACCACAAGAAATGACAAGAAGAACTGTATCTATGACTTTCTCTAACGTTCATAACTCAAAAACTCCGACCTTGATCACTTTAGCAGATGGTTTTGCTCTGCTGTAGTTGCAATTAAACAGAGTGTGCCAAAGTGAAGAGCAAATTACCCATGCTATCTATCCCAGTTAAAAAAATATGCAGTCTTCCAGTACCTAGTGGGACAATATCCAAGATTCTCCAGCCCCAGCCCATGCTGGATTGCCATTATATTTTATGTCAGTCAGTACTTCAGAGAGTCCAAGACCCTTGGCATATGTTCTTAGTTAACAAAATGGAAAATTAAACTTTGTAGCAACCCCCTGCCACTCCCAAAATAAAAGAAAAATTCTATCTACATCAACAAGCAGGAAGTCTGATCTTCCTGTGCCAGCCAAAAAGCCTGCAATGTAAGGACATTTGGCTGAAGAAAGGAATTTAAAATAAGCAAACTAGCCTAAATTTACACTCCTACATTTCAGGTACTAAGGAATAATCATAAGGAATGCAAATTTTAAAATCACGTCTGATATTGACAAGCATAAGTTTATGACTTTGACAGAGCTTTCATGCTTTTTAAAAATGAGTTGATTATTTGAAAACATTATCCTCATGGAAGAACTGCTCCTGGCTTTCTTCAACACACTAAAAATACCACAATCATAAATCCAGTATATGCACAAACAAACAAAAATTAATAGCATTGCAATAAAACAGGAAGAGGTACCTAAACATTGTGGCATTTTCACTAATTAGTGTCCGTGTATAAGACCCCATGGAGTCTGAAGGACAGAACAAGACAACTTCTAAATGTGAGATCTGGTCTTTGGTTCCCAGCTGTCAGAACATACTTGCCTCTGGGCTACACTGAAAAGGAAACACGAGCAGTGTTTGCTCATTGGTTCCCTAGCGCTGCTGAATTGGAAATACCAAAGTACAGTAGTTTTTCAAATTAAATGCATGAAGACTGCAACGAGTAGACTTACAAAGATGATATTTGAGAGTAGGTCTGAATATGAAGATATGTAGATAAACTACCTCTCTGGCAAACTCATGTTAAGTTTTTTACAGTCCAGATGGTAAGGGGCAAATGAAAAGGGGGCATTTATGTCAGAGCTTGTACAATAGGAACAACAATGCTGATACGGTTTCTTTTTTTATATATAGCTGGGTAAAGAGATCAGAGAACACTGGAACGTTAGCCAAAACAAGTTACCCAGCTGTACTGTGTTTCATCACATATCAATTTTTACTGAAAGAAAACCATACAAATTTAATCAGTTCTTCATATGGTAATATTTAACATTTTTTTCCCAAGTTGTTTGATATTATTGTTTTAAAAGTTCCTTTTCCCCCTCCCTAGAACGTGATGTGTGATAGTGGTGAACACAGGAAAAATATCTATCCCTGGCAAGACTGAAAGTCTCATTTACAGTAGACTCAGTAATAAATGCACTGGCGTCTGCATCAATTGACTGTCTCAATGAAGAACAGGTCACTACAGGGAACAGTGCAAGCAGCGCCTACATTTGAACTCCCACATCCTCATCCCATGCATGTTTGTAGCATCAGTAGAAATTAAATTACCCTAATAAACCTTTCTGCCTCCTCCCCTCCCTGAGAAACAGGATTTCTTTTTTCCTGACATCTTAAACCACATGGGTTTTCCCTCTTTTTTGTAAGGCTATCACATGGCATTTGTATAGCACTTTTAATTATTTGAAAATATATAATAGAGTGGAGACATGGATCCCACTTATATAAATGCCTATTAAAAGGCCATTTATTCTCTCAGTAACCATAAAACATAAAACACCTCTTAAAAGAATATAATTCCTTTGTTTCCAAGCCAAACACATATAATAAGACAGCTTGCTCCTTTTAAGTAAATAAAAATGATTTGTATTAAATAAAATGAAATATTGTATGCACTATATAATTTAACAATAAGACACATCAAAGTATGCATTACTGCGAGCTAACCCATGCCTCAGAGGTGTTGCAAGCCAAATACTTTAAAAGATCCAAGAAACATGTTGTTACAGAAAAGCAAAAACCACAGCGCGTCATAAACTATTGGTCAGATGAGATGTAAAACCAAGCTCCTAACCATTTGCGGTCACTAAAATTCCCTGGCGCTTACTGTACCCTTAGAATGTTGATTTTGCCCAAAGTGGAATGTTTTTAATACACAAGTTTTATGCCACCTAACTTTATTCCTTATTTCTTTTAGAGAGAACTCCCCCGTCCGCTCTACGCTGTACACTGTTGAGTCAGCCCAACCTTGCTGTGTTCTGCCATGGGACTGGCTGCCGCTCAAATGGTTTCAAGAAGTGCCTTGCATGTAAACGCATTCATATGGATCTCTACATGCTCTCTCAGTTACAGCCCATTAAAATGGGTGAAACTAATGGGATTTCTTGGAGGTACTTGATAGTGAAATTTGATCCATAGTTTGTAACACAGTTTCAAATCCCTCAACTATAATGCAAGTATAAATAACATGATTATGTTGTATATAACCCCAAATAAAATGGTTCAAAATATGTAATCATTGAGAATACACTAAACCCCTTGACAGAACACCAAGTATGTTAAAAAACACAGCAAAAATAATCAGCACAGAAAAGCTTATACTTTGTTTGTATCAGTTTTATATGGATTTAAACCACCACATTCCCCATTTATGAACTGTTGTGTAGTTTTGACTGCTCCATTTTAAAAACGTTTTAGTGGAAACACTGTGCACTCTATCAGAATGCTTACAAAGCTGATGATTCAGTACTTTTTGCTAAAAAGGAAGAGTTTTCTCTCCAAGAGCGTTAACAAGTACCGTGTAGTTTAGGTTCTAGTTGTGCCAACTGTCTAGTAGCAGGAAAAAAATAAATCCATCGTCTCTAGCAATAGTAGTAAATTTCTTTTAAGAAATATGCCACGCAGCAAGGAAATATATTGTAAACCTATTGTATTATTCGTGAGGAGTGAGTGTATGGTGGCATAAAGTGAAACATGAACCAGAAAGTTAGTGAGTTAGAGAACAGTTTACAAACACTAATGCTATTTCAGAAAAAGAAACCTCTCCAAAACATGACAGAACCACAGACCTTCCACTGCATCCTAAACCATCAGTACTACATAATCAACTAAGATAGTTAAGTTATATCTTTATGGTTATTTCCACGACTAAATATTTATGCTACAATGCTCCCAATCCTGAAAAGATCAATTGGTATGACATCTGCCCTACAGTTGGTACAGTGCACAGAACAGCACAAACAGCAAGTCTGCATTGCACATGGCAGATGTGTAGCAGATAGGAAACTGGCTCTCTGCTTGGCACAACAGTTGCACATTCCATCCACAAAGGGCCCCACCAAACAACAACGATAATTTATTTTATGATGCTTGAAAAACTCTTTTTAAGTACAATCCTAACAAAACAATCCTAACTGAGAAATAATGAAGCATAGTGGAGTTTTTCCAAATAACTGTACCCCCAAAATACTTTATTTTATTGATCTAAATACACTTGCTAGGCAGGTAGGAAAACCACTGACATGAGCATACTATCTATCCTTTTTATTTGTTTTTTTACAGAACCAGTAGAAAATGCGTGAACATATTTCAAACACTTCTATAAAAATATCCGTGTTAAATAACAACACTGAGGTGATTTTTTTCATACTGTAATATCAATGAAAAATTAGAGTGTGCTTATGCAATTTTTTCTTGTTAACTTTAATTAACAGTATCTGAACTTTTGCTGCTATCTTGCACATTAACCCGCACCTGCAGTTTCCTGTGGCTATAGACTTTACCACCAAAAGTCATATGGTGGTACAGTAATATTTAATAAACACCTTTTATTAACCTGTCTTCCATCCACGGTATTATTACAGTCAGTAAATGTTACAACAACATTCTTATGTTGCCTAAAAATTGTTATTAATTTGCATTTGATTGACTCCATGTGTCCTATGAGCCTAATGGCACTGCTAACTGTTTCTAGCACTGAGCTGAAGCTCTTCTAAAGCAGATTCACACCCACTGAAAAACAAAAGGGTATGCTCTTTGAACAAACAGCAGCCAAATCCTCCTTAATTTAGTTGCTCTAGGAGTGTTGGTGAACTATTCACACTGATTGGCACCATTCAATTTTCAATAAAGGATTTGCTGAAGTGACAGATACTTGTGGAAATAAACTGCCGGCAGATTTGCTAAGTTATGTGAGTAATTAAGTATGTAAAGCTACAGATGTTGAACAATAGTGCCTTCCACCAGGATGTATGCTACAATAGAAAAAAATAACCTGGCATCTGGTTTCTTTATTTAAAGTACCTTTCTTAGGGTTTGGATCTTAATTTTTTACAGTTGACAGCAATGTTATTTGAGCCAGTCAGTGGCATCTGGTTGCTGGGGGGGTGGAAAAAAAGCAAAAAAAAAAAAAAAAATGCAAAAAAAAAAAAATTGAGGGGGATTGAAAAGGGGTAAGGCAATTAAACCGGTTTCGTTGATCGCCGTCGGACTTAGAGGCGCCTTATGAATTTAGGACGATTGCTCTCTCTAGATACCGCGTCTGAAAAATCCTCACCCCCTCCCCTTCCTCCCCTTCCTTTTTGTCCGGGAAAAAAAAAAAAAAAAAGAATAAAAAAAAAAATCACAAGCCCATTAAGGTCGCTTGCACAAGGGGAGAAAAAAATCCTGATGCTCTTCCAAGTTAGCAATAGAGCTGGGTCGCTCTCCCACCATTGTCGCCCAAACCCCGTAATTACAGCTCGGCAAGACTAGCTCTTAGCAGATTTACCCACTCCAGTGGAAGCAGGGCTCGGCGGCTCCGGCGGCACAAACTCTGCTGCCTCGCTCAGATCCAGTGCAAACGCCCTCCCGTGGCTCAGGACGCTTGTTTTTGTGTAGGCAAGCTGGAGATGAATAAGAAAAGCGCCTAGTCTCTCATTATCTTTGAATTTCAGACTTTTTTTCCTCTCTTTTTTTTTTTCCTCCTTTTTTTTTCTCTCTCTCTCTCTCTTTTTTTTCCTCTCTCTCTCTCCTCCTGCCCTGGAACAATGCAGAAGGACCTCATCAAGAGTGAAAACCAGGCTCCCGCTAGGCTTTAAAAGCAAGATGAACTTGGTGCACCACCCATCTTTCTCTTCTCTTCTCCAAAGCTCTTTAAAGGGGTTATGAGGCGTCTCTCTCAATTTATCCCTTTTCTCTTGATCTTCCTAGCAGAGGGGTTTGGGGTCTAGTCCTGGCTGTTTCAGCTGATCTCATCCAGTCTAAGGGATTAGAGCTTCTTCTCCGCATCCCGGCTCTCAGCACATCTGCTGATTGGGTTCAGCACAAGAGGATTACATTGGGACCCAATGACGTCACCGCTAGGACATAAGTTCTCCTCCATTAACCAAATCCTCATCAGCAAGATGTCCTTGAAACTGGAGGAGTAACATTCAGGACTCCATCGCCAGCCCGTCCCCACCTTCCTCCCGGGCGGGCTGCTGGGGCTTTTGGAAAAAATATTGTTTAAGCTTTGAGCACTTGCAGCTGCATCAATAATGTACCGCTACGGGCTGGAGGATCGAGGCGTTATAGGAGAGCGCATACCCTATAAATAGGGTTCTGCACCTAAACTGTTAATCAGAGGAGCTTTATATATTCTGTTGCTTTTTCTTTTTTTTTTTTTCTCTCTGTCTTTTTTTAGATC